>CM038677.1:453252739-453852739 GCA_021605205.1 Aegilops longissima | reverse complement strand
CATGCTCCTAGGGGGATAGATTGGTAGGAAAAGACCATCGCTCGTCCCCGACCGCCACTCATAAGGAAGACAATCAAAGAACACCTCATGTTTGAAATTTGTTACATAACGTTTACCATACGTGCATGCTACGGGACTTGCAAACTTCAACACAAACATTTCTCGAATTCAAAACTACTCAACTAGCATGACTTTGATATTATCACCTCCATATCTCAAAACAATTATCAAGCATCAAACTTTTCTTAGTATCCAACACACTCAAAAGAAAGTTTTACAAATCTTGAATACCAAGCATATTAAAATTATTAAGCAAATTACCATGCTATTTAAGACTCTGAAAATAATCTAAGTGAAGCATGAGAGATCAATAGTTTCTATAAAACAAATCCACCACCGTGCTCTAAAAGGTATAAGTGAAGCACTAGAGCAAAACTATATAGCTCAAAAGATAAAAGTGAAGCACATAGAGTATTCTATCAAATTCCAATTCATGTATGGCTCTCTAAAAAGGTGTGTACAGCAAGGATTATTGTGGTAAACTAAAAATCAAAGACTCAAATCATACAAGACGCTCCAAGCAAAACACATATCTTGTGGTGAATAAAAATATAGCTCCAAGTAAAGTTACCGATGGAAGTAGACGAAAGAGGGGATGCCTTCCGGGGCATCCCCAAGCTTTGAATTTTTGGTGTCCTTAGATTATCTTTGGGGTGCCATGGGCATACCCAAGCTTAGGCTCTTGCCACTCCTTGTTCCATAATCCATCAAAAGATTTCACCCAAAACTTGAAAACTTCACAACACAAAACTCAACAGAAATCTCGTGAGCTCCGTTAGCGAAAGAAAACAAAAGACCACTTCAAGGTACTGTAATGAACTCATTCTTTATTTATATTGGTGTTAAGCCTACTGTATTCCAACTTCTCTATGGTTTATAAACTATTTTACTAGCCATAGATTCATCAAAATAAGCAAACAACACACGAAAAACAGAATCTGTCAAAAACAGAACAGTCTGTAGTAATCTGTAACTAACGCAAACTTCTGGAACTCCAAAAAATCAGCCAAAATAGGACGACCTAGGCAATTTGTTTTTTGATCAGAAGCAATTGGAATCACTTTTTATCACGTTCTGGTGATTTTTAAATTTTTTTTCGTGAACAGAAAGTTTCTGGAAATTACAGCAAGATCAAATAACTATCATCCAAGAAGATCCTATAGGTTTAACTTGGCATAAACACTAATTAAAACATAAAAACACATCTAACCAGAGGCTAGATCAAAGATTTATTCCTAAACAGAATCAAAAGCAAAAAAACTAAAAATAAAATTGGGTTGCCTCCCAACAAGCGCTATCGTTTAACGCACCTAGCTAGGCATAAAAGCAAGGATAGATCTAGGTATTGCAATCTTTGGTAGGCAATCCATAAGTGGATCTCATGATAGATTCATATGGTAATTTTATTTTCTTCCTAGGTAAGTGTTCCATTCCTTTCTTTAATGGAAATTGGAACCTAATATTCCCTTCCTTCATATCAATAATTGCACCAATCGTTCTAAGGAAAGGTCTACCAAGAATAATAGGACAAGAAGGATTGCAATCTATATCAAGAACGATAAAATCTACGGGCACATAATTCCTATTTGCAACAATAAGAACATCATTAATTCTTCCCATAGGTTTCTTAATAGTGGAATCCGCAAGGTGCAAGTTTAGAGAGCAATCATCAAAATCACGGAAATCTAGCAAATCGCACAAAGTTTTGGGAATACTCGAAACACTAGCACCCAAATCACATAAAGCATAAAATTCATGATCCTTAATCTTAATTTTAATAGTTGGTTCCCACTCATCATAAAGTTTTGTAGGGATATAAACTTCCAACTCAAGTTTTTCTTCATAAGATTGCATCAAGGCATCAACGATATGTTTGGTAAAGGCTTTATTTTGACTATAAGCATGAGGAGAATTTAGCACGGATTGCAACAAGGAAATACAATCAATTAAAGAGCAACTTTCATAATTAAATTCCTTGAAATCCAAAATTGTGGGTTTAGCAACATCTAGGGTTTTGCTTCCTTCAATCCCACTTTTATCAATTTCATCATCAAGATCTAAATATTCCGAATTCTTGGAATGCCTTCTAGGTAAAGGTGGATCATATTCAGTCCCATCATTATCAAGATTCACACTACAAAACAAAGATTTAATAGGGGACACATCAATAACTTTTAGATCTTCATCTTGGTTTTCATAGGAATTGGAAGAACACGCTTTAATAAAGGCATCTTTCGTAGCACGCATCCTAGCGGTTCTTTCCTTGCACTCATCAATGGAAATTCTCATGGCTTTGAGAGAATCATTGATATCATGCTTAGGAGGAATAGATCTAAGCTTTAAAGAATCAACATCAAGAGAAATTCTATCAACGTTCCTAGCCAATTCATCAACTTTAAGTAATTTAAAAATTTCTCTTCAAGCAAAGCATTAAAATTCTTTTGTGAATTCATAAACTCTTTAACACTAGTCTCAAATTCAGAGGGCATCTTATTAAAATTTCCATAAGAGTTGTTGTAGGAATTTCCATAATTATTAGAAGGATTACTAAGATAAGGCCTAGGATTAAAATTCCCTCTATACGCGTTGTTACCAAAATTATTCCTACCAACAAAATTCACATCCATAGATTCATTATTATTCTCAATCAAAGTAGACAAAGGCATATCATTAGGATCAGAAGAAACACTCTTAGTAGCAAATAATTTCATAAGTTCATCCATCTTTCCACTCAAAACAATAATTTCTTCTATCGCATGCACTTTTTTATAAGTAGATCTTTCAGTGTGCCATTGAGAATAATTAACCATAATATTATCTAGGAGTTTAGTAGCATCTCCTAAAGTGATTTCCATAAAAGTGCCTCCCGCGGCCGAATCCAAAAGATTTCTAGAAGCAAAATTCAATCCGGCATAAATTTTTTGTATAATCATCCACAAGTTCAAACCATGAGTAGGGCAATTACGTATCATTAATTTTATTGTTTCCCAAGCTTGTGCAACATGCTCATGATCAAGTTGCTTAAAATTCATAATATCGTTTCTAAGAGAGATGATCTTAGCGGGAGGAAAATACTTAGAGATAAAAGCATCTATGCACTTGTTCTAAGAATCAATACTATGTTTAGGCAAAGACAAAAACCAAGCTTTAGCACGATCTCTAAGAGAAAAAGGAAATAGCTTCAATTTAACAATATCATTATCAACATCTTTCTTCTTTTGCATATCACACAAATCCACGAAGCTATTTAGATGAGTAGCGGCATCTTCACTAGGAAGGTCGGCGAATTGATCTTTCATAACAAGATTCAACAAAGTAGTATTGATTTCACAAGATTCAGTCTTGGTAAGAGGAGCAATCGGAGTGCTAAGGAAATCATTATTGTCGGTATTGGTAAAGTCACACAATTTGGTATTATCTTGAGCCTTCGTGACAAGCAAGCAATCCGACACACAAGCAAACAAAAAGCAAGCGAGAAAAAGGCAAACGGAAAAGAGAGGGCGAATAAAACGGCAAGGGTGAGTGGGGGAGAGGAAAACGAGAGGCAAATGGAAAATCATGTAATGCGAGAGATAAGGGGTTGCGATGGGTACTTGGTATGTTGACTTTTGCGTAGACTTCTCGGCAACGGCGCCAGAAATTCTTCTTGCTACCTCTTGAGCACTGTGTTGGATTTCCCCGAAGAGGAAAGGATGATGCAGCAAAGTAGCGTAAGTATTTCCCTTAGTTTTTGAGAACCCAGGTATCAATCCAGTAGGAGGCTACGCGCGAGTCCCTCATACCTACACAAAACAAATAACTCCTCGCAACCAACGCGAATAGGGGTTGTCAATCCCTTCACGGTCACTTACGAGAGTGAGATCTGATAGAGATGATAGATAATATTTTTGGTATTTTTGGTATAAAGATGCAAAGTAAAATAAAAGGCAAAGTAAAAAAGCAAAGCAATATTAAAGTGATGGAAGATTAATATGATGAAGATAGACCCGGGGGCCATAGATTTCACTAGTGGCTTCTCTCAAGAGCATAAATATTCTACGGTGGGTGAACGAATTACTGTTGAGCAATTGACAGAATTGAGCATAGTTATGAGAATATCTAGGTATGATCATGTATATAGGCATCACGTCCGAGACAAGTAGACCGACTCCTGCCTGCATCTACTACTATTACTCCACTCATCGACCGCTATATAGCATGCATCTAGAGTATTAAGTTCAAGAAAACAGAGTAACGCCTTAAGCAAGATGACATGATGTAGAAGGATAAATTCATGCAATATGATAAAAACCCCATCTTGTTATCCTCGATGGCAACAATACAATACGTGCCTTGCTGCCCCTACTGTCACTGGGAAAGGACACCGCAAGATTGAACCCAAAGCTAAGCACTTCTCCCATTGCAAGAAAAACCGATCTAGTAGGCCAAACCAAAATGATAATTGGAAGAGACTTGCAAAGATAACCAATCATACATAAAAGAATTCAGAGAAGATACAAATATTGTTCATAGATAATCTTGATCATAAACCCACAATTCATCGGTCTCAACAAACACACCGCAAAAAGAAGATTACATTGAATAGATCTCCACGAAAGAGGGGGAGAACATTGTATTGAGATCCAAAAAGAGAGAAGAAGCCATCTAGCTACTAACTATGGACCCGAAGGTCTGAGGTAAACTACTCACACTTCATCGGAGGGGCTATGATGATGTAGAAGCCCTCCGTGGTGGATGCCCTCTCCGGCGAAGCTCCAGAACAGGCCCCAAGATGGGATCTCGTGGGTACAGAAGGTTGCGGCAGTGGAATTAGGTTTTTGGCTCCGTATCTGATCGTTTGGGGGTACGTAGGTATATATAGGAGGAACAAGTACGTCGGTGGAGCTCCGTGGGCCCCATGAGGGTGGGGGCGCGCCTGGGGGGGTAGGGCGCGCCCCCTACCTCGTGCCCACCTCGAAGCTTCCTTAGCGTAGGGTCCAAGTCTCCCGGGTCATATTCGGTGAGAAAATCACGTTCCCGAAGGTTTCATTCCGTTTGGACTCCGTTTGATATTCCGTTTCTTCGAAACTCTGAAATAGGCAAAAAAACAGCAATTCTGGGTTGGGCCTCCGGTTAATAGGTTAGTCCTAAAAATAATATAAAAGTGGAAAATAAAGTCCAATATGGTCCAAAACAGTAGATAATAAAGCATGGAGCAATAAAAAATTATAGATACGTTGGAGACGTATCACACCACCATGTCCAGCCTCTTCCTTGCCGCCATTATCGATCATCTCTTCGTCTTGCCCCATGTAGTCATTGCCTGCCCCGCCGGCGTCCTCAACATCATCATCCTCATCTTCAATTATCCACCGAGTATAGCCATCCATGAAACCAGTCATGAGCAGGTGCGCTTCGAGACGACCATCGTCATAGGGTCGAGCCAAACTATTCCTTTGCATCTTCGACACGGACATAAAACCTCTGTCAGGTTATTTTCTTCCATGTCCTGCACAGCCGACCGCAACCACCTGTCCACCATCGTTCCACTGACCATCATGAACACCTGCACGGTAATAATAAACAAATTGATTATAAAAATGCATGCATGCATCAAAGTCATACAAAAATTCGGCATGACCTTCCCTAAAAATAGGACATATAGATCTAGAGTTTGCCCGGAATTCACCGAAACGGAAATAAATTGACATTTCGGCAAAATGTAGGCAACTCACAAGCACAATTCGGCGTCAACTCATGCCACACACATAATTTCCATCATATCACCCGATTATGTCATATCGCACACACATACACACATTTCCATTCTTGCAAAAGCATGAATTTTTAATCACCTATCTCTCGAGATCGAGCACACGCGGTGGAGATGATGATGTAGCTAGTAGGGAGATCAAAAGTGGACAAAGCTCTTCTTGACAAGGCTAGATCTAGTTAGGGGGTACATAGGTCACTTCACTAAATGCTACATCTACCTAGCTAGCTAATTTGGGAGGAGACAACTTCAACTAGTGGAGGGGGGAAGGAAAAAGATAAAGGAGATGCATTAATGGAGGTGGTGTATTAGCTAGGAGTAATGAAGAGAGAGAAAGGTAGGTAGAAGAAGGAGAGTAATGGGGGAGAAGTAGTGAGGAAGAAGCAAAGTGAGGGAGAGAGGAGGTGGGAGGTTGGGGAAAGTGAGGAAGAGAGGACGGGGGAGGGGGAGGGGGAGGGGTAGGGAAAAGGTGGTATATGCTGCGGCTTAGCAGTAGCGCTGTAAACCGCGCTACTGCTAACAAGATAGCAGCAGTGCGCTTCTGGCACACACGCTACTGCTAAGCGGGGCCCGCCATGTGGCCAGCTTCAAAATTAGCAGTAGCATCACCCAAAACAAGCGCGCTACTACTACTACTACTTTATCAGTAGCGCGGTTTTCAAGAGCGCGCTACTGCTAAACCTAGGGTGGTGGGAACTGTCGATCGATTTTAGTAGCAGTGTGGTTCCACCGAGGCGCGCTACTACTAAGTGAGTAATAGTAGTGCCTCTTTTGATCCATCCCTACTGCTAATTAGGAGCAGTGCCTCTTCCTGTACCGTGTTGCTGCTAAGATTCTGTGCATAAGGTTTTCCCTAGTAGTGGTAGGATGAAGATGGTCTCTCTCAAACAACCCTGCAACCAAATAACAAAGAGTCTCTTGTGTCCCCAACACACCCAATACAATGATAAATTGTATAGGTGCACTAGTTCGGCGAAGAGATGGTGATACAAGTGCAATATGGATGGTAGATATAGGTTTTTGTAATCTGAAAATATAAAAACAGCAAGGTAACAAGTAACAGAAGTGAGAGAAAACGGTATTGCAATGCTTAGAAACAAGGCCTAGGGTTCATACTTTCACTAGTGAAAGTTCTCTCAACAATGATAACATAATTAGATCATATAACAATCCCTCAACGTGCAACAAAGAGTCACTCCAAAGTCACTAATAGCGGAGAACAAACGAAGAGATTATTGTAGGGTACGAAAACACCTCAAAGTTATTCTTTCTGATCAATCTATTGGGCTATTCCTATAAGTGTCACAAACAGCCCTAGAGTTCATACTAAAATAACACCTTAAGACTGATTGCCGTCTGACTATAGCGCCAAAAAAGCTCCTGTCTGCTAGATTACGTCGGTATTTCCCCAAAGAGGAAGGGATCATGCAGCACAACAACTGTAGGTATTTCCCTCAGTGATGAAACCAAGGTTAACGAACCAGTAGGAAAACCAAGCAACACAATGTAAACAACACTTGCACACAAATAACACACCTCGCAACCCGACGTGTTAAAGGAGTTGTCAATCCCTTTCGGGTAACGATGCCAGAAATTTGTAATAGATTGAAATAATAGATCGCAAATAAAATAAAGTGCAGCAAAGCATTTTTGTATTTTTGGTTTAATAGATCTGAATAAAAATGCAAAGGAAAAGTAGATCGCAAGCAAATATATGAGAAAGAAGACCCGGGGGCCGTAGGTTTCACAAGTGGCTTTTCTCGAGAAAGATAGCAAACAGTGGGTAAACAAATTACTGTTGGGCAATTGATAGAACCTCAAATAATTATGATGATATCCAGGCAATGATCATTACATAGGCATCACGTCCAAGATTAGTAGACCGACTCTTGCCTGCATCTACTACTATTACTCCACACATCGACCGCTATCCAGCATGCATCTAGTGTATTAAGTTCATGGAAAAACGGAGTAATGCAATAAGAACGATGACATAATGTAGATAAGATCCGTTTATCTATTGCGTAGATACAAATCCCATCTTTTTATCCTTAGTAGCAACGATACATACATGTTGTTCCCTTTCTTTCAATGGGATCAAGCATCGTACGTTCGAAACCACTACCGGGCACCTCTTCCCATTGCAAGATAATTAGATTAAGTTGGCCAAACAAAACCCAAATATCGGAGAATAAATATGAGGCTATAATAGATCATGCATATAACAGATCAAAGAAACTCAAATAACTTTCATGGATATAAAAAGATATGACTGATCATAAACTCAAAGTTCATCAGATCCCAACAAACACATCGCAAAAGAGTTACATCATATGGATCTCCAAGAGACCATTGTATTGAGAATTCAGCGAGAGAGAGAAAGCCATCTAGCTACTAACTACAGACCTGAAGGTCTACAAAGAACTACTCACGCATCATCGGAGAGGCACCAATGGAGGTGGTGAACCCCATCTGAGATGGTGTCTAGATTGGATCTGGTGGTTCTGGACTCTGCGGCGGCTGGATGAATATTTCGTCGACTCCCGAGGGTTTCTAGATTTTTGGGGTATTTATATAGCAAAGAGACGGTCCGGGGGGCACCTGAGGTGGGCACAACCCACCAGGGCGCGCGTGGCGCCTCCTGGAGCGCCCTGGTGGGTTGTCTCCTCCTCGGGACTCCCCCCAGTTGCAACCAGGGCCCGTTGTGTTCCTTCTGGCCCATAAAAATTCTCCGTGGAGTTTCGTGGCATTTGGACTTCGTCTGATATTGATTTCCTGCGATGTAAAAACATGGAAAAAATAGCAACTGGCACTTGGCATTATGTCAATAGGTTAGTACCAAAAAATGATATAAAATGACTATATAGTGATTATAAAACATCCAAGATTGATAATAAAACAAGATGGAACAATAAAAAATTATAGATACGTTGGAGATGTATCAGCATCCCCAAGCTTAACTCCTGCTCGTCCTCGAGTAGGTAAGTGATAAAAACAGAATTTTTGATGTGGAGTGTTGTTTATCATGTCATATCATATTCTTTTCTTTATAGCATGGACATTTAGACTTTTTATGTGATTCAAAGCAATAATCTAGTTTTGACATAATAATTTAGATACTCAAGCATATCAACAAGCAACCATGCCTTCCAAAATATAAATGCTAAAATAAGTTATCCCTAGCCCATCATGCTCAAGCATTGATCCATTCATGAAACACACTCGAATATTAGCTACACCCAATACTTAAGTATGATCATATTGCCTCCTAGTTGGTGCTTTTGTAAGACAGGATGGAGACTCAAATTTCAAAATAAAAATTGTATAAAGTAAAAGAAAGGCCCTTCGCAGAGGGAAGTAGGGATTTGTAGAGGTGCCAGAGCTCAAAGGAAAAAATATTTGAGAGGTGCATCCATCCCACCAAGGAAAACAACTTAGAGTTCCAAACACTTTCCATGCTAGATATGCCATAGGCACTTCCCAAACAGAAAATAAAGTTTATTCCATTTTCCACCATTCTTTCACTTTCCATGGCTAACCGTATCCACGGGTGCCTTCCATACCAACACTTTCCAAGGAATTTATTATTTGACAACATAAAGTAAATTCATTTTTGCATTTCGGGGCTGGGTATCCCTAAGACCTCTGCCTTACTCTCATGCAATGACAAGTGAATAAACACTCATCGTGAGAATAACACATCCAGCATGGAAAATATTAGCCACCCGTTACCGTTCCGCGAGCGAAACAAACACACAAAAGAGAAGTTTATTTTGAAAATTAGAGATGGCACATGCAAATTTGCTTAGAACGGCAAAAGAATACCGCATATAGGTAGATATAATGGACTCATGTGGCAAAACTGGTTTAAAGGATTTTGATGCACAAGTAGAGGTCATACTTAGTGCAAAATGAAGGCTAGCAAAAAGATTGAGAAGCAACCAACCAAGAAACAAATAATCTCATAAGCAAGCATTAAGCATAATTAACACCGAACAATGCACCACAAGTAGGATATAATTTTCATTGCATGATTATTGACTTTCGTGCATGCATAGGGAATCAAAAACCTTCACACCAATATTCTTACTAGAGCACAATTACTCATCAACATAACTCACATATCACATCATCATATCTCAAAACTATTACTAAGAATCAAGTTTATTTTGTCCAATGATCTTCATGACATTTTTTTATTTATCCTTCTTGGATATCTATCACTTCGGGATTAATTTTCATGTGTTGCTTTTCATAAGCTCAAATAAATATAAGTGAAGATCATGAGCATAACAAATTTTCTTCCTCTCAAAATAATTTAAGTGAAGCAAGAGAGAATTTCTTCAAAATTTTACTAACTCTCAAATAAATCTAAGTGAAGCAAGAGAGCATTTCTTCAAAAATACTAAACACACCGTGCTAAAAAAGATATAAGTGAAGCACTAGAGCAAGTCCTAGCTCATAAAAGATTTAAGTGAAGCATAGAGAGTGTCGGTGTAAAAAAGTAGGGGCCTTTTTGTACCCCTTTACTTGTGCACGGGCAGTCGTAGCCGCACCTGCGACCGGGCTTGGCGGGGCAGAGGAAGGGAAGGTACAAGGCTGCCGGGGTAGCACTCAAGCCAGAAGCATGAAGAGCAAAGGGGCAAGGTGGATTCCCCCCGGCAAGGGCCTTGCCGAGGCGACTTGCCCAACACCAGCAAGGCCGCCACCCTTGAGCCAGAGAGTCCTGACACCATCGACATCATCAAGACCAAGGCTCAAGGGCGCCTGCGTGGTGGCATGCAGATCTTTGTGAAGACCAAAGACCTACAAATCTAGATAGGAACCAGAAGGCGAAGACCCCCGGCAAGATCCTTGCCGGGGACGCCCACAAGACCCTGGCAAGACCCTTGCCGACCCCGGCAAGACCCATGCCGGGGGCATCTATGGGGCCACAACCAGGCCCACACCTACCAAGGTTTCGCTGTCCCACGGCCGTTCTGACACGGCAACTAGCCTGCCAAACTAGGCATGCACCTACGTGGCAGCAAGAAACCTCTAGGCCAACCAGTCAAGCACCTGCGTGGTGGGATGCAGATCTTCGTGAAGACCCTGCCGTCGCACCAGCGCAGCAGCCAGCCAGCTAGCATGGCGATGCATGCCTCGTCAGCTTGGACACGTGTCGAAGCAAGGCGAGGCGGCGACGGATGTGACGAGCTTCGTTGCCATCCTTGATAAAGCAAGAGAACACATAGGTGGCGCATATGCGTTTGTCCCATGATGTCAGGGATAGACTTGTACACTGTAGATGCTTTCCACCTCCTGTTTGCCACTGTGGCGACCCCTTTGACATATAAAAGGAGGCCCGAGGCATACTGAGGAAGGATTAGGACTTTTTGAACTGGGCATGCACCGCAGCTAGTTCAAGAGCTCAAGAACACCAAATATACACAAAAGCAGGACTAGGGTATTACGCATCGTTTGTGGCCCGAACCTGGGTAAAAGTCCCCTCGTGCTGATCTTTTAGACCTGCTCTTTGCGCAGCTCCACGCCCCGCCAACCGTAGTAGGGATTCCCTGTGATCCCATAGGTGTCGTTTTCCCCGACAGAGAGCAATTCTAACAAGTCATGAAATAATTTTGGCTCTCTCAAATAGGTGTGTCCAACAAGGATTGATGACTTAAAACACAAAATAAAGCAAGCAAATACACATATCATACAAGACGCTACAAGCAAAACACATATCATGTGACGAATAAAAATATAGCCTCGAGTAAAATACCGATAGTTGTTAGAAGAAAGAGGGGATGCCACTCGGGGGCATCCCAAGCTTAGTTGGTTGCTCATTATTGGATAATAGATTGGGATGCCGGGGCATCCCCAAGCTTAGACTCTTCTATCCTTCTTTCATCCATCGTAAGATAACCCAAAACTTGAAAACTTCAATCACAAAACTCAACAAAACCTTCATGAGATCCGTTAGTGTAAGAAAAATAAATCACTACTATAAGTGTTGTATCAAACCAATTCATATTTTGTTTTTGTATTATATCTACTGTATTCCAACTTTTATATGGCAAAAACTCATCAAATAAAACCATAGAGCCATCAAAATAAGCACACAACACAAAGAAAACAGAATCTGTCAAAACAGAACAGTCTGTAGCAATCTGACTTTTGCGAATACTTCTGGAACTCCAAAAATTCTACCAAATTAGGAAAACCAGTATAATTTGTATATTAATATTATTCAAAAAGAATCAGGACAAAATCTCTTTTCTGTGATTTATGAAAATTATGTTTGTGTGCGCAAAGTTTCTGTCTTTTTCCAGCAAGATCAAGCAACCATCACCCAAGAGGATCCTAAAGGCTTTACTTGGCACAAAAACTAATTAAAAACACAAAAAACACAATTATACCAGTATCATAATTGTGCTAACACTCAAGAACAGAAAGCAAAAAGCAAAAATAAAAATTATTCATTGGGTTGCCTCCCGACAAGCGCTATAGTTTTACGCCCTTAGCTAGGCATAAGATTTCAACGATGCTCACACGGAAGATAATAATTGAAACACGAAGAGAGTATCATGAAACATGTGACAAACACATTTAAGTCTAACATAATTCCTATGCATAGGAATTTTATAGGAAAACAAATTTTCAAGACAACAAATATCTAGCATATGCAAAGGAGAGGGATAAAAAATTGAGAATCTCAACATAACGAGAGGTAATTTAGTAACATGAAAATTTCCACAACCATATTTTCCTCTCTCATAATAATTATATGTAGGATCATAATCAAATTCAACAATATAAATATCAAATAAAATTTTCTCTTCATGATCCACATGCATGCAAAGTTGATGCTCTTCCAAAATAGTGGGATTATCATAAAATAAAGTCATGACCTCTCCAAGCCCACTTTTATCAAAAATTTCATAAGATTGAACACTCTCCAAATATGTGGGATTATTGTTACTTAAAGTTGACGCTCTTCCAAACCCACTTTCAATATTATCGCAAACATATTCATCATGAGGCTTAAATAAATTTTCAAGATCATAAGAAACATTAACACCCCAATCATGATCATTGCAATAAGTAGCGGACATAGCAATATTAGCGTCCCCAAGCTTGGGGTTTTGCATATTATTAGCACAATTGAAATTAATTGAATTTATAGTAAAATCATTGCAATCATGCTTTTCATTCAAGGAGCTATCATGAATCACTTCATAAATTTCTTCATCATAATTTCAGATTCAAGAATCTCAAGCAAAACTTCATATAGATAATCTAGTGCACTAAAATCACTAGCAATTGGTTCATCATAACTGGATCTTTTGAAAAGATTAGCAAGTGGATGAGGATCCATATCAAAATATTTTTAGCAGGCAAAGATGCAAGCAAATAGAAGGCACATGGCAACACAAGCAAACATGAGATCTGACGAAAAAATGGGGAACGAAAAAGAGGGTGAATAAAATGGCAAAATTTTGTGAAGTGGGGGAGAGGAAAATGAGAGGCAAATGGCAAATGATGTAAATTGCAAGGAGATGAGATTTTTGATTAGGAACCTGGTTATGTTGAAGATCCTCCCCAGCAACGGCGCCAGAAATTCCTTTTGATTGCTCTCTGACTATAGCGCCAGAAAAGCTCTTGTCTGCTAGGACTACGTCGGTATTTCCCCAAAGAGGTAGGGATGATGCAGCACATCGACGGTAGGTATTTCCCTCAGCGATGAAACCAAGGTTATCGAACCAGTAGGAGAACCAAGCAACACAACGTAAACAACACCTCGCAACCGACGTGTTAAAGGGGTTGTCAATCCCTTTCGGGTAACGATGCCAGAAATTTGTAATAGATTGAAATAATAGATCACGAATAAAATAAAGTCAGAAAAGTATTTTTGTATTTTTGGATTAATAGATCTGAATAAAAATGCAAAGGAAAAGTAGATCACAATCAAATATATGAGAAAGAAGACCGGGGGCCGTAGGTTTCACTAGTGGCTTTTCTCGAGAAAGATAGCAAACGGTGGGTAAACAAATTACTGTTGGGAAATTGATAGAACCTCAAATAATTATGACGATATCCAGGCAATGATCATTACATAGGCATCACGCCCAAGCTTAGTAGACCGACTCCTACCTGCATCTACTACTATTACTCCACACATCGACCGCTATCCAGCATGCATCTAGTGTATTAAGTTCATGGGAAAACGGAGTAATGCAATAAGAACGATGACATGATGTAGACAAGATTCGTTTATCTATTGCGTAGATATAGATCCCATCTTTTTATCATTAGTAGCAACGATACATTCGTGTTGTTTCCCTTTCTGTCACTGGGATCAAGCACTGTAAGATCAAATCCACTACCAGGCTCCTCTTCCCATTGCAAGATAAATAGATCAAGTTGGCCAAACAAAACCCAAATATCGGAGAAGAAATACGAGGCTATAAGAGATCAAAGAAACTCAAATAACTTTCATGGATATAAAAAGATATGACTGATCATAAACTCAAAGTTCATCAGATCCCAACAAACACACCGCAAAAGAGTTACATCATATGGATCTCCAAGAGACAATTGTATTGAGAATTCAGCGAGAGATAGAAGCCATCTAGCTGCTAACTACGGACCCGAAGGTCTACAAAGAACTACTCATGCATCATCGGAGAGGCACCAATGGAGGTGATGAACCCCATCCAAGTGAAGGAAATATGCCCTAGAGGCAATAATAAAGTTATTATTTATTTCCTCATATCATGATAAATGTTTATTATTCATGCTAGAATTGTATTAACCAGAAACATAATACATGTGTGAATACATAGACAAACATAGTGTCACTAGTATGCCTCTACTTGACTAGCTCGTTAATCGAAATGCTTGAGTTTCCTAGCCATGGACATGAGTTGTCATTTGATTAATGGGATCACATCATTAGGAGAATGATGTGATTGACTTGGCCCATTCCGTTAGCTTAGCACTTGATCGTTTAGTATATTGCTATTACTTTCTTCATGACTTATACATGTTCCTATGACTATGAGATTATGCAACTCCCGTTTACCGGAGGAACACTTTGTGTGCTACCAAACGTCACAACGTAACTGGGTGATTATAAAGGTGCTCTACAGGTGTCTCCGAAGGTACTTGTTGAGTTGGCGTATTTCGAGATTATGATTTTTCACTCCGGTTGTCGGAGAGGTATCTCTGGGCCCTCTCGGTAATGCACATCACTATGAGCCTTGCAAGCAATGTGACTAATGAGTTAGTTGCGGGATGATGCATTACGGAATGAGTAAAGAGACTTGCCAGTAATGAGATTGAACTAGGTATTGAGATACCGACGATCGAATCTCGGGCAAGTAACATACCGATGACAAAGGGAACAACGTATGTTGTTATGCGGTTTGACTGATAAAGATCTTTCTAGAATATGTAGGAGCCAATATGAGCATCCAGGTTACGCTATTGGTTATTGACCGGAGACGTGTCTCGGTCATGTCTACATAGTTCTCGAACCCGTAGGGTCCGCACGCTTAAAGTTTGGTGACGATCGGTATTATGAGTTTTTGTGTTTTGATGTACCGAAGGTAGTTCGGAGCCCCGGATATGATCATGGACATGACGAGGAGTCTCGAAATGGTCGAGACGTAAAGAGCGATATATTGGACGACTATATTCGGACACCAGAAGTGTTCCGAGTGGTTTCGGAGAAAAACCGGAGTACCGGGGGGTTACCGGAACCCCCGAGGGAGTTAATTGGGCCTTAGTGGGAGAAGAGGAGGGGCGGCCAGGGCAGCTGCACACCCCTCCCCCTCTAGTCCGAATTGGACAAGGAGGGGGGCGGTGCCCCCCTTTTTCCTTCTCCTCCTCTCTCCCTTCCTTCCCTCTCCTACTCCAACAAGGAAAAGGAGGAGTCCTACTCCCGGTGGGAGTAGGACTACCCCCTTGGCGCGCCCTCTTCCTGGCCGGCCGCCTCCCCCCTTGCTCCTTTATATACGGGGGCAGGGGGGCACCTCTAGACACACAAGTTGATCTGTTGATCTATTCCAGCCGTGTGCGGTGCCCCCTTCCACCATATCCACCTCGGTCATATCATAGCAGTGCTTAGGCGAAGCCCTGCGTCGGTAGCAACAACATCACTGTCATCACGCCGTCGTGCTGATGGAACTCTCCCGTGAAGCTCTGCTAGATCGGAGTTCGCGGGACGTCATCGAGCTGAACGTGTACTGAACTCGGAGGTGCCGTATGTTCGGTACTTGGATTGGTCGGATCATGAAGACGTACGACTACATCAACCGCGTTGTGCTAACGCTTCCGCTTTCGGTCTACGAGGGTATGTGGACAACACTCTCCCATCTCGTTGCTATGCATCACCATGATCCTGTGTGTGCGCAGGAATTTTTTTGAAATTACTACATTCCCCAACAGTGGCATCCGAGCCTGGTTTTATGCGTATATGTTATATGCACGAGTAGACCACAAGTGAGTTGTGGGTGATACAAGTCATACTGCTTACCAGCATGTCATACTTTGGTTCGGCGATATTGTTGGATGAAGCGGCCCGGACTGACATTACGTACGCTTACGCGAGACTGGTTCTTCCGACGTGCTTTGCACATAGGTGGCTGGCGGGTGTCAGTTTCTCCAACTTTAGTTGAACCGAGTGTGGCTACGCCCGGTCCTTGAGAAGGTTAAAACAGCACTAACTTGACGAACTATCATTGTGGTTTTGATGCGTAGGTAAGAACGGTTCTTGCTCGCCCGTAGCAGCCACGTAAAACTTGCAACAACAAAGTAGAGGACGTCTAACTTGTTTTTGAAGGGCATGTTGTGATGTGATATGGTCAAGGCATGATGCTATATTTTATTGTATGAGATGATCATGTTTTGTAACCAAGTTATCGGCAACTGGCAGGAGCCATATGGTTGTCGCTTTATTGTATGCAATGCAATCGCCCTGTAATTGCTTTACTTTATCACTAAGCGGTAGCGATAGTCGTAGAAGCAATAGTTGGCGAGATGACAACGATGCTACGATGGAGATCAAGGTGTCGCGCCAGTGACGATGGTGATCATGACGGTGCTTCGGAGATGGAGATCACAAGCACAAGATGATGATGGCCATATCATATCACTTATATTGATTGCATGTGATGTTTATCTTTTATGCATCTTATTTTTCTTTGATTGACGGTATCATTATAAGATGATCTCTCACTAAATTTCAAGATAAAAGTGTTCTCCCTGAGTATGCACCGTTGCCAAAGTTTGTCGTGCCGAGACACCACGTGATGATCGGGTGTGATAAGCTCTACGTTCATCTACAATGGGTGCAAGCCAGTTTTGCACACGCAGAATACTCGGGTTAAACTTGACGAGCCTCGGAACACTGAGACCAAAAGTTCGAGCATGAATCATATAGTAGATATGATCAACATAGTGATGTTCACCATTGAAAACTACTCCATCGCACGTGATGATCGGACATGGTTTAGTTGATTTGGATCACGTAATCACTTAGATGATTAGAGCGATGTCTATCTAAGTGGGAGTTCTTAAGTAATATGATTAATTGAACTTAAATTTATCATGAACTTAGTACCTGATAGTATTTTGCTTGTTTATGTTGATTGTAGATAGATGGCCCGTGCTGTTGTTCCGTTGAATTTTAATGCGTTCCTTGAGAAAGCAAAGTTGAAAGATGATGGTAGCAATTACACGGACTGGGTCCGTAACTTGAGGATTATTCTCATTGTTACACATAAGAATTACGTCCTGGAAGCACCACTAGGTGCCAGGCCTGCTGCAGATGCAACTGGCGATGTTGAGAACGTCTGGCAGAGCAAAGCTGATGACTACTCGATAGTTCAGTGTGCCATGCTTTACGGCTTAGAACCGGGGCTTCAACGACGTTTTGAACGTCAAGGAACATATGAGATGTTCCATTAGTTGAAGTTAATATTTCAAGCAAATGCCCGGATTGAGAGATATGAAGTCTCCAATAAGTTCTACAGCTGCAAGATGGAGGAGAATAGTTCTGTCAGTGAACCTATACTCAAAATGTCCGGGTCTAACAATCACTTGATTCAACTGGTAGTTAATCTTCCGGATGATAGTGTCATTGACGGAATTCTTCAAACACTGCCACCAAGCTACAAGAGCTTCGTGATGAACTATAATATGCAAGGGATGGATAAGACAATTCCCAAGCTCTTCGCGATGCTAAAGGCTGCGGAGGTAGAAATCAAGAAGGAGCATCAAGTGTTGATGGTCAACAAGACCACCAGTTTCAAGAAAAAGGGCAAAGGGAAGAAGAAGGGGAACTTCAAGAAGAACAGCAAACAAGTTGCTGCTCAAGAGAAGAAACCCAAGTCTGGACCTAAGCACGAGATCGAGTGCTTCAACCGCAAGCGATCGGACCTTTGGAAGAGGAACTGCCCCAAGTATTTGGCGGATAAGAAGGATGGCAAGGTGAAAAAAGGTATACGTGATATACATGTTATTGATGTGTACCTTACTAGAGCTCGCAGTAGCACCTGGGTATTTGATACTGGTTCTGTTGCTAATATTTGCAACTCGAAACAGGGACTACGGATTATGCGAAGACTGGCTAAGGACGAGGTGACTATGCGCGTGGGAAATGGTACCAAAGTCGATGTGATCGCCGTCGGCACGCTACCTCTACATCTACCTTCGGGATTAGTTTTAGACCTAAATTATTGTTATTTGGTGCCAGCATTAAGCATGAACATTATATCTGGATCTTGTTTGATGCGAGACGGTTATTCATTTAAATCTAAGAATATTTTTCTATTTATATGAGTAATATCTTTTATGGTCATGCACCCTTGAAGAGTGGTCTATTTTTGTTGAATCTCGATAGTAGTGATACACATATTCATAATGTTGAAGCCAAAAGATACAGAGTTGATAATGATAGTGCAAATTATTTGTGGCACTGCCGTTTGGGTCATATTGGTGTAAAGCGCATGAAGAAACTCCATACTGATGGACTTTTGGAATCACTTGATTATGAATCACTTGGTACTTGCGAACCATGCCTTATGGGCAAGATGACTAAGACGCCGTTCTCCGGAACAATGCAGCGAGCAATAGATTTGTTGGAGATCATACATACTGATGTATGTGGTCCGATGAATGTTGAGGCTCGTGGCGGGTATCGTTATTTTCTCACCTTCACAGTGATTTGAGCAGATATGGGTATATCTACTTAATGAAACATAAGTCTGAAACATTTGAAAAGTTCAAAGAATTTCAGAGTGAAGTGGAAAATCATCGTAACAAGAAAATAATGTTTCTACAATCTGATCATGGAGGAGAATATTTGAGTTACGAGTTTGGTCTACATTTGAAACAATGCGGAATAGTTTCGCAACTCACGCCACCCGGAACACCATAGCGTAATGGTGTGTCCGAATGTCGTAATCGTACTTTACTAGATATGGTGCGATCTATGATGTCTCTTACTGATTTACCGCTATCATTTTGGGGTTATGCTTTAGAGACGGCTGCATTCACGTTAAATAGGGCACAATCGAAATCCGTTGAGACGACACCTTATGAACTGTGGTTTGGCAAGAAACCAAAGTTGTCGTTTCTTAAAGTTTGGGGCTGTGATGCTTATGTGAAAAAGCTTCAACCTGATAAGCTCGAACCCAAATCGAAGAAATGTGTCTTCATAGGATACTCAAAGGAAACTGTTGGGTACACCTTCTATCACAGATCCGAAGGCAAGACATTCGTTGCTAAGAATGGATCCTTTCTAGAGAAGGAGTTTCTCTCGAAAGAAGTGAGTGGGAGGAAAGTAGAACTTGATGAGGTAACTGTACCTGCTCCCTTATTGGAAAGTAGTTCATCACAGAAACCGGTTCCTGTGACACCTACACCAATTAGTGAGGAAGCTAATGATATTGATCATAAAACTTCCGATCAAGTTACTACTGAACCTCGTAGGTCAACCAGAGTAAGATTCACACCAGAATGGTATGTTAATCCTATTCTGGAGGTCATGTTACTTGACAAAGGTGAACCTACGAACTATGAAGAAGTGATGGTGAGCCCAGATTCCGCAAAATGGCTTGAGGCCATGAAATCTGAGATGGGATCCATGTATGAGAACAAAGTGTGGACTTTGGTTGACTTGCCCGATGATCGGCAAGCCATTGAGAATAAATGGATCTTCAAGAAGAAGACTGACGATGACGGTAATGTTACTGTCTATAAAGCTTGACTTGTTGCGAAAGGTTTTCGACAAGTTCAAGGGATTGACTACGATGAGACTTTCTCACCCGTAGAGATGCTTAAGTCTGTCCGAATCATGTTAGCAATTGCCGCATTTTATGATTATGAAATTTGGCAAATGGATGTCAAAATTGCATTCCTGAATGGATTTATGGAAGAAGAGTTGTATATGATGCAACCAGAAGGTTTTGTCGATCCAAAGGGAGCTAACAAAGTGTGCAAGCTCCAGCGATCCATTTATGGACTGGTGCAAGCCTCTCGGAGTTGATAGTGTGATCAAAGCATATGGTTTTATACAGACTTTTGGAGAAGCCTGTATTTACAAGAAAGTGAGTGGGAGCTCTGTAGCATTTCTGATATTATATGTAGATGACATATTGCTGATTGGAAATGATATAGAATTTCTGGATAGCATAAAAGGATACTTGAATAAGAATTTTTCAATGAAAGACCTCGGTGAAGCTTCTTATATATTGGGCATCAAAATCTATAGAGATAGATCAAGACGCTTAATTGGACTTTCACAAAGCACATACCTTGATAAAGTTTTGAAGAAGTTCAAAATGGATCAAGCAAACAAGGGTTCTTGCCTGTGTTACAAGGTGTGAAGTTGAGTCATACTCAATGCCCGTCCACTGCAGAAGATAGAGAGAAAATGAAAGGTGTTCCCTATGCTTCAGCCATAGGCTCTATCATGTATGCAATGCTGTGTACCAGACCTGATGTGTGCCTTGCTATAAGTTTAGCAGGGAGGTACCAAAGTAATCCAGGAGTGGATCACTGGAAAGCGGTCAAGAACATCCTGAAATGCCTTAAAAGGACTAAGGATATGTTTCTCATTTATGGAGGTGACAAAGAGCTAGTCGTATACGTCGATGCAAGCTTTAACACTGATCCGGACGATTCTAAATCGCAAACCGGATACGTATTTACATTGAACGGTGGAGCTGTCAGTTGGTGCAGTTCTAAACAAAGCGTCGTGGCGGGATCTACGTGTGAAGCGGAGTACATAGCTGCTTCGGAAGCAGCAAATGAAGGAGTCTGGATGAAGGAGTTCATATCCGATCTAGGTGTCATACCTAGTGCATCGGGTCCAATGAAAATCTTTTGTGACAATACTGGTGCAATTGCCTTGGCAAAGGAATCCAGATTTCACAAAAGGACCAAGCACATCAAGAGACGCTTCAATTCCATCCGGGACCAAGTCCGGGTGGGAGACATAGAGATTTGCAAGAAACATACGGATCTGAATGTTGCGGACCTGTTGACTAAGCCTCTTCCACGAGCAAAACATGATCAGCACCAAAACTCCATGGGTGTTAGAATCATTACTGCGTAATCTAGATTATTGACTCTAGTGCAAGTGGGAGACTGAAGGAAATATGCCCTAGAGGCAACAATAAAGTTATTATTTATTTCCTCATATCATGATAAATGTTTATTATTCATGCTAGAATTGTATTAACCGGAAACATAATACATGTGTGAATACATAGACAAACATAGTGTCACTAGTATGCCTCTACTTGACTAGCTCGTTAATCGAAGATGGTTGAGTTTCCTAGCCATGGACATGAGTTGTTATTTGATTAACGGGATCACATCATTAGGAGAATGATGTGATTGACTTGACCCATTCTGTTAGCTTAGCACTTGATCGTTTAGTATGTTGCTATTGCTCTCTTCATGATTTATACATGTTCCTATGACTATGAGATTATGCAACTCCTGTTTACCGAAGGAACACTTTGTGTGTTACCAAACATCACAACATAACTGGGTGATTATAAAGGTGTGATAACCCGCAAGTATACTAGATAGGTGCAGCCTCTTTCGATAAGTAAGAGTGTCGAACCCAACGAGGAGCTAAAGGTAGAACAAATACCCTCTCAAGTCCTATCTTCCACTGATACGACTCTACGCACGCTTAGTGTTCGCTTTACCTAGCACAAGTATGAAATTAGAAGTACTTTGTAGGTGTTGTTGGATAGGCTTGCAAGATAATAAAGAACACGTAAATAAAAAGTAGGGGATGTTTAGATAAACATGCAATAAAGTAAATATAGCAAGTGTGGAAAAGTGGTGGTAGGAGTTGTGAAATTGTCCCTAAGCAACTGACTACGTTACTAGACCGGTAATCACTATTGCAATTCTATTTGAGGGAGAGGCATAAGCTAACATACTTTCTCTACTTGGATCATATGCACTTATGATTGGAACTCTAGCAAGCATCCGCAACTACTAAAGATTCATTAAGGTAAAACCCAACCATAGCATTAAGGTATCAAGTCCCCTTTTATCCCATACGCAAACAACCTACTTACTCGGGTTTGTGTTTCAGTCACTCACGCAACCCACCATAAGCAAATCATAAACATATTGCAAACCCTACAGCAGGAAGCCCTCACGCTTGTGCGACACGGAGGGCACAATAGGACAGCACCAATAATAAAACATGCAACTCAAACCAATCATAGCAATTCATCAATCACCAATAGGACAACGAAAATCTACTCAGACATCATAAGATGGCAACACATCATTGGATAATAATATGAAGCATAAAGCACCATGTTCAAGTAGAGGGTACAACAGGTTGCGGGAGAGTGGACCACTGTAGATAGAAGGGGAAGGTGATGGAGATGTTGGTGAAGATGACGGCAGTGTTGGTGAAGATCGTGGTGATGATGATGGCCCCCGGCGGCGTTCCGGCACCACCGGAAGCAAGGGGGAGAGGGCCCCCCTTCTTCTTCTTCTTCCTTGACCTCCTCCCTAGATGGGAGAAGGGTTTCCCCTCTGGTCCTTGGCTCCCATGGCTTGGGAGGGGCGAGAGCCCTTTCGAGATTGGATCTATCTCTCTTTTTCTGCGTTCTGGAATTCTGCCCTGGCACCGTTTCCTTTATATCTGGAGATCCGTAACTCCGATTGGACTGAAACATTCGCCAAGATCGTTTTCCAAAAATTAGCTTTCTTGCGGCCAAAGAAGGGCATCAACCGCCTTACGGGTAGCCCACAAGATAGGGGGCTGTGCCCACTTTAAGTGGGCGTGGGCCCCTATCTCGTGGCCACCTCGGGCATCGTCTCGCGTTGATTCTTCCTCCCAAAAATCACAAATATTCCAAAATAGTTCTTCGTCTGTTTTTATCCCGTTTGGATTCCGTTTGATATTGGTTTTCTGTGAAACATAAAATATGCAACAGACAGGAACTGGCACTGGGCACTGGATCAATATGTTAGTCCCAAAAATAGTATAAGAATGGCCAAAAGTATATGAAAGTTGAAGAATATTGGCATGGAACAATAAAAAATTATAGATACGACGGAGACGTATCAGCATCCCCAAGCTTAATTCCTGCTCGTCCTCGATTAGGTAAATGATAAAAAATAATTTTTGGTGTGGAATGCTACCTAGCATAATCTTGATCATATGTCTAATCATGGCATGAATATTAAGACACGAGTGATTCAAAGCAATAGTCTATCATTTGACATAAAGACAATAATACTTCGAGCGTACCAATAAAGCAATCATGTCTTTTCAAAACAACATGGCCAAAGAAAGTTATCCCTACAAAATCATATAGTCTGGTTGTTGCTCTATCTTCATCACACAAAGTATTTAATCATGCACAACCCCGATGACAAGCCAAGCAATTGTTTCATACTTTAATAATCTCAAACTTTTTCAACTTTCACATAATACATGAGCGTGATCCATGGACATAGCACTATAGGTGGAATAGAATATGATGGTGGAGGTTATGTGGAGAAGACAAAAAGGGAGAAAGTCTCACATCAACTAGGCGTATCAACGGGCTATGGAGATGCCCATCAATAGATATCAATGTGAGTGAGTAGGGACTGCCATGCAACGGATGCACTAGAGCTATAAGTGTATGAAAGCTCAAACTGAAACTAAGTGGGTGTGCATCCAACTTGCTTGCTCATGAAGACCTCGGGCATTTGAGGAAGCCCATCATCGGAATATACAAGCCAAGTTCTATAATGAAAATTCCCACTAGTATATGAAAGTGAAAGCATAGGAGGCTTTCTCTATGAAGAACATGGTGCTACTTTGAAGCACAAGTGTGGTAAAAGGATAGTAACATTGCCCCTTCTCTCTTTTTCTCTCAATTTTTTATTTTCTCTTTTTTTTTCTTTTTAGTGGGCTTCTTTGGCCTCTTTTATTTTTCATAAAGTCCGGAGTCTCATCCTGACTTGTGGGGGAATCATAGTCTCCTTCATCCTTTCCTCACTGGGGCAATGCTCTAATAATGATGATCATCGCACTTTTATTTACTTACAACTCAATATCTAGAACAAAGATATGACTCTATATGGATGCCTCCGGCGGTGTACCTGGATGTGCAATGATCTAGCATAGCAATGACATCAAAAAACGGACAAGCCATGAAAACATTATGCTAGCTATCTTACGATCATGCAAAGCAATATGACAATGAATGCTCAAGTCATGTATATGATGATGATGAAAGTTGCATGGCAATATATCTCGGAATGGCTATGGAAATGCCATGATAGGTAGGTATGGTGGCTGTTTTGAGGAAGATATAAGGAGGCTTATGTGTGACAGAGCGTATCATATCACGGGGTGTGGATGCACCGGCGAAGTTTGCACCAACTCTCGAGGTGAGAAAGGGCAATGCACGGTACCGAAGAGGCTAGCAATGATGGAAGGGTGAGAGTGCGTATAATCCATGGACTCAACATTAGTCATAAAGAACTCATATACTTATTGCAAAAATCTACAAGCCATTGGAAACAAAGTACTACGCGCATGCTCCTAGGGGGATAGATTGGTAGGAAAAGACCATCACTCGTCCCCGACCGCCACAAGGAAGACAATCAATAAATAAAATTGTGCCCCAACTTCATCACAAAGCGGTTCACCATACGTGCATGCTACGGGAATCACAAACCTCAACACAAGTGTCTCTACAATCCACAACCACCCACTAGCATGACTCTAATATCACCCTCTTTATATCGCAAAACTATTGCAAGGAATCAAACATATCATATTCAGCGATCTACAAGTTTATGTAGGATTTTATGACTAACCATGTGAATGACCAATTCCTGTCATCTCTCTAAATAGATATAAGTGAAGCAAGAGAGTTCAATTCTTTCTACAAAAGATATGCCCACACTCTAACAATTATAAGTGAAGCAAAAGAGCATTCTACAAATGGCGGTTTTCTATGTGAAGAGAAACAGGCAATCCAAACTTCAAATGATATAAGTGAAGCACATGAAGCATTCTATAAAGCCATACTCAAAAGATTTAAGTGAAGTGCAATGAGCATTCTATAAATCAACCAAGGACTATCTCATACCAGCATGGTGTATAAAAGAAAAGTGAAAACTAAATGCAAAAGACGCTCCAAGACTTGCACATAATGCATGAACGAAACGAATTCAAAAACATATCGATACTTGTTGAAGAAAGAGGGGATGCCTCCCGGGGCATATCCAAGCTTAGACGCTTGAGTCTCCTTGAATATTTACTTGGGGTGCCTCGGGCATCCCCAAGCTTGAGCTCTTGCCTCTCTTCCTTTTCCTCATATCGAGACATCCTCGATTAGACACTACATCCACACAAAACTTCAACAGAAAACTCGGTAAGATCCGTTAGTATAATAAAGCAAATCACCACTCTAAGTACTGTTGCAAACCAATTCATATTTTGTTTTTGCATTGTGTCTACTGTAATATAGCGTTTTCATGGCTTAATCCACTAATATAAATTGATAGATTCATCAAAACAAGCAAACTATGCATCAAAAACAGAATCTGTCAAAAACAGAACAGTCTGTAGGAATCTGAATATCCACCATACTTCTGGTACCCCAAAAATTCTACCAAAATTAGGAAAAATAAAAAATTTGTATATAAAGAAATTGCAAAAGTAATCAGAACCAATTGACGTTCCAGTTAAAAATGTAAAATCGCGTACTACAGCCAAAGTTTCTGTCCTGCACCATACAAACCAACAAGCATTGTAAACATCCTAAAGGCAAACCTTGGCACATTATTTTTATAATACAATGGAATTATACAAGGGGATAATTATTTTTGTTGAAAGGTTTCTGTAATCAAGATTCACAAAGTTTCCGTGAGCATGAACAAAGTTCAAGGCTAGCTCCCACTTCAACAATGCTTGTCTTTCTCACTTTCACTTACCTTTTTGAAAAGTTTTTAGGTTCCCCTCTTTATTTTTATTTTTTTAAAGTATATGAAAGCACTCAATAGAAATAAATGACTCTCTAAAACTTCCGGGTTGTCTACCTGGCAGCACTTTCTTTAAAGCCATTAAGCTAGGCATTTAGTGCTCAAGTAATGAATCCACCCGGATCCCAAGGTATATCAAAGCCAATTTTAATTAGCAATGATTTATAATTTAGTAGTGAGCACAAAGCAACATATATCATGTAATGACGAAGTCTAACTCTCTTCCTATGCATCGGCATGTCATAAGAGAACAATTCATGCACACATAGTAAAGGCCAATGCATAGTATAAGCAGTTTCTCGCAATTTCATAGTATGGGAAACATAGAGAGGTGGAGAAATAGTTCCTCTCTCATAATAATTGCAAGTAGGAGCAGCAAGAACATGCATATTACATTCATCAAAATCATCATGTGCAATGGTAAAAGGCAACCCATCAATATAATCCTTAATAAGCACAAACTTCTCCGATATAGTGTAGTTTGGAGAATTCAAAAAGATAATAGGACTATCATGCGTGGGTGCAATAGCAACAATTTCATGTTTAACATAAGGAACTATAGTAAGTTCATCTACATAAGCATAATTCATATTGGCATCTTGGCCACAAGCATAGCAAGCATCATCAAAAAGGGATATTTCAAACAAATTCAAGGGATCATAACAATCATCATAGCAATCATCCTTCAGTAAGCACGAAGGGGAATTAAATAATGTATGAGTTGGAGGGTTACTCTCATTAGAAGGTGGGCACGGCTAGCTAATCCACTCTTCCTCCTTTTGTTCTTCGCTCTCCTCATCATCTTTTTCATCCAATGAGCTCACAGTTTCATCAATTTCTTCTTCCATAGCTTCCTGCAAAATATTAGTCTCTTCTTGGACAGCGGAGAATTTCTTCATAAATGCATTAATATAGTAATTGTATTCATAATTTGCATAGCAATATCTAAGTATAGCAAGATTTTCAGGCCTATAAACATCATCATCTAAAGCTTCATACTTTTCAAACAAAGATTCAGTTTCATAAGCAGCCTGAAAAGCAACAAATTCTTCTATTTGTTCCACATCATAGTAATCATATATACCATTAGCATAAGAAGCTAAGGTTTCATTATCATTAAATTTGCATGAAAAGGAAAGGTGTGGAGCCTCCATCCTAAAGCAACAAGTAATATCATATCTCAAGATAGAGCCCAGGCATACCAACGCAACATAATAAATTGATCCCATAATAGTTTCCCTTTTTGTGTCAAGCGATAATCCCTAAAGTATTCACGTTGATCCAACGTGTCTCCCATTATAAAGTTGAATGGGGTTTTCTAAGGATTATCAAAGTAGTATATAATATCTCTCGCATAATGAGAATCGAGGGTTTTAGGAGTTACCCCATCTTCATGAGTAGCAAGTACACCTATTTTTTTTGGTATTTTGCGTTTCATATCCATAACTAAAGATAGAGAACAACTTAGAACAACAAGTAAAAATTACTTAGTGATAAAGCAAACAAGCACACACGAGAATATTCACCCCATGCTATGACTCCCCGGCAACGGCGCCAGAAAAAGGTCTTGATAACCCGCAAGTATACGGGATAGTTGTAGCCTCTTTCGATAAGTAAGAGTGCCAAACCCAATGAGGAGCTAAAGGTAGAACAAATACCCTCTCAAGTCCTATCTGCCACTGATACGACTCTATGCACACTTAGTGTTCGCTTTACCTAGAACAAGTATGAAACTAGAAGTACTTTGTAGGTGTTGTTGGATAGGCTTGCAAGATAATAAAGAACACGTAAATAAAAAGTAGGGGATGTTTAGATAAAGATGCAATAAAGTAAATATA
The DNA here is from genome assembly GCA_021605205.1 of Aegilops longissima. Taxonomy (NCBI): domain Eukaryota; kingdom Viridiplantae; phylum Streptophyta; class Magnoliopsida; order Poales; family Poaceae; genus Aegilops; species Aegilops longissima. Next base: position 453,824,572 of record CM038677.1, on the reverse strand, counting down.
GCGAGTGTGGAAAAGTGGTGGTAGGAGTTGTGAAATTGTCCCTAAGCAACTGACTACGTTACTAGACCGGTAATCACTATTGCAATTCTATTTGAGGGAGAGGCATAAGCTAACATACTTTCTCTACTTGGATCATATGCACTTATGATTGGAACTCTAGCAAGCATCCGCAACTACTAAAGATTCATTAAGGTAAAACCCAACCATAGCATTAAGGTATCAAGTCCCCTTTTATCCCATACACAAACAACCTACTTACTCGGGTTTGTGTTTCAGTCACTCACGCAACCCACCATAAGCAAATCATAAACATATTGCAAACCCTACAGCGGGAATCCCTCACGCTTGCACGACACGGAGGGCACAATAGGACAGCACCAATAATAAAACATGCAACTCAAACCAATCATAGCAATTCATTAATCACCGATAGGACAACGAAAATCTACTCAAACATCATAAGATGGCAACACATCATTGGATAATAATATGAAGCATAAAGCACCATGTTCAAGTAGAGGGTACAACGGGTTGCGGGAGAGTGGACCGCTGTAGATAGAAGGGGGAAGGTGATGGAGATGTTGATGAAGATGACGACGGTGTTGATGAAGATCGCGGTGATGATGATGGCCCCCGGCGGTGTTCCGGCGCCACCGGAAGCAAGGGGGAGAGGGGCCCCCTTCTTCTTCTTCTTCCTTGACCTCCTCCCTAGATGGGAGAAGGGTTTCCCCTCTGGTCCTTGGCTCCCATGGCTTGGGAGGGGCGAGAGCCCCTTCGAGATTGGATCTATCTCTCTGTTTATGCGTTCTGGAATTCTGCCCTGGCACCCTTTCCTTTATATCTGGAGATCCATAACTCCGATTGGACTGAAACCTTCGCCCAGATCGTTTTCCAAAAATTAGCTTTCTTGCGGCCAAAGAAGGGCATCAACCGCCTTACGGGTGGCCCGCGAGATAGGGGGCCGCGCCCACTTTAAGTGGGCGTGGGCCCCTATCTCGTGGCCACCTCGGGCATCGTCTCGCGTTGATTCTTCCTCCCAAAAATCACAAATATTCCAAAATAATTCTCCATCCGTTTTTATCCCGTTTGGATTCCGTTTGATATTGGTTTTCTACAAAACATAAAACATGCAACAGACAGGAACTGGCACTGGGCACTTGATCAATATGTTAGTCCCAAAAATAGTATAAAAAATGGCCAAAAGTATATGAAAGTTGAAGAATATTGGCATGGAACAATCAAAAATTATAGATACGATGGAGACATATCAAGGTGTACTTGTTGGGTTGGCGTATTTCGAGATTAGGATTTGTCACTCCAATTGTCGGAGAGGTATCTCTGGGCCCTCTCGGTAATGCACATCACTATGAGCCTTGCAAGCAATGTGACTAATGAGTTAGTTGCGGGATGACGCATTACGGAACGAGTAAAGAGACTTGCCAGTAACGAGATTGAACTAGGTATTGAGATACCGATGATCGAATCTCGGGCAAGTAACATACCGATGACAAAGGGAACGATGTATGTTGTTATGCGGTCTGACTGATAAAGATCTCGTAGAATATGTAGGAGCCAATATGAGCATCCAGGTTACGCTATTGGTTATTGACCGGAGACGTGTCCCAGTCATGTCTACATAGTTCTCGAACCCGTAGGGTCCGCACGCTTAAAGTTTGGTGGCGATCGGTATTATGATTTTTTGTGTTTTGATGTACCGAAGGTAGTTCGGAGCCCCGGATATGATCACGGACATGATGAGGAGTCTTGAAATGGTCGAGACGTAAAGAGCGATATATTTGACGACTATATTCGGACACCAGAAGTGTTCTGAGTGGTTTCGGAGAAAAATCGGAGTATTGGGGGGTTACCGGAACCCCCAGGGGAGTTAATTGGGCCTTATGGGCCTTAGTGGGAGAAGAGGAGGGGCGGCCAGGGCAGCCGCGCGCCCCACCCCCTCTAGTCCGAATTGGACAAGGAGGGGGCGGCGCCCCCCTTTTTCCTTCTCCTCCTCTCTCCTTCCTTCCTCTCCTACTCCAACAAGGAAAGGAGGAGTCCTACTCCCGGTGGGAGTAGGACTCCCCCCTTGGCGCGCCCTCCTCCTGGCCGTCCGCCTCCCCCCTTGCTCCTTTATATACGGGGGCAGGGGGGCACCTCTAGACACACAAGTTGATCTGTTGATCTATTCCAGCCGTGTGCGGTGCCCCCCTCCACCATATTCCACCTCGGTCATATCGTAGCGGTGCTTAGGCGAAGCCCTGCGTCGGTAGCAACACACGCCGTCGTGCTGACGGAACTCTCCCGTGAAGCTCTGCTAGATCGGAGTTCGCGGGACGTCATCGAGCTGAACATGTGCTGAACTCGGAGGTGCCGTACGTTTGGTACTTGGATCGGACGGATCGTGAAGACGTACGACTACATCAACCGCGTTGTGCTAACGCTTCCGCTTTCGGTCTACGAGGGTACATGGACAACACTCTCCCCTCTCGTTGCTATGCATCAGCATGATCCTGTGTGTGCGCAGGAATTTTTTTGAAATTACTACGTTCCACAACACCAAGATGGTGTCTAGATTGGATCTAGTGGTTCTGGACTCTGCAGCGGCTGGATGAATATTTCGTTGACTCCCCTAGGGTTTCTGGATTTTTGGGCTATTTATAGAGCAAAGAGGCGGACCGGGGGGGGGGGGGAACCCGAAGTGGGCACAACCCACCAGGGCGTGCCTGGGCCTCCTGGCGCGCCCTGGTGGGTTGTCCCATCCTCGGGACTCCTCCCAGGTGCAACCAGGGCCCGTTGTGTTCCTTTTGGCCCATAAAAATTCTCCGTGGAGTTTCGTGGCATTTGGACTTCGTCTGATATTGATTTCCTGCGATGTAAAAAACATGGGAAAAAACAGCAACTGGCACTAGGCACTATGTCAATAGGGTAGTACCAAAAAATGATATAAAATGACTATAAAGTGATTATAAAACATCCAAGATTGATAATTAAACAGCATGGGACAATCAAAAATTATAGATACGTTGGAGACGTATCAATGACACACATCAACCAAAACCCTAATGTCACCTAGATACTCCAATGTCACCACAAGTATCCGCGGGTTTGATTATACGATATGCATCACACAATCTCATATTCATCTATTCAAATCAACACAAAGAACTTCAAAGAGTGCCCCAAAGTTTCTACCGGAGAGTCAAGAAGAAAATGTGTGCCAACCCCTATGCATAAGTCCACAAGGTCACAAAACCCGCAAGTTGATCACCAAAACATACATCAAGTAGATCACGTGAATATCCCATTGTCACCACAGATAAGCACATGCAAGACATACATCAAGTGTTCTCAAATCCTTAAAGACTCAATCCTATAAGATAATTCAAAGGAAAACTCAATCCATTACAAGAGGGTAGAGGGGGAGAAGCATCCTAAGATCCAACTATAATAGCAAAGCTCGTGATACATCAAGATCGTGCCAAATCAATAACACGAGAGAGAGAGAGAGAGAGAGAGAGAGAGAGAGAGAGAGAGAGATCAAACACATAGCTACCCGTACATACCCTCAGCCCCAAGGGTTAACTACTCCCTCCTCGTCATGGAGAGCACCTTGATGATGAAGATGGCCACCGGTGATGATTTCCCCCTCCGCCAGGGTGCCGGAACAGGTTCCCGATTGGTTTTTGGTGGCTACAGAGGCTTGCGGTGGTGGAACTCCTGATCTAGGTTCTGTTCTGGAGGTTTGGGGATATATAAGAGGTGTTGGCATCGAGAACAAGCCAGGGGAGTCCACGAGGGGCCCACAAGGTCGGAGGGCGCGCCCTAGGGGGGTGGGGCGCCCTCCATCCTTGTGGTGGCCTCAGGACTCTTCTGGTGCATCTCTGGTACTCCAAGGGCTTCTTTTGGTCCAAAAACAATCTTCGTAAAGTTTCAGGTCATTTGGACTCCGTTTGATATTCCTTTTCTGTAAAACTCAAAAACAAGGAAAAAAACAGAAACTGGCACTGGGCTCTAGGTTAATAGGTTAGTCCCAAAAATCACATAAAATAGCATATAAATGCATATAAAACATCCAAGATTGATAATATAATAGCATCAAACAATCAAAATTATAGATACGTTGGAGACGTATCAAGCATCCCCAAGCTTAATTCCTGCTCGTCCTCGAGTAGGTAAATGATAAAAACAGAATTTTTGATGTGGAATGCTACCTAACATATTTATCCATGTAATTTTCTTTATTGTGCAAGAATATTCAGATCCATAAGATTCAAAACAAAAGTTTAATATTGAAATAAAAACAATAATACTTCAATCATACTAACAAGGCAATTATGTCTTCTCAAAATAACATGGCCAAAGAAAGCTTATCCCTACAAAATCATATAGTCTGGGTATGCTCCATCTTCATCACACAAAATACTCAAATCATGCACAAACCGATGACAAGCCAAGCAATTGTTTCATACTTTTGATGTTCTCAAACTTTTTCAACTTTCACGCAATACATGAGCGTGAGCCATGGACATAACACTATAGGTGGAATAGAAGGTGGTGGTGAAGAAGACAAAAAGAGGGAGATAGTCTCACATCAACTAGGCGTATCAACGGGCTATGGAGATGCCCATCAATAGATATCAATGTGAGTGAGTAGGGATTGCCATGCAACGGATGCACTAGAGCTATAAGTGTATGAAAGCTCAAAAAGAAAGTAGTGGGTGTGCATCCAACTTGCTTGCTCATGAAGACCTAGGGCATTTGAGGAAGCCCATCGTTGGATACAAGCCAAGTTCTATAATGAAAAATTCCCACTAGTATATGAAAGTGACAACATGGGAGACTCTCTATCATGAAGATCATGGTGCTACTTTGAAGCACAAGTGTGGTAAAAAGGATAGTAGCATTGCCCCTTCTCTCTTTTTCTCTCAATGTTTTTTGGGCCTTCTCTTTTTTTATTTGGCCTTTCCTCTTTTTTTCCTCACATGGGACAATGCTCTAATAATGAAGGTCATCACACTTTTATTTAAATTACAACTCAAGAATTACAACTCGATACTTAGAACAAAATATGACATCCGCCGTGCTCTAAAAAGATATAAGTGAAGAACAATGAGTAGTTGAATAATTATGTAACTATGTGAAGACTCTCTCTCATAAATAAATTCAGATCTTAAGTACCTTATTCAAACAGCAAGCAAATCCTAATAAAATAAATGACGCTCCAAACAAAACACATATCACGTGGAGAATAAAAATATAGCTACAAGTAAGGTTACCGATGAACAAAGACGAAAGAGGGGATGCCATCCGGGGCATCCCCAAGCTTAGGCTCTTGGTTGTCCTTGAATATTACCTTGGGGTGCCTTGGGCATCCCCAAGCTTAGGCTCTTGCCACTCTTTATTCCGTAGTCCATCAAAACATTACCCAAAACTTGAAAACTTCACAACACAAAACTTAACAGAAAACTCGTGAGCTCAGTTAGTATAATAAAACAAATCATTCACTTTGGTACTATCAAGACAAGATTCATAATTTTTCTCACATGATGCCGACTGTACCCTATCATTTCTACAATTTATATTAAGCAATATAAGCCATAGATACTAGAAAACAAGCAAACTATGCTTCGAAAACAAAATCTTCAAAAACAGAACAGTCTGTAAAGATCTGAATTGAAATCATACTTCTGTACCTCCAAAAATTCTGAAAAATTAGGAAAATCTATAAAATTTGTATATCAACAAACTATAAAAAACTCAGAATTTTCCGATGCTCCAGTGATTTTTAACAATTCTGAGACTGGGTGCAAAAGTTTCTGTTTTTGGACATAATTGAATCAACTATCATCCACACTATCCCAAAGGATTTACTTGGCACTTTATTGAAACAAAAGCTATAAAACATGATTACTACAGTAGCTTAATCATGTGAACATGCAAAAATAGTAGGGGTAAATATTGGGTTGTCTCCCAACAAGCACTTTTCTTTAATGCCTTTCTAGCTAGGCAAGATGATTTCAATGATGCTCACATAAAAGATAGGAATTGAAACATAATGGGAGCATCATGAAGCATATGACAAGCACATTTAAGTCTAACCCACTTCCTATGCATAGGGATTTTGTGAGCAAACAACTTATGGGAGCAAGAATCAACTACCATAGGAAGGTAAAACAAGCATAACTTCAAAACTGTCAACACATAGAGAGGAAACTTGATATTATTGCAATATGTAGAAGCATATGTTACTCTCTCATAATAATTTTCAGTAGCATCATGAATGAATTCAACAATATAACCATCACATAAGTCATTCTTTTCATGATCTACAAGCATAGAAATTTTATTACTCTCCACATAAGCAAATTTATTCTCATTCGTAATTGTGGGAGTATCATAGGAAACTCGAATACTATAAATTGTTTCCATATTAAAAGAATAATGTTCAGAAAAAGGGTAATTATAATTATGACAAGCTTTATAAATATAATCATCACTACTTTTTATAACATAGGTGACATCACAAATAATCATCATAAGTAGCAACTTTGTTCTCATCATAATCGATTGAAACCTCTTCCAATATAGTGGAATCATTACTAAATAAAGTCATGACCTCTCCAAAAATCCACTTTTATCATTATAATAAGATTCAACAACCTCCAAAATAGTGGGATAATTATTATCTAAAGTTGACACTCTTCCAAACCCACTTTCATAAATATTGCGATCATCATAAATAGGAGCCATGTTATCATCGTAATAAATTTGCTCATCACAACTTGGAGGACTAAAAATATCATCTTCATTAAACATAGCATCCCCAAGCTTGGGACAAACATTAATTGCAGCAAATAAATTCTCGAACATGTCATTCTCATCAAACATAGCATCCCCAAGCTTGGGCCTTTGCATATCATAAGCATAATCACTCTCATCATTAATAATATGAATAACACCAATAGTATAGCAATTATTATCATCACAACTTTCTAAGTTGGTGCCAAAAAGATTTTCAAGATTATAACAAGTATCATTACTTTCCCAATCATAATCATCACAATTAATAATAGGCATAACAAAATCATCCTCAATAATTTCTTCGGACATAGTACCATAAGGCAAAGAATCAATATCATCATCAAGTATATCATCATCCACATTTATTTTTGATTCACTCTCAAGAGGCATAACAATAATAGGAGCAACATCATTTGGGAGAGACACCTTTTTACTTTTGCTTTTCTGTCTTTTCTTTTTCTTCTTCGCATCATGTGTGGGTTTAATCACCCTTTTGGAGTTCCTTATTGATGAGATTGGTTGAATAAAAAGCTCCTCCTCGTTACCTGATTCATCATAAGAGAAAATAGGAGGATATTGGGAAACCTCTTCCCCTTCATTAGTATTCTCTTCATCTTCTATTTGTTTTCTTGTCTTCAAGTAATTGGCAATATAAGGATTCTCAATGCAATTCACCACACAATACATATACATTTCATTTTGATCAAAATCAATCATTTTCATGAGAACCCAATCTGGAACATCGCTAGTTTTATATTTCATTTCTTCATACCCCAAATATAGACTAAGTTCATTATGATGCTCAAGGGTAATGAGGTTATCTCAATTTTTGGACACAATTCGATCATGAAATAATTCACATTGGAAATCAAAATGCCCACTTTCATTGCAAAGTTCACAAGGACGGAGAGAAATATTAAGTCTTTCAGCACAAACATATAGCCTCTCTTGCAACCATTTAGTTTCTAAATACTTATGCCTCTTACAAAATATATCTTCCCTTGTTGGTATATATTTGCAAACTCTATGCAGTCCACAAAAGACATGCTTATAAGAAATATTTTTATCATGACTAGTGCAATCATCATTGGTACTATGGATATTCAAAGAATCCATACTAACAACATTGCAATCATGCTCATCATTCAAAGATTGTATGCCAAACATTTTATTGCATTCTTCTTCTAAGACTTTGGCACAATTATCGGAATCCTTATTTTCATGAAAGATATTAAAAAGATGAAGCATATGAGGCAACCTTAATTCCCTTTTTTTGTAGTTTTCTTTTATAGACTAAACTAGTGATAAAACAAGAAACTAAAAGATTCAATTGCATGATCTAAAGATATACCTTCAAGCACTAACCTCCCCGGCAACGGCACCAGAAAAGAGCTTAGTGGATGGGGTGTTAGTGTCGCTTACCTAGCCTCCCCGGCAACGGCGCCAGAAAAGAGCTTGATGTCTACTATGCAACCTTCTTCTTGTAGACTCGTGTTGGGCCTCCAAGCACAGAGTTTTGTAGGACAGTAGCAAATTTCCCTCAAATGGATGACCTAAGGTTTATCAATCCGTGGGAGGCGTAGGATGAAGATGGTCTCTCTCAAACAACCCTGCAACCAAATAACAAAGATTCTCTTGTGTCCCCAACACACCCAATACAATAGTAAATTGTATAGGTGCACTAGTTCAGCGAAGAGATGGTGATTGCAATATGGATGGTAGATATAGGTTTTTGTAATCTGAAAATATAAAAACAACAAGGTAACAAGTAACAAAAGTGAGCGAAAACGGTATTGCAATGCTTAGAAACAAGGCCTAGGGTTCATACTTTCACTAGTGCAAGTTCTCACAACAATGATAACATAATTAGATCATATAACAATCCCTCAATGTGCAACAAAGAGTCACTCCAAAGTCACTAATAGCGGAGAACAAACGAAGAGATTATTGTAGGGTATGAAACCACCTCAAAGTTATTCTTTCTGATTGCTCTATTGGGCTATTCCTATAAGTGTCACAAACAGACCTAGAGTTCGTACTAAAATTACACCTTAAGACACACATCAACCAAAACCCTAATGTCACCTAGATACTCCAATGTCACCACATGTATCTGTGGGCTTGATTATACGATATGTATCACACAATATCAGATTCATCTATTCAAACCAACACAAAGAACTTCAAAGAGTGCCCCAAAGTTTCTACCGGAGAGTCAAGACGAAAACGTGTACCAACCCCTATGCATAAGTCCACAAGGTCACAGAACCCGCAAGTTGATCACCAAAACATACATCTAGTAGATCATGTGAATATCCCATTGTCACCACAGATAAGCACATGCAAGACATACATCAAGTGTTCTCAAATCCTTAAAGACTCAATCCGATAAGATAACTTCAAAGGGAAAACTCAATCCATTACAAGAGGGTAGAGGGGGAGAAGCATCATAAGATCCAACTATAATAGCAAAGCTCGCGATACATCAAGATCATGCCAAATCAAGAACACAAGAGAGAGAGAGAGAGAGAGAGAGAGAGAGAGATCAAACACATAGCTACTGGTACATACCCTCAGCCCCGAGGGTGAACTACTCCCTCCTCGTCATGGAGAGCACCAGGATGATGAAGATGGCCACTGTTGATGATTTCCCCCTCCGGCAGGGTGCCGGAACAGGGTCTCGATTGGTTTTTGGTGGCTACAGAGGCTTGTGGTGGCGGAACTCCCGGTCTAGGTTCTGTTCTGGAGGTTTGGGGATATATAAGAGGTGTTGGCATCGAGAACAAGTCAGGGGAGTCCATGAAGGAAATATGCCCTAGAGGCAATAATAAAGTTGTTATTTGTATTTCCTTATATCATGATAAATGTTTATTATTCATGCTAGAATTGTATTAACCGGAAACTTGATACATGTGTGGATACATAGACAAAACACTGTGTCCCTAGTAAGCCTCTACTAGACTAGCTTGTTAATCAAAGATGGTTAAGTTTCATAACCATAGACATGTGTTGTCATTTGATGAACGGGATCACATCATTAGGAGAATGTTGTGATGGACAAGACCCATCCATTAGCTTGGCATAATGATCGTTAAATTTTATTGCTATTGCTTTCTTCATGACTGATACATATTCCTTTGACTATGAGATTATGCAACTCCCGAATACCGGGGAATTGTTGGGGAACGTAGTAATTTCAAAAAAATCCTACGCACACGCAAGATCATGGTGATGCACAGCAACGAGAGGGGAGAGTGTTGTCCACGTACCCTCGTAGACCGAAAGCGGAAGCGTTATGACAACGCGGTTGATGTAGTCGTACGTCCTCACGATCGACCGATCCTAGTACCGAACGTACGGCACCTCCGTGATCTGCACACGTTCGGCTCGATGACGTCCCACAAACTCACGATCCTGTAGAGCTTCCAGGGAGAGCTTCGTCAGCACGACGGCGTGATGGCGGTGATGATGAAGCTACCAGCGCAGGGCTTCGCCTAAGCACTACGACGATATGACCGAGGTGGATTATGGTGGAGGGGGGCACCGCACACGGCTAAGAGATCAATGATCATCTTGTGTGTCTATGGGGTGCCCCCCTCCCCCGTATATAAAGGAGTGGAGGAGGGGGAGGAGGCCGGCCTCCTAGGCGCGCCCCAAGGGGAGTCCTACTCCCACCGGGAGTAGGATCCCCCCCCCTTCCCTAGTTGGATTAGGAGAGAAGGAAGGGGGAGGAAGGAGGAAGGAAAGGGGGGCCGACCCCCTCCCAATTCGGATTGGGCTTGGGGGGCGCGCCCCCTCCTTTGCTCCCTTCTCCTCTCTCCCACTATTGCCCAATAAGGCCCATATACCTCCCGGGGGGTTCCGGTAACCTCCCGGTGCTCCGGTATATGCCCGATCTCACCAGGAACCATTCTGATGTCCAAATATAGTTGTTCAATATATCGATCTTTATGTCTCGACCATTTCGAGACCTCATCATGTCCGTGATCATATCCGGGATTCCTAACTACCTTCGATACATCAAAACACATAAACTCATAATACCGATCATCACCGAACGTTAAGCATGCGGACTCTATGGGTTCGAGAACTATGTAGGCATGATCGAGACTCATCTCCGGTCAATAACCAATAGCGGAACCTGGATGCTCATATTGGTTCCTACATACTCTACGAAGATCTTTATCGGTCAAAACGCATAACAACATACGTTGTTCCCTTTGTCAACGGTATGTTACTTGCCCGAGATTCGATCGTCGGTATCTCAATACCTAGTTCAATCTCGTTACCGGCAAGTCTCTTTACTCGTTCTGTAATGCATCATCCTGCAACTAACTCATTAGTCACATTGCTTGCAAGGCTTATATTGATGTGCATTACCGAGAGGGCCTAGAGATACCTCTCGGACAATCGGAGTGACAAATCATAATCTTGATCTATGCCAACTCAACAAGTACCATCGGAGACACCTGTAGAGCACCTTTATAATCACCCAGTTACGTTGTGATGTTCGGTAGCACTCAAAGTGTTCCTCCGGTATTCGGGAGTTGCATAATCTCATAGTCATAGGAACATGTATAAGTCATGAAGAAAGAAATAGCAATATACTAAACGATCAAGTGCTAAGCTAACGGAATGGGTCAAGTCAATCACATCATTCTCTAATAATGTGATCCCGTTAATCAAATGACAACTCATGTCTATGGCTAGGAAACATAACCATCTTTGATTCAACGAGCTAGTCAAGTATACTAGTGACACTCTGTTTGTCTATGTATTCACACATGTACTAAGTTTCTGGTTAATACAATTATAGCATGAATAATAAACATTTATCATGATATAAGGAAATATAAATAACAACTTTATTATTGCCTCTAGGGCATATTTCCTTCGGGAATACCTTGTGTGCTATCAAACATCACAACGTAACTGGGTGATTATAAAGATGCTCTACAGGTATCCCCGAAGGTGTTTGTTGGGTTGGCATAGATCGAGATTAGGATTTTTCACTCCGAGTATCAGAGAGGTATCTCTGGGCCCTCTCGGTAATGCACATCATAATAAGCCTTGCAAGCAATGTGACTAATGAGTTAGTTGCGGGATGATGCATTACGGAACGAGTAAAGAGACTTGCCGGTAACGAGATTGAACTAGGTATAAACATACCGACGATCGAATCTCGGGAAAGTAACATACCGTTGACAAAGGGAACTACGTATGTTGTAATTACGGTTTAACTAATAAATATCTTCGTAGAATATGTAGGAACCAATATGAGCATCCAGGTTCCGCTATTGGTTATTGACCGGAGATGTGTCTCGGTCATGTCTACATAGTTCTCGAACTCGTAGGGTCCGCACGCTTAACGTTCGATGATGATTTGTATTATGAGTTATGTGATTTGGTGAACGAATGTTGTTCGGAGTCCCAGATGAGATCACGGACATGATGAGGAGTCTCGAAATGGTCGATAGGTAAAGATTGATATATTGGACGATAGTATTCAGACACCGGAAGTGTTTCGGAATGTATCGTTATATATCGGAGTACCGGGGGGGGGGGGGGTTACCGCAACCCCAGGGGGGAATATGGGCCATATGTAGGCCTGGGCGTTCGGTTTAACCGAACCGATCGGTTCGGTTTCTCGGGTTTTAAAACATTTCGGTTTTCTGAAGATGCTAATCGATCGGTGCTTATGAAAAACAGTAACCGAGAATTCGGTCCATTGAAAATTCGGTTCGGGTCATCGGTTAATACCAAGCAACAACAATCTACAGCTAGGAAATCAAGGTCACATGGAGAGAGAGAGAGGGAGAGGAAGGAGATGTCGCCCATTGCTGGACGGATCTGCCGCCGGTTGTTATCTGTAATGGCACAGGTCGCCGGTAAGGAGGGAGGCGGAGGAGAGGTAGCAGGCGTTGTTGGCTGCTGGACCATCGGCACTGGCTACTAGGAGCAGCAACGGCTAGGGTTATGGCCGAAGGGAGGGACAGAGCGGTCATGGGGATGAGGCATGTGCGACTGAGCGGTCGTGGGGTCGTTTTTCTTTTGAGCACAAGGTCGTGGGGCCTGGACTCGTGGTCATCAATTTGATAATGGGCTGAGATTTTCTACAGTATTGGCCCATGTTCGGTTTTTTTGGGTCAGTTCGGGTACCTGATGCCTGAAACTGAAATACCTGAAGTTAATTCAGTTTCCCAGAGTACAGGACCGAACTTATGACCGTAATTATCGGGTTCGGTCTATTCAGTTTCGGCCCCGGTTCTTTCGGTTCGGGAGTTCGGTCATCGGGTAATATGCCCACCCCTAGCCATATGGGCCATAGGAGGGAGGCAAGCCAGCCCATAAGGGGTGGCGTGCCCCCCCCCCCAAGGGAGGAGTCCGAATTGGACAAGGGGAGGGGGAGGTGCCCCCCCCCCATTCCTTCTCCTCCTCCCTCTCCTTCCCCCTTTCCCCTTTCGGTAAAAGGAAAAGGGGGTGAATCCTACTAGGAGCCCAAGTGGGACTCCTCCCACTTGGGGCGCGCCTAGGGCCGGCCTTCTCCCCTCTCCCTCCTTTATATACGGGGTTGGGTGTCACGCCCAATATGCGACCCTATCCAAAAGGAACTCGAAGGTCCCACCAAGGATAGACCCGCATATTGAAACGCTTTTGCAAGGTGGATATCATTACATCAACATTACATAATAGATAGGGATACATACATAAGGCACAAATGCCACAAGAATACATCAACATCATATACAAGATCAACATCCGACTATAGATGAAACATAAACAGAAACTCAAACGACATCCACCCTGCTAGCCCAGGCTGCCGACCTGGAACCTATCCCCTGACCGAAGAAGAAGCAGAAGAAGAACTCCAACACAAGTAAACATCGCTCTCGCGTCATGAGCATCGCACAACCTGTACCTGCAACTGGTGGTGTAGTAATCTGTGAGCCACGAGGACTCAGCAATCCCATTACCATGGGTATCAAGACTAGCAAAGCTTAAAGGGAAAGGAAGGGATAAAGTGGTGAGGTTGCAGCAGCGACTAAGCATATATGGTGGCTAACTTACGCAAATGAGAGCGAGAAGAGAAACAAAGGAACGATCGACAACTAGTAATGATCAAGAAGTGATCCTGAACTCCTACTTACATCGACATAACTCGAAACCGTGTTCTCCTCTTGATCAACCCGAAAAGAGACACTCACGGTTACACACACGGTTGGTGTATTTTAGAAGAGTTTGCTTCAAGTTTACTACAACCGGATATTAACAAATTCCCATCGCCACATAACATGAGGCACGGCTCTCGAAAGTTTATACCTGCGGGGTGTCCCAACTTAGCCCATGATAAGCTCTCGCGATCAACGAAGGATATTCCTTCTCCCGGAAGACCCGATCAGTCTCGGAATCCGGCTACAAAACATTTCGACAGAATAAAACAAGTCCAGCAAGACCTCCGGCGTGTCGACACACCACGATAGTAGCCGCAGTATCTCGTCTCGAGCCACGACCGGATGAGCGATCGTCTGGCAACCGACGATACCCCAAGTTGCCTCGGGCGGCACCGCAAGTGGCTCTAGTTTGGACCAACACTTAGACAAGCATTGGCCCGGGGGGGCTAAAATGAAGATGACCCTTGAGAGCGAGACTCCCAAGGGAAAAAGGTAATAGGTGAGGCAAAAGGTAAAACCAAAGTTGGGCCTTGCTGGAAAAGTCTTATTCAAAGCGAACTGTCAAGGGGGTCCCATAAATCACCCGACCGCGTTAGGGACGCAAAATCCGGGAACATAATATCGATATGACGGAAACTAGGGCAGCAAGAGTGGAACAAAACACCAGGCATAAGGCCGAGCCTTTCACCCTTTACCAAGTATATAGATGCATTAATTAAATAAGATATATTGTGATATCCCAACAAGTAAACATGTTCCAGCAAGGAACAACATCTCCATGTTCCAACAAGGAACAAACTTCAACTTCACCTGCAACTAACAACGCTATAAGAGGGGCTGAGCAAAGCGGTAACATATCCAAACAACGGTTTGCTAGGAAGGGTGCAAAAGGTTAGAGGCTGACAAGGCAATTTGGGATGGCTTGATAAACAGGTAATAGGTAGCGCAGCATAGCGAAAGAACGAAGCAACTAGCATAGCAATGATAGTAGTGAGATCCAGGGTAGCGGTCATCTTGCCTGAAATCCCGCAAGGAAGAAGAACGAGTCCATGAAGAAGATGAACGAGTCCATGAAGAAGATGAACGGAAGTAGTCGAACGAAGCGTAGACGAACGAATTCTCACGATCGCAACGAAACGGGAACTAACAAGAAGAAGCACTCAACATAGTAAACACACCACACATGAACAGGGCATGATGCACAAAGATGCATGACAAGCTACATGAAGCTACTCATGGCAAGAGAGGATGCAAACAAGAGCAACACATCAAGGCAAGTTTAAATGAGGCCGGAAACAACATATAACAATTCCGGTAAGTCCTCATATGCAAATTTCAAAATTGGTCCAGATCTGAATAACTTTATGTTCAAGTTGTTAAACAGCAAGTTAATATGCACCACGATGATCTACACGAAATTCTAGTCAAGTTACATATAAAGTTCATTAGATTCGGAGCTACGGTCTAGAAGATATGAGCAAAACAAGATAACCATGGCATTGATGCAAAATGCATACAAACATCAAGAAAACACCTCAAAACAAGGATACAACATGATAATATGAAACTACATGCAAAATCAAGCAAGTTTCATATAGAACACGCTCAAAAGCAGCAACGGTTCAACACATACACCCTATACAAGTTTAAAGAACAAGCTGTCCAAAACAGCAACTAGGCATATTGCAAGCATCAAAACAATATGCTACAGCACCTCAATATGAAAACAAAAGGCATGGGCATGATCTACAGGTAAAGCATTACAAAACATGAACACTGAGCTATCTCCAGAAACAACTAGAACATGCTCAAAATGACATGGCAAGATTGCAACTAATAACAGTTTCAGGCATTGCAGAAATTAACATCAGGTTGCAATGTTTAGAGCTATCAAACAACATGTTACAGGAACTTATCATGGCAAATAAAGGCATGGCATGAATCTACTAATTGCATAGAACAAAAGTCCTTTAGTGACCATAAGCCAAAAAGGATCAGAAAATATAGTAACACCCATGTCAATATCGAAAGTTTCGTTAACAGATTCAGCAACATGGCATGTCAAAAACTGATAACAAGTAGGCATGTTTACAAGCTCAATGCACTCACTACAGAGCCTCATATGAAAAAATAAGCATACATACATCAATAAGACATGGCATAGAAGACATACATGGCAAGAACAAGAACATAGCATATACGGATCAACCACAACAAGCTTGGCAAAATTGAATAACATGTAAACAATCTGCCAGGAAACATTTGATAGCAAAAGTAGAGCTCGATTGACTCAAGCTAGGGTACTCCACAATTGCAAAGAAGGGCATGGATGGATAGAGCAAGACATGTTTAACAAAACATCCTTACTGAAGTATCTCAAAATATGCATGGATCTCTTGGTAGCATCAAGTTAACATGGCATCAAAATATCAGCAAAACAGGGCTGAAATCAGCAACATCAGGACACCTAGTTTGCATGCTTGTGCTAGTCACCACATAGATCACAAAAATACATAGCAAGCACCACTGGAAATAAGACATGGCATATTACAAAACACATGTAGGACTCAAGTCCATAGGATGCACACATCAATCATGGCAAAAATGACAAAAGTGCATGTTCTGATAAAAATCAGAAACTAACATCACATAGCACTCTTCCAACAGCATTTCGGGCATCAATATGAGCTCAAATGAAAATGATGCAATGCAATGAAATGATCTACTCTTCGAGTCGAACATTTTGACATATTATACGCACAAAACGGAGCAACGATGACAGAGATATGATGCAATGAAAATGCAATAAAATAACAAAAATGCTCGGGACTTAGATGAATTTTAGAGGGGGGGAGAAGTCAACCCTGCACGCGGATCGAGGATGGCCGGGGAGATCTCGCCGGAGAACGTCGGGGAAGAGGCCGGGGAGGGCCGAAGGAGGCGGATCCGGCCGGTCCTTCGCCGGATCCGGCCGGGGACGGCGGGCTACGGCAAGGCTGTGGCGGCGCGGGCCGGGCGGCCGGGCAACCGGGCGAGGCGCGGCGGCGCTCCCGGCGAGGGCAGCGCGACCGGATCCCGGGCGGCGGAGGCGAGGAGGAGGCTCGGGAGGCGCCAGCGGGAGAGGCGCTGCCGCGCGGGCGGAGCGGCGGCGGCGGCGGCGACGGTCGCCGACGGCCGGGAAAGCAGCGGCGCGGCGAGCTTCCTTCGCCGGCAAGGGCGAGCCGCTCTGCGGCGAGCGAGGCGCGAACGCGCAATGGCCAGCGGCGGCGACGCAGCGTCTTGCCGAGCAGAAGCGGCGGGCCAGCAGCAGGGGACGCCAGCCTGGACGACGGCGTGTCGGTGTCGCACGATTAATGCGGCGGCGGTGGCGGCTTTGTCCGCGGAAACGGACATGTCCGTGCTGCCGAGGACGAAGGGACTAGGGTTAGGGTGGATTCATCCGCGAATTTCGGGTGGGATCTAGTTTTATAGGTAGAGGGAGCTAGGAGAGTCCAAATGAGGTGCGGTTTTCGGCCACGCGATCGTGATCGAACGACCGAGAGCATGGAGGGGAGTTAGATGGGTTTTGGGCCACTTAGAAAGGGGTGTTGGGCTGCAACAAAAGAGGCTTTCACGGTTACCCGGTTAACCGTTGGAGTACCAAATGACCTCCAAATGATCCGAAACTTGACAGGCGGTCTACCGGTGCTATACCAAGGCCACTTGACAAACCTCGGTCCATTCCGAGACCGTTTAACACCCGCACACGAAAAGAGGTAAAAGGGGGCGCCGGGAGATATAGGAGTGCCGGATTGCAAAACGGACAACGGGGAAAATGTTCGGATGCATGAGACGAACACGTATGCAAAAAGAAATGCACATGATGGCATGATATGAAATGCAGATGATGACATGGCAAAGTGCAACACGCAAGCACATGACATGGCAACAACGACGAATAACTGGAAGACACCTGGCGCATCGAATCCGGGGTGTTACAACACTCCTCCACTAACAAGAGATCTCGTCCCGAGATCTTAGGACCGAGACGGAAGGGAAAAAGGATGAGGTGAAACAAGAACTCAAGAGAAGAAGCAAAGAATCGAGAGCTCTCGGGGAGAAGAGAGGAACGACGAGAAAGACGAGAATCGAAAGCTCACGGAATCAGATAGACTATGAAACAACTCGTTCTAACCGGAGTGGTTAGAATGAGAAAAGAAACGAATAGACTGAAAGGATTTAGGCAGCACACCGGTTGAACAAGGAAAGAATAGAACATGAGCTTCAGAAGATGGAATGACACTTGACGAGATAAACAACGCAATGCCTCCGGAAGAATTGAAAGAATGGAATGAAAAGAACTGAGGAGGAAAGGTTGAACGGAGTTGTTGAGAAAATCACCAACGAAAAGAATAAGATTGTTGTGGACTTATGGATAACATCCCAAAAAAATTATGAGGTGATAACCGACCACAATCGGAAAAATATTGAATAACTGAGAAAAACGAGGAAATGCAAAACTCCACTTCAAAAGAATACAGAGAAATTAATTGCACTTCGAGACGCGAGAAGAAAAGATACTTGAACTCCGTCAACAAAATCTTGATGAACTCTTTGGAGAATTAATTATGACTAACCACCATGAAGAACTCCGGTGACAGAAGGATGATGAGATAGAATGAAGGAAGAAAGAATAAGATCAGCCTTGCGATGACTTAGATGGGGGTTATGACGAGATGGCCGAGGAAAATGAACTCCGGAAAAGAATAGATAGAGAACACTTGGGACTAAAATTTATTCATCAAGAACAAACTCCAAAGGAAAAGAATAATCACTTGGATGAAATAAGAATAAGATTTATTGTATGCTTATCCTTCATCAAATTAAATTGATGACATGAAATGGATTTGGCATAATACTTATTCTCGTTGAAAAAAAAAGGATTGAGAAGGGATAGCACAGAACTTGGGAAAGTCTTCATGAACCACCGGTAAGATTGAAAAGAACGAATGGATTAATATGATAAACAAGGAAAAAGAAACTTAAAGAACCACCGTAAGAATGAAAATGGACGAAGAAAAGAGAACGAATCGCCGGAAAGAATTAGAAACCACGAAGATACTTGAGGGAAAATTAGAGACAAGAGAACGAAGAGATCGCGAACTGATTAACGAATGCTTGAACGCAGCACCGGAGGAATATTGAGACGAACGAAGGGGCACGGATATAGAATAATTGGAGAACTACTTTGAAAAACTTGGAACGAAGAAATCTTCCGAAAGGATGGCCTCCGGATGATCGAGAAGGAAAACAACTCCTGAAATACTCTGGATGGATGAAAAGAATTTGCATGACTCGGAACAATTAGATAGGATAACATCGAGCTAGCACCGCGAATCTCCGGGAGAACGAACAAGATTTAAGAGGACCTTTTCTTCGGACTTCAAGGACGATGATAAACACCACCAAAATAACTGAGGTACTCCAGTAGAATGAAAAGCGAAGGGGTTGAGCTAACAATGAAATGATTTGAAATCGATCTTGGAAAAGGCACGTGACTGACGGAATCCATTATTACGTCACACTTGAAAAGAATTTGGAATAACTCCGGGGAAATTAGAGGAGTCAGGTAAGATCCTGGGAAAAGACCTGTGGGTTAGGGCCCACTGAAGAGATAACACCGTTGAAAAAGGGATGTTGAACAGATAAATGATGCACCGGAACAAATGAAATATTTGAATGAGGTGACAGCCTCGAATTAATTAGAACACAGACGAATCTCCTGATAGGTCTTCCGAACTCCGGAATGATTGAATGGCAAGATGAGAACGAGCAGGAAAAACACTTGAACCGAGGGAAAAGAATAAGATCAACCCGGAAAAAAAAACTTGAATTGAGTCCACCGGAAAAGAAAGAGATGAAGAATGACGAACGAGACGAGAATTCACCGGTTGAAATGATTGAGGGAAGACTGAAGAGACTCCGTACGAATGAAATTGATGGTCGGAAGAAATTCGAACTCCGGGAATAATAGGGTGGGAGGGCGGGAAAAACAAAGGCAACTTGGAACGGAAAACCGACGAATATCTTGAAGAGGAAACACCGGTTGAAATCATGGAGGAAAGAAGGCAAAGACTTCACACGAGTAGAATGGATACTCGATTACGGACTCCGGTTCCGAGAAGAAGAAGGGTGGGCGGGTGGGAAAAAAACAAGGACAACTTCAGACAAGGAAAAACAACGACGTCGGTGGAAGAACTGAGGATTGAACCCAAAGATGAAGTGGGTCGAGTCGACTTGACGAGAAATGCACCGGACAAAAAGAGCTGAGGAACAACTACCGGAAAACCAACTGCGTGATCCTAAAGAAAAAATTTGAAGGGGAAGAGAAGTAATTCAAAACACCTACGTCAAGATTCCTCACTAGAGCGACGAAGGGGCAGAGGAGTAAAAAGAATTCCTACTCTCCGATATAACTAGACTCCGAAAATAGTTTTCTTCTAGACTCAACAACGGCCAAACTACACGATCAATCAAGGGGGCTCCTAGGGTCGGTCGAGGCTCTGATACCAACTTGTCACGCCCAATATACGACCCTATCCAAAAGGAACTCGAAGGTGCCACCAAGGATAGACCCGCATATTGAAACGCTTTTGCAAGGTGGATATCATTACATCAACATTACATAATAGATGGGGATACATACATAAGGCACAAATGCCACGAGAATACATCAACATCATATACAAGATCAACATCCGACTACAGATGAAACATAAACAGAAACTCAAACGACATCCACCCTGCTAGCCCAGGCTGCCGACCTGGAACCTATCCCCTGATCGAAGAAGAAGCAGAAGAAGAACTCCAACACAAGTAAACATCGCTCTCGCATCATGAGCATCGCACAACCTGTACCTGCAACTGGTGGTGTAGTAATCTGTGAGCCACGAGGACTCAGCAATCCCATTACCATGGGTATCAAGACTAGCAAAGCTTAAAGGGAAAGGAAGGGATAAAGTGGTGAGGTTGCAGCAGCGACTAAGCATATATGGTGGCTAACTTACGCAAATGAGAGCGAGAAGAGAAACAAAGGAACGGTCGATAACTAGTAATGATCAAGAACTGATCCTGAACTCCTACTTACGTCAGACATAACTCAGAAACCGTGTTCTCCTCTCGATCAACCCCGAAAAGAGACACTCACGGTTACACACACGGTTGGTGTATTTTAGAAGAGTTTGCTTCAAGTTTACTACAACCGGATATTAACAAATTCCCATCTGCCACATAACCGCGGGCACGGCTCTCGAAAGTTTATACCTGCGCAGGGTGTCCCAACTTAGCCCATGATAAGCTCTCGCGATCAACGAAGGATATTCCTTCTCCCGGAAGACCCGATCAGTCTCGGAATCCGGCTACAAAACATTTCGACAAGAATAAAACAAGTCCAGCAAGACCTCCGGCGTGCCGACACCCTGATAGTAGCCGCGCGTATCTCGTCTCAGGCCACGACCGGATGAGCAGTACGTACGGCAACCGACGATACCCCAAGTTGCCTCGGGGCGGCACCGCAAGTGGCTCTAGTTTGGACCAACACTTAGACAAGCATTGGCCCGGGGGGGCTAAAATGAAGATGACCCTTGAGAGCGCGACTCCCAAGGGAAAAAGGTAATAGGTGAGGCAAAAGGTAAAACCAAAGTTGGGCCTTGCTGGAAAAGTCTTATTCAAAGCGAACTGTCAAGGGGGTCCCATAAATCACCCGACCGCGTTAGGGACGCAAAATCCGGGAACATAATACCGATATGACGGAAACTAGGGCGGCAAGAGTGGAACAAAACACCAGGCATAAGGCCGAGCCTTCCACCCTTTACCAAGTATATAGATGCATTAATTAAATAAGATATATTGTGATATCCCAACAAGTAATCATGTTCCAGCAAAGAACAACATCTCCATGTTCCAACAAGGAACAAACTTCAACTTCACCTGCAACTAACAACGCTATAAGAGGGGCTGAGCAAAGCGGTAACATAGCCAAACAACGGTTTGCTAGGAAGGGTGCAAAAGGTTAGAGGCTGACAAGGCAATTTGGGATGGCTTGATAAACAGGTAATAGGTAGCGCAGCATAGCGAAAGAACGAAGCAACTAGCATAGCAATGATAGTAGTGAGATCCAGGGTAGCGGTCATCTTGCCTGAAATCCCGCAAGGAAGAAGAACGAGTCCATGAAGAAGATGAACGGAAGTAGTCGAACGAAGCGTAGACGAACGAATCCTCACGATCGCAACGAAACGGGAACTAACAAGAAGAAGCACTCAACATAGTAAACACACCACACATGAACAGGGCATGATGCACAAAGATGCATGACAAGCTACATGAAGCTACTCATGGCAAGAGAGGATGCAAACAAGAGCAACACATCAAGGCAAGTTTAAATGAGGCCGGAAACAACATATAACAATTCCGGTAAGTCCTCATATGCAAATTTCGAAATTGGTCCAGATCTGAATAACTTTATGTTCAAGTTGTTAAACAGCAAGTTAATATGCACCACGATGATCTACACGAAATTCTAGTCAAGTTACATATAAAGTTCATTAGATTCGGAGCTACGGTCTAGAAGATATGAGCAAAACAAGATAACCATGGCATTGATGCAAAATGCATACAAACATCAAGAAAACACCTCAAAACAAGGATCCAACATGATAATATGAAACTACATGCAAAATCAAGCAAGTTTCATATAGAACACACTCAAAACGGAGCAACGGTTCAACACATACACCCTATACAAGTTTAAAGAACAAGCTGTCCAAAACAGCAACTAGGCATATTGCAAGCATCAAAACAATATGCTACAGCACCTCAATATGAAAACAAAAGGCATGGGCATGATCTACAGGTAAAGCATTACAAAACATGAACACTGAGCTATCTCCAGAAACAACTAGAACATGCTCAAAATGACATGGCAAGATTGCAACTAATAACAGTTTCAGGCATTGCAGAAATTAACATCAGGTTGCAATGTTTAGAGCTATCAAACAACATGTTACAGGAACTTATCATGGCAAACAAAGGCATGGCATGAATCTACTAATTGCATAGAACAAAAGTCCTTTAGTGACCATAAGCCAAAAAGGATCAGAAAATATAGTAACACCCATGTCAATATCGAAAGTTTCGTTAACAGATTCAGCAACATGGCATGTCAAAAACTGATAACAAGTAGGCATGTTTACAAGCTCAATGCACTCACTATAGAGCCTCATATGAAAAACTAAGCATACATACATCAATAAGACATGGCATAGAAGACATACATGGCAAGAACAAGAACATAGCATATACGGATCAACCACAACAAGCTTGGCAAAATTGAATAACATGTAAACAATCTGCCAGGAAACATTTGATAGCAAAAGTAGAGCTCGATTGACTCAAGCTAGGGTACTCCATAATTGCAAAGAAGGGCATGGATGGATAGAGCAAGACATGTTTAACAAAACATCCTTACTGAAGTATCTCAAAATATGCATGGATCTCTTGGTAGCATCAAGTTAACATGGCATCAAAATATCAGCAAAACAGGGCTGAAATCAGCAACATCAGGACACCTAGTTTGCATGCTTGTGCTAGTCACCACATAGATCACAAAAATACATAGCAAGCACCACTGGAAAGAAGACATGGCATATTACAAAACACATGTAGGACTCAAGTCCATAGGATGCACACATCAATCATGGCAAAATGACAAAGTGCATGTTCGATAAAAATCAGAAACTAACATCACATAGCACTCTTCCAACAGCATTTCGGGCATCAAGATGAGCTCAAATGAAAATGATGCAATGGAATGAAATGATCTACTCTTCGAGTTTTGACATATTATACGCACAAAACGGAGCAACGATGACAGAGATATGATGCAATGAAAATGCAATAAAATAACAAAAATGCTCGGGACTTAGATGAATTTTAGAGGGGGGGGAGAAGTCAACCCTGCACGCGGATCGAGGATGGCCGGGGAGATCTCGCCGGAGAACGTCGGGGAAGAGGCCGGGGAGGGCCGAAGGAGGCGGATCCGGCCGGTCCTTCGCCGGATCCGGCCGGGGACGGCGGGCACGGGCCTTGCGGCGGCCGGGCCGGGCGGCCGGCGGCCGGGCGGCGCCCGCGCGAGCGGGCAGCGCACCGGATCCCGGACGGCGGAGGCGAGGAGGAGGCTCGAGGCGCCAGGAGAGGCGCTTCCTGGCGCGGGGCGGAGCGGGCGGCCGGCCGCGGGCGGCGGGTCGCCGGGCCGCCGGGAGCAATGGGCGGCGGTAAGGGCGAGCCGGCTGCGGCGAGGCGGCGGGCGCAAGCGGCCAGCGGCGGCGGCGGACGCTTGGGACGGCAGCGCGGGACAGGTGGCGGCTTCGTCCGGCGGAAAACGGACATGTCCGGCGCGCTGAGGACGAAAGGGACTAGGGTTAGGGTGGATTCATCCGCGAATTTCGGGTGGGATCTAGTTTTATAGGTAGAGGGAGCTAGGAGAGTCCAAATGAGGTGCGGTTTTCGGCCACGCGATCGTGATCGAACGACCGAGAGCATGGAGGGGAGTTAGATGGGTTTTGGGCCACTTAGAAAGGGGTGTTGGGCTGCAACAAAAGAGGCTTTCACGGTTACCCGGTTAACCGTTGGAGTACCAAACGACCTCCAAATGATCCGAAACTTGACAGGCGGTCTACCGGTGCTATACCAAGGCCGCTTGACAAACCTCGGTCCATTCTGAGACCGTTTAACACCCGCACACGAAAAGAGGTAAAAGGGGGCGCCGGGAGACATAGGAGTGCCGGATTGCAAAACGGACAACGGGGAAAATGTTCGGATGCATGAGACGAACACGTATGCAAAAAGAAATGCACATGATGGCATGATATGAAATGCAGATGATGACATGGCAAAGTGCAACACGCAAGCACATGACATGGCAACAACGACGAATAACTGGAAGACACCTGGCGCATCGAATCCGGGGCATTACATTGGGGGCGCCTCTAACACACATCAATTGTTCGAAGCCGTGTGCAGCGCCCCCTCCATATTTTGCACCTCCCGTCATACTCACGTAGTGCTTAGGCGAAGCCCTGCGCGGATCACTTCACCATCACCGTCATCACGCCATCGTGCGGACGAAACTCTCCCTCGACACTTTGCTGGATCAAGAGTTCGAGGGATGTCATCGAGCTGAACGTGTGCAGAACTCGGAGGTGTCGTACGTTCGGTGCTTGATCGGTTGAATCGAGAAGACGTTCGACTAAATCAACCGTGTTAAGCTAACGCTTTCTCTTTCGGTCTACGAGGGTACATGGACACACTCTCCCTCTCTCGTTGCTATGCATCTCCTAGATAGATCTTGCATGAGCGTAGGAAATTTTTGAAATTGCATGCTACGTTCCCCAACAGTCCACGAGGGGCCCACAAGGTTGGAGGGCGCGCCCTAGGGGGTGGGGGCGCCCTCCACCCTTGTGGTGGCCTCTGGACTCTTTTGGTGCATCTCCAGTACTCTGTGGGCTTCTTTTGGTCCAAAAACAATCGTCGTAAAGTTTCAGGTCATTTGGACTCCATTTGATATTCCTTTTCTATAAAACTCAAAAACAAGGAAAAAACAGAAACTGGCATTGGGCTCTAGGTTAATAGGTTAGTCCCAAAAATCATATAAAATAGCATATAAAACATCCAAGATTGATAATATAATAGCATGGAACAATCAAAAATTATAGATATGTTGGATACGTATTAGAGATGCATAGCAACGAGAGGGGGAGAGTGTGTCCACGTACCCTCGTAGACCGAAAGCGGAAGCATTTCACAATGCGGTTGATGTAGTCGAACTTCTTCTCGTTCGACCGATCAAGCACCGAACGTACGGCACCTCCGAGTTCTGCACACGTTTAGCTCGATGACGTCCCTCGAACTCTTGATCCAGTAAAGTGTCGAGGGAGAGTTCCGTCAACACGACGGTGTGATGACGGTGAGGGTGAAATGATCCGCGCAGGGCTTCGTCTAAGCACTACGTGAATATGACCGGAGGCGTAAACTATGGAGGGGGGCGCCGCACATGGCTAACAACTGTTGATGTGTGTTCTAGCGGTGCCCCCGCCCCCTCATATATATAGGTTGGGGGGAGGAGAGGCAGCCAAGGGGCGCCCCAAGTAGGAGGTATCCTACTTGGGCGCCTCCCAATTCGGCCTCCCCCTTTCCATATCCACCGGAGGGGGAAGGAAGGAGGAGGGAGGAGGAAGGAAATGGGAGGCCGAATCCCTCCCCTTCCTCTCTCCCTTCTCCTCTTTCCTTCCCCTCCTATTTCGGCCTACATGGGGCGCACTCTGTCCCCTACTTGGCCCATTAGGCAAATGTCGTTGCCGGGGGGATGCCCGGAACCCCTTCCGGTGACCCGATATGTACCCGGTACTTCCAGAACACTTTCGGTATCCGAATATCATCGTCCTATATATGAATCTTTACCTCTTGACCATTTCGAGACTCCTCGGCATGTCCGTGATCTCATCCGGGACTCCGAACAACATTCGGTCACCAAATCACATAACTCATATAATATAAAATCATCATCGAACGTTAAGCGTGTGGACCCTACGGGTTCGAGAACTATGTAGACATGACCGAGACACCTCTTCGGTCAATAACCAACAGCAGAACCTGGATGCTTATGTTGGTTCCCACATATTCTACGAAGATCTTTATCGGTCGTACCGTAATGACAACATACGTTATTCCCTTTGTCATCGGTATGTTACTTGCCCGAGATTTGATCGTTGGTATCTTCATACCTAGTTCAATCTCGTTACCGGCAAGTCTCTTTACTCATTCCGTAATGCATCATCCCGCAACTAACTCATTAGTCACATTGCTTGCAAGGCTTATTATGATGTGCATTACCGAGAGGGCCCAGAGATACCTCTCCGATACTCGGAGTGACAAATCCTAATCTCGATCTATGCCAACCCAATAAACACCTTCGGATATACCTGTAGAGCATCTTTATAATCACCCAGTTACGTTTTGACGTTTGATAGCACAAAAGGTATTTCTCCGGTATCCGGGAGTTGCATAATCTCATAGTCAAAGGAATATGTATATGACATGAAGAAAGCAATAGCAATAAAACTTAACAGTCATTATGCTAAGCTAACGGATGGGTCTTGTCCATCTCATCATTTTCCTAATGATGTGATCCCATTCATCAAATGACAACACATGTCTATGGTTAGAAAACTTAACCATCTTTGATTAACGAGCTAGTCTAGTAGAGGCTTACTAGGGACACTGTGTTTTGTCTATGTATCCACACATGTATCAAGTTTCCGGTTAATACAATTCAAGCATGAATAATAAAAGTTTATCATGACATAAGGAAATATAAATAACAACTTTATTATTCCCTCTAGGGCATATTTTCTTCAGGTGACTGCGAAGGAATGACTTGGTGGATGAGCGACTCCTCTGGCCGAAGGGTTTTCTTCTACCTTATATGGTCCTAATGTGCGAAATAGGGTTTCTGGGCTGATGCGTTGCGAATTGACCCTGGGTGCCTTCACGAAAGATGTCAATGATGACATTATGAAAGCGGTGGTAGATGGTACGGCCGCTGATACGAGCAGGCACGCTCGTACCAGAGGCCGTCTTCTCCTCTGGAGCTTCTTGTGTGCCCTAGTTAATTGGCCTTGATCACTAGGTCTGTTATCTTCCATATAGGCTTGATTCATCACCTAAAATGGCCCACTCATGCAAGGAACAAAATAGATTTGCAATCTTTCACATATATTAGTCATTAGTGATCATATCAAAGTGAATCTTTGAGAAAATCTAAGATTGTCTAGTTTAAACACGGGTAAAAATGAGTGCAAAAGTACACTCATCAGTAGTCTACCCACCTCCTTGAAGGAAATATGCCCTAGAGGCAATAATAAAGTTATTATTTATTTCCTTATTTCATGATAAATGTTTATTATTCATGCTAGAATTGTATTAACCGGAAACATAATACATGTGTGAATACATAGACAAACAGTATGTCACTAGTATGCCTCTACTTGACTAGCTTGTTAATCAAAGATGGTTATGTTTCCTAACCATGAACAAGGAGTTGTTATTTGATTAACAAGGTCACATCATTAGTTGAATGATCTGATTGACATGACCCATTCCGTTAGCTTAACAGTTGATCGCTTAGTATGTTAATGCTTTCTTCATGACCCATACATGTTCCTATAACTATGAGATTATGCAACTCCGTTTACGGAGGAACACTTTGGTACTACCAAACGTCACAACGAATCGGGTGATTATAAAGGAGTACTACAGGTGTCTCCAAAGGTACTTGTTGGGTTGGCGATTTGAGATTAGGTTTTGTCACTCCGATTGTCGGAGAGGTATCTCCAGCCTTCTCGGTAATGCACATCACTTAAGCCTTGCAAGCATTACAACTAATGAGATAGTTGTGAGATGATGTATTACGGAACGAGTAAAGAGACTTACCGTAACGAGATTGAACTAGGTATTGGATACCGACGATCGAATCTCGGGTAAGTAACATACCGATGACAAAGGGAACAACGTATGTCGTTATGCGGTTTGACCGATAAAGATCTTCGAGAATATGTAGGAACCAATATGGGCATCCAGGTTCCGCTATTGGTTATTGACCAAGAATAGTTCTAGGTCATGTCTACATAGTTCTCGAACCCGTAGGGTCCGCACGCTTAAGGTTTCGATGATGCTTATATTATGAGTTTATGAGTTTTGATGTACCGAAGGAGTTCGAGTCCCGGATGAGATCGGGACATGACGAGGAGTCTCAAATGGTCGAGACGTAAAGATCGATATATTGGACGACTATATTCGAGTTCGGAAAGGTTCCAATGATTCGGTATTTTTCGAGTACCGGAGAGTTACGGAATTCGCCGGGAGAAGTATTGGGCCTTATTGGGCCTGGGAAAGAGAGAGGGCTGCCTAGGGCAGGCGCGCGCCCCATGGCCTAGTCCGAATTGGACTAGGGGAGGGGCGCACCTTCTCTCTTCCCCTTCCCCAAGTCCTAGTCCAACTAGGAAGAGGGGGAGTCCTACTCCGTGGGAGTAGGACTCCTCCTTGCGCGCCTCCCCTTGGCCGCCACCTCCCCTTGTCTCCTTTATATCTGGGGCAAGGGGCACCCCATGACACACACAAGTTGATCTACGGATCTTTCCTTAGCCGTGTCGGTGCCCCTTCCACCATATTCCACTTCGGTCATATCGTCATGAGCTTAGCGAAGCCCTGCGCGGAGAAGTCATATCGTCGCGAGCTTAGGCGGCTCTGCGTCGGTGGAGCATCAACATCGCCACCACGCCGTCGTCTTGACGGAACTCATCCCGACACTTTGCTGGATCGGAGTCCGGGATCGCCATCGAGCTGAACGTGTCTGAACACGGAGGTGCCGTGACGTTCGGTACTTGGATCGGTCGGATCGTGAAGACGTCGACTACATCAACCGCGTTGTTATAACGCTTCCGCTTCACGGTCTCGAGGGTGCGTGGGCGGACACTCTCCTCTCGTTGCTATGCCATCACGATGATCTTGCGTGATCGTGGGAAAATTTTTGAAATTACTCGCTCCCCAACAAAGGGCATCCGAGCCAGGTTTTATGCGTTGATGTCATATGCACGAGTAGAACACAAGTGAGTTGTGGGCGATACAAGTCATACTGCCTACCAGCATGTCATACTTTGGTTCAGCGGTATTGTGAGATGAAGCGGCCGGACCGACATTACGCGACGCTTACGCGAGACTGGTTTCACCGCTGTGAGCACTCGTTGCTTAAAGGTGACCGGCGGGTGTCTGTCTCTCTCACTTTAGTTGAACCGAGTGTGGCTCGCCCGTCCTTGAGAAGGTTAAAACGGAGTCTATTTGACGAAGTATCGTTGTGGTTTTGATGCGTGGTAAGAACGGTTCTTGCTCAGCCCGTAGCAGCCACGTAAAACTTGCAACAACAAAGTAGAGGACGTCTAACTTGTTTTTGCAGGGCATGTTGTGATGTGATATGGTCAAGACGTGATGCTATATTTTATTGTATGAGATGATCATGTTTTGTAACCGAGTTATCGGCAATCGGCAGAGAGCCATATGGTTGTCGCTTATTGTATGAAATGCAACGCCATGTAATTGCTTTACTTTATCACTAAGCGGTAGCGATAGTCGTAGAAGCAATAGTTGGCGAGACGACAACGATGCTACGATGGAGATCAAGGTGTCGCGCCGGTGACGATGGTGATCATGACGGCTGCTTCGAGATGGAGATCACAAGCACAAGATGATGATGGCCATATCATATCACTTATATTGATTGCATGTGATGTTTATCCTTTATGCATCTTATCTTGCTTTGATTGACGGTAGCATTATAAGATGATCTCTCACTAAAATTATCAAGTAGTGTTCTCCCGAGTATGCACCGTTGCCAAAGTTCGTCGTGCCGAGACACCACGTGATGATCGGGTGTGATAAGCTCTCGTCCATCTACAACGGGTGTAAGCCAGTTTTGCACACGCAGAATACTCAGGTTATACTTGACGAGCCTAGCATATGCAGATATGGCCTCGAACACGGAGACCGAAAGGTCAAGCGTGAATCATATAGTAGATATGATCAACATAAGATGTTCACCATTGAAAACTACTCCATCTCACGTGATGATCGGTTATGGTTTAGTTGATTTGGATCACGTGATCACTTAGATGACTAGAGAGATGTCTGTCTAAGTGGGAGTTCTTAAGTAATATGATTAATTGAACTTTAATTTATCATGAACTTAGTCCTGGTAGTATTTTGCAAATTATGTTGTAGATCAATAGCTCGCGTTGTTGCTTCCCTATGTTTTTATATGTGTTCCTAGAGAAAATTGTATTGAAAGATGTTAGTAGCAATATTGCGGATTGGATCCGTGATCCGAGGTTTATCCTCATTGCTGCACGTAAGAATTATGTCCTTGATGCACCGCTAGGTGATGCACCCTATTGCAGGAGCAGATGCGACGTTATGAACGTTTGGCTAGCTCAATATGATGACTACTTGATAGTTTAGTGCACCATGCTTAAACGGCTTAGAATCGGGACTTCAAAGGCGTTTTGAACGTCATGGACCATATGAGATGTTCCAGGAGTTGAAGTTAATATTTCAAGCAAATACCGAGTTGAGAGATATGAAGTCTCCAACAAGTTCTATAGCTAAAAGATGGAGGAGAATCGCTCAACTAGTGAGCATGTTCTCAGATTGTCCGGTACTTCAATCGCTTGAATCAAGTGGGAGTTAATCTTCCGGATAAGATAGTGATTGACAGAATTCTCTAGTCACCATCACTAAGTTACTAGAACTTCGTGATGAACTATAGTATGCAAGGGATGACGAAAACAATTCCCAAGCTCTTCGCGATGCTAAAAAATCGTGAAGGTAGAAATCAAGAAAAACATCAAGTGTTGATGGTTGACAAGACCACTAGTCTCAAGGAAAAGGGCAAAGGGAAGAAGGGAACTTCAAGAAGAACGGCAAGCAAGTTGCTACTCGAGTGAAGAAGCCCAAGTCTGGACCTAAGCCCGAGACTAAGTGCTTTTGCTACAATGGAACTGGTCATTTGAAGCGGAACTACCCCAAGTATTTGGCGGATAAGAAGGATGGCAAAGTGAACAAAGGTATATTTGATATACAGATTATTGATGTGTATTACTAGTGTTCGTAGCAACCCTCGGTATTTGATACTGGTTCGTTGCTAAGAGTAGTAACTCAAACAGGAGTTGCAGAATAAACAGAGACTAGTTGAAGGGAAGTGACGATGAGTGTTGGAAGTAGTTCCAAGATTGATATGATCATCATCGCACACTCCCTATACTTTCGGGATTAGTGTGGAACCTAAATAAGTGTTATTTGGTGTTGAGCATAAATATGATTTGATCATGTTTATTGCAATACGGTTATTCATTTAAGAGAATAAATTGTTGTTCTGCTTACATGAATAAAACCTTATATGGTTACACACTCAATGAAAATGGTTCATTGGATCTCGATCGTAGTGATACGCATATTCATAATATTGATGCCAAAAGATGCAAAGTTAATAATGATAGTGCAACTTATATGTGGCATCGCCGCTTAGGTCATATTGGTGTAAAACGCATGAAGAAACTCCATGCGATGGACTTTCGGAATCACTTGGTTATGAATCATTTGATGCTTGTAAACCGTGCCGTTTGGGCAAGATGACTAAAACTCCGCTCTCCGAACAATGGAACAAGCTACCGACTTATTGGAAATAATACATACCGATGTATGCGATCCAATGAGTGTTGATGCTCGTGGCAAGTATCGTTATTTTCGACCTTCACAAGATGATTTGAGCAGATATGGGTATATCTACTTGATGAAAACATAAGTCTGAAATAATTGAAAAGTTCAAAGAATTTCAGAGTGAAGTGGAAAATCATCGTAACAAGAAAATAAAGTTTCGCAATCTGATCGTGGAGATAAATATTTGAGTTACTGAGTTTGGTCTTCATTTGAAACAATGTGAAATAGTTTCAGCAACTCACGCCACCGAACACCACAGCATAATGGTGTGTCCGAACGTCAGAATCGCACTTTATTGGATATGGTGCGATCTATGATGTATCTTACCGATTTACCACTATCGCTTTGGGGTTATGCATTAGAGACAACTGCATTCACGCTTAATAGGGTACCATCTAAATCCGTTGAGATGACACCGTATGAACTATGGTTTAACAGTAAACCTAAGCTGTCGTTTCTTAAAAGTTTGGAGTTGTGATGCTTATGTGAAAAAGTTTTCACCTGATAAAGCTCGAACCCAAATCGGAGAAGTGCGTCTTCATAGATTACCCAAAAGAAAAATGTTGGGTACACCTTCTATCACAGATCCGCAGGCAAGTTTTTCGTTGCTAAGATGGATCCTTTCTAGAGAAGAAGTTTCTCTCGAAAGAAGTGAGTGGGAGGAAAGTAAAGAGCTTGATAAGGTAATTTGTACCTTCTCCCGAATTGGAAAGTAGTTCATCACAGAAATCAGTTCTGGTGATTACTACACCAATTAGTGAGGAAGTTAATGATGATGATCATGAAACTTCAGATCAAGTTACTACCAAACCTCGTAGGTCTTCCAGAGTAAGATCCGCACCAGAGTGGTACGGTAATCCTATTCTAGAAGTCATGTTACTAGACCATGATGAACCTACGAACTATGAGGAAGCGATGATGAGCCCAGATTCCGCGAAATGGTTTGAGACCATGAAATCTGAGATGGGATCCATATATGAGAACAAAGTGTGGACTTTGATGGAGTTGCCGATGATCGGCAAGCCATGTTATATAAATGGATCTTCAAGAGGAAGACAGATGCTGATAGTAGTGTTACTATCTACAAAGCTCGACTTGTCGCAAAAAGGTTTTCGACAAGTTCAAGGTGTTGACTACAATGAGATTTTCTCAATCAGTAGCGATTCTTAAAGTCTGTCCGAATCATGTTAGCAATTGCCACATTTTATGAAATCTGGCAAATGGATATCAAAACTACATTCTTTAATGGATTTATTAAAGAAGAGTTGTATATGATGCAACCAGAAGTTTTTTGTCAATCCTAAAGGAGCTAACAAAATGTGCAAGCTCCAGCGATCCATCTATGGACTGGTGCAAGCATCTCGGAGTTGGAATAAACGCTTTGATAGTGTGATCAAAGCATATGGTTTTATATGCACTTTTGGAGAAGCCTGTATTTACAAGAAAGTGAGTGGGAGCACGACAACATTTCGATAAGTATATGTGAATGACATATTGTTGATCGGAAATAATGTAGAATTATTCGCAAAGCATAAAGGAGTATTTGAAAGGAGTTTTTCAAAGAAGGACCTCGTTGAAGCTGCTTACATATTGAGCATCAAGATCTATAGAGATAGATCAAAGACGCTTGATAAGTTTTTCAATGAATACATACCTTGACAAGATTTTGAAATAGTTCAAAATGAAACAGTCAAAGAAAGAGTTCTTGCCTGTGTTGCAAAGGTGTGAAATTGAGTAAGACTCAAATCCCGACCACGGCAGAAAATAGAAAAGAGAATGAAAGTCATTCCCTATGCCTCACCATAGGTTCTATGAAGTATGCCATGCTATGTACCGCACCTATTGTATACCTTGCTCTGAATTTGGAAAGGAGTACAATAATGATCTAGGAGTAGATCATCGGACATTGGTCAAGAACATCCTTAGTGAGGACTAAGGAAATATTTCTCGATTATGGAGGTGATAAAAGAGCCCGTCGTAAAGAGTTACATCGATGCAAAGCTTTTTACACTGATCCGGATGACTCTAAGTCTCAATCTGGATACATATTGAAAGTGGGAGCAATTAGCTAGAGTAGCTCCGTGCGAGCATTGTAGACATAGAATATTTGCAATATACATACGGCTCAATGAGATGACCCGTTGACTAAGCTTCTCTCACGAGCAAAACATGATCATCCCTTAGTACTCTTTGGGTGTTAATCACATAGCGATGTGAACTAGATTATTGACTCTAGTAAACCCTTTGGGTGTTGGTCACATGTCGATGTGAACTATGGGTGTTAACCACATGTAGATGTGAACTATTGATGTTAAATCACATGGCGATGTGAACTAGATTATTGACTCTAGTGCAAGTGGGAGACTGAAGGAAATATGCCCTAGAGGCAATAATAAAGTTATTATTTATTTCCTTATTTCATGATAAATGTTTATTATTCATGCTAGAATTGTATTAACCGGAAACATAATACATGTGTGAATACATAGACAAACAGTATGTCACTAGTATGCCTCTACTTGACTAGCTTGTTAATCAAAGATGGTTATGTTTCCTAACCATGAACAAGGAGTTGTTATTTGATTAACAAGGTCACATCATTAGTTGAATGATCTGATTGACATGACCCATTCCGTTAGCTTAACAGTTGATCGCTTAGTATGTTAATGCTTTCTTCATGACCCATACATGTTCCTATAACTATGAGATTATGCAACTCCGTTTACGGAGGAACACTTTGGTACTACCAAACGTCACAACGAATCGGGTGATTATAAAGGAGTACTACAGGTGTCTCCAAAGGTACTTGTTGGGTTGGCGTATTTGAGATTAGGTTTTGTCACTCCGATTGTCGGAGAGGTATCTCGAGCCTTCTCGGTAATGCACATCACTTAAGCCTTGCAAGCATTACAACTAATGAGATAGTTGTGAGATGATGTATTACGGAACGAGTAAAGAGACTTACCGTAACGAGATTGAACTAGGTATTGGATACCGACGATCGAATCTCGGGTAAGTAACATACCGATGACAAAGGAACAACGTATGTCGTTATGCGGTTTGACCGATAAAGATCTTCGTAGAATATGTAGGAACCAATATGGGCATCCAGGTTCCGCTATTGGTTATTGACCGAGAATAGTTCTAGGTCATGTCTACATAGTTCTCGAACCCGTAGGGTCCGCACGCTTAAGGTTTCGATGATGCTTATATTATGAGTTTATGAGTTTTGATGTACCGAAGGAGTTCGAGTCCCGGATGAGATCGGGGACATGACGAGGAGTCTCGAAATGGTCGAGACGTAAAGATCGATATATTGGACGACTATATTCGGAGTTCGGAAAGGTTCGAATGATTCGGTATTTTTCGAGTACCGGAGAGTTACGGAATTCGCCGGGGAGAAGTATTGGGCCTTATTGGGCCCTGCGGGAAAGAGAGAGGGGCTGCCTAGGGCAGGCCGCGCGCCCCCCCATGGCCTAGTCCGAATTGGACTAGGGGGAGGGGCCGCACCCCTTCTCTCTTCCCCCTTCCCCAAGTCCTAGTCCAACTAGGAAAGAGGGGGGGGAGTCCTACTCCCGGTGGGAGTAGGACTCCTCCTTGGTGCGCCTCCCCCTTGGCCGGCCACCTCCCCCTTGTCTCCTTTATATACGGGGGCAAGGGGGCACCCCATGACACACAAGTTGATCTACGGATCTTTCCTTAGCCGTGTGCGGTGCCCCCTTCCACCATATTCCACTTCGGTCATATCGTCGCGGAGCTTAGGCGAAGCCCTGCGCCGAGAAGTCATATCGTCGCGGAGCTTAGCGGCTCTGCGTCGGTGGAGCATCAACATCGTCACCACGCCGTCGTCGTCGACGGAACTCATCCCGACACTTTGCTTTGGATCGAGTCCGGGATCGTCATCGAGCTGAACGTGTCTGAACACGGAGGTGCCGTCGTTCGGTACTTGGATCGGTCGGATCGTGAAGACGTACGACTACATCAACCGCGTTGTTATAACGCTTCCGCTTACGGTCTACGAGGGTACGTGGACGGACACTCTTCCCTCTCGTTGCTATGCCATCACGATGATCTTGCGTGATCGTAGGAAATTTTTTGAAATTACTACGTTCCCCAACACTCCTCTGGACATACCTTAATCGATCCTACAATTTCACGCAAACGTAGATACGCTCACCCTCTCTCTTTTGACCTATGATTTCTGTGATTTAAGCAAGTTTTGATTTTTTTTTTCCTTTGATCTTTTACTCTTGGAGATTGGTGAATCCTGGGCGGTTGGTGTTGTCGATGAGGAATCATTTTGTGATTTACCCCAAAAGTTTGTGAAGGTTTGGAGGTTGTCTCCAGGTCTCACTAGTGTTTGAGAATCATCTTTGTGATGATATCTCAAGGAGAAGAGGGTGAGCCTTCAGTGGTGAAGGGTCTTGAAGAAGAGTACTTGAGAGAATCAAATGCCTAGGACGCATGAAAGCTTTTAGCATTTGGAGAAGTAAGAGGCTTTCCTGGTATGCTATGTTCTCTCATTTACATGCACTAGGAATGGAAGAGCTGTCTTGCAGATTTGCAAGGGCGATACCAAGATTATATCGGAGAGCTCGCCATCATACTAGGTGCGGTGGTATAACATGACTTGTGGATTTGACACTCTTTGGCATGGTAGGGTCTCACAACGACTCACCGATCTCCATTCTTTGCAACACTTTGTGGCGAGCAGGTTTCGAAGTGCAACTACATCGTCAATGGGGCACAACTACACCATGATGTACTACCTTGTCAATTGTATCTATCCTCAATGCGCAATTATGAAGACTATCTCCGAGCCCCAAGGTAAAAAAAACTCTCTTCGCCCAAATGCAAGAAGTTGCTAGGAATTATGTGGAGAGGAAATTTGGAGTGCTCGGGGCATGTTGGGCTGTTGTTCGTAGACCTATAAATATGTGGGATCTCGAGATATTGTGGGAGGCATGACTGCATGTGTCATTATGCACAACATGATTGTGGAGGATGAGGGTGATGGCATACACAATGTTGATTTTGAGAAGCCTGGAGAACATGTCACCTCCCGGAATGAGATGCAGAACATGATGCGCATTTTTTTGGAGACGTGTCAGCAACTTCGAG
Organism: Aegilops longissima; assembly: GCA_021605205.1. Taxonomy (NCBI): domain Eukaryota; kingdom Viridiplantae; phylum Streptophyta; class Magnoliopsida; order Poales; family Poaceae; genus Aegilops; species Aegilops longissima. The sequence goes on along the minus strand of CM038677.1, from coordinate 453,787,121 downwards.
ATCGAGAAGTGCGTCAACTAAATGAGCTGGTGGAGCATTTTGTGGATGATCCATAATGTTGTTTGAATTTTATGCTACAAATAATTTGTGTGTTTGTATTATGTGTTTTTAAATTTGAACTTATTTATTTCTATGTTTGGCATATGTGTTTCTAGTGCTCATCAAGTTTGGTTGAAAAAGATCAACAAAAATGGCCGAACATATGTAGAGGGGAGAAATGGGGGCTGTGAGGGCTCTCAGCCACATGGATAGTTCAATGTGATCGCCTTGGACAGACTATTTGTCGAGAACAAGGGCTCTGTCACGGACATGTCCAGGTACATAAAGCGGCTGAATTTGACACTTGCCCTTGGAAATGCCCTAATATCTTTCAAGATCTTGGTGGGTCGCATGGTCAAAGTTAGGATGTGGAACTATGATGGAACAAGTTCCAAGCAGTTATCAGCCGTTAGCGTAGTTGTCCTTGTAGATTTCGGATATTTCATCGTACTAGCACGATATCTGTGCATTGCCACGGAACCATTGGCTTAGAGATGGTGAAATAATGTTAGTGTACTTTATGTCCGATTGAGTGATTTACGATTAGAAAAAAAATACAGTGAGAGACATGCGGCGTTAGGGAATTTTAAATGACCATAGTAGGTTGGGAAGAAAACTAAAACCAAGATCGACTTTGAGTTGAAGTTATATTTTTGTCTTTGTTATTTGTACCTTTAAAAGAAGTGGGTCTTACATGGAAGTAGTGTGTTTGTTTGTTGGTTTATGATAGATCCCACATATGTGCAAAGTACATTTATTTGCTTCTCTTGCAAGGTTACTAATTTCACATGTGGAGATTTTTTCGAAAAGGGACGCTTTATTACTTAAAAGGTTTAAGTATTACACCCGGCCTCTGCATAACTACGATGCACACAGCCAACAAAGTCCTCACCATAAGCGAAAATAAAATAGGAAGGCGACATACAAAGAAAAATATATATATGTATAGCGCCTAAACCGTCGGTGGGCCAATCCTAAGATCATGTTGCCACCCATGTTGGGTAAAAGTATCCCTCGCCGTAGCCTCCAATCGTGTACACACCTCCGTAAACAGGTCTCGATTCTCCACTCGTTGTAGAGAGGACCATAAACGAAGCGTCCCGGTACATCTGTAGAAAACCTGCATAAGCGAAGTACTTTTACCGTTAAAAATCTTATCATTTCTACATAGCCAAAGCAATCAAATCACGACAAGCGCTCCCACCCTATGTAGAATTCTGAACCTATGATCAATCCCATGTAACCAGTTGCCAAATATATTAGCAACATTACAAGGAGATACAAGCCAGAAGTTATTTGGATGACTGACCATATAGAACAAGCCAATTTACATTGGAAGAACAAATGTTTTATTGTCTCATCATGCGGATAAAATACACATTGCGTACTTCCATGCCAATTCCTCTTAATAAGGTTATCTTTAGTAAGAATGACTCCACGACGAAGATGCCACACAAAGATTTTATTCTTAAGAGGTATCTTCATCTTCCAGATCTTCTTATTATTATCAACTGGCATGTTAGACTAGATCAAAGCTCTATACATAGACTCCATTGATAATTGCCCATTCCCATGTAGGTTCCAACGAAATAAATCAGACCCCTGTGACAACTGTACCGTGGTTAATCGTTGAAGTAGTATGTTCCACGATTGGAGTCTAGGTCCAATTAAATCCCTTCTAAACGTCACATTTGACGGAAATGATTTAAAAACCTTGGCAATAGTATCACCCTTGTGACGTACAATATTGTATAGAGCTGGATATTTTCACATGTGGGCATGTGTGTATTTGTTTATTTGAAAAGGATATTGAAGCCATACGGAACTCATCATCAACTCCAATCTTTATAAGTAGGAAAGATGACACGAATTGCTAATGTCCAGCATAGATTTGTCCATCTCTTGTTATACTTGTACTTCCAAATGTGATTATCTGATTTTTCTAGCAGGATTTCCAATATGCATTTATACACTGCAGTGAATGTATAATGTTAGCACTTCGCTCATGTGATTTTCTTCAAAATGATTTTTTTCCTATACATGTGCTTTACTGTCCATCTACTTTTGTGTGTGCGTGTGGCCTGTTCTAACATAACTCTGTTTGTATCTTCACCCAAACACCTGGGCTCCCATCCTTCGCACCTGACAAAAACAAAAAATTGCTATGAAAAACTGTGCGAGCACTCCATTTTTGCATTCCCCTTGATTCCACCAATTTTTATATTATCCATGACCTATAAATTCTATTCATAACCACCAGTTAGCAAACCTTATTGCTCCACATTTACCCTACATTTTACTGAAACTCCGCATATAACCCAGATTTATCACCCATCTCATGTTTGGTGCCATGCGGCGAAGCCCTACCTCCAAGATGTTTATGCAAAATGATGGAATTTGAAGGTAAAGAGATTCTGTTGGACAAGATTTTTTTTCTCTTAGGAAGATTAGTGCCTCCTGCTGCTAGTAAAGATATCATTCCACTTTTTATTTATTCCTTTAATGTTGTATATCTGTACTACAGATTACAAGGAAAAGAATCCCCTCTCTATTCTGTCTATATGCCAGAATGCCTATCCGCAATCAGAAAGTCATCTTTTGCCTCATCCATTTCGTGGCTGACCACTTTTCCCCTTTTACAACAGCGCATCCGCTATGAAGGCTGTTCGAGTCTGTGTTACCGTCGAATCCCTGAAACATACCAGTAAATTAGACAGGTGGTAGGGGCAGACCATCGGATCAATTAATTAACTGATTATTTAAGAAATACTCCCTCCGTCCCATAATGTAAGACGTTTTTTGACACTACACTAGAGCCAAAAAACGTCTTACATTATGGGACGGAGGGAGTAGATCGCAAGATAACAAACAAATAGTACTCTGTATTTATCAGAGGATATTATTATTTTTATCTTTGATTCGCCCTTTGATGTATGTTTTGCTGGTACATGTCTAAAAATAGAGAGAGAATAACTCACCATGCTCCAGAAGAGCACAGCATCTCCTTTGTTTGGCTTCACACATAGTCCTCTGACCATCCTTCCTCCACAACTGCATTCACCACCATCTCCTGCCTGGAACAGAAGAGAGCACACAGCATGAGGGCACACCTCCCACACCACAGATTGCATAAACCAAAAGACAGCATGACAGATTACCAAAGGGAAACGAGCTGCGAAATACTCTAAAGAAGCAACATAAGAGCACCTCCAGCAGATCCCGTAAAAGGCCCGGAACTGTAAAATAACCGCTGTCTTACAGTTTTAGATTCCGCAAAATGGCCTCGTCCCATAAAAATTATACAGCTCCCTAAAAAACACTCGTCCCCCCCGGCTGGCCACGAGGCCCCCGCCATCGGCCAGGAGGTCATGCCTCGCCGTGGCCGGCAAACACGGCAGCACGCGCCCGGAGGAGCCGCCATTGATAGTGTCGCCACGCGCCGTCGCGTGTGTGCTAGCTAGCCGCGGTTGCCGCGCGTGCGTGGTAGCCAGCCACCGCGTTGCCGCACGCTCGTGCGTGCTAGCTAGCCGTTGCCGGCCATGCGTGCTAGCTAGCTAGCCACGAGGCTGGCCAGGAGCAGCTCGGCGCCGTTGCCATGGCGGCAGCTAGGACCCAATTGCAATCTATGTTTTGTTTTCAGGGTGCTTTATAATATTTCAGGACTATGTTGTAAATTTAACTGCTGACAAGTGGGCTCCACATCTGAAACAAAACGATTTTTATGGGTTCTGTTCTGCCGGAACACACGCCATACTGTAAAACCGTTTTACAGGATACCCAAAAATATTTTTGCAGTGTGAGATTTTATGGGATCTGCTAGAGATGCTCTAATAGAATCATTTGTCAGAGAAATACTCATGAAGGAAAAAAAGGAGTGGACATAGTAGTCATATCCAAGGACAGTAAAGAGAGAATATTAATATATAGAGCTATTTTTACACACTATATCATGTAAATTATGTAAACAAAAAATGCTTGGACATGCTATGAAAGGACGAGTACCATTGCCACCCGTATTTCCTGCACATACCTGGAAAATAAAGAAGGCGCACAATGTCAAGGACCTCGGTGCCCAAGACAGCAGGACCTCAACTACGTAGTTCGTAGTCTCGGTTGATAGGAGCGCTAGGGTTTTTGCCTAACTGCTCAATGGTGCAGGAGATGAGATTAGGAGTAGAGGAAGAGGTAGGAGATAATGATTTATTGCTTGCCGTCAAAGGGTGCAGATTACACGATATATAAAGGCCTCATGGGCTGCTAACAAACTGGAAACTATGCCTAACAAACTACTCCTGGACTCTAGGAACCAATGTATACGGATCAGGACTCCTTGCCCCGATCACGCCTCGCCAGCTGTGGCCGTCGGCTGCTGCTCCTGGGCGCGTGGCCCGCGCCTGTACGCAGCGCCCCACATGACATCTCTCCTCCCCTCGACGAGCAGCTCGTCCTCGAGCTGAAAAGCGGGGTAGCGCTCGATGAAACTGTCAAGATCCTCCCATGTTGCCGATGATGCAGCCTCGCCCTTCCAGTGCACAAGGAGCTGGCGAACGCCACGTGCTAGGCGTGAACGAGTCACGCGATCTGGTTCCGGGACAGCCGCACCGTTGTGGATCGGAGGCAAACCCGGCGGTGCAGTTGGAGGCGTGCCGAAGAACTTCTTGAGGAGGCCCACGTGGAACACGTCATGGAGGCGCGAGCGCGCCGGCAGCTCAAGGCGGTAGGCGACGTCGTTGACGACCTCTGAGATGCGGTATGGCCCGTAGAAGCGTGGCTTGAGCTTGCCCCTGGTTGGCAAGTTGAGAGAAGACGCGGCGCGCTGGCAAAGACGAAGCCACACCCAATCGCCGACGACGCCGTTGAAAGTGACGAGGCCGTCGGAGAGCGACTACGGCAGCTGCCGCGTGCCCGCCGTGATATCCTCACGCAGCGCGACGAGCGCCGGGTCGGTTAACGTAGCTTGCCGTAGGCGATCGATGAAGTCGAAGCGAGGACCCGATATCGCCATGACCGTCGTCTCCTCCGTGTCGCGGCGGGAAAGGGCGTCCGCCACCGTGTTTGTACTACCGGCCTTGTACTCCACGGTGAAGTCGAACCCCAGTAGTTTGCCGACCCAATGGTGCTGCGGAATGGTTGCCAAACGCTGGTCAAGGAGGAATATGAGACTGTAGTGATCAGTTTTTACCACAAATTGGCGCCCCCAAAGGTATGGTCTCCAATGATGAATAGCGAGCACCAGGCCGATGAGTTCCCGTTCATATGCTGCCAGGGAACGGTGACGAGGCGCGGCCGGCCGGCTAAAGAAAGCCACCGGGTGCTGGTCCTGGGGAAGGACGGCCCCGAAGCCGTACGTGGAGGCGTCACACTCTATGATGAACGGCCGTGTGAAGTCCGGCAACGCGAGGACGGGAGCCGTGGTGACCGCCGTCTTGAGGGCGGTAAAAGCTGTTGCCGCCTCCGGCGACCAGGAGAAGCCGTCCTTGCGAAGGAGGGCCGTCAGGGACGCGGCGACCACGCCAAACTCCTTGACAAACTTGCGGTAGTACCCCGCAAGGCCGAGGAACCCCCGGACCGCGCACGCCGAGCGTGGCTGCGGCCATTCGGCCATTGCCTGCACCTTTTCCGGATCCATGGCCACTCCTGCAGCGGAGATGGTGTGACCCAGGTAGGAGATCGAATCGACGGCGAACGCGCATTTGGATCGCTTGACGAAGAGCCGGCGCTGGTGCAGGACGGTGAAGACGGTGCGCACATGTCGGAGATGGTCGGCCCACGTCTCGCTGAAAATGAGGATGTCGTCGAAGAAGACGAGAACGAAATGGCGCAGGTACGGCCGCAGCAGATCGTTCATGAGTGCCTGGAACGTCGTCGGCGCGTTGCAGAGGCCGAACGGCATCACCAGGAACTCGTAGAGGCCGTCGTGGGTGCGGAAGGCGGTCTTTGGGATGTCCTCTGCGCGCATCCGCACCTGGTGGTAGCCGGAGCGCAAGTCGAGCTTGGTGAAGAAACGAGCGCGCCGGAGCTCGTCGAGGAGTTCGCCCACCACGGGATCGAAACGCATCGCCAGCGATGATGGCGTTGTGGCGCGGTAGTCGGCGCGAAGCGCCATGACCCGTCGGGCTTGCGGACCAGCAGGACCGGCGAGAGAATGCGGAACAACTTCGCCGGATGATGCCTGGCGAGCATGGCGGCGCGATCGACGCCCGGCTCGTCCTTGTCTTGCGCCGGTAGCGATCGGACGGACGCCACCGGCGCGAACCGGGCAGCAGGTGATGCCGTGGTCGCGGCAGCGGGGTGGTGGCATGCCGAAGGGTTCGGCGAAGATGCCGTCGAACTCGGTGATGATGGCGTCGAGGAAGTCGCGGCTGCTGCATGATTTCAGGGCTGGTCCGACCGGTCCTGCAATGCCGCGCCAGCACAGCCGATGGCCCCCCGCCAGAACGTCATGGAGAGGGTGCGGAAATCCCACTGGATCGGTCCAAGCGTCGCAAGCCACTGCGTGCCCAGGACGACGTCGTAGCCCACGAGCGGCAAGGCTAGGAAATCCTCCGAGAACGCCTCTTGGTCGATGTGGAAGGACACGGCGCGGTATGCGCCCTGGCACGGAACGCGCTCGCCGTTGGCCACCGTTACGCGCATCTTCTCAAGGGTGGGGGATGGCAGTGTAGCACGGGCGGCCGCCTCCTCGGCGATGAAGTTGTGGGTGGAGCCGGAGTCGATCAGGGCGAGGAGGGAGACACCCCCGAGTGTGATATGCATCTGCATGGTCTCGCTCGTGCGCACGCCGTAGATTGCGTGGAGCGAGATCTGAGGGTCGGCTGGCAAGGCATCAGCGGTGGCGGAGGCCGCGTCGTCGTCGTCGTCGTCTGGCGCCAGGTCAAGGAGAAAGATGCGCTGACACACGCGGTTGTGGCCTCGCCAAACTTCTCACTACAATTGAAGCGAGAGGCCAGCGACGGCGTTCCTCCATCTCCGCTGTGATGTGTTTGATTTGGCGCCTTCCGCAGAACGGGGCATGCTTTGAGGTCCGGTGGTGCCGGTGCGGGGGGCGCGAGGCGTGGTACGGGCGCCGGCAGGATGCCCTTCTGCTGAAAACGAACCGGTGGCGCGGAGGCGAGCGCGCACTGGTCGCGCAGCTCCAACTTGCGGGCGAGACTCATGGCGACGGCGAGGGACTGCGGGTTGTGGATCTCCACGTCGAGGCTGAGGGGTGGCTGGAGTCCCGCGGTGAAGATCTGAACCTTCTGTGTCTCCGATAAGAAGCCTGCCCGGGGAAGGAGCGCCTCAAACCGCTCCTGGAAGTCGACGACGGACGTCGTGCGCTTGCATGCCATCAATTCGCCCAGCGGGTTAGCGCGCAGAGGTGGCCCGAAGCGGAGATTGAGCAGCTCGGTGAAGCGGCGCCACGGAGGTGTGCCCTCGTCGCGTTGGACCTGCATATACCACAGTTGGGCAGTACCCTCGAGATTGTATGACGCCATCCACACTTTCTCCTCCTCGGCGATCCGTTGTTGATGGAAGAAGGACTAGCATCTGTTGATGAATGCGAGAGGATCGGACTTGCCGTCGAACTTGGGGAAGTCCATCTTCTGAAACCGGGGTGGTCGATCGTTGTGGTGCTGCCCGTCGTGGCCCCCGTCAGCGCCCGACGAGGAGGCAGACTTCTCCTTCTGCAGTGCAGCGACGGACGTCTGCAGGGACGCCACCGTTGCAGTCAAGGCCTCGATCATCTTGGCCAAATCAGCGGTGGTTGGTTCTGCCATGGCGGAAGTAACCGAGGCGGCGGCGGATGGTGGTGATGGAGGTGGGCTTGGCGCGGACGCAGGGGTGGAGGCGGGCTGCGGAGGTAGCGTGGACGAGGAAGAGGAACGCCTGGAACCCGATACCAAGTTGTCAAGGACCTCGGTGCCCAAGACAGCAGGACCTCGACTACATAGTTCGTAGTCTCAGTTGATAGGAGCGCTAAGGTTTTTGCCTAACTGCTCAATGGTGCAGGAGATGAGATTAGGAGTAGAGGAAGAGGTAGGAGATAATGATTTATTGCTTGCCGTCAAAGGGTGCAGATTACACGATATATAAAGGCCTCATGGGCTGCTAACAAACTGGAAACTATGCCTAACAAACTACTCCTGGACTCTAGGAACCAATGTATACGGATCAGGACTCCTTGCCCCGATCACGCCTCGCCAGCTGTGGCCGTCGGCTGCTGCTCCTGGGCGCGTGGCCCGCGCCTATACGCAGCGCCCCACATGACACACAATGACACACAATGGTAACCATAATAAAAGACATGTGTACAGCGATTCAATTTTAAGGGGTTATGGCATCTCCCATGCACACTATTATTTGGAATACCTGGGCTCCTCCGAAATTTCAAAATCTTCGCTTGCTTCACATTCCAAAATAGGTTGTTGATGGTGAACCGGGTTGAATGACGCGATATGCTATGAAAAGCTGGATTGGCTTAGTTGACTTTCACACCAACACATGGAGTAACGTCATGACGGTCAAAGATTGGTGGTTAGCTATCTCCTCGGAGAGAGGGCCACAAAGAAAAGGAATTCTTTCGGCCACCAGGCTTGTCTCTGTTGAAGTAGATGCGGATTGCCCAACCTTCTCCATCAGCTCGGACTTTCAGTTCTACTATTTGGTGCATGGAACTTAATATGGTAGCAGAGCCAAGAGGTTTTGGGTTCAACTCTTGGCTTTCGTGGTTTAAATAAATAAATCGATTGCCCCTTTTCTGTATACGTTTAGGATTGCCCAACCTTCTCCATCTGTTAGGACTTTTGGTTCTACTGGTCGGTGTATGAAACTTAATAGTTTCATGGGAGATCTGGAATGAACGTAATGTCAAGGTGTCCACCAACACTTCGTCTATACCGATATTTGCTACTGAAACGATTAAGACCGAGGCGGGGTTGTGGGTGAAAGCGGTTCGGAACACTTGGGAGTCATTCATGCCAGGAGAGTAGGCTTCCGCACTTCGCCACAGTTCTTTGTTGTAGCTTAAATATCTACTACCTTGCAACACTCTTTCGTAATATATGGAATGAGGCAAAGCTTGCACGTCCATTTTTCGAAAAAGATTGAAATGTGTAATTTCATTTCATCATTTTCAGGGAAAAAAAGTGCTATCAACATATCGGTCTATATCAGTCAAAAAGCATATGACATAACAAGTTAAGTTGGTATAAATTCAGCTGACCTGAGGAAAATGGGTTTCGCCACCTTCAACTCCATCGGTCAAATACATCAGCATTGTAGCAACACGCTGCCCCCCACGTTTGAGGTTGAACTGCAGATTGACCATCCACAGTTTACATGTTCAAATAATTAGTTTGAACTACGAAACAATAATACTAATATGTAATGACTAGTCCGGTGATGTCATAATAACCTATATTTCAATATAAGAAGTTCGACTTACAGTATCAGAGAAGTAATCATGATGCGGCCTGTAATATTGGCTTGGTTCATATCTGTAGTTTAAACTTTAAAGTTAACTTCACAACAGTAGTTTCCCACAAGAAATTACAACAGTAGTCAAGTGAAAAGAACTTCAGAAAATTACAGTCAGAATTCAATCTAGTACCGCAATACTTGGATGAGTTCCCCATTTTCTACAGGTATCTGTGAGAATACAGAAATCCGCTTCTCTATTGCCTGGGGAGAACAAAACAAATGTTAGTAGAAGAAGAATGTAGTATTCAATGACTCTGCCTCAGATTCCAATTTAACTTCTCATAAAGGGATGCAATGTGGCATCAGTAGTAGGAATGCTTGACAAAGTAAAAGAAGGTCGCCGTGACACTGCCAAGTAATAGTCAAAAGCTGAATGTATCATCACTAAGTAGTGCACTAATATACCGCACCTAGTATAGTGCCATCATGACCATATAAACATGAATTTAGTAAGTAATATTTAACTGATGTGTTTGATAAGTTCATGGAACCTTATATACTAGACAGTGTAAATCAACATTCAGATCCAATACATAAAGTAATAGTTCCACAAAAGCCACATTTCAGATCCAGGCATACCTAGATAAACACTACATAATCTGCAGTATATGTCATCAACGATGGTATTATATATGTTCCATGTGCCACTGATCACATTTTTCGCATCCTGACATGTGACATTAGCCTGGCTTTGGTTTTTGTATTCATATAAACATGTCAGCTTGACATAATGTCACCCTTGGTAACATGATACTCTATTTCAATCCACACAAAAGTTCTCAAATTTTTGCCTACATCAAATCTTGGTCCCATTTTCACTAAGGATGCAATACCTTAGTTTCAACTTAAAGCTAGGACCGAGGATATAGCCTCAACAACTCATCATCTTCTTATGGCCTAAGAGATATAGAAGAGCAGGGCACATAGTTAAATGCAGTTAGATGATAATCTGGAGGTGGGCCATTCTAGATAATATTGTTTACAAAGATGAAAAAACTTAGGGTAGAAATCTTATGGCATGTAACTTAAGAAGAGAACAAGTCTCCCTATTAGTCATGCAGCAAACATATGTCTAGTAGTCTATAAGGTTCCATTAAGGACCCTTCTGTCTCAGCGCTCCACAAAATGAGAACCAAGATAAAACAACACATAGACAAAAGATGAACTCATATTATGACACACAAACAGACGTTCTTACAAAGTTATAAAGGGGCAGCCCCAGTGCATGTAGCTCCCGCTTGCGCAGGGTCTGGGGAAGGGTCCGACCACTTTGGGTCTATTGTACGCAGCCTTTCCCTACATTTCTGCAAGAGGCTGTTTCCAGGACTTGAACCCGTGACCTCATGGTCACAAGGCAGCAGCTTTACCACTGCGCCAAGGCTCCCCGTGACACACAAACAGACGTTCTTACAAAGTTATGTCTTCCAGAAATAACATAGCTGAAGGCATTAGTGAATATATTGAAGGGGCCAAAAAGCATGGTAAGTAACCTAGGGTCGAAGTCAAGTAGTGTGAACGAACCTTAATGACTGGAAATTTTCTTTCTTCAGAGTTCACAAACATACCAGAACTTGTGCGAACATCACTCTTTACACCCTGTGGCACATAACAACTGCAGCATTAAAAATCTAGAGAAGACAAGCTTTACGGTCTGAACTTGGTGTTATTATGCTCCCCCTAATTCCTATTTGTCCTCTCACTCTGAGTGGTGAAGTGTGTAAACTGGACACGGGTTAAGAACCTAACATGACAACCTAACCATACTTTTCCTGTTGCAACATCAACTACAGTAGAAGTATGTTAACACGTGAATGTTAGGAAGCATATAAACTGGACACAGATTAAGACCACATACTTTTCCTGTTGCAACATCAACTACAGTAGAAATCTCGAGCCTTGGTCTAGCAATTTCTCTTAGATAATCACATTCCTGCAGAGATTAGACAAAAAAAGGTCACACAATATTTTGTGCATCTTCCATTGTATTGGTCTGGGAAGCATGTCGCATAATGCCTTGGAGTTTAAACAAACTACCACCACAATAAATAAAAATCTTGAAATGAAATATTGTAGAGAAGACTGATTTAGCTTAAACCTAACATGACAACCAGAGAAAGGGACAAACCTCTGAACTAAGAAAGTTGTGGAAAACAATTATTCGGGGTTTCCAGCTGATAACTTCAGGCTTCACCTACATATTATAAACACAAATATTTGCTCAGTAAGAGAAAGAGAAGATGTGGCTGGACTTTTTTAGTATGAATTGAATGATTGCCAAAGAAGACAGCACTACGTAAAACCCATCACACATCATTGACCATATCAAGTGGAGATCTAACCCTAGTCGAGAGCCAGGTGTTACAGGGTCCCAATTCCTACGCCCCAAGCTATATGCTATTTATCCAAATATAAAATTACCATACACCAAGAGTGTCCATGCAAGAAAGTTCTTCCAAAATTAATACGCAAGAGAGTTCAGTTTATAGTAAAACAAGTGCATATCCGATTTGACGATTTCACATCTTACCAGTGTTATCCAATCATTTGCACCTGACCAAAATCTAGATAAATCCAAGATTCACGAATGGCATTGCGAAATTAGAACTTTATACTTGTGCAACAGAAAAACACTTCAAGCGAAGCAAATCATGGTGCAACAACCAGCAGAAAGAATGTAACTTATGCTTCAAGACCCAATTGATGAATCAAACATCACTGCAGCTTTTCAATAAATCCCGACGCAGAAAATTTATCAGAAAAAAAATCAAATGTAGTGACTTACGTAAAATAGAAAAAGAAACATATACTCGTATTGACAATGTGGAGTTCACAAAGCGAAATGATGGTTCAGTGATGATGTCATTGAATATAATAATATACGAATGGAGCTCAGCTATGGTAGTTTTCAAGAATAAAAGCCAAATATAAGTCTACGTACAAAATTACAGAGAAGGCATACAGCCAAAGCCATAAATAATGGCAGAACTTACGTATCCAAGTCGAAGATCTGCTGCCTCTTGATCATTACCGAGATGCCCCGTATCTGCCATGCATAGCACCTAATGTTTGGTTAGACACACAAATACTCGCCGAGAAGTACAGCCTATGCCTTTACTCGAGGGCTGTATGAAACGAGATTTACTCAGAGACAACATTATGCCAAAACTAATGAATACCTGGGTTTAACAGATTCTGGTTCAACATTTAAATTTTTAAGGAAAAGGTATTTAAGAATGCAAAAATGACTGATCAAGACAAAACAGAATGCTACAGAAAATATATTTTTTTCCGGAAAGGAATGTTAACCTCGCAGCCTCTGTATCCACCGATGCACACAGCAATAACATATTTAAGTTGATGCAAGGCAACGTGGCCAAAGTCATCAACAGCAGAGTACATAGGATGGACAAGAATGGCAGGCTGTTCTTATAAAGAATCAGGTACAAGGAAAGAAAACACATTTATACTGTTAAATGTAACTTCTAAGAGGATAGACATACGGGAGTGATCATCAAGCCGGCGGAAAAATGCTAGCTGAAGCAGGGAACCTGCATTTGCGAAAAAAGTAATCAAAGATGAAACCAATATTTGAAGCAACACGTCTAATAAATGAAAGTGTGAATCAAAGAGCCAGCATTTGTGGAGAAAAGAACAAAATGAAACTAAGATATGACCACTGAAGCAACAACTGCAATCTTTATTTAATCTGAGAAAATCAAAGGGCATATTCAATCATTACATTATCAGACTATATACATGTAGTTCCAGACCCGGATCTGGAGAATAATCTGAGATACTATCAGAAAAGTGGCTGGGTCACACTGAGCCAGATTGGACACCCCGAAGATTTGTACATCATACCACGTGGTTATTGTCTTCTTAACAATATCTCTGAAGAAAGAGAGGATGTAACTTTGCTGGTTTTCAACTAACATTACTAGATGCCAAAACCAACCAAACTCGTCGGTAGCAATATCTGACATCAGAGTGATGGGCATGTACGTGGAAGCAACAGGCACGGAGGTAACTCCGGCCTCACAGATGCCAGGATGCTCCATGCTTCCGCAGCAAGTTCATTTCCCTCCAAGTGATCTTGCAGCAGTAAAATCGACTCCGATCCGGAAGGTGTGGCCCCGATGCAGCCACCGACGCTATCCATTTTCTGGCAATCTCCCGACGGTTATCACCATTAGAGCCACAAGGCGTAAACTTTAGCGTCGGCCAGCAGCCTAGCAGCATGCAGTCAGCACGCCCCATTCAACAACCGAAACGCCTCATCGGGACATTTCACGTCATCAACCAAACCATGAGCGCGAAATCTCGAAGCATCGAGATTCCAGGTCCGAAGGAGAGAAGGAACACGGCAGTAGCATATGGCCCGACACAGATCAAGGCACGGCGAGGCGAGAGGGGAAGCTGAGCAAGGGGGCAAGCGGGGAGGGGAGGGCGCGCACCTAGGACCATGCCGAGGGCGACGAAGGTGAGCAGCGGCAGGAGGCGGCGCGCCCGCGACCGCGCGGCCATCCCCGATCTGTCGCAGGAGGCGAAGGAGGGAAGGCAAATCTAAATCGCCCGGCCGCCTGCGCCGATGGTGCTGGGTCTTATTTTTGCCGACTGAGGGATTCCGGCGGATTGGGTGGGTTTTGAGGCAGCTAGTCGGGGTCGGCGCGACGACCGCGTCGGAATTGGTCAACCATCCGCTGCTCGGGCGGATGTTCTGTCAAAAAGTCAAAAGCCGGCCAACCCTGTGCCTCCACGTACTCTACGTCGGACACGTTGCCGTCTCTGCTACTGTGCTGTTTCTTTTAACAGCCGGCACGGCACGGCATGGCGAGGGCGGCGGTGGAGATCTTCTCTTCTGCCGGAACAGCGCGCAAGTCGACGGCGCGATGGACGACGGAGACGCTGTGATGCACCTGCGGCCGACCAAGGGTTGCATCAGCTCGGCCGGCGTTCTGGTGGAGGGGCCGTGGCCGTGGAGGTGACAGACATCTCCCTGACGACGCCGAGGGTGCATGGTGGAGCGGCGTTCGCCGGGTACATCAGGTCAGGGGGCGGCGCACTCGGCACTTGCTTCTACCTCCAGCACCACCACGCCAACACAAGGCCTAGTAGCCGCTCGACCTGCGTGGTGGCTTGGAAATTTACAGTGTGGACTGACTTGGTGCCTGCGACGGAGCCCCTCTTTCCTCTCCCGCGACCGCGTCGCCGGTCGCCCCCCGCAGGCGGCCGGTCGCGTCCAGCCTCCTTCCCACAAGAACTCTCCTCCCTTCCTCCCTGCCGCCGGCGCCGGCGCCAGCTGCTGGCTCGCCCGGCGACGCAGTGGCGGCGGCCTCGCCTTTCCTCTCGGGTGTCCATCGGCGCGGGACGGGCGACTCGGTGGTGCTTATTGGCGGTAACGGTCCAGCCAGGGCGGCGGGGTTCTGGCGCGAAGGGGCGGGCTTCGTCGGCGGCGTCGCCGTTGGCTGCGGAAGACGGCGGCGCGATCTGGCGGCGCCGCTTCGGCCAGATCTGGCCTTCGGCCCCATCTGGCTCGGGCGGGCTGGCGGGCGGGTGGGTCTCGCTTCGTGGCTTCCGGAGGCGGGGAGCGGTGAGCGGCGGCGAAGTCTTGGCGGCGCTTATCGCTGCTTGCTGCAGCTGCGGCGGCGAGGGCTTAGCGGCCCTGCTGAACTGGCCGCCGGGGTGGCTCGGCATGCCTCGCCGCCGCGTCCGGACGGCTTACCACGACGGTGCGGAGGTTTCTATCCTCCCGCACGACGGCGGTGGAGGTGGTTCCCTTCCGTTCGGCTTCAGTGCTGCTTCTCCCTCCGCGGGACGCTTCTCTCATGTCCTCTTTGGCCACGTGTGGGTGCTCGCAGTGAGGCGGCGTGGGTGGCGGCGCAACCGCGATGGCGCATGGTGGTGGGCGGCGGTTTGGCTGATCGGCTTGGTCCGTTGGCGGTGGGGATTGAGTACGGAGAAATCTTTGCGGTCTTGGCTCCGTCTGGTGACACCTCACGGTGCCACCATTCCTTCCTGAAGGGTGTCGGTGATATCCATCCCCCACCTCCCTCCGCGTGCCGGGGAAACCCTAGGACTTGTCCGGACAGCTGCGTCGTTGGCGTCGCTTTCCTTCTTGGAGGTGCTGTTTTGTTTGCGGTGGCTCGGAGCCTCGGGTTGTAGTGGTTTGTCTCTGGTGGGCGTAGCGGCGGCGGGTCATCCGCGCTTGTCGAGCTGCCGCTGTTGGCATTTGCTTCTTCTTCTTTTTCATTTTGGCTTGTTGTGCTGTTCGCCCCAGCAATTCTGTATCGGTGTTGATTGCTTTGGAATACAAAGCGGGGAAAAACTCTTTTTCAGTAAATTTACAGTGTACCACCCTTGCAGATTAAGAATCTTCTCAAGATGATTTGGAAGCAAAAGCTTAATACTCCTTTGGAAAGCTCCTCCCACAGATTTGAGGGTTGGCCACTTGCATCTCCTCCGCATCTTCGCCTCCATCTCTGCCACTTGCATCTCCTCCGCATCTGATCCTACTTTCGAGCCTCCATCTCCACATCTACTTGTTTCTTCGGTCCTCCTCGATCTACTATAGTTGGGCCGACACCCCTGCCATCCAAGACCCCTTGGTCCTTCTGTTCCTTCACATCCTGTAATCCGCCATTATCGCCCCAAAGTTTTGATCAATAAAAATATTGACAATCATAATGAATTACTAACGCGCAAGCAAGGGCCTACCTCAGTGTGTCAATGCGGAAGCAACATTTATGTATGGTCAACTTTGTCATATGATAAAGGACCTGATGACCAACCGGGTGAGTCAGAAGATATAGGTCTTTTTAGGGCTAAGAAGAAATAGGTAAGCAGCTAGCAACAAATCGATCCCTCCGTTGGACTCCTTAAACAAACCGGGCGAGTCAGGGGAAACACATACTCACTGAACCATAGATCGAAGATCAATTTCTCCGTTGGACAAGTACCTTATCCCTTTCTCTAAGTACTATAGGAATTTGGTAATGTTTAAATCCTATATGCAACATGTATTTGTGCAAAGGAGTTGGCTGGCCCAGTTTATTTTTTATTTTTTTGAGAATCTGTTTGCAGGCCCAACTGATTACTGAGGTACAAACGAAGAGACCCGTTTGGTGGGATCCTATTTGATGCCCGCATGCGTCAAGGAGATG
Organism: Aegilops longissima; assembly: GCA_021605205.1. NCBI lineage: Eukaryota > Viridiplantae > Streptophyta > Magnoliopsida > Poales > Poaceae > Aegilops > Aegilops longissima. The sequence goes on along the minus strand of CM038677.1, from coordinate 453,770,460 downwards.
CGGCATCGCTAAAGCGGAGTAAGGGACAACGCCACGGGCCTACCCACTTCAAGGAGCAATCGGTTTTGGAACCTTCAAGAAGGTTCCTTGGACCGGTTTTCTCTAGTTTTTTTATTACTCATTTTTTCTGGTTTTCTTCATGTTTTTCAATTTCTTTTTCCTTTTTATGTTTTTTGCTTATTTCTTCCTTTTCTTTTTTTTTCTCCTTTTTTTTGTTTTTCTCATAAATCCAAAATTTTCAAAAATTGTTCACATTTTACAAAATTTGTTAAACATTTAGAAACTTGTCTGAAATTCCAAAAAAATCATTTTTAAAAACTTATTCACGTTTAAAAAATTATGTCTCAAAATGTTGGGGAAATGTTCACGAACATTAAAAATTGTTCACTGTGCATAAAAATGTTGGTCATAAATTAAAAATGTTCGTTGTGTAAACAAATATTCATCATTCAAAAACATGTTCACCATACAATAAGTACTTATCTAAAAAATATTATAGGTAGAAAAATTGTTCGGTATCAAACTTTGTTCACAATTTATCAGAAATTTTGTTCTCCATACAATGAATTCACTTTTCTAAAATTGTTCATAGTTGAAGAAAAACTGTTCGGGAATCACAATTTTTTGGTCATGTTTTCAAAAATTGTTCATGTTTTCAAAATTTTGTTCACTTTTTAAAAACAATTCACGTTTTAGAAAATTATTCGTTTTAAAATTTATTAACTTTTTCGAATATGGTTCATCTTTAAAAAATCATGTTTTTCAATTTTCGTGACTTTTCCAAAAACAATTCTCATTTTTTAATTATTTTATTGAATTTAAAGACTTGTTCACTATTTCAAACATTATTCGCATTTTTTTAAGAAAAGATGTTTACATTTTTACAACAAATGGTTGAATTTTTTGATTTTTTTAAATCTGCCGCTGCATATTGTTCATAAATGCTCGCGTCGCATGTTAATCACTCACAGGCGGGAGCTCAAGTGGTAAAGGACAACGTGTCTCCGTCGAGGGGTTTTGAGTTCGAATCCACTGAGAGCCCAATTTTTGTTTGGGATTTCAGCTCGCATGGTGCGACTAAATGGGCCGGCTCTTTAAGATCACACCCTGCACTCTGGCTTTTGGCGGGCCATAAGACTTTTTGGCTGTGGACCAGAAGCTTACTCGACCCAGGCGAAGCTTACTCGACCCAGGCGAGCCACGGACTATAACAGACCGAGAGGCGGACGACGTACGAAGCTTTTTTGCCCACATCAAAAAAGGAAAAACATATGAAGCTTTTTTTTTATGAAAAAACTGGAGAAACAATCCTTCTTTTAATGCTGTAGATAGATGTGACCAACAGAAGAATGAGATTCGCATATTTTTCTCTTTGTGATTTTGCTAGAGCAGCATGGTTCGCTCATCCTTGATAATATGCATAGCATTATTTTTGCTTTGCTTAACAGGAACCAACCACGTGCTTCTGTTTCAAACATTCTTAATTTTATGTGGTGCCTTTGAAAAGCAAGGAATGGCTTTCCTTTTAACAGGAAAAGGGCTTGCCCTCGTCATGTTAATATTGCTACAAATGCTTTGTCTACTGAATCTTGTCATCTTATTAACATAATAACTGTCAGCACAGACTCTTACTCGACCCAGGCGAAGCTTACTCGACCCAGGCGAGCCACGGACTATAACAGACCGAGAGGCGGACGACGTACGAAGCTTTTTTGCCCACATCAAAAAAGGAAAAACATATGAAGCTTTTTTTTTATGAAAAAACTGGAGAAACAATCCTTCTTTTAATGCTGTAGATAGATGTGACCAACAGAAGAATGAGATTCGCATATTTTTCTCTTTGTGATTTTGCTAGAGCAGCATGGTTCGCTCATCCTTGATAATATGCATAGCATTATTTTTGCTTTGCTTAACAGGAACCAACCACGTGCTTCTGTTTCAAACATTCTTAATTTTATGTGGTGCCTTTGAAAAGCAAGGAATGGCTTTCCTTTTAACAGGAAAAGGGCTTGCCCTCGTCATGTTAATATTGCTACAAATGCTTTGTCTACTGAATCTTGTCATCTTATTAACATAATAACTGTCAGCACAGACTCTCATCTGTACTTCAACTCCTATTAAGCATGTTTCTTTGCGGGCTCAAACACTTAAATTTGATCTTTTTATTGCAGGGCCAAAAATTTATTCCGATGCAACTTTTAAATGTATAAAAGTTTCAGGTTTACCTCCACAGTTACTGGAGTTGGAATCTACTCCCTTCGTCCTATAGTGTACGACGTTTTTGACATTAGTGTAGTGTCAAAAACCGTCTTACAATATGGGATAGAAGGTGTATCTTTCTTTGCCACATAATCAAATTGAAGTAAATATGCAGCTTCATACGTTCACATCCATTAAGAATACACCTTTGCAAGCTGAAGCTCTTGTTCTTCAATGACCAACCGTCTTTTTATTATCCAAGCTACATTTCTCACAGACTATTTTTCCTTGGCTTCAGTTGCGGCAAACAGAAGGATTTCAGAGGCTTCTACTCCTTGAACAATAAAGAAAGCTTTGGCTGATTTCTTCAACTACTCTTCGGATCTTCAACCACGGGTGTTTTACATTTCCAGAGAGATAAATGAAATTGCTCACAATGTAACTCATCAGGTTCTTAGGTCAGACGTTGAACCTGACATATGTTGCTTCGCATCAGCTCATGGGAATATGACCTGTGTGTAGTTTCTCTTCTCTCTAATTTTTAGTTTCACGGCTTTGTAATCCATATTGTACGTTGCTACTGAGTTGAATGAAAAATTTGACGCTTCGTGCACCTTCTCTTGCTAAAAAAAACAACACAATTATCTTAGAACAAAATCGAGAGGCACGTACAATGATTATTGTATACACACTTTTAATGACATAACCTGCCGATCAAGACCTGTGAAAAGTGTTCGTAATCATCATGTAACCTAATGCACTTCATGGCATGATGTCACATAGTTGCAAGGCCAAGGCCAAAACTCATCTAGATTATGGCCTTGCATTACTCTAATCTACACCCCTAAGTGATTGTTGTAAATGTTTTATCATCCAATCTCTAAGCTACTCCTTAAGAGCATCTCCAATAGCAACCCTGTTTTTCAGTACGGGCTGTTTTTTGGGCATGAGGGAACAAAAAAGGGCCTGCAACAACAACCCAACCGTAAAACATTCCAAATTTATTTTAGGGAGATATAAAATACATCACCAAGTGATGTAAATACACATCACTTGGGCTGGTGCCCAAAAACAAAAACGACACATAGCCATGACCTAGCAGTCGTCTTCCACACAAGCGTCATCGGCTACCGTCAAATCCACTCGCCGCACCCCGCCAGCTGGCAGCCAGATCGACAAATCGCATTGTCGCCGCGCCACCGCCCCATTTTTCGCCGAAGACCGTTGCGCCGCCACCGCACCCGCGTCGCCTCTCCTCCTCGCCGACTCCTCGCGTCTACCTTCCTAGAGCCGCTGCCTTCTTCCCCGGCGCCGCCGCCTCCTCGCCATGCCGCCGAAGGGCAAGGCAAGGAGGGATTCAAGGGTGTACGCTTCTGGCTGTCCGACAACTACGACGTGGAGTTCCTGTTGGGGAACGTAGTATTTCAAAAAAAAATCCTACGATCACGCAAGATCTATCTAGGTGAAGCATAGCAACGAGCGGGGAGAGTGTGTCCACGTACCCTCGTAGACCGAAAGCGGAAGCGTTTAGTAACGAGGTTGATGTAGTCGAACGTCTTCGTGATCCAACCGATCCAAGTACCGAACTCACGGCACCTCCGCGATCTGCACACGTTCAGCTCGGTGACGTCCCTCGAACTCTTGATCCAGTTGAGGCCGAGGGAGAGTTTCGTCAGCACGACGGCGTGGTGACGGTTATGATGAAGTTACCGACGCAGGGCTTCGCCTAAGCACTACGACGATATGACCGAGGTGTAAAACTGTGGAGGGGGGCACCGCACACGGCGAAAGATCAACTTGTGTGTCTATGGGGTGCCCACCTCCCCCTTATATAAAGGAGGGGAGGAGTAGGCCGGCCGGCCCTAGGGGCGCGCCCAAAGAGAGGAGTCCTACTAGGACTCCAAGTCCTAGTAGGATTCCACCAAGAGGGAGAGGGGGGGGGGGAGGAAGGAGAGGGAGAGGGAGTAGGAAAGGAGGGCGTCGCCCCCCTTCCCTTGTCCTATTCGGACTCCAAGGGGGGGGGGGGGGAGTGGCGTGCGGCCTGCCCTAGCCTCCCTCCTCTCTCTCCACTAAGGCCCATGGTGGCCCATTAGTTCCCCCGGGGGGTTCCGGTAACACCTCTAGCACTCCGGTTTTACCTGGAACCATCCGGAACACTTCCGGTGTCCGAATAACATGGTCCAATATATCAATCTTTATGTCTCGACCATTTCGAGACTCCTCGTTATGTCCGTGATCTCATCTGGAACTCTGAACAACCTTTGGTACATCAAATCACATTAACTCATAATACAAATCGTCATCGAACGTTAAGCATGCGGACCCTACGGGTTCGAGAACTATGTAGACATGACCGAGACACATCTCCGGTCAATAACTAATAGGGGAACATGGATGCTCATATTGGCTCCTACATATTCTACGAAGATCTTTATCGGTCAAACCGCATAACAACATACGTTGTTCCCTTTGTCATCGGTATGTTACTTGCCCGAGATTCGATCATCGGTATCACCATACCTAGTTCAATCTCGTTACCGGCAAGTCTCTTTACTCGTTCCGTAATGCATCATCCCGTAACTAACTCATTAGTCAAATTGCTTGCAAGGCTTATAGTGATGTGCATTACCGAGAGGGCGCAGAGATACCTCTCCAACAATCGGAGTGAAAAATCCTAATCTCAATCTATGCCAACTCAACAAACACCATCGGAGACACCTGTAAAGCATCTTTATAATCACCCAGTTACGTTGTGACGTTTGATGGCACACTAAGTGTTCCTCCGTTATTCGGGAGTTGCATAATCTCATAGTCATAGGAACATGTATAAGTCATGGAGAAAGCAATAGCAATAAACTAAACGATCATAGTGCTAAGCTAACAGATGGGTCTTGTCCATCACATCATTCTCTAATGATGTGATCCCGTTCATCAAATGACAACACATGTCAATGGCTAGGAAACTTAACCATCTTTGATTAACGAGCTAGTCTAGTAGAGGCATACTAGGGACACTCTGTTTGTCTATGTATTCACACATGTACTAAGTTTCTGGTTAATACAATTCTAGCATGAATAATAAACATTTATCATGATATAAAGAAATATAAATAACAACTTTATTATTGCCTCTAGGGCTTATTTCCTTCAGTCTCCCACTTGCACTAGAGTCAATAATCTAGATTACATAGTAATGATTCTAACACCCATGGAGTCTTGGTGCTGATCATGTTTTGCTCGTGAGAGAGGCTTAGTCAACGGGTCTGCAACATTCAGATCCGTATGTATTTTGCAAACTTATATATCACCCTCCTTGACTAGATCGCGGATGGAATTGAAGCGTCTCTTGATGTGCTTGGTTATCTTGTGAAATCTGGATTCCTTCGCCAAGGCAATTGCTCCAGTATTGTCACAAAAGATTTTCATTGGACCTGATGCACTAGGTATGACACCTAGATTGGATATGAACTCCTTCATCCAGACTCCTTCATTAGCTTCTTTCGAAGCAGCTATGTACTCCGCTTCACACGTAGATCCCGCCACGACGCTCTGTTTGGAACTGCACCAACTTACAACTCCTCCATTCAATATAAATACGTATCCGGTTTGTGACTTAGAGTCATCCGGATCAGTGTCAAAGCTTGCATCGACGTAACCATTTACGATTAGCTCTTTGTCACCTCCATAAACGAGAAACATATCCTTAGTCCTTTTCGTATATTCAGATGTTCTTGACATTGTCCAGTTGATCCACTCTGAATTACGTTGGTACCTCCCTACTATACTTATAGCAAGGCACACATCAGGTCTGGTACACAGCATTGCATACATGATAGAACCTATGGCTGAGGCATAGGGAATGGCTTTCATTTTCTCTCTATCTTTTGCGGTGGTAGGGCATTGAGTCTCACTCAACTTCACACCTTGTAACACAGGCAAGAACCCTTTCTTTGACTGATCCATTTTGAACTTCTTCAAAATCTTATCAAGGTATGTGCTCTGTGAAAGTCCAATTAAGCATCTTGATCTATCTCTATCGATCTTGATGTCCAATATGTAAGCAGCTTCGCCGAGGTCTTTCATAGAAAAACTCTTATTCAAGTGTCCTTTTATGCTATCCAGAAATTCTATATCATTTCCCATCAACAATATGTCATCCACATATAATATTAGAAATGCTACAGAGCTCCCACTCACTTTCTTGTAAATACAGGCTTCTCCAAAAGTCTGTATAAAACCATATGCTTTGATCACACTATCAAAACGTTTATTCCAACTCCGAGAGGCTTGCACCAGTCCATAAATGGATCACTGGAGCTTGCACACTGTGTTAGTAATTGTGGAAGACTAAATGATAGTTGAGTATGTGGACTTGCTGAAAAGCTCTTATATTGACTCTTTCTGATGTTATGATAAATTCCAATTGCCTCAATGACTGAGATTATAGTTTATTAGTTCTCAATGAAGTTTCTGATTCATACATGACATTGTGGATGGATTGTTACTTTAGCATAAGAAATAATATGACAATATTCATATATGTTGCTGTTATGATAAATTCCAATTGCCTCAATGACTGAGATTATAGTTTATTAGTTCTCAATGAAGTTTCTGATTCATACATGACATTGTGGATGGATTGTTACTTTAGCATAAGAAATAATATGACAATATTCATATATGTTGCTGTTATGAGAATGATCATGATGCCCTCATGTCCGTATTTTATTTAATCGACACCTCTATATCTAAACATGTGGACATATTTATCGTTATCGGCTTCCGCTTGAGGACAAGCGAGGTCTAAGCTTGGGGGAGTTGATACGTCCATTTTGCATCATGCTTTTATATTGATATTTATTGCATTATGGGTTGTTATTACACATTATGTCACAATAATTATGCATATTCTCTCTTATTTTACAAGGTTTACATAAAGAGGGAGAATGCCGCAAATGGAATTCAAATGGAAAAGGAGCAAATATTAGAGACCTATTGTGCACAACTCCAAAAGTCCTGAAACTCCACGGAAGTCATTTTTGGAAATAATAAAAAATACCAAGCGAAGAAAATACCAGAGGGGGCCCACACCTTGGCCACGAGGGTGGGGCGCGCGCCCTACCCCCCTGGGCGCGCCCCCTGCCTTGTGGGCCCCCTGGTGGCCCTCCGGTGCCCATCTTCTGCTATATGAAGGCTTTCATCCGAGAAAAAATAACAAGCAAGCTTTCGGGAAGAAACTCCGCCGCCACGAGGCGGAACCAATCTAGGGCTCCGGCAGAGCTGTTCTGCCGGGGAAACTTCCCTCCGGGAGGGAGAAATCATCGCCATCGTCATCACCAACGATCCTCTCATTGGGAGGGGGTCAATCTCCATCAACATCTTCACCAGCACCATCTCCTCTAAAACCTAGTTCATCTTTTGTATCCAATCTTTGTCCCAAAGCCTCAGATTGGTACCTGTAGGTTGCTAGTAGTGTTGATTACTCCTTGTACTTGATGCTAGTTGGTTTATTTGGTGGAAGATCATATGTTCAGATCCATTATGCATATTAATACCCCTCTGATTATGAACATGAATATGATTTGTGAGTAGTTACGTTTGTTCCTGAGGACATGGGAGAAGTCTTGCTATAAGTAGTCATGTGAATTTGGTATTCGTTCGATATTTTGATGAGATGTATGTTGTATTTCCTCTAGTTGTGTTATGTGAACGTCGACTACATGACACTTCACCATTGTTTGGGCCTAGAGGAAGGCATTGGGAAGTAATAAGTAGATGATGGGTTGCTAGAGTGACAGAAGATTAAATCCTAGTTTATGTGTTGCTTCGTAAGGGGCTGTTTTGGATCCATATGTTTCATGCTATGGTTAGGTTTAACTTAATACTTCTTTTGTAGTTGCGGATGCTTGCAATAGGAGTTAATCATAAGTGGGATGCTTGTCCAAGTAAGGACAACACCCAAGCACCGGTCCACCCACATATCAAATTATCAAAGTACCGAACGCGAATCATATGAACGTGATGAAAACTAGCTTGATGGTAATTCCCATGTGTCCTTGGGAGCGTTTTCCTTCATATAAGAAATTGTCCAGGCTTGTCCTTTGCTACAAAAAGGATTGGGCAAATCTTGCTGCACTTTATTTACATTTGTTACTTGTTACCCGTTACAAATTACTTTATCACAAAATTATCTGTTATCGATAATTTCAGTGCTTAGAGAGAATACCTTGCTGAAAACTGCTGATCATTTCCTTCTGCTCCTCGTTGGGTTCGACACTCTTACTTATCGAAAGGACTACGATGGATCCCCTATACTTGTGGGTCATCAAGACTCTTTTCTGGCGCCGTTGCCGGGGAGTGAAGCGCCTTTGGTAGGTGGAATTTGGTAAGGAAAAATTTATATAGTGTGCTGAAATTTACTGTTACTTGTTACTATGGAAAGTAATCCTTTTGAGGGGCTTGTTCGGGGTATCTTCACCCTGACCGGTAGAGCAAATAGTTGCTCCTCAACCTACTGAACCTATTGAAAATGTTTACTTCAAAATTCCTTCGGGTATGATAGAGAAACTGCTAGCTAATCCTTTTGCAGGAGATGGAACATTGCATCCCGATTTACACTTAATCTATGTGGATGAAGTTTGTGGATTATTTAAGCTTGAAGGTATGCCCGATGATGTTATCAAGAAGAAGGTCTTACCTTTATCTTTGAAGGGAGATGCATTGACATGGTATAGGCTATGTGATGATATGGGATCATGGGATTACAGGCGATTGAAATTGGAATTTCATCAGAAGTTTTATCCTATGCATCTTGTTCATCGTGATCGTTCAAGCTTGGGGAAAACATCACGAAGGAGAAAACATCGCTCAAGCTTGGGGGAGGCTCAAGTCAATGTTATATTCATGCGCCAATCATGAGCTCTCAAGAGAAATGATTATTCAAAAAATTTATGCTCGGCTTTCTGACAACAATCGCTCCATGCTCGATACTTCTTGTATTGGTTCTTTTATGATGAAGACTATTGAATTCAAATGGGATTTATTGGAAAGAATTAAACACAACTCTGAAGATTGGGATCTCGACGAAGGTAAGGAGTCAGGTATAACACCTAAGTTTTATTGTGTTAAATCTTTTATGGATACCGATGTTTTTCGTAAATTTAGCACTAAATATGGACTTGACTCTCAGATAGTAGCTTCTTTTTGTGAATCTTTTGCTGCTCATGTTGATCTCCCTAAGGAGAAGTGGTTTAAATATCATCCTCCCATAGAAGTAAAAGTAGTTGAACCTATTAAAGTTGAAGAAAATACTATCACTTATAATGATCCTATTGTCCCTACTGCTTATGTTGAGAAACCACATTTTCCTATTAGAATAAAGGATCATGATAAAGCTTCAACTGTGGTTCGTAAAAGTAATATTAGAACTTATGCACCCCCTGAGCAAGTTAAAGTTGAACTTAATATTGCTATGGTTAAAGATCTCTTGGCTGATAATATTGATGGGCATGTTATTTACTTCTGTGGTGAGACTGCTAGAATTGCTAAACCTGGTGCTAAAGATAAACATAGACATGTGGTAGGCATGCCTGTTATTTCTGTTAAAATAGGAGATCATTGTTATCATGGCTTGTGTGATATGGGTGCTAGTGCTAGTGCAATACCTATTTCTTCATATCAAGAAATTATGCATGATATTGCACCTGCTGAGATAGAAGATATAGACGTTACAATTAAACTTGCCAATAGAGATACTATTTCACCGATTGGGATTGTTAGAGATGTTGGAGTCTTGTGTGGGAAAGTTAAATATCCTGCTGACTTTCTTGTTCTTGGTTCCCCACAAGATAGCCTTTGTCCCATTATATTTGGTAGACCCTTCTTGAATACTGTCAATGCTAGGATAGACTGCGAAAAGGATGTTGTTACTATTGGTTTGGGTGATATGTCTCATGAGTTTAATTTTTATAAATTTCGTAGACAACCCCGTGATGAGTGCCTCCTAGTGATCCTTTAGAACAATATTTGCCAGACCATGAAAATGGTATGTTTATGGATGAAAGAAGGGAAATAGATGAAGTATTCTTTAAACAGGGACCTATTCTGAAACACAACTTTCCTGTCGAAATCCTAGGGGATTCTCCTCCACCCAAGGGTGATCCCGTGTTTGAGCTTAAACCATTACCTGATACTCTTAAATATGCTTATCTTGATGAAAAGAAGATATATCCTATTATTATTAGTGCTAACCTTTCAGAGAAGGAGGAAGGGAGATTATTGAAAACTCTGAAGAAGCACCGTGCTGCTATTGGATGTACTCTTGATGATCTTAAGGGCATTAGTCCCACTCTATGTCAACACAAAATAAATTTGGAGAAAGACGCCAAACCAGTTATTGATCACCAACGGCAGCTAAATCCTAAGATGAAAGAAGTGGTAAGAAAGGAAATACTAAAGCTCCTTGAGGCAGGTATAATTTATCCTGTTGCTGATAGTCAGTGGGTAAGTCCTGTCCATTGTGTCCCTAAGAAGGGAGGTATTACTGTCGTTCCTAATGATAAGGATGAGTTGATCCCGCAAAGAATTACTACAGGTTATAGGATGGTAATTGATTTCCGTAAATTAAATAAAGCTACTAAAAAGGATCATTACCCCTTGCCATTCATTGATCAAATGCTAGAAAGATTATCCAAACACACACATTTTTGCTTTCTAGATGGTTATTCTGGTTTCTCTCAAATACCTGTGTCAGCTGATGATCAAGAAAAGACCACTTTTACTTGCCCTTTCGGTACTTTTTCTTATAGATGTATGCCTTTTGGTTTATGTAATGCACCCGCTACCTTTCAAAGATGCATGATGGCTATATTCTCTGACTTTCGTGAAAAGATTTGTGAGGTTTTCATGGATGATTTCTCTGTTTATGGATCCTCTTTTGATGATTGCTTGAGCAACCTAGATCGAGTTTAGCAGAGATGTGAAGAAACTAATCTCGTCTTGAATTGGGAGAAATGCCACTTTATGGTTAATGAAGGTATTGTCTTGGGGCATAAAATTTCTGAAAGAGGTATTGAAGTTGACAAGGCTAAAGTTGATGCTATTGAAAAGATGTCGTGTCCCAAGGACATCAAAGGTATAAGAAGTTTCCTTGGTCATGCCGTTTTTTATAGGAGGTTCATTAAGGACTTCTCAAAAATTTCTCGGCCTCTGACTAATCTATTACAAAAAGATATCCCTTTTGTCTTTGATGATGATTGTGTAGAAGCATTCAAAATACTTAAGAAAGCTTTGATTTCTACACCTATTGTTCAACCACCTGATTGGAATTTACCTTTTGAAATTATGTGTGATGCTAATGATTATGCTGTAGGTGCTGTTCTAGGGCAAAGAGTTTATAAGAAATTAAATGTTATTCAATATGCTAGTAAAACTCTAGACAATGCCCAGAGAAATTATGCTACTACTGAAAAAGAATTCATAGCAGTTGTTTTTGCTTGTGATAAGTTCAGACCTTATATTTTTGATTCTAAAGTAACTATTCTCACTGATCATGCTGCTATTAAATATCTTATGGAAAAGAAAGATGCTAAGCCTAGACTTATTAGATGGGTTCTCTTGCTACAAGAATTTGATTTGCATATTATTGATAGAAAGGGAGCTGAAAACCCAGTTGCAGACAACTTGTCCAGGTTAGAGAATGTTCTTGATGACCCACTACCTATTGATGATAGCTTTCCTGATGAACAATTAGTTGTCATAAATGCTTCTCGTACCGCTCCATGGTATGCTGATTATGCTAATTACATTGTTGCTAAATTTATACCACCTAGTTTCACATACCAGCAAAAGAAAAAGTTTTTTTGTGATTTGAGACATTACTTTTGGGATGACCCACATCTTTATAAAGAAGGAGTAGATGGTGTTATTAGACTTTGTGTACCTGAGCATGAACAGGAACAGATCCTACGCAAGTGTCACTCCGAGGCTTATGGAGGACACCACGCTGCAGATAGAACTGCACATAAGGTATTGCAATCCGGTTTTTATTGGCCTACTCTCTTCAAAGATGCTCGTAAGTTTGTCTTATCTTGTTATGAATGTCAAAGAATTGGTAATATTAGTAGACGTCAGGAAATGCCTATGAATTATTCACTTGTTATCGAACCATTCGATGTTTGGGGCTTTGATTACATGGGACATTTTCCTTCCTCTAATGGGTATACACATATTTTAGTTGCTGTTGATTACGTTACTAAGTGGGTAGAAGCTATTCCAACTAGTAGTGCTGATCATAACACTTCTATTAAGATGCTTAAAGAAGTTATTTTTCCGAGGTTTGGAGTCCCTAGATATTTAATGACTGATGGTGGTTCACATTTTATTCATGGCGCCTTTCGTAAAATGCTTGCTAAGTATGATGTTAATCATAGAATTGCATCTCCTTATCACCCACAGTCTAGTGGTCAAGTAGAATTGAGTAACAGAGAGCTCAAATTAATTTTGTAAAAGACTGTTAATAGATCTAGAAAGAATTGGTCCAAGAAACTTGACGATGCATTATGGGCCTATAGAACTGCATATAAAAATCCTATGGGTATGTCTCCGTATAAAATGGTTTATGGAAAAGCATGTCACTTACCTCTCGAATTAGAACATAAGGCATATTGGGCCATTAAAGAGCTCAATTATGATTTCAAACTTGCCGGTGAGAAGAGGTTATTTGACATTAGTTCACTTGATGAATGGACGACCCAGGCCTATGAGAATGCCAATTTGTTCAAAGAAAAAGTTAAAAGATGGCATGAAAAAAGGATACAAAAGCGTGAGTTTAATGTAGGTGATTATGTATTGCTATACAACTCTCGTTTAATATTTTTTGCAGGAAAACTTCTCTCTAAATGGGAAGGCCCTGATGTTATCGAGGAGGTCTATCGTTCCGGTGCTATAAAAATCAACAACTTCAAAGGCACAAATCTGAAGGTGGTGAATTGTCAAAGAATCAAACATTATATCTCAGGTAATCCTATAAATGTTGAAACTAATATTATTGAAACCGTGACCCCAGAGGAATACATAAGAGATACTTTCCAGAACGCTTCAGACTTCGAAAAGGAATAGGTACGTGGTACGGTAAGTAAACCGACTCCAAAACAGTTCTAATGGAAAAAAATTCTCCGTTTTGGAATATTTAGAAAATTAGGAAAATAAGAAGCAGTCCGGGAAGGACACGAGGCTTCCACGAGGGTGGAAGGCGCGCCCCCTACCTCGTGGGCACCTTGTGCGCTCTCCGGAGTCCGTTTTCTTGCACGATACTTCTTTTGGTCGGTAAAAATTCACTATATAATCTCCCAAAGGTTTTGACCACCGTATCACGCAAATATCCTCTGTTTTCGTTTCGAGCTGTTTTTCTGACAGATCTAGATCACCATGACGTCTCCAAGCGCCCCCAAGGACAATTTCTTCGAGAAGGTCATCAACCCCTACCTCGCGGAGGTGCTGCAACACCCTCAAACCATTGAGATGCGTGATGGGTTGCTGCACATCCGCGATGTTGAGGGACCAAGGAGGACCGGAAGCGTGGAGACGAGGCTCGAAGCAATGGAACAACAAGTTTTCAAGTGCGAGGGGATGGTGGAACGTGGACTCAACGCCAACCACATGATGATCGCGGAGTTCACCAACAACCACAAGCTGGATGCCAATAATATTGGGGAAACCATCTTCAAGCTTCACGAGAAGATCGAGCATCTCCAAGCCCAAATCTATGACCTTCAAAACCAAAACTGTGAGTATGAATATAGATTCAAGAGGATGAGTTTGGCTGCAGATTTGAGGATCCCGGAGACTCGATCATCCTTCTATGATGGTGAGCCTATGCCTCGGAAGATGGACGACAAGCCCACATTATCAACAACTCCAACATCTTCTTCACCAGCAAAAGAGACGTAATCACATGGGTATGGGCACTCCCCTTGGCAACTGCCAAGCTTGGGGGAGGTGCCTCGGTATCGTATCACCATCACACTCCCATCTTTACCATTTTTCTTAGCTCGTTCCTTTTAGTAATATCTTGATCTAGTAGAATAAAGTTTTAGTATGATCTAGTTGTGAGTTTTGCTTTACGATCTTTCTGTGTAATCGAGTCTGTGAGCTATATATAATAAATATTAGTGTTGAGTCAAGGGCTTGATTATCTTTCTATGATCTTGAGGGAATAAAAGAAAGAAAGAAGAGAAAAAAGAAAGAATAAAAAGAAACAAAGAGATCATATTGATCTTATGGAGAGTAATGACTTCACATATAAAGAGTATGATGATTAAAAGTTGTTGAGAGTTGACAAACATAGTTTTGGTCATCGTTGCAATTAATAGGAAGTAATAAAGAAAGAGAGGTTTCACATATAAATATACTATCTTGGACATCTTTTATGATTGTGAGCACTCATTAAATATGACATGCTAAAGAGTTGATGTTGGACAAGGAAGACAACGTAATGGGTTATGTTTTCTTGCATCTGAAATAAAGTATATTGTCATGGATCATCCAACATGTTGAGCTTGCCTTTCTCCCTCATGGTAGCCAATTCTTTGCACCAAGTAGAGATACTACTTGTGCTTCCAAATACCCTTAAACCTAGTTTTGCCATGAGAGTCCACCATATCTACCTATGGATTGAGTAAGATCCTTCAAGTAAGCTATCATCGGTGCAAGCAATAAAAATTGCTATCTAAATATGTATGATTTATTAGTGTGGAGAAAATGAGCTTTATACGATCTTGTGATGTGGAAGAAATAAAAGCGACGGACTGCATAATAAAGGTCCATATCACAAGTGGCAATATAAAGTGACGTTCTTTTGCATTAAGATTTCGTGCATCCAACCATGAAAGCGCATGACAACCTCTGCTTCCCTCTACGAAGGGCCTCTCTTTTACTTTTATCTCTTATCCTTATGCAAGAGTCATGGTGATCTTCACCTTTCCTTTTTACATTTTATCCTTTGGCAAGCACCTTGTGTTGGAAAGATCCTGATATTTATATCCAATTGGATGTAAGTTAGCATGAACTATTATTGTTGACATTACCCTTGAGTTAAAAGGTTGGGAGGCGAAACTATAAGCCCCTATCTTTCACTATGTCCGATTAAAACTGTGTAACCACAAGTATCGCGTGAGTGTTAGCAATTGTGAAGGACTAAGTGATAGTTGAGTATGTGGACTTGCTGAAAAGCTCTTATATTGACCCTTTCTGATGTTATGATAAATTGCAATTGCCTCAATGACTGATTATAGTTTGTTAGTTCTCAATGAAGTTTCTGATTCATACCTGACATTGTGGATGGATTGTTACTTTAGCATAAGAAATAATATGACAATATTCACATATGTTGCTGTTATGAGAATGATCATGATGCCCTCATGTCCGTATTTTATTTTATCGACACCTCTATATCTAAACATGTGGATATATTTATCGTTATCGGCTTCCGCTTGAGGACAAGCGAGGTCCAAGCTTGGGGGAGTTGATACGTCCATTTTGCATCATGCTTTTATATTGATATTTATTGCATTATGGGATGTTATTACACATTATGTCACAATACTTATGCCTATTCTCTCTTATTTTACAAGGTTTACATAAAGAGGAGAATGCCTAAATGGAATTCAATGGAAAAGGAGCAAATATTAGAGACATATTGTGCACAACTCCAAAAGTTCTGAAACTCCACGGAAGTCATTTTTGGAAATAATAAAAAATACTGAGTGAAGAAAATACCAGAGGGGGACCACACCTTGGCCACGAGGGTGGGGGGCGCGCCCCTGCCTTGTGGGCCCCCTGGTGGCCCTCCGGTCCCCATCTTCTGCTATATGAAGGCTTTCGTCCGAGAAAAAATAACAAGCAAGCTTTCGGGAAGAAACTCCGCCGCCACGAGGCGGAACCAATCTAGGGCTCCGGCAGAGCTGTTCTGCCGGGGAAACTTCCCTCCGGGAGGGGGAAATCATCGCCATCGTCATCACCAACGATCCTCTCCTCGGGAGGGGGTCAATCTCCATCAACATCTTCACTAGCACCATCTCCTCTAAAACCCTAGTTCATATTTTGTATCCAATCTTTGTCCCAAAGCCTCAGATTGGTACCTGTAGGTTGCTAGTAGTGTTGATTACTCCTTGTAGTTGATGCTAGTTGGTTTATTTGGTGGAAGATCATATGTTCAGGTCCATTATGCATATTAATACCCCTCTGATTATGAACATGAATATGATTTGTGAGTAGTTACGTTTGTTCCTGAGGACATAGGAGAAGTCTTGCTATAAGTAGTCATGTGAATTTGGTATTCGTTCGATATTTTGATGAGATGTATGTTGTCTTTCCTCTAGTGGTGTTATGTGAACGTCGACTACATGACACTTCACCATTTTTTGGGCCTATAGGAAGGCATTGGGAAGTAATAAGTAGATGATGGGTTGCTAGAGTGACAGAAGCTTAAACCCTAGTTTATGCGTTGCTTCATAAGGGGCTGATTTGGATCCATATGTTTCATGCCATGGTTAGGTTTACCTTAATACTTCTTTTGTAGTTGCGGGTGCTTGCAATAGGAATTAATCATAAGTGGGATGCTTCTCCAAGTAAGGACATCACCCAAGCACCGGTCCACCCATATATCAAATTATCAAAGTACCAAACGCGAATCATATGAACGTGATGAAAACTAGCTTGACGGTAATTTCCATGTGTCCTCAGGAGCGTTTTCTTCATATAAGAAATTGTCCAGGCTTGTCCTTTGCTACAAAAAGGATTGGGCCATCTTGCTGCACTTTATTTACATTTGTTACTTGTTACCCGTTACAAATTACTTTATCACAAAACTATCTGTTACCGATAATTTTAGTGCTTGCAGAGAATACCTTGCTGAAAACCGCTGATCATTTCCTTCTTCTCCTTGTTGGGTTCGACACTCTTACTTATCGAAAGGACTACGATAGATCCCCTATACTTGTGGGTCATCAATAGACCACTCATCAAGGGTGCATGACCATAAAAGATATTACTCATATAAATAGAACAACCATTATTCTCTGATTTAAATGAATAACCGTCTCGCATCAAACAAGATCCAGATATAATGTTCATTCTTAACCCAGGCACCAAATAACAATTATTCAGGTCTAAAACTAATCCCAAAGGTAGATGTAGAGGTAGCGTGCCGACGACGATCACATCCACTTTGGAACCATTTCCCACGCACATCGTCACCTCGTCCTTAGCCAATCTTCGCTTAATCCGTAGCCCATGTTTCGAGTTGCAAATATGAGCAACAGAACCAATATCAAATACCCAGGCGCTACTACGAGCATTAGTAAGGTACACATCAATAACATGTATATCAAATATACCTTTCACTTTGCCATCCTTCTTATCCGCCAAATACTTGGGGCAGTTCCGCTTCTAGTGACCAGTCCCTTTGTAGTAGAAGCACTCAGTCTCAGGCTTAGGTCCAGACTTGGGCTTCTTCACTTGAGCAGCAACTTGCTTGCCGTTCTTCTTGAAGTTCCCCTTCTTCCCTTTGCCCTTCTTCTTGAAACTAGTGGTCTTGTTGACCATCAACACTTGATGCTCCTTCTTGATTTCAACCCCCGCAGCCTTTAGCATCGCGAATAGCTCGGGAATTGTCTTACCCATCCCTTGCATATTATAATTCATCACGAAGATTTTGTAGCTCGGTGGCAGTGATTGAAGAACTCTGTCAATGACACTATCAACCAGAAGATTAACTCCCAGTTGAGTCAAGTGATTGTGGTATCCAGACATTTTGAGTATATGTTCACTGACAGAACTATTCTCCTCCATTTTGCAGCTGTAGAACTTATTGGAGACTTCATATCTCTCAATCCGGGCATTTGCTTGAAATATTAACTTCAACTCCTGAAACATCTCATATGCTCCATGACGTTCAAAACGTCGTTGAAGACCCGGTTCTAAGCCGTAAAGCATGGCACACTGAACTATAGAGTAGTCATCAGCTTTGCTCTGCCAGGCATTCATAACGTCCGGCGTTGCTCCTACAGCGGATCTTCCACCTAGCGGTGCTTCCAGGACGTAATTCTTCTGTGCAGCAATGAGGATAATCCTTAAGTTATGGACCCAGTCCATGTAGTTGCTACCATCATCTTTCAACTTAGCTTTCTCTAGGAACGCATTAAAATTCAATGGAACAGTAGCATGGGCCATTTATCTACAACAATATAGACATGCAAAATACTATCAGGTACTAAGTTCATGATAAATTAAAGTTTAGTTAATCATATTACTTAAGAACTCCCACTTAGATAGACATCCCTCTAATCATCTAAGTGATCACGTGATCCATATCAACTAAACCATATCCGATCATCACATGGGATGGAGTAGTTTTCAATGGTGAACATCACTATGTTGATCATATCTACTATATGATTCACGTTCGACCTTTCGGTCTCAGTATTCCGAGGCCATATCTGCATATGCTAGGCTCGTCAAGTTTAACCCGAGTATTCTGCGTGTGCAAAACTGGCTTGCACCCGTTGTATGTGAACGTAGGCTTATCACACCCGATCATCACGTGGTGTCTGATACGTCTCCAACGTATCTATAATTATGAAGTATTCATGCTATTATATTATCCTTCTAGGATGTTTTATATGCATTTATATGCTATTTTATATGATTTTTGGGACTAATCTATTAACCTAGAGCCCAGTGCCAGTTTCTGTTTTTTCCTTGTTTTTGAGTATTGTCGAAAAGAAAAACCAAACGGAGTCCAGTTGACCTGAAATTTGACGGAGATTATTTTTGGACCAAGAAGAAGCCCATGGAGCATCGGGGATGGGCCAGAAGAGTCCCGAGGCACCCACGAGGGTGGGGGCGCCCCCCCAACCTCGTGGCCGCCTCGGAGACCCCCCTGACTTGTTCCTGACGCCAAAAATTCCTATAAATACTGAAACCTCCAGAAAATAACCTAGGTGGGGAGTTCCGCCGCCGTAAGCCTCTGTAGCCACCAAAAACCAATCGATACCCTGTTCTGGCACCCTGCCGGAGGGGGGATCCCTCATGGGTGGCCATCTTCATCATCCCGACACTCTCCATGATGAGGAGGGAGTAGTTCACCCTCGGTGCTGGGGGTATGTACCAGTAGCTATGTGTTTGATCTTTCTCTCTCTCTCTCTCTCGTGTTCTTGATGTGGCACGATCTTGATGTATCGCGAGCTTTGCTATTATAGTTGGATCATATGATGTTTCTCCCCCTCTACTCTCTTGTAATGGACTGAGTTTTCCCTTTGAAGTTATCTTATCGGATTGAGTATTTAAGGATTTGAGAACACTTGATGTATGTCTTGCATGTGTTTATCTATGGGGACAATGGGATATTCACGTGATCTACTTGATGTATGTTTTGGTGATCAACTTGCGGGTTCCGCAACATTGTGAACTTATGCATAGGGTTTGGCACACGTTTTCGTCTTGACTCTCCGGTAGAAACTTTGGGGCACTCTTTGAAGTTCTTTGTGTTGGTTGAATAGATGAATGTGAGATTGTGTGATGCATATCATATAATCATACCCACGGATACTTGAGGTGACATTGGAGTATCTAGGTGACATTAGGGTTTTGGTTGATATGTGTCTTCAGGTGTTATTCTAGTACGAACTCTTGAATAGATCGATCCGAAAGAATAACTTTGAGCTGGTTTCGTACCTTCCAATAATCTCTTTGTTTGTTCTCCGCTATTAGTAACTTTGGAGTGACTCTTTGTTGCATGCTGAGGGATAGTTATATGATCCAATTATGTTATTATTGTTGAGAGAACTTGCACTAGTGAAAGTATGAACCTTAGGCCTTGTTTCCTAGCATTGCAATACCGTTTACGCTCACTTTTAGCACTTGTTACCTTGCTGTTTTTATATTTACAAATTACAAAAACCTATATCTACCATCCATATTGCACTTGTATCACCATCTCTTCACCGAACTAGTGCACCTATACAATTTACCATTGTATTGGGTGTGTTGGGGACACAAGAGACTCTTTGTTATTTGGTTGCAGGGTTGCTTGAGAGAGACCATCTTCATCCTACGCCTCCCACGGATTGATAAACCTTAGGTCATCCACTTGAGGGAAATTTGCTAATGTCCTACAAACCTCTACACTTGGAGGCCCAACAACGTCTACAAGAAGAAGGTTGTGTAGTAGACATCAAGCTCTTTTCTGGCGCTGTTGCCGGGGAGGTGAGTGCTTGAAGGTATATCTTTAGATCTTGCAATCGAATCTTTTAGTTTCTTGTTTTATCACTAGTTTAGTTTATAAAATAAAACTACAAAAAAATGGAATTGAGGGTTCCTCATATGCTTCATCTTTTTAGTATCTTTCGTAAAAATTATGGGAAGGAAAATTGTGCTCAAGTACTAAAAGAAGAATTGCATAGAATGCTTGGCATAAAATATGTGAATGATGAGCATGATTGCAATGTTGTTAGTATGAATTCTTTGAATACCCATGATGCTAATGATATGCAAAGCCACAAGCTTGGGGATGCTATGTTTGATGAAGATGATATGTTTAGTCCCCCAAGTTTTGATGAACAAATTTATTATGATGAAAGCATGCCTCCTTGTCGGTGTCAAAACCGGCGGATCTCGGGTAGGGGGTCCCGAACTGTGCGTCTAGGCGGATGGTAACAGGAGACAAGGGACATGATGTTTTTACCCAGGTTCGGGCCCTCTCGATGGAGGTAAAACCCTACTCCTGCTTGATTAATATTGATGATATGGGTAGTACAAGAGTAGATCTACCACGAGATCAGAGAGGCTAAACCCTAGAAGCTAGCCTATGGTATGATTGTTGTTCGTCCTATGGACTAAAACCCTCCGGTTTATATAGGCACCGAATAAGGTTAGGGTTACATAGAGTCGGTTACAATGGTAGGAGATCTACATATCCGTATCGCCAAGCTTGCCTTCCACGCCAAGGAAAGTCCCTTCCGGACACGGGACGAAGTCTTCAATCTTGTATCTTCATAGTCCAGGAGTCCGGCCAAAGGTCATAGTCCGGCCATCCGGACACCCCCTAATCCGGGACTCCCTCAGTAGCCCCTGAACCAGGCTTCAATGACGACGGGTCCGGCACGCATATTGTCTTCGGCATTGCAAGGCGGGTTCCTCCTCCGAATACTTCATAGAAGATTTTGAACACAAGGATAGTGTCCGGCTCTGCAAAATAAGTTCCACACAACACCGTAGAGAGAATAACATTTACACATGTTCAATCTGCTGACGTATCCCATAGCGTGACATCACACCACGGCCAAGCCTTTATTCGAATCGTTTTTACTGCCCAACCTCAGCGCGTTTAGCGAGGCGGTTTCCTTGGCACGTCTTGTCAAAGCAGAGATCATGTCCCCTTATTCCGGGATTCTCATCAATACGAGCATGGGTAACCCAACCGTGCCCGTTGGCACGCCTCCTCTATCGAAGGCGAGTCCCGAACGGTCACGGGGAGGGCTCCTGGTATTCAACCTCTTTATAAAGAGACCAAGGCCCCGCTCCTTTTTCTCAATCTCCATCGAATCCGCCCCTCGCTTCGAGTTCCAACACCCAAAGCTCCAGATTCAGGCGCTTCGGACCTCTGATGATGTCCGGCTCCGACCTCCAAGGCCGGTGGATGCCTTCCTCCGTCACGGAAGAAGACGTCCTAAAGCTAAGAGATGTCAGGTATTTAACCGGCAAAATCTCGTATAGGCTGCCTGCTCAAGGGCAGGTTATTCCCACTCCCAATCCCGGTGAAAGCGTGGTGTTCACGTCTCACTTCCTTCGGGGACTAAGTTTCCCGATGGACCCCTTCGTGAGGGGGCTCATGTTTTATTACGGGCTGGAATTTCACGACTTGGATCCGGAGTCCATCCTCCACATCTCGTCGTTCATCGTATTATGTGAAGCCTTCCTCCGCATTACCCCACACTTCGGATTGTGGCTCAAAACCTTCAAGGTGGAGCCGAAGATGATAAAGGGGCAACATGCAGAGTGCGGAGGGGCTGTCATAAGTAAGAATGCCGACGCTCCATGGCCCGAGGGCTCTTTTCAAAAGGAGCTCAGTCTATGGCAATAAGAGTGGTTTTATATCACAGCTCCCAGGGGCACCAAATGGGTGGCGCCACCCGTCTTTCGCTCGGGTCCTCCACCGCGGCTGGCGTCATGGGTCAATAAAGGGCTTGACTGGGGGCCGTCCAAGGATGTGCCCTTGTTGCAGGGCCGTATTCGAGACCTCCTAGAGAGAGAGAGAGAGAGATCAATTTGGTCGTAGTAACGCAGGTCATGCTGATTCGTCGCATCCCGCCCTGCAAACGTCGCCCCCTCCGCCTATGGGAGTTCAATCCGGAGGGACCACGAGCTCTTCAACACTTCATGGGTGCAACGCCCGTGGAGATATACAAACTGTTCTTCGGATCACAAGCAATGTGTCCGGACTTGACTGAGGACGCAGGTCTGAGCTGCAATCGCCCGGATGCTCAAGTAAGTAGTCCCGTACCCGGACACGCTATCTGTATATTTATCATAAACCTGCCCTTAAAAGAGCTATCCCTTACACAGGAGTGGATAGCAAAAGCAAAACTGATCAGGTGTCCGGCCCCCCTCCCTGAGACCGCGTCGGATCCCGTGTTAACCAAGATGCTGGAGGCTGTGCCTTTAGAAAAAGGCGAAGGGGGGAACAAGGAAGCTACTGCCTCCGTGAAGGAGGTTATCAAGAAAGGAGGGATCGATAATCCCTCCATCCAAGGGGAGAATAGGACCGCCTCTGGAGACCCGGAGACCAAGGCCTCAAAGCGTGGGAAGAAATCTTCGCCAGAGGGTCCTGCGCCGGAAGATGCCCCGGCCGCATTGTTTCCCCAAGGAGATCAGCCCTCCAGCGAGCCGTAAGTAGAGAGGGGGGTTTATAAAATAAAACACATCCCTGTTTTATTTCCGAAGATGACCGAAATTTTACCTTGTAGTTTGGATCTCAGCCCTTCTCAGCAGAGCTCATCTTCGGGGGATCTTCGTCCGGAGATGATGGAGAGCGGAACGCCTCCCCCTGCGGTACCGCCTAGCGAGGCGGACGATCCCGAGGTGTCATCGCGGAGGGTTCCCCGAATCTGACAGTGGTGGAGTGCGGTCGTAGAGCCCCCCGGAGCCCTCTGTGTCCGGCCTTCGAAAAAGGCCATCGGACGAGTCCGGCACCTCCTGGTGCACGGTCGGAGGAGTTGAAGGATCTGCTCGGGCGAGTGTCTATCTCAGAAGATCACCGTGCATTGATGGGTACGGTGATTGAAAAGATTTCGTCCGCGGAAAGCAGGTTGTACGAGGCCGCCAGGAGTTTATTGACGGGTTTTGAGGTACGCGCAATTATGTACCTTTTGACGGTTCCGCATATATAAGATGCGCCCCGTATAGATAGTAGCCCCTGAGACTCGGTGTGTTGTCAAAAATGACAGCGTGCCGAGGATCATAATCCTAAATATAATATGTCGCCTTTCCTATGTAGGTGGCGGGGCGTCCGGTGGCTAGCCGGACTGATGAATTTGCCGAACTCAAGCGGCAACTTGACGTGGCGGATGCCGACATCGCGCTTGTCAACAAGCGACTGGACGAGTCACAAGGTATGCAGTTTCTCCGCGGACGCCTAGTAAGGGAGCTTGATGCCTGTGCCTTACAACATGTATGCTTGATGCAGATGGTGCCGCTGCCATGGAGAATCTTGATGCCGAGCTTGCCCGAGCCAAGGAACAGGCCAGAAAAGTGATGCGGCTGCCTTAAAGGCGGCAAGAGCTAAAAGCGAACAGGCTGCTCACAAATGAAGCAAGAAGGAAATGGCCGAGATGGCCGTGAAGTTGAAGGATGCTACCGACCGCTGCGAGCTTCTTGAAAAGAAGGTCGGCGAGCAAGAGGACTGAAGAAGGCCACCACCGAGGCCAAGGATGCGCGCTCTGCGATGAGAGCTATGAAGGAGGAGCTACGCCAGGCCGGAGATATCGCGGCTGGAAAGCCCTTTCTGCTGCGTAGGAAGTTCACGGATCCTAAATATGCTCAGTTGGATCGGCTGTGGAGTAGTGCGGATGCTTATCTGGACTTGGCGGCGAGTGCCGTGGACGCGGCCAAACACTTCGGAGATCAGAAGGGTCACGAGATGGAAGAGCTTTTTTGGTTGCAGTTCCGTAGTCCAGAGCGTCCTCTTCCCTTAACCGATCGTTTGGCATGGGCGGAGCTGAATAGGTTGTCCGGACTTGCCATGAAGAATGTCGCGACTTATTTGTGGCCGAAAAGGCCCAAGCCGAAGAGTTATTTTGGCTTGGTGCAGCAGTTCCTTGGTGCGGTGCCGCATATCAAAGCAATGAGGCGGTCAGCATGCATAGAGGGTGCGCGGATGGCTCTTGCCCATGTCAAGACATACTGGGCGGAGATGAAGGCCACCGATGTTGCATCCCAAGATTCGGACGGAAGCCGAGTACCTGTCGAGCACTATTTTCCGGAAGTTCTTCAGGGCGCTCGTTTAATAGAGACGCAGTGCTCGAAGGATATTATGTTCGAATAACATATATAAACAATGTTTCAATGGAATATAAAAGCTTTTTTATACTTGTGCTTTCAAGAATTAAAAATACCTCCTGTGTGGCCGTTAATGTATATGTGTATATAACCTGAAAGATGGCAGTCTTTGGCTTCAGCCCCCACGCATACAATGCGGGGGTGTTTGCAGAAAACGCATTTTCACACTTGATCCAACGTCTTGGTCCTACAAAGGAGGTGATAGCGCAGCAAACTAGGCAACCGGACTATAATGCTTTATCACTTTCACTTGGCCATAGGAGTTCGACAGTGGGGCTACTATATAGCCCCTAGGGGCACCGCTCACCCGAATTAGCGCCGTATGTGCTGGCCGAAACGCCCTTCGTCAATGTGGAGGAATTCTAAAGATTCTAGCGGGTCATCGAGTGGTTGACCAGTCTCACGCTATATCATGACAGTCAGTTTTCGGCTTTCTCTACTGAGGTGCTCCCCTGACTGAACCGGAGGCACAATCGCAGTAGTTCTCCTGGTGCCGCATTAGCTGATAGAGTGGAACGTAAGGCAGCAAAACACAGGAGCCGGGCAAACCCAACATTTGACCAAAGACATGATTCGGAGATGATGCATATAAGGCCTAACTCGAGACGCCGAACACTCCCTAAGGTATTCGGTCTTTATGAAAACGGGTCGAACAATCGCCCTTGGTAAAAAGCCCCTGGTGTCCAGGTACGCGCGAAATTCTGATGTGGCCTATGCCAAAACGCCAGCCTCCTCCTTGGTTATAGCAAGAAACCAGGGATGTGTATCAACAAGAGACAGTAAAAAGGTTTACGCAGGTCTTAATCTGAAAAGAATCCTTGCAACGGGTCCCTACTGCACGTCTGCGCGTGTGTCTCCGTTGTGCCATATCCTGGACGGGTGTAGCACGGTGTTCATCTGTAAAAGAGAGGAACTTATTTGAAAAAGATCGTGCGAAAATGGACGTTATATTATATAAACAAAGTACAATTCGAAGAATGAGCAAAATTGAGGTTTATTGTCTCTTGTTGTGGATGCGCGGAGCCCCTTGTACGGGGGTATGCGTCTAGCAAGCCCTTGTATGTTTACGCCGGACTCGTCCAGCCGTGTCCGGGGTCTGGCTGACCTGTCTAAGAGCTTGTATTGGTGAGGCCGGTTTATTGTGGGGCTGTCAAGGCATCTGCACAATTTTCCGGACTCGAGGAACCCTTGATGTTTCCCTTTAATGAGATGATGCCACGTGGACCGAGCATTTTAAGTGTAAGGGATGCATAATGCGGTATTGCGTTAAAGCGGTCGAAAGCTTCGCGTCCCAAGCTTGATAGCTACTTGTAAATGGGGCGAGGTGGAAGGTTAACTTTTGGCGGAAGTTGTTGGGTGAGCGAACACAACTTCTAGCGAGAGAGAGCCCGTACAATGGGCATATGGGCCTGGCATTACCCCTTGAAAGGAAGTGTTGCTGTGGCGAAATTTGGTTGGGTCTATCCCCATATAGCGGATTGTGTCCTGATATAGCAGGTTTAGATCATTGCCGCCGTCCATTAGGACTTGTGAAAATTGGAGTCCGCCAATTATCGGATCTAATATCAAGGCAGTCCAACCTGCATACCGTATACTTCTAGAGTAATCCCGATGGTCAAAAGTGATTGGTCTGAACAACCAGTGGCCGGACTCCTCTGGGATAGGCTGTATGGCGCGTACCTCTATGGGTACCGCTTTGTTTTTCCCTTTTGTCACGTGAATTGAGTTCACTGTTTTGATTTCTTGTGGGAAATTCTTTTGTTTTCCGGTGCTCTGCTTTTGGGGTTCGTCATCGTCTTCGCTTGGTATGTCGAGCCCCTTGTGTTCGGTGTTGAGTTTGCCGGACTACTTGAAGACCCAACAATCTCTGTGGGTGTGGTTTGCAGGCTTCCCGAGAGTATTGTGGATTTGGCATATCTTGTCCAAGATTTTGTTTAAGTTAGAGAGCTCGTCCCTGTTATCCTTAAGGGGTAGCTTTTTATGATTCTGCCGAGAGCTTTTGAATCCGGCATTGACTGCCGTGCTCTTCGGGCTGTTTCCCTCAGTCCGACGCTGGTCCTTGCTGCGTTGTGGTTTCCCGTTTCCATCCCTGACTTCGGATGTACTTGGGTCGCTGGTGCTGCATCTTGCTAGCCAGCTATCCTCTCCCGCGCAAAAGCGGGTCATGAGGCTTGTTAATGCGGCCATTGTTCTTGGCTTTTCTTGGCCGAGGTGTCTGGCGAGCCATTCGTCTCATACGTTGTGTTTGAAAGCTGCTAAGGCTTTGGCGTCCGGGCAGTCGACTATTTGGTTCTTTTTGGCAAGGAATCTGTTCCAAAATTTCCTGGCTGACTCTCCTGGCTGTTGAGCTATGTGACTTAAATCGTCGGCATCCGGAGGTCGGACATAGGTCCCTTGAAAATTTGCCCGAAAGGCATCCTCGAGCTCTTCCCAACTTCCGATGGTGTTTTCGGGAAGGCTTTTAAGCCAATGTCGGGCTGGCCCTTTGAGCTTGAGGGGTAAGTATTTTATGGCGTGGAGATCATCTCCTCTAGCCATGTGTATATGGAGGATGTAATCCTCAATCCGCACTCAGTGGTCTTTGTTCGTCGTATGCCTCTATGTTTACAGGCTTGAATCACTGAAATTCATGATCCAAAGACCTCATCGGTGAAACATAGTGTCCGCACCCTATATTTAGGTGTACCGTGATGTTCGGATACTTGATGTGTTGCCTTGCTTACTAGAGCTTGCTTTCTTGGCCGTAGATAGATCTAATCGGGCCATCTTTTTATCTAATCCTTGTACGGTCCGCATGCCGGCTTGTGTGCGGCGCCATTTGCCGCTCTCTATTTTCCATGGGGTCGTCCATCCGACCGGGTGGCCTCCTTGTTTTTTGATTGTGGGGGCTCTACGGCCTCCTTATCAAATTCGGGCAGTAGTTTTCGCTTTGGGTAGCTCTTTGTTCGGCGACTGTCGCCGTATTTGTCTGCGGTATTGAGTACTTTGCTCCATCTGATTTTGAGTGCATCTTCCGCTGTTTTGAGCTTCCGCTTCTGCTTTTTCAGGCTACGTGTTGTGGCGACGAGCCTTTTGTGGAGGTTCTTCTGCTCCAGCAACTTGTCCGGCGTGAGTTCGTCCGGACTGTTATCTTTGCTGGGGACGGGTTGTTTATCCAGATTGTCCTGTTCGGACGGTTGCTCGATAGCATGTTCATCATCCACCGGTTCACCCTGCTCTATAGCTGGGTCTGTTTGGCTGTTGTCTTTGTCGAGGTGGGACTTTGAGCGGCGCTTACGTCGCCGTTTTGTCTGCTTTTCGATGGAGCGATCCTTCGTAGCGCCCCATTGTTCCTCGTCGTCGCTTCCTTTAGGTGTGTCCACCATGTATACATCGTGAGATGAGGTGGTTCTCCAGTGCCCTATAGGTGCTGGTTCCTGCTCCTCCCCTACATCGTCGTCCATACCGTCAATGTCTTCGGAGTCGAAGTCGAGCATGTCGGTTAAATCATCGACAGTGGCTACAAAGTGGGTGGTGGGTGGGCTTTGAATTTCTTCGTCGTCTGCATCCCAACCTTTCTGACCATAATCCGGCCAGGGCTCTCCTGATAAAGAGAGAGACTTTATTGAATTCAGAATATCGCCAAAGGGCGAGTGCTGAAAGATGTCCGTGGCAGTGAATTCCATGATCGGCACCCAATCGGATTCGATTAGCGGGGGCGCGGAGGGCTCGGAGTCCGGAGAGGAGTCCGCGCCTTGAGTCACGAGCCAGAAAGGACAGGGTAGGTGTACGGCTCAATCACCGTGGAGATTGCAGCCCCCGAGGCGGTGTCCAGCCACCCATCCTCGATCGGCGCGGTCGGCTCCGAGCTAAAGGTCGGGCGGACTCGTGCGACCTCAGACACCTTGTCCGTGGCGAGATAAACCATGCCCCTCGGGACAGTGCGGCGCGCTTGGCTGAGGCTCGAACCCGTCGAAGATCAAGTCTCCGCAGATGTCAGCCGTGTAGTTCAAACTTCCAAATCTGACTGATGGCGGGGCGTAGCTTTCAATCTGCTCCAGATGGCCAGCTTAATTGCCCGCAGCAAAGCCGCCGAATACGAAGATCTGTCCGGGAGAAAAGTCTCACCACAGGCGCATCGTTGTTGATGATCGGA
This sequence comes from Aegilops longissima, assembly GCA_021605205.1. NCBI lineage: Eukaryota > Viridiplantae > Streptophyta > Magnoliopsida > Poales > Poaceae > Aegilops > Aegilops longissima. The sequence goes on along the minus strand of CM038677.1, from coordinate 453,741,512 downwards.
GGAGCCATCGGGCCTAGAGATGACGACACGAGGAACTCTCAATGAAAGCACCAATGTCGGTGTCAAAACCGGCGGATCTCGGTAGGGGTCCCGAATCGTGCGTCTAGGCGGATGGTAACAGGAGACAAGGGACACGATGTTTTTACCCAGGTTCGGCCCTCTCGATGGAGGTAAAACCCTGCTCCTGCTTGATTAATATTGATGATATGGGTAGTACAAGAGTAGATCTACCACGAGATCAGAGAGGCTAACCCTAGAAGCTAGCCTATGGTATGATTGTTGTTCGTCCTACGGACTAAAACCCTCCGGTTTATATAGGCACCGAATAGGGTTAGGGTTACACAGAGTCGGTTACAATGGTAGGATATTTACATATCCGTATCGCCAAGCTTGCCTTCCACGCCAAGGAAAGTACCATCCGGACAAGGGACGAAGTCTTCAATCTTGTATCTTCATAGTCCAGGAGTCCGGCCAAAGGTCATAGTCCGGCCATCCAGACACCCCCTAATCTGGGATTCCTTCACTCCTATTTATGATGATTATTGTGATGACACGTATGCTATAAAGAATAAATATAACCATGAAAATTGTCATCATGATTTTAATTTTCAACTGGATTATGCTTCACATGATAGTTATATTGTTGAGTTTGCTCCCACTACTATTCCGAATGAGAAGAATTTTGCTTATGTGGAGAGTAATAAAAATTCTATGCTTGTAGATCATGAAAAGAATGCTTTATGTGATGGTTACATTGTTGAATTCATTCATGATACTACTGAAAATTATTATGAGGGGGGAATATATGCTTGTAGGAATTGCAATAATATCAAGTTTCCTCTCTCTATGTGTTGAAAATCTTGAAGTTATGCTTGTTTTGCCTTCCTATGCTCGTTGTTTCATGTTCCCATAAGTTGTTTGCTCACAAAATCCCTATGCATAGGAAGTGGGTTAGACTTAAATGTGCCAGTCATATTCTTCATGATGCTCTCTTTATGTTTCAATTCTTATCTTTTATGTGAGCATCATTGAAATCATCATGCCTAGCTAGGGGCGTTAAACGTTAGCGCTTGTTGGGAGGCAACCCAATTTTATTTTTGTTCTTTGCTTTTTGCTCCTTTTTAGCAATAAATAATTCATATAGCCTATGTTTAGATGTGGTTTTATGTTTTAATTAGTGTTTGTGCCAAGTAGAACCTTTGGGAAGACTTGGGTGAAGTCTATGTGATCTTGCTGTAAACAGAAACTTTTGCGCTCACGAGATTAGCTGCCATTTTTTTACTGGAGAGTGATTTTAGGTTGTTTCTTTTTGCAGATGATTAATAGAAAAATTCCTCAGGTGCACCAATTTATTTCAGAATTTTTGGAGTTACACAAGTATTCGAATGATACAGATTACTACAGACTGTTCTGTTTTTGACAGATTCTGTTTTCTATGTGTTGTTTGCTTATTTTGATGAATCTATGAGTAGTATCGGAGGGTATGAACCATAGAGGAGTTGGAATACAGTAGATATTACACCAATATGAATTTAGATTGAGTTCACAACAGTACCTAAGTGGTGATTTATTTTCTTATACTAACGGAGCTCATAAGATTTTCTGTTGAGTTTTGTGTTGTGAAGTTTTCAAGTTTTGGGTAAAGACTCAATGGACTATGGAATAAGGAATGGCAAGAGCCTAAGCTTGGGGATGCCCAAGGCACCCCAAGGTAATATTCAAGGACAACCAAGAGCCTAAGCTTGGGGATGCCCCGGATGGCATCCCCTCTTTCGTCTTCGTTCATCGGTAACTTTACTTGGAGCTATATTTTTATTCACCACATGATATGTGTTTTGCTTGGAGCATCATTTTATTTTGTTAGTATTTGCTTGCTGTTATTTAGAATAATTTTTGCATCTCTATTAAAATAAAAATGTCAAGGATGGCCTTTAACATGCTTATTTTGCAAGTATACATGTTGCTGTTTCAAAACAGAAAGTTTATCGTTGTTGCAAAAATTCCCTAGAAAAGCCAGAATATGATAAAATGTTGAAACTTTTTGCATAATAAGCTCTGATAAATTTTCTACAGTGTGGTAGAATTTCATAATGTTTGGAGTTAGGGAAGTATGATGAATCTTGCAAAAAGTTTACCATGGATTGTATTGGGTTTATCAATCTGAACTAGTGCACCTATACAATTTACCATTGTATTGGGTGTGTTGGGGACACAAGAGACTCTTTGTTATTTGGTTGCAGGGTTGCTTGAGAGAGACCATCTTCATCCTATGCCTCCCACGGATTGATAAACCTTAGGTCATCCACTTGAGGGAAATTTGCTAATGTCCTACAAACCTCTGCACTTGGAGGCCCAACAATGTCTACAAGAAGAAGGTTGCGTAGTAGACATCAGTGTCTCGGCACGACGAACTGTAGCAACGGTGCATACTCAGGGAGAACACTTGTACCTTGAAATTTAGTGAGAGATCATCTTATAATGCTACCGCCGAACTAAGCAAAATAAGATGCATAAAGGATAAACATCACATGCAATCAAATATAAGTGATATGATATGGCCATCATCATCTTGTGCCTTTGATCTCCATCTCCGAAGCACCATCATGATCACCATCGTCACCGGCTTGACACCTTGATCTCCATCGAAGCATCGTTGTCGTTTCGCCAACTATTGCTTCTACGACTATCGCTACCGCTTAGTGATAAAGTAAAGCAATTACATGGCGACTGCATTTCATACAATAAAGCGACAACCATAAGGCTCCTGCCAGTTGTCGATAACTTTTACAAAACATGATCATCTCATACAACAATTTACATATCATCACGTCTTGACCATATCACATCACAACAAGCCATGCAAAAACAAGTTAGACGTCCTCTACTTTGTTGTTGCAAGTTTTACGTGTCTGCTACGGGCTTAGCAAGAACCGTTCTTACCTACGCATCAAAACCACAACGATTTTTCATCAAGTGTGCTGTTTTAACCTTCAACAAGGACCGAGCGTAGTCACACTCGATTCAACTAAAGTTGGAGAAACAGACACCTACTAGCCACCTCTGTGCGAAGCACGATGGTAGAACCAGTCTCATGAACGCGGTCATGTAATGTCGGTCTGGGCCGCTTCATCCAACAATACCGCCGAATCAAAGTATGACATGTTGGTAAGCAGTATGACTATTATCGCCCACAACTCTTTGTGTTCTACTCATGCATATAACATTTACGCATAGACCTGGCTCGGATGCCACTGTTGGGGAACGTAGTATTTCAAAAAAAAATCCTACGATCACGCAAGATCTATCTAGGTGAAGCATAGCAACGAGCGGGGAGAGTGTGTCCACGTACCCTCGTAGACCGAAAGCGAAAACATTTAGTAACGCATTTGATGTAGTCAAACGTCTTCGCGATCCAACCGATCCAAGTACCGAACGCACGGCACCTCCGCGATCTGCACACGTTCAGCTCGGTGACGTCCCTTCAACTCTTGATCCAGTAGAGGCCGAGGGAGAGTTTCGTCAGCACGATGGCGTGGTGACGGTTATGATGAAGTTACCGGTGCAGGGCTTCGCCTAAGCACTACGACGATATGAACGAGGTGTAAAACTGTGGAGGGGGCACCGCACACGGCTAAAGATCAACTTGTGTGTCTATGGGGTGCCCCCTTGAAAGTGCAACTATCCCTAGGTGGTTTTGGTAATTCATTACAACATATAGCTCATTGAGCTAATACTATTCCAAGATGAATATTTCAGGAAAGCTCAATGAATGGCATGGCATGGATGATGAAAGTGGGTCCCTCAAAATATTAAGGACAAAGGATTGGCTCAAGCTCAAAAGCTCAAGACTCTACATTTTACATTTTAGTGATCCAAGATCACATTGAGTCTATAGGAAAAGCCAATACTATCAAGAAGGGATGAGGTGTTGCTTAATGAGCCTCTTGCTCCATGTGCTTAGTGATATGCTCCAAAACCCTCCACTACTTTCTCACATCCACTTGTGACCTAAACCCAAAGTCAAACTCGGCCCTACCGATTCTTTCTATCCGGCGCCACCGAGTTCAGATGTCATAGCCACTGCCACAAACCCTAGGCAAATCGGTTTCACCGATAGGGATCTCGGTCTCACCAAGATGGGATTGTTAGCTCTCTGTTTCCCTTCGTAACGTTTCGGTCTAACCGAAGTGAGCGATCGGTCCCACCGAGATTACAATGTAAACTCTCCGTTTCCCTTTTGTAACTTTTCGGTCTCACCGAAAGAGCAAATCGGTCCCACCGAGTTTACCTGACCAACTCTCTGGTTAGCTAATTACCAAATTCAGTCTCACCGAGTTTGTGTAATCGGTCTCACCGAGATTACGTTATGCCCTAACCCTAACCATATCGGTCCTACCGAGATGCATGTGAGTCCCACCAAAAACCCTAACGGTCACTAGGTTTACTAAATCGGTCCGACCGAGTTTGTTGATTCGGTCCCACCGAGTTTGGTAAATTGTGTGTAACAGTTAGATTTTGTGTGGAGGCTATATATACCCCTCCACCTCCTCTTCATTCATGGAGAGAGCCATCAGAACAAACCTACACTTCCAACTTACCAGCCTCGAGAGAGAACCACCTACTCATGTGTTGAGGCCAAGATATTCCATTCCAACCACATGAATCTTGATCTCTAGCCTTCTCCAAGTTGCTTTCCACTCAAATCTTCTTTCCACCAGATCCAAATCCTATGAGAGAGAGTTGAGTGTTGGGGAGACTATCATTTGAAGCACAAGAGCAAGGAGTTCATCATCAACACACCATTTGTTACTTCTTGGAGAGTGGTGTCTCCTAGATTGGCTAGGTGTCACTTGGGAGCCTCCGACAAGATTGTGGAGTTGAACCAAGGAGTTTGTAAGGGCAAGGAGATCGCCTACTTCGTGAAGATCTACCGCTAGTGAGGCAGGTCCTTCGTGGGCGACAGCCATGGTGGGATAGACAAGGTTGCTTCTTCGTGGACACTTCGTGGGTGGAGCCCTTCGTGGACTCGCGCAACCGTTACCCTATGTGGGTTGAAGTCTCCATCAACGTGGATGTACGATAGCACCACCTATCGGAACCACGACAAAAACATCAGTGTCTCCAATTGCGTTTGAATCCTCCAAATCCTTCCCTTTTACATTCTTGCGAGTTGCATGCTTTATTTTCCGCTGCCTATATACTCTTTGCATGCTTGCTTGAATTGTGTGAAGATTGCTTGACTTGCTCAAAAATAGCTAAAATCTGCCAAAGTCTAAAATTGGGAAAAGGTTAGGTTTTTATTGGTCAAGTAGTCTAATCACCCCCCTCTAGACATACTTCAAGGTCCTACAAGTGGTATCAGAGCTTTGGTCTCCATTTGCTTTGATTTCCATAGCTTTTGGTGGTCATAGCCTTGGTTCCACATCCTAGGAGAGTATGGCGTCTAGTGAGGGAAATTATCATCGTAGAGGTCCTTACTTTGATGGCACTAATTTTGCTAGTTGGAAGCATACGATGAAAATGCATATTCTCGGACATAACCCCGCCGTTTGGGCTATTGTGTGTATTGGCTTGCAAGGTGAATTCTTTGATGGGAGAGAACCGAACCGTGAAGCTAGTGCGGAAGAGTTGAAGATGTTGTAATACAACGCTCAAGCTTGTGATATCCTCTTCAATGGATTGTGCCCCGAAGAATTCAACAAAATCAGCCGTCTTGAGAATGCAAAGGAAATTTGGGATACCTTGATTGATATGCATGAAGGTACCGACTCCGTCAAGGAATCCAAGTTGGATGTGCTCCAAAGTCAGCTTGACAAGTTCAAAATGAAGGATGGTGAAGGTGTCGCTGAAATGTACTCTAGGCTTGCTCTTATCACAAATGAGATTGCCGGCTTAGGAAGTGAAGAGATGACCGATAGATTCATCATCAAGAAGATCCTAAGAGCATTGGATGGAAAATGTGATACCGTGTGCACATTGATCCAAATGATGCCCAATTACAAAGATCTCAAGCCTACGGAAGTCATTGGAAGAATTGTTACTCATGAGATGTCACTCAAGGATAAGGAGGAACTTCACAACAAGTCGAGTGGTGCTTACAAAGCCTCATGTGAAGCCCCCACATCATCAAGTGAGAAACAAACCTTCAATGAAGAGTTGAGCTTAATGGTGAAGAACTTCAAAAATTCTACAAGAGTAGAAGCAAAGAAAGAAGCTCTAAGTCAAGGTCCTACAATGACAAAAGATCTTCTAGTCGAGAGCGCAATTGCTACAATTGTGGGAGACCCGGACACTATTCCAATGAGTGTACGACACCCTACAAAAGAAGAGAAGATTCTCCCAAGAGAAGAAGTAGAAGAGAAGAATCACCACCAAGAGAGAGAAGGAGTAGAGATGATCGTTATGAACGAAGACCCTCACGGAGAAGATAGGATTCAGAAAGGAAGGACAAGTCATCAAAGAGCTACACAAAACGAAGACATCAAGCTCATGTTGGTGAATGGGTATCCGCTCGACTCACCATCACTCCGAGAGAAGCTATCACTCCGACTCGAATACACTCAAGATGAAGGTGTTGCGGTCTAGCACTTGTGTCAACCAACTCCTACGACATATTTGAATCACCAAATGAAGGAATTGGGATGCTTCATGGCCAAAGGTCCTAAGGTAACACACCCCGAGTATGTTGATTTTGATGTTGATGAAGATGACTTGCTAGGTGATGATGATTTACTTGTTGACAACTCTAGTGATGAATACTATGATGAAACGTCAATTAATCATGTTAATCAAGCTGAAACGAATGACAATGATAAGGAGAAAATTGAGCGTCTAACTAAAGAACTAAACACTCTTAAGTTAGCTCATGAAACTATCTTTGAAGATCATCGAGAACTTTTAAGGGCTCATGAGAAGTTACGCTTTGAAAAGCTCAATCTTGAGCAAGAGCATGAGTTCCTAAAAGCGATCAAAGATGATCTTCGTAAGAAAAGTTCTTCTTACATTGCCAAGCGTTTACTATTATCTACTTACATGCCTCAAGTCAAGTCTAGTAACAAGAACAAGAAAGATTCTTCCTCTAGTAGTAACAATAATAATGCTAAATCCAATATTGTTGCTTCTAGTAGTTCTCTTGATTCCACTAACGATCCTCTTAGCCAAGTTACACTTGAGCAAGAAAACAACTTATTGAAGGGAATTATAGAGAAAGGTGTATACAAGAGTCTTGCCGGGAGTAAGCAATTTGAGGAAATTGTACGCAAGCAAGGAAGGCACCGGAATAATCAAGGTGTTGGCTTTGAATGAAAGTTCAATGCCAATGGAGTTGAGTGGGAAGAAGATCAATACCCCAAGACGAAGTTTGTTCCTCAACAAGAGAAGTATGATCCTACTTCCTTCAAGGGAACACAAGCACAAGATGATCTTCCACCACAAGACCACAAGAACAAAGGCAAGGACAAGCTTCAAGAGGAGATTGATGCATTTGAAGAAGCACCTAAGGCCTTGGTCAAGTGGGTTCCCAGGACTACGTCAAGTTCTACTTCATCATGTACAACTACTACACCAAGGATTCCCATCAAGTTGATGTGGATCCCGAAGAAGAAGAACTAGAGAGTTCTTGAGGGTGACTCCGCCAACTTTTTCACTCATATCATTATGGCAAGGACAAGTGCAATCAACTTCCATATCTTGCACTAGTTCAAGGATTCACAAACTCTCATGTTGGTAAGGCAAGGGACAAGGTAACCTAATGTTTTCATGGACATCATTTTGTGTGTGTATCACTCTATGTCTATGGATATTCTTGTTTGTTCCTTGTGGGACTAACCCATGTAGGTATTGAAAGTGCAACTCACTCCAAAGGATTGCTCCAAACGATCTACATCAACATTGAGCATCCACATCTTCAACACCTACATGAAGTCATCATCGACAAAACCCAAGGTTAGTTTATCCCTCTAAGGGGGGATCTCACATCTAGGGGGAGCTTAACTCTAATAATTGAGTCAAAGCAACTCTAATGATGTGAACACATAAATGTTTTATGTAAAAGTGCTAACCCCACTTGAGCTTAAACGATGAGTATGACCTATGATCAAATGTTCTCATTTGACTCCTAAGTCAATATACTCATATATAGATGACCTATCATCGCCAATTGTTTGATAGATGCTAGAATTGGTTGTGCATGCTTTGTCACATATTTCATTTGTCATCTTATTGTGTGAGCATGTTGGTTGCATATTTACTCATTCGAGGACATCCACTTGTTGTTTTGATTGTTTGGCTTTTCTCTCTTTGGCCAAGTGGATGGACAAGAATGCCTAAGAACCATCTCTAGCTATCTATGCTTTTTTCGTCTCAAACTCTATTCATGCTACATCACAAAATTTGATCAAGTCAGATTTGAACCACTCTGTGTGAGGAGCACTCGGAGTCCCCGATTCGTCATAGACTTAAACTTCCAAAACTTCTTTGTGATTTTCGGTCTGACCGATTCCTCCATTTCGGTCATACCGAGATTACTAAGTCGATCTAGGATTTCATCTCGGTGCAACAGATTTGTACTTTTCGGTCACACCGAGTTGCAATAACTCTTCACAGTTTTGCATCTCGGTGCCACCGAGTTGTACCACTTGGTCACACCGACAGGGTCGGGCTATATATATCGCATGGACAAAAATTGGAAAACTCTCTCCGAATCTTCTCGCCCGTGCATAGCTCGCTCTGCCAACTTGGTCTACGGATCGTCGACTTTGTCGCCAGCCGCCTCCTGTCACTGGTCTCCGCCGCCGTCAACGGAATTCTCCTCCGCCGTTGCCGCCGTAGCGAGTTCCCGCCGAACTAGGGTATGAACTCGATCACAGTGCTTTCCTCTTCCGATTCTCAGCACATTGTGTTCATTATGCATCTTGCCACGATTGACACACTCCTATCCAGTCAAATCAATCCTTAGAATAGTTGCGATTCGAAAATTTAGGGTTAGGTTTCTGCCGAAACCATCTCGGACCCACCGAGTTGAAAAACTCGGTCCCACCGATTTGGCTAATGCCATTGCACTAGTAAGTCTCGGTCTGACCGAGAATTGCTAATCGGTGTGACCGATTTCCGAACCTTGTGAAACCCTAGCAGTCTCGGTGCCACCAAAATGTGACTCGGTCAGACCGAGTTCACTAGTTTAGGTTCCAAAACTGCTTCGGTTTCACCGAGTTTGAAAATTAGTGGATCCGAAATGTTTTCAGTGGGAAACTAAAACTAAGTTTGTTTGAATCATTCTTTTGCAAAATTCTCTGCATTTTGTGATGCTCATCCACTCTACCTCATCTATAACTATTCACAGGGTCAGCAGTCAGTTGAACAGCATGTCAGACCAAAGTGATAGCCAGAACAAATCTGAAGAGCAGATCCAATTGAGCGAGGGCACTAGTCCCTCAAGCGGCTCAGATGAGGGGAGCGAAGCACCCGAGCAATTTTCCCAAGGCTGCCACAAGGACAAGAAAGAAGAAGACCTCAGAGTCCGAGGATGAGGATTATGTGGCAAGGAGGATGAGGCAAGCTCCAAGAAGAAAGTGCTCAAGAGGAGTTCAGCTCATCCAAGTGAAGCCTGGTTTGAAAATCAAAAGGCCAGAGAAGGACAACCAATGTCCAAAGCCAGAGTGTCTACTCAAGCTCCTTTGGAATCTCAACCCAAAGAGCCTGTTGTCTGCAGAGGGAAAGAAAAGGAAAGAAAGGGTCAAGAAGACCATGGCAAGAGTGATTGGGAAGCCTTCCATGATGGAAGAAGAAGAAGAAGAGGTTGCAGAACCAGCACCCAAGGCACAAAAGCTGATGGGTGATGCTATCAAATCAAGGGCTGCAACTTCCAAGCCCAAAGCTGCCCCCAAGCCCAAGAATGCACCCAAGAGGAATACCAGGAGCATACCAGCAGCTGAAAAGAACAAGGCCCCAATGCCTGAGGTTGAAGATGAAGAAGGGCAGGTCCTAAGGAAGCTCAAACCCAAGATCCCAGACCACAATCATGCTCATCCTGTGGCTGAAAACATGAAGATCAGGAGAGATAATGGGTTGAGGCTATGGAGAGAGTCAGATCCATATGCCACGAGGAGAAGGACTGTTGTGGACTACAGGTTCCACACCAAGGAGCAGCAGGACTTTTATGAGACTATCTTGCTGGATAAGAAGCCCATAGTTTGCGATATGAGATGGGTCAACTGGACCTACATGAAGGAGAACGCAGAACACTACCTCGGAGTATATGACAACTTCAAAGCGTGTGGAGTTGCTGATTTTGTTGGGCGAAGCTCACCAACTGGAACGATGAACTTATCATGCAATTCTACTCCACAAAGACATTTCTATCCAGATGGCGAGATAGTGTGGATGTCGAAGGAACCAGATATCGCCTACCATAGAGGAATGGGCAAGTTTGATCAATGCCCCAAAGGAAAGTGAGGATGACCTGGACATTTATGGTAAGAAGAAAATGGATCATAACTCTATGTCACACATGTACAAGGGGATCCCAGATGATGCACTTGAGAACTTCAAGTTTGGACCAGTCCATTTTCTGCTGTCAGGGCTGCCTACGATCAACTGGATCTTAAGGCATACTCTATTGCCCAAATTAGGTGACCATAACATGATTAGAGGGTATGCAATCAATTTGCTTCATGTTTTTGATGTGCCTCAGAAATTCAAGGTCATGAGCCTCATAGTTGAGACAATTAAGAGGACAGCAGCAGATCAGGAGAGGAGTTGTGGTCATGCCCCACAGATTCAAGAGTTGATAAACTCGAAGATGGGCACAGGAAAGTATCTATTGGATAAGGAACACATGGTTCTCTATCCTGAATTTGAGGACAATCGAGTTGTCATGACTGAGAATGAACCATCATTAGTGCAAGCTCAGGAGAGAAAGGAGAAGGCAAGGCAAGAGAAAGCCGCAAAGATGCCAACTCAAGCAGAGGCATCGGAGTACTTTCTGAAGAACAAGCAGGAGCAGCTTGGTTACTTAATAGCATCAACTCTGCGGATTGAGAAGGGGTTGGCCACCCTAACTCAAAACCAGGAGAGCCTGGAGAGAATCATGGAACAAAAATTCTATGATCTTGATGTCAAAGTGACTGAGATTCAGTCAGTTGTGGAGCAGTTACAAGATTATATGCAGGAGAGGAAGGGCAAGACGACAACTAATGCATTTTCCAGAGTGCCTAGAGCTCAGAGGTCAGCTACAGTGCCAACTCCAGTCACCAGAGCCACTTCTTCAGCTCCTACCACGTCTACTGATGCGTTCATCCTTGGAGTCCTGTCTACACCACCACCAGAAGACCAGGCCTGAGAGACGACATAGTACTATTCATTTTCTAGGAACTTTTTGGTAACTTGTTGCCAAAGGGGGAGAAAAATGTATAGATCATGGCTTCGAGAGAGAGAGATTTGCTTTTGCTTTTGTTCTCTCTTGTCTTTTTGGTTGAACTTTATTTGCGTTTGATTGCTTGAGATAATATGCATTACCTGTGAGACATTGATGATCATGTGTTTGATCATAAGCTACACTTATGTCTTTATGATATTATCTTATTTATCCTTATATGATCACTCACTGTGCTTGGCGATGAGTGCATGTATTCAATCATTATTATTTTGAGCGCTCCACCAAGATGTATGTGACATGGAAGAGTAACCCATGAGCCTAATTTCTTGTGCATTTGCAGTCCAAAGAAAATCTTAAGATATGCACAAATTTAGGGGGAGCTCTTGCTTATCACATACTTCTCAAAGCGACGATGTTTTTAAATTTTATTATCATTTGTCGAAGCTTTGATCTATATGTTGTCATCAATTACAAAAAAGGGGGAGATTGAAAGTGCAACTATCCCTAGGTGGTTTTGGTAATTCATAACAACATATAGCTCATTGAGCTAATACTATTCCAAGATGAATATTTCAGGAAAGCTCAATGAATGGCATGGCATGGATGATGAAAGTGGGTCCCTCAAAATATTAAGGACAAAGGATTGGCTCAAGCTCAAAAGCTCAAGACTCTACATTTTACATTTTAGTGATCCAAGATCACATTGAGTCTATAGGAAAAGCCAATACTATCAAGAAGGGATGCGGTGTTGCTTAATGAGCCTCTTGCTCCATGTGCTTAGTGATATGCTCCAAAACCCTCCACTACTTTCTCACATCCACTTATGACCTAAACCCAAAGTCAACCTCGGCCCTACCAATTCTGTCTATCCGGCGCCACCGAGTTCAGATGTCATAGCCACTGCCACAAACCCTAGGCAAATCGGTTTCACCGATAGGGATCTCGGTCTCACCGAGATGGGATTGTAATCTCTCTGTTTCCCTTCATAACGTTTTGGTCTAACCGAAGTGAGCGATCGGTCCCACTGAGATTACAATGTAAACTCTCTGTTTCCCTTTGTAACTTTTCGGTCTCACGAAGAGCAAATCGGTCCCACCGAAGTTTACGACCAACTCTCGGTTAGCTAATTACCAAATTCGGTCTTACCGAGTTTGTGTAATCGGTCTCACCGAGATTACGTTATGCCCTAACCCTAACCATATCGGTCCTACCGAGATGCATGTCAGTCCCACCGAAAACCCTAACGGTCACTAGGTTTACTAGATCGGTCCAACCAGTTTGTTGATTCGGTCCCACCGAGTTTGGTAAATTGTGTGTAACGGTTAGATTTTGTGTGGAGGCTATATATACCCCTCCACCTCCTCTTCATTCATGGAGAGAGCCATCAGAACAAACCTACACTTCCAACTTACCAGCCTCGAGAGAACCACCTACTCATGTGTTGAGGCCAAGATATTCCATTCCAACCACATGAATCTTGATCTCTAGCCTTCCCCAAGTTGCTTTCCACTCAAATCTTCTTTCCACCAGATCCAAATCCTATGAGAGAGGGTTGAGTGTTGGGGAGACTATCATTTGAAGCACAAGAGCAAGGATTTCATCATCAACACACCATTTGTTACTTCTTGGAGAGTGGTGTCTCCTAGATTGGCTAGGTGTCACTTGGGAGCCTCCGACAAGATTGTGGAGTTGAACCAAGGAGTTTGTAAGGGCAAGGAGACCGCCTACTTCGTGAAGATCTACCGCTAGTGAGGCAAGTCCTTCGTGGGCGATGGTCATGGTGGGATAGACAAGGTTGCTTCTTCGTGGACCCTTCGTGGGTGGAGCCCTCCGTGGACTCATGCAAGAACTGCTACCCTCGTGGGTTGAAGTCTCCATCAACGTGGATGTACGATAGCACCACCTATCGGAACCACGACAAAAGCATCCATGTCTCCAATTGCGTTTGAATCCTCCAAACCCTTCCCTTTTACATTCTTGCAAGTTGCATGCTTTATTTTCCGCTGCCTATATACTCTTTGCATGCTTGCTTGAATTGTGTGAAGATTGCTTGACTTGCTCAAAAATAGCTAAAGTCTGCCAAAGTCTAAAATTGGGAAAAGGTTAGGTTTTTATTGGTCAAGTAGTCTAATCACCCCCCTCTAGACATACTTCAAGGTCCTACACCCCTCCCCCGTACGTAAAGGAGGGGAGGAGTAGGCCGGCCGACCCTTGGGGGCGCGCCCAAAGAGGGGAGTCCTACTAGGACTCCAAGTCCTAGTAGGATTCCACCAAGAGGGAGAGAGGGGGAAGGAAGGAGAGGGAGAGGGAGTAGGAAAGGGGGTGCCGTCCCCCTTCCCTTGTCCTATTTGGACTCCAAGGGGGGACGCGGCCTGCCCTGGCCTCCCTCCTCTCTCTCCACTAAGGCCCATGGTGGCCCATTAGTTCCCCCGGGGGGTTCCGGTAACCCCTCCGGGACTCCGGTTTTACCCGGAACACTTCCAATGTCCGAATAACATGGTCCAATATATCAATCTTTATGTCTCGACCATTTCGAGACTCCTCGTCATGTCCGTAATCTCATCCGGAACTCCGAAAAACCTTCGGTACATCAAATCACATAAACTCATAACACAAATCGTCATCGAACGGTAAGCGTACGGATCCTACGGGTTCGAGAACTATGTAGACATGACCGAGACACATCTCCGGTCAATAACCAATAGCAGAACCTAGATGCTCATATTGGCTCCTACATATTCTACAAAGATCTTTATCGGTCAAACCGCATAACAACATACATTGTTCCCTTTGTCATCGATATGTTACTTGCTCGAGATTCGATCGTCGGTATCACCATACCTAGTTCAATCTCGTTACCGGCAAGTCTCTTTTCTCGTTCCGTAATGCATCATCCCGTAACTAACTCATTAGTCATATTGCTTGCAAGGCTTATAGTGATGTGCATTACCGAGAGGGCCCAGAGATACCTCTCCGACAATCGGAGTGAAAAATCCTAATCTCGATCTATGCCAACTCAACAAACACCATTGGAGACCCCTATAGAGCATCTTTATAATCACCCAGTTACGTTGTGACGTTTGATCGCACACTAATTGTTCCTCCGTTATTCGGGAGTTGCATAATCTCATAGTCATAGGAACATGTATAAGTCATGAAGAAAGCAATAGCAATAAACTAAACAATCATAGTGCTAAGCTAACGGATGGGTCTTGTCCATCACATCATTCTCTAATGATGTGATCTCGTTCATCAAATGAAAAAACATGTCTATGGTTAGGAAACTTAACCATCTTTGATTAACGAGCTAGTCTAGTAGAGGCATACTAGGGACACTCTGTTTGTCTATGTATTCACTCATGTAGTAAGTTTCCGGTTAATACAATTCTAGCATTAACAATAAACATTTATCATGATATAAGGAAATGTAAATAACAACTTTATTATTGCCTCTAGGGCATATTTCCTTCAGTTCCAGCACGACGGCCAGAGGTACTGGCTCGTCACATACCCGACGGCCGACCTGTCGCCCGCGCCGATGACGTCACCGTGTGGAGGCTCGGTCTCCCGTGCATGAGGCTCAATTTCCAGGAGATTGAGTCTTGGGCCGATGTGGAGCTCATCGGGCCGCTCTTGACAATCGAGTCGAGCCCGATCAAGCCGGCTACCCGCATTGTTGTTGACAAGCGAGACAACATGAGAGAGAGCGACGAGCAGGCAATGGCGACATTTACTAGGGCACATCTGTAGCATGTGCAAGTCAAGACGGAGTTCTACTGGAAGAGGGACGGCGAGCAGTCGAAGCGCAGGAATGATGACGAGGCAAGGCTTTTGTCACCATGCGGGCAAGAAGAATAAGAATGCAGGAGCCTCCGGTGCTTGATTCCGACGGCGACAGTGATGGGTCCGATGATATCAACTGGGAGAATCTGTAGTGTTAGTAGTTTGCTTGACATAGTTTAAGTTGGTAGTTTAATTCGCATGTCATGTTTGTGAAAGTGCGTTATATCGACTAGAGGGGGGGTGAATAGGAGATTTTTATGAATTCTTCATTGAGGAATTTGCCGGTGAGGAAATTCCATAGCGAAGAACTACTTGCAGCGGAATAAGTACTCAGAAGTAAGCATAACAAAATGCGGGCATGGTCATCATAATGAAATGAAGACAATCACATAGTACAAAAAGCGTAATCACAAGATAACACAAGATGAAGACAAACAGACTGAAGAAATTGAACTGAGGAAATTGAGAAAGTCTTCAGTCAAAGTCTTCAAACACAGATATGAACGACCACTCAACACAGTAATGAGGAAATGAATGAGTTGAGGAAATAGAACCAGTAAGGTTGGTGAAGACAATGATTAGGCAGACCAGTTCCAATTGATGTCTCAGTTGTACGTCTGGTTGGAGCGGCAGAGTATTTAAACTCGAGGACACACAATCCCGAACACCCAGTCGCTGAGCACGCAGCTCAGGACACCAAGTCCTCACCGTATTCTCCTTGAACAAAGGTCACACAGACCTCGTCCAATCACTCGTGGTAAGTCTTCAGGCGACTTCCAAACCTTCACAGACTTGGTCACTCGGCGATCCACAATTCCTCTTGGATGCTCTAGACCATGACGCCTAACCGTATGGAAGAAGCACAGTCTTCAAAGGTAACAAGCGTCGGATCCACGAAGGATCAATCTCTTCAGTGATGCTCAATCACTTTGGGTTTGTAGGGGTTTGGTTTTGGGTTTTTCCTCACTCGATGATTTTCGCTCAAAGTCCTCGGAGGATGGGTTGCTCTCAATTGACAAGTGTCAGTTTCTCTCGGAGCAGCCAACCAGCTAGTGGTTGTAGGGGGCGGCTATTTATAGCCTAGGGAGCAGCCCGACATGATAAGACATAAATGCCCTTTAATGATATGACCGTTAGGTGGATAAGATATTTTGGAACAGTGGCCAAGAAGATAACAACAAATGGAAATTTGACTTTCAAATTCCTCGGGGCTATCATGTTCCTCACTGTAGGCAATCCAAGATCTGGCGAATTCCTCACACCTCGGTCTGAACAAATTCCTCGTGACCGTAAGAACTTCGTCTACATCCTTTGAAGAAATTGACTGAATCGTATGAGATTTCCAAAGGCTTCACTCGAAGGGATTGGTAGGTGTAGGATTTTGAGTTGAGCATCACATGGAAATTTTTCCTTAGTATTTCCTCGACCCCCTTTAACAGTGTGGTGTTTCCTATGACTCAAGAAAGAGAAAACGAAACTACGAAAACAAAAATCTTCACGCTTCATGTTCCTCAAATGAATACCAAGTCTTCAAGGTCACACCAATTTCTTCACTTTCAAAGTCTTCAGAAAGTCTTCAGAATACCAAAGTCTTCAGACGAAGAACTTTATTTTTAGGGGTCGACTTTATCTGTAAATATCAAACTCCTCATAGACTTATAGATCTGTGTACACTCATAAACACATTAGTCTCTTAACCTATAAATCTTCAATACACCAAAATCACTAAGGGGCACTAGATGCACTTACAATCTCCCCTTTTTGGTGATTGATGACAATATAGGTTAAGTTTTCAACGGGGATAAATATATGAAGTGTAAATACTGATATTGAAGAATTTGATTGCAAGATATAGAAGAACTCCCCCTGAAGATGTGCATAGTGAGGAATTTGCTTTTGAGGCATTGCACATTTGAAGAGTTGAATCATGGAGATCTCCCCCTATATCTTGTAATTCATACATGCATTTGACATAGAATATGAAGAATTTGAAATGCATGATGAAATATGGTGACTGATGCAATTCAGCATGCGTGTATTAACACATAACGAAGAATAAGCATGCAGAGGAACACATCGAAAGTATCAGAGCACCATCGGGTTTAAGACAACTCGATCCAATAAAAGTTTCAGAAGAACGAGAGTTGTAACTCAAAAAAACGCCCATATAATAGACCCGCTTGAAGACTAACTCAAATTTCTCCCCCTTTGTCATCGAATGACCAAAAGGATCGGCGAGGACTAACGCCTCAAGAAAATCAAGTTGATGGAGGAGCCCGGCGTTGTCGGGTCGGTTGTCGTAGTAGGGCCTGCCGCAGATGTCGTCCAAGTCTTCACTTTCATCAGTGTCGCGCGATGAAGAATAGGAGCTGGCCACCAAGGAAGGAACCTTGACCTTCTTGAATTTCTTTGGTGGAGGTGCAGACCAGTCAAATTCTCCTTTGAGACCCATGTTCTTTAGATCTTCTGCAACAGAGAGATGAGATAGAATAGCCAGTGCACGGTTGAAGGTTTCATGGAGGTAGTATTGGTTTTCTTCACTTGTATTGTGTGTTGAGGTCATGTTGTGAAGAATTGAACCAAACTGACGCTTGACCCATTTATGATTGCGATCAACCTTCTGATGAAGACTGAGGAGTAACTCACGATCATTCATCACCCTGGGTGTTGTGGCTTGAGGATTTTGCTTGGCGGAGGTGTTGGCGGCGAGTCATGTGTGGCGAGTCGTCATTGGTGGAGTAGGATGCAACCTTGCGAAATTGACCATCCAATGGACGAATGCCTTCATCTATCACAGCAGTTGCCTTGCCTTTGTCATCAGCTGAGGAAAATGTCCGTTTGAGGACTTCAATTGGAGGCAATTAGCTGCAGTGGTTCAGAGTATCAGCCTTGTAATTGAGTGAAGACCTTGTCCTGATGAACCTCATAATCCATGGTGCATAAGGCTTCAGCTCAAAAGGTGACAAAGCAATGTTTGCCAGAGTCCTCATGAAGAAATCATGGAAGTTGACGGGAACGCCATGAATGATATTGAAAAGCATATTCTTCATGATGCCAACGACTTCTTCATCATTTGAGTCGTGGCCTTTGATAGGACTCATTGTCTTCATCAGAATGTGATAGACAGTCCGAGGCACATATAGTAATTCCTTGATGAGGAATTTGGTTCGTGGGGCCTGCCCTGGCTTCAAAGGCTTCATCAGAACTTGCATGTAGTGATTTGTAAGCTCAGTTCATTTGTAGATGTAACGAGCACCATCTAGGGAGGATCGAGTGGGAGGGCACGCAATTCAGTTCTTGGTGCCTTGTAGTGAGTATTTTCATCATCCAGTCCAAGACCCATGAGTTCACATCTTGAAATCTCCGTGATGTGCAGCATCGCATAGAATTGAAGAATGAGTTCTTCATTCAAATCACAGATGTCAGTGTAGAAATTCAGCAATCCAGCATCGTGAAGAACACTGAGGACTGGCTCGAAGCCTGGCAGAGATTCCATGTCCACGTGAGGAATATGTGCATGATCGAAGACTTTATATTTGTTGAATAGCATAGAGGAATAGAAGTTGGCTTGACTAGCAGTCCAGAAACGCCTCTTCCTTATGCGAGCAGAGTCATATGGGTTGTAGTCAGTGAAGAATACATGCTCGCCGAAGAAATCTTCAGCCTTGGACTTTTGCTTCATTGAGAACGGATTCTTTGGCTTTGGCAGTGGAGTGTGAGTGAGTCGCATCACTACCTCAGGAATCGCAATCTCAGGTTCTTCAGGCTGAGGATTTTCTGGTTCCCCTTCATATGCAGTCTGCGTGTTCAAAGGATCAGCAGCAGCAGGTTCTTCAAAGACTAGTGGCTGGAATTTCTTCATGCACGACGAGGTGGGATGAGTTTCTTCAGAGCCCATTTGAACCGTTGGTGCAGGGGACTGAGGAATTTGTTGTATTGGAGTGAAGAGTGGGGAATTTGGATGCTGACTGTCCCAAAATTCATCATTCACCACTGGTGTTGTGCTTCCAATATCCACATCTTCTTCAATTTCTTCAACGCCAGCCTCTTCAGCTGTGAACTAAGGCATTGGCGAGGAAATGACAGGAGTGGAAGGGATCGCATCCACTTCAATTTCTTCATCAATCTGCTCTGACGAAGCAGCAGAATGATTTTCTTCATCAGATCCGCTAGGGATCTCATATGCTTGACCAAAAGGAACAAGGTCCTTTGATGGAATGGAGGAAATTGGAACAACATCGATTGGATTTTCAAAAGAGCTTGTCATAGGCTTCATTTTCTTCGGGGCTGAAGAATTTGAAGCAGCTGATGCTTTCCTTTTCTTCACCGCAGCTCGCTCTGCAACCTTGGTCTTCTTCACATCGATGCGATGGAAGGATAGGAGTTGGTGTAGGCGCAGGAGGAGCCGAGGAATCTGTTTGAATTTCCTCGGTATGGCGATGCAGTTGCCCTCACTTCTTCGATTTCTTGAGCGCACCACTAGTGGATGCCCCGCAATTTCATCGGCGGCTGAAATGGAGTCATCAGCCCCGGAACTAGCATTGTCTTGATGGGCTGAAAATACTCAGTGATCTTGGCATGTTCTTGACAAGTCTGAGCGAGACTCCACTGAGGAATTTCTTGTTGCGTTGGGGCTGCAACATTTGTGAACTTCTTTGTCGATTAACAAATCTGACTTTGGCTCCTGCCAATCAGCATAATAGGCATCAAAGTCATCACCGAGGGCTTTGATTTCAGATGGATCTTGAGGAGTTCCTCGGTTGTCATTACGACAACGTTTTCCTCGTGAACTTCTCTTTCTGAATCGAGCCTTCTTGATCTGCCTTGCCTTCTCAAATTTCCATTTCTCTTGAGAGATGAAATGGGTCAGCATGTGACTTTGTCCAGGAGTCAAATGAAAATCAGGCATAGGTGTCTTTGGATCCTTGTGCCATAGACCAATGTATTCAAGGATCGCCCTTGGATCCAAAACCAGTGGCACAGGTGTGCCTTTGGCTCTAGCGCCCCTAACTTGTCGGTCTCTGATGATTTCTGCAAGTTCATCATCATCAGCTTCATCGTCAGATGGCACTTGGAAGGCAACCTGTTTCTTCTTGGACTTGGCGAGGACCTCGCCCAGCAAGGTTGCCTTTTTCTTCAGCAGAGTGGGGCTGATGAAGAATTTGGTGCAGCCGAGGAACTTCTTTGAGACACCAGAGGCAATAGAGATGCTGCAGTCCTTTGTACGTGGCGGATGCACAGTCTTGAGGACTTTGGAGGAGCTCTTGAGGATTTGGGAGGAGCAGGAGCAGCATGAGGAACTGGCCGTGAGGGCATTGAAGATTCTGGCCGTGAGGGCATTCTTGAGATTTTGGCCGTGAGAGCATTGTTGGTGAAGCACTTGGCTTGTGCAATCGCTTCTTTGCCATTGATTTTCTGGGCTTGACAGGGCCTCGATGGCAGCAGCGATGTGAGTCTTCATTGAATTTCCTCACCGCTTCTTTGGCTTGTCTCGCCAACTTGGCTTGGCGCTGGCCCATTCTTCAGAAAGTCCTCACCACGCTTGATCTTTGGTGGGGTCACTTCTTGGCAGTGCCAATGGAGCTCTTGGGCATGGAGGATTCAGTCTGAATTTCTTCATGTACTTTGGAGTAACATACATGTACTCCCTCCATCCCTTGCCCATCTCCTTTCAATCCTCTGAATGCGCACCTTGCGCTGATTTTTGTTTTCCTTGCCAAACTTGGCTTCATCAGTGTGCAATAGTCAAGATAGATGTCCTCGGTATCTCAAAAGCAGTCATGACCTCGGGCCTCTTTCCTCCTTTCTCGTGGCTTCTTTCCTTCGCCATATTCTTGGTGAGGAATTTGAACAATCGAATTTTCTCAAGAAGTATGCAACTTTTCTTCGAGGAACGCTGCAAATGAGTTAAGTTGATGAGAACCTAGTGATTCAGCGGACATGAGTACCGTGAGCAGAGTATAGTTGCGAGGAATTTGGAGAGGTCATATCGTTCTCGTAAGGTTTTTGCAAAAGAACTAGTTTGAGGAATTTGACGAGATGAGCCTTGAAGAATTTCACTAGCGATCTTTGTCTTAGGTTCGAGTTGTATAGATCGAGGATCCACACAATTGAGGAATCTTGAAGAAAATCATTGCTTAGAAATGAATCAAGAGCGTATTTCGTTTGAGGTGTTGATATGTGTGAAGATTTGAAGAATAAACACCTTTGAAGATTTTCGGAAGGTTTGAGAATCAAAGCGAGTAATAAAAGTAACTTTTAATTACCCGAATCAAGAACACGATTTAACCGAGAAGTGTAGATTAGAAGTTCATCGATTCAGATCTCCCACGCCCTAACTCGGCGGAGGAAGACAGCTACGACGGCGGCGGAGTGAAGATTTCTGCGGTCGGCGCGAGTACGACGGCGACGAGGTCGAGGCAGTGAAGCTCTTCCTCACCGGCGACGGTGGAGTAACGGCGGCGCTAGGGTTTGAGAAGCTCGAGCGAGAGAGAGAGAGAGAGCGGTCGAGCGGAGTAAAGGAAGTGAGGAAGGGGAGAGTGGGTATATATAGCCATGGTGAAAAACTGTTCGCCCGAAGATTTTGGACGAACGTGCCCCTGACCCTTCTCATTAAACTGACATGTGTCACCCACGTCTTGAAAAGTGGAGATCGTGTTAGATCGTGGGTGAATAGATAAGTCTAACGTGGGAAGCGGAGCGGATTGAGCGGCAAACCGAAAATTTTGATAAGATAAGTTAAAAGTTCCGTTCACAATTTCTTCAATGACAAGGACACAAAGAAGATTTTGAGCGAGTTTCAAATAGAACGCACATGAAGAATTTGTGAATAGATTGGGTTGAGTATAGCATAGAGGGTAAAGGGTCCGATCACATTCACTTAGCGAGAAAATGCAACTTGAGGAAATAGCCATAAGTGAATCTTGTAGAGGACATAAACATATATATATATATATATATATATATATATATATATATATATATATATATATATAGCCAATGAAGAAAGATAACGGAAATAGTGAAGATTTTGCAAAGTTGAAGAATTTGAAAAACTGAAGAATTTCAAAACTGAGGAAAAACTCAAATTGAAGATTTTCAACTTTGGTGGTGGCGCGACCCACCGTATAAGAATCATGGTTTCATACACCGCGTACAATTATCGTAGGGTTCTGAGAATCAAATTCTTCATTAATTTCTTCACACTTAGAGTGTTATTCTTCAGTGATTGAAGAAAAACGTTTCTTCATGTGTTGCACATCTAAGTCATCAATTTTGCATAAGTGTCAGGATGTGTGTCCTTTTCAAAGAACATTCGAAGATTCTAAGATATTTAGCTCACACCGCAACTTGCTAAATCTATTCTCATCCAAGGGCTTTGTGAAGATATCGGCTAGCTGTTCTTCAGTCTTCACATGATCAATAAAGATGTCGCCCTTCAACACATGATCGTGAAGAAAATGATGACGAATCTGAATGTGCTTTGTCTTCGAGTGCTGAACTGGGTTGTGAGCAATCTTGATGGCACTCTGATTATCACAGTAGAGAGGCACATTCTTCACATTGATGCCATAGTCCTTGAGAGTTTGCTTCATCCACAACAATTGAGCACAACAAGAACCAGCAGCAATGTACTCAGCTTCCGCAGTAGACAGTGATACGCAGTTCTGTTTCTTCGAGGACCAACAGACCAAAGATCGTGGAAATGACAAGCACCAGATGTTGACTTGCGGTCCACATGATCACCAACATAGTCAGAGTCAGAATATCCAATGATATCAAAAGTAGAGCCCTTGGGGTACCATAATCCTAGTGTTGGTGTGTGAGCTAGATATCGAAGAATATGCTTCACAGCCTTATGGTGTGATTCCTTCGGTGTAGCTTGAAATCAGGCACACATGCAAACACTAAGCATTATATCTAGCCTATATGCACATAAGTACAATAAAGAACCAGTCATGGAGCGGTATACCTTGTGATCGAAGTCAATACCATTTTCATCAGTGCATAGATGGCCATTTGCGGGCATAGGAATTTTGACGCCTTTGCAATATTGCATGCGAATTTCTTCGAACATCTTTGAGGTATTTCTCTGAGATATGAATATGCCATTGTGTTGTTGATTTAATTTGAAGACCTAAAAGAATTTCAACTCTCCCATCATAGACATTTGATATTCTTCACTCATCATATAGGCAAATTCATCACTATAACGTTGGTCAAGACAGCCAAAGATAATATCATCAACGATATATTGGCACACAAACAGTTCACCATCATAAGATTTAGTAAAGAGAGTAGGGTCGAGTGAACCGGGTGTGAAGCCATTCTTCACGAAGAATTCCTTCAAAGTATCATACCACGCCCGAGGGGCCTGCTTGAGGCCATAGAGGGCCTTGTTGAGTCTGAAGACTTTGTCGGGATTCTTTGGATCTTCAAAACCTGGGGGTTGAGCAACATATACTTCTTCCTCAAGCTTACCATTGAGGAATGCACTTTTCACATCCATTTGATATAAAGTGATATTATGATGGTTAGCATAAGCAAGTAATATGCGAATAGCCTCAAGTCTAGCAACAGGTGCAAAAGTTTCATCGAAATCAATTCCTCAACCTGTGTGTAGCCTTGAGCTACAAGTCGTGCCTTATTCCTCACCACAAGGCCATTTTCATCTTGCTTGTTGCGGTAGATCCACTTTGTGCCAATGATATTATGCTTACGATGATCTGGACGTTTGACCAGTTCCCAGACGTTGTTGAGCTCGAACTGATGTAATTCTTCTTGCATAGCCTGAATCCACTCAGGCTCCAGAAATGCTTCATCTACCTTAGTGGGCTGTGTGATAGAGACAAAAGCATAGTTCCCACAAAAGTTAGATAAATGTGAAGCTTTTGAGCGTGTGAGAGGACCTGGTGCTTCAATGTCATCGATGATCTTGTCAACTTGCACGTCTTTTGCAACGCGAGGATGAGCTGGTTGTCATCGAGGAATTTGATCAGCATTTTCTTGACACCATTTTCTTGACATTATCTTGGTGCATCAGCTCGGCGTTCTTCGCGTTCAGAATGAATTCTTCAGCAGATTCTTGATGAGGAAATACATCCTCGGTTGCCTTGAACTTGATAGATTCCTCGGTGCTGGTTCATCTATCACGAAGGTAGGTGCTCTCTTTGCGAGCCATTAGTTTCATCGAACCGCACATCTACAGTTTCAACAATCTTGTAAAGAACATTGTTGAAGACTCTGTAGGTGTGCGAGTCCTTTCCATAACCAAGCATAAAACCTTCATGTGCTTTTGGTGCAAATTTAGCATTGTGATGAGGATCTCTAATCCAGCATTAAGCAATCAAGACTTTGAAATAACTCACATTGGGTTTCTTGTCAGTGAGGAGTTCATAGGCAGTCTTCTTGAAGAATTTGTGAAGATATACTCTGTTGATGATGTGGCACGCGGTATCAATTGCATCAATCCAAAAACGACGAGGCGTTTTGTATTCATCAAGCATAGTGCGAGCCATCTCAACAAGAGTTCTGTTCTTGCGCCCCACGACGCCATTTCTTTGAGGAGTATAGGGAGCGATAACTCATGAGTAATACCAAGTTCATCAAGATAGTCATCAAGACCGGAGTTCTTGAACTCAGTTCCATTGTCACTCCTGATGTGCCTGATCTTCACACCAAAGTTGGTTGAAGCCCTCGAGAAAAATCGTTTGAAGACTTCCTGCACTTCATGTTTGTAAGTGACAATGTGTACCCATGTGTAACGAGAGTAATCATCAACAATAAAAAGCCATATAGAGATGCATCATTAGTGATTGCTGAGTAATGATTAGGACCAAAGAGGTCCATGTGAAGCAATTCAATGGACGAGTAGTGGTCATGATAGTCTTCATTTGGATGCTTGGCCTTGGTCATTTTTCCAGCTTCACGGGCTCCACACAAGTGATCCTTGAGGAATTTGACATTTTCAATGCCAATGACATGCTTCTTCTTCGCATGGCGTGTGCAAATTCCTCATGCCTGCGTGACCAAGTTGTCGATGCCATAGCCAGCCTTCTGAAGCTTTTGCAAGTAGGCACATGGCTGGTTGTGGTCCTTTAGAGAAATCAACAATATACAAGTCTCCTCTCCTAAAGCCTTCAAAGACTTTGGAATTGTCAGCTTCCATAATCACAACACAACGATACTTGCCAAAGACAACAACCATATCAAGATCACAAAGCATTGAGACTGACATGAGGTTGTATCCTAATGACTCAACAAGCATGACTATGTCCATGTGTATGTCCTTAGAGATCGCAACCTTACCAAGACCCAATACGACTTTTGCCTTTGTCAAAAGATGATATGCTTGAGATGTGGCGGTGATAAGGGAGCATCCATCAATAGGTTCTTGTCACCAGTCATGTGATTTGTACATCCACTATCGAGGACCCACTCATTGGCTTTGGGTTGATCATCCCGCAGATGAATTAGTGCAACTTACGATCTCATATACTTCATTAGTGAAGAATATGATATCAATTTCATCAGATGAATTTCATCAAGCAGTAAAACAGATATAGCAGTATGAGGACGTGTGAAATGAAAGTTCATTTCTTCATGATTAGCCTGCGTCCTATCACGCAAAGTTGTCAGGTCCCCAGCAAATTCTTCAGACGTTAGAGCACGTCTGGAGACCTGACCCTGCAGAGGAAGTTAGTTCTTTTTCTTCACCACCCACATCTGAAGGGGTGGCAAAAGAGTTCATCACTCTGCGAGCTCCATATGAGAATGGTGGCATAGAGGCCAATCCATTTCGTTTCACATAAGAGGGGTTAGAGTAAGCATATGAATAAGCAGAGAAATTCTTCGAGGACTTATGAACATATTGGTTTTAAGAATAATGCACATATTCATATCCCTTAGCTCTACCCTGTGAAACAGAGTTGTTAGCACGATGATGATCATATGAGGACTTTGATCCTTCTGAGGAATTTGATCCACGTGAGGACCTTGGTCCGTATGAGGACTTGGATCCATATGAAGAATTTGGTCCATATGAATAGTTTGACCTGGGGTTCCTATTCTTCACAGGTGGTGTCATGAGGACATTCACCTGAAGACTTTCAAGGTACCTTTTGGGAACCCAGATTTTCTTCATACGAGAACCGTTCATGCAGTTAGTGCCAACATATCTAGCAAATACTTCACCATTCTGATTTTTGAACAGTTTATAGTTGGAGTCAAATGACTCATCAGAAGAATGAGGAGATTCACATGTAAAGCCAGATAAGTTAGATGGATCAATCGGAGGTCCCTTTGCAGCAACCCATGAGGTTTTGGGGTACTTTCGGGCTTCCAATATGTTCCATCAAGATTGAGTTTCCTCTCAAAGGCAATACCCTCTTTCCTAGGGTTCCTGTTGAGGATCTGCTTTTTAAGCACATCACAAAGAGTCTGATTCCCTTTGAGGCTTTTGTACATGCCTGTCATGTACAATTCCTTTAGCCCTGCATCGTCAGTGATACTAGCAATGTCCTCAGATGAGGAATTAGTAATAGCAGAGGCAGGTGAAGAATTTGTAACAGTTGAAGCATATGAACATTCAGGTGAAGAATTAGCAGATTCACTTTCAATGCACTTTAAGCATGGAGGAACAAATTCTTCCTGAGAAGCGCTGATTTGTTGAGCAAGTAATGAATCGCGCCCTTCAAGATCTTCATAACTCACTCTTAGCTTCTCAAGATCTTGCTTTCTTGAAGAAATTCATAAGAAAGCTTCTCATGATCGACAAGAGAGTGTTATGATGACCTTGAAGGTTGTCAAACCTAGGCCAAGTCTCTGAAGATTTTCAATCGGGGCTTTAGTGCGATCCATTTCTTCACCCAACATATCATCACTTTTATCTAGCATGTTTTGAACCTTTTCAAAAGCCCTTTGTTGTTTTACCGCAATCTTAGCAAGTTTAGAGTAGCTGGGCTTAAGATCTTCATCAGATTCATTTTCACTAGATTTAGAGGAGGTATATTTGAGTACCTTGGCACCCTTTGCCATGAAGCAATAGGTGGGAGTGTAGTCATCACTATCTTCATCAGCTTTGTCGGTGAGGTCATTTTCTTGAGTTGAAGATGGACTTGTCGATTTATGCGATGAGCGAGAGCCGACTCGCCACACCGCACTCGGACTCCTCGATGCCTCCTCTTCCTCATGTTCCTCAGATTCAGCTTCGGAGTCCATTTCCTTGCCAATGAATGCCTGAGCCTTCTTGGAGCTGCTCTTCTTGTGAGATGAAGACTTTGAGGATTTTGATGATGAAGATTTCGACGATTTCTTCTTTTTCTTAGCGTAATCAGAACTGTAATCCTTGTATTTCTTCTTCTTTAATTCCTTTTCCCACCGAGGACAATCTTGAATGTAGTGACCAGGTTTCTTGCATTTGTGGCATAGCCTTCTCTTATAGTCACTGGATGAGGAATTACTGCTCCTTGAGGATTTTCCAAAGCGACCACGTCTTGAGAACTTCTGGAACTTCTTCACGAGCAGTTCTAGCTCCTGGCTCAATTCTTCAGGGTCACCAAGGCTACTACCAGAGTCTTCACAATCAGATTCAGACACAGCCTTGGCCTTCAGGGCACGTGATTTGCCACATCAAGAACCATAGAGATCTCTCTTTTCAGCAAGCTGGAACTCATGAGTATTTAGCCTCTCGAGGATATCAGCTGGATCAAGTGACTTGTAGTCAGCACGTTCTTGTATCATCAGTGCCAGAGTATCAAATGAGGAATCAAGCGATCTCAACAATTCCTTCACCACCTCATGGTCGGTGATGTTAGTGGCACCAAGCGCTTGAAGCTCATTTGAGATGTCAGTGAGGCGATCGAAGGTTTGTTGAACAGTTTCATTGTCGAGTCTTTTGAAGCGGTTGAAGAGATTGCGAAGAACATCAACTCGAGATTCACGCTGAGTTGAGACTCCTTCATTTACTTTGGACAACCTGTCCCAGATGAGCTTAGTAGTTTCCAAAGCACTCACTCTTCCATACTGTCCTTTGCTCAGATGGCCACATATGATATTCTTCGCATGAGAATCGAGTTGCTTAAATCTCTTCACATCGGTAGCGTTCAGTGAGGGTGAGACAGAGGGAACACCATTTTCCACAACATACCAGAGATCATTGTCAATTGCCTCAAGATGCATTCGCATCTTGTTCTTCTAGTAGGGGTTGTCTGTTCCATCAAAGGTAGGACACCCAGCCGAGACCTTGATCATACCTGCGGTCGACATAACTAAAACTCCAGGTGGATAAACCAAAATCACACGTAACAAGGGAGTACCTTGCTCGATACCAATTGAAAGTCGCTATATCGACTAGAGGGGGGTGAATAGGCGATTTTATGAATTCTTCAGCGATGAATTTGCGGTGAGGAAATTCCTTAGCGAAGAACTACTTGCAGCAGAATAAGTACTCAGAAGTAAGCATAACAGAATGCGGGCATGGTCATCATGATGAAATGAAGACAATCACAGAGTACAGAAAGCGTAATCACAGGATAACACAAGGTGAAGACAAACAGAATGAAGAAATTGAACTGAGGAAATTGAGAAAGTCTTCAAAAGTCTTCAAACACAGATATGAACGACCACTCAACACAGTAATGAGGAAATGAATGAGTTGAGGAAATACAACAA
Source organism: Aegilops longissima (assembly GCA_021605205.1). Taxonomy (NCBI): domain Eukaryota; kingdom Viridiplantae; phylum Streptophyta; class Magnoliopsida; order Poales; family Poaceae; genus Aegilops; species Aegilops longissima. The sequence goes on along the minus strand of CM038677.1, from coordinate 453,712,684 downwards.
GTAAGGTTGGTGAACACAATGATTTGGTAGACTAGTTCCAACTGTTGCCTCAGTTGTACGTCTGGTTTGAGCGGCTGAGTATTTAAACTCGAGGACACACAGTCCCGGACACCCAGTCGCTGAGCACGCAGCTCAGGACACCAAGTCCTCACCGTATTCTCCTTGAACAAAGGTCACACAGACCTCGTCCAATCACTCGTGGTAAGTCTTCAGGTGACTTCCAAACCTTCATAGACTTGGTCACTCGGCGATCCACAATTCCTCTTGGATGCTCTAGACCATGACGCCTAACCGTCTGGAAGAAGCACAGTCTTCAAAGGTAACAAGCGTCGGATCCACGCAGGATCAATCTCTTCAGTGATGCTCAATCACTTTGGGTTTGTAGGGGTTTGGTTTTGGGTTTTTCCTCACTCGATGATTTTCGCTCAAAGTCCTCACAGGATGGGTTGCTCTAAATTGACAAGTGCCAGTTTCTCTCGGAGCATCCAACCAGCTAGTGGTTGTAGGGGGCGGCTATTTATAGCCTAGGGAGCAGCCCGACATGATAAGACATAAATGCCCTTTAATTATATGACCGTTAGGTGGATAAGATATTTTGGAACAGCCAGCTGGCGTGCAGCACAGCAACAGTCAGAAATTTGACTTTCAAATTCCTCAGGGCTATCATGTTCCTCACTATGTAGGCAATCCGCACTGGCGAATTCCTAACTCCTCACTCAGAACAAATTCCTCAGCGACCAGAAGAACTTCGTCTCATCCTTCAAGAAATTGACTGAACTGTATGAGATTTCAAAGGCTTCACTCGAAGGATTGGTAGGTGTAGGATTTTGAGTTGAGCATCACATGGAAATTTTTCCTTAGTATTTCCTCGACCCCTTTAACGATGACGGTGTTTCCTATGACTCAAGAAAGAGAAAATGAAACTACGAAAACAAAAATCTTCACGCTTCATGTTCCTCAAATGAATACCAAGTCTTCAAGGTCACACCAATTTCTTCACTTTAAAAGTCTTCAGAAAGTCTTCAGAATACCAAAGTCTTCAGACGAAGAACTTTATTTTTAGGGGTCGACTTTCTCTGTAAATATCAAACTCCTCATAGACTTATAGACCTGTGTACACTCATAAACACATTAGTCTCTTAACCTATAAGTCTTCAATACACCAAAATCACTAAGGGGCACTAGATGCACTTACAATCTCCCCCTTTTTGGTGATTGATGACAATATAGGTTAAGTTTTCAACGGGGATAAATATATGAAGTGTAAATACTGATATTGAAGAATTTGATTGCAAGATATAGAAGAACTCCCCCTGAAGATGTGCATAGTGAGGAATTTGGTTTTGAGGCATTGCACATTTGAAGAGTTGAATCATGGAGATCTCCCCCTATATCTTGTAATTCATACATGCATTTGACATATAATATGAAGAATTTGAAATGCATGATGAAATATGGTGACTGATGCAATTCAGCATGTGTGTATTAACACATAACGAAGAATAAGCATGCAAAGGAACACATCGAAAGTATCAGAGCACCATCGGGTTTAAGACAACTCGATCCAATAAAAGTTTCAGAAGAACGAGAGTTGTAACTCAAAAAAACGCCCATATAATAGACCTGCTTGAAGACTAACTCAAATTTCTCCCCCTTTGTCATCGAATGACCAAAAGGATCGAAACTGAGGACTAACGCCCCAGAAGAAAATCAAGTTGATGGAGGAGCGCCAGCGTTGTCGGGGTCGGTTGTCGTAGTAGGGCCTGCCGCAGTGTCGTCCAAGTCTTCACTTTCATCAGTGTCGCACGATGAAGAATAGGAGCTGGCCACCAAGGAAGGAACCTTGACCTTCTTGAATTTCTTCGGTGGAGGTGCAGACCAGTCAAATTCTTCTTTGAGACCCATGTTCTTTAGATCTTCTGCGCTGTAGAGATGAGATAGAACAGCCCAGGTACGGTTGAAGGTTTCATGGAGGTAGTATTGGTTTTTCTTCACTGCATTGTGTGTTGAGGTCATGTTGTGAAGAATTGAACCAAACTGACGCTTGACCCATTTATGATTGCGATCAACCTTGATGAAGGCGAGGAGTAACTCACGATCAGTCATCACCACAGGTCTTTGTGGCTTGAGGATTTTCTTGGCGAGAGTGTTGGCGGCGAGTCATGTGTGGCGAGTCGTCATTGGTGGAGTAGGATGCAACCTTGCGAAATTGACCATCCAATGGACGAATGCCTTCATCTATCACAGCAGTTGCCTTGCCTTTGTCATCAGCTGAGGAAAATGTCCGTTTGAGGACTTCAATTGGAGGCAAGTAGCTGCAGTGGTTCAGAGTATCAGCCTTGTAATTGAGTGAAGACCTTGTCCTGATGAACCTCATAATCCATGGTGCATAACGCTTCAGCTCAAAAGGTGACATAGCAATGTTTGCCAGAGTCCTCATGAAGAAATCATGGAATTTGACGGGAACGCCATGAATGATATTGAAAAGCATATTCTTCATGATGCCAACGACTTCTTCATCATTTGAGTCGTGGCCTTTGATAGGACTCAGTGTCTTCGTCAGAATGTGATAGACAGTCCAAGGCACATATAGTAATTCCTTGGCGAGGAATTTGGTTCGTGGGGCCTGCCCTGGCTTCAAAGGCTTCATTAGAACTTGCATGTAGTGATTTGTAAGCTCAGGTTATTTGTAGATGCAACGAGCACCATCTAGGGAGGATCGTGGGAGGAGGGCACGAAGCAATTCAGTTCTTTGGTGCCTTGTAGTGAGTATTTTCATCATCCAGTCCAAGACCCATGAGTTCACATATTCGAATCTCGGTGATGTGCAGCGTCGCATAGAATTGAATAATGAGTTCTTCATTCCAATCACAGATGTCAGTGCAGAAATTCAGCAATCCAGCATCGTGAAGAACACTGAGGACTGGCTCGAAGCCTGGCAGAGATTCCATGTCCACGTGAGGAATATGTGCATGATCGAAGACTTTGTCTTTGTTGAATAGCACAGAGGAATAGAAGTTGGCTTGACTAGCAGTCCAGAAACGCCTCTTCCTTACGCGAGCAGAGTCATATGGGTTGTAGTCAGTGAAGAATACATGCTCGCCGAAGAAATCTTCAGCCTTGAACTTTTGCTTCGCTGAGAATGGATTCTTTGGCTTTGGCAGTGGAGTGTCAGTGAGTTGCATCACTACCTCAGGAATCGCAATCTCAGGTTCTTCAGGCTGAGGATTTTCTGGTTCCCCTTCATATGCAGTCTGCGTGTTCAAAGGATCAGCAGCAGCAGGTTCTTCAGCACTAGTGGCCGGAGTTTCTTCATGCACGGACGAGGTGAGATGAGTTTCTTCAGAGCCCATTTGAACCGTTGGTGCCGGGGACTGAGGAATTTGTTGTATTGGAGTGAAGAGTGGGGAATTTGGAAGCTGACTGTCCCAAAAGTCATCGTTCATCACTGGTGTTGTGCTTCCAATATCCACATCTTCTTCAATTTCTTCAACGCCAGCCTCTTCAGCTGTGAACTGAGGCATTGGCGAGGAAATGACAGGAGTAGAAGGGATCGCATCCACTTCATTTTCTCCATCAATCTGCTCTGACGAAGCAGCAGAATGATTTTCTTCATCAGATCCGCTAGGGATCTCATATGCTTCACCAAAAGGAACAAAGTCCTTTGATGGAATGGAGGAAATTGGAACAGCATCGATTGGATTTTCAAAAGAGCTTGTCATAGGCTTCATTTTCTTCGGGGCTGAAGAATTTGAAGCAGCTGATGCTTTCCTTTTCTTCATCGCAGCTCGCTCTGCAGCCTTGATCTTCTTCACATCGATGCGATGGAAGGATAGGAGTTGGTGTAGGCGCAGGAGGAGCCGAGAATCTGTTTGAATTTCCTCAGGCATGGCGATGCAGTTGCTCGACTTCTTCGATTTCTTGAGCGCACCACTAGTGGATGCCCGGCAATTTCATCGGTGGTGGAATGGAGTCATCAGCCTGGAACTAGCATTGTCTTCAAAGGCTGAAAATCATCGGTGATCTTGGCATGTTCTTCAAAGAGTGAGCAGAGACTCGACTGAGGAATTTCTTGTTGCGTTGGGGCTGCAACATTTGTGAACTTTTGTCGATTAACAAATCTGACTTTGGCTCCTGCCAATCAGCATAATAGGCATCAAAGTCATCACTGAGGGCTTTGATTTCAGACTGGATCTTGAGGAGTTCCTCAGTTGTCATTCTGACAGCGTTTTTCCTCAGGAACTTCTCTTTCCTGAACTGAGCCTTCTTGATCTGCCTTGCCTTCTCAAATTTCCATTTCTCTTTAGAGATGAAATGGTTCAGCATGTGACTTTGTCCAGGAGTCAAATGAAAATCAGGCACAGGTGTCTTTGGATCCTTGTGCCATAGATCAATGTATTCAAGGATCGCCCTTGGATCCAAAAGCGATGTACAGTGTGCCTTTGGCTCTAGCGCCCTAACTTGTCGGTCTCGATGGTTTACGCAAGTTCATCATCATCGCCTTCATCGTCGATGGCACTTGGAAGGCAACCTGTTTCTTCTTGGACTTCGCCGAGGACCTCGTCCAGCAGTTGCCTTTTTCTTCAAATGAGTGGGGCTGATGAAGAATTTGGTGCAGCCGAGGAACTTGCTAAGACACGGAGGCAATAGAAAGCCTGCAGTCCTTTGGCACGTGGCGGATGCACAGTCTTGAGGACTTTGGAGGAGCTCTTGAGGATTTGGGAGGAGCAGGAGCAGCATGAGGAACTGCCTTGAGGGCATTGAAGATTCGGCCGTGAGGGCATTCTTTGAGATTTTGGCCGTGAGAGCACTGTTGGTGAAGCACTTGGCTTGTCTGCGCCGGCTTCTTTGCCATTGATTTTCTGGGCAGCAGGGGGCCTCGATGGCAGCAGCAGAGTAGAGTCTTCATTGAATTTCCTCCTTTGCTTCTTTGGCTTGTCTTGCCAACTTGGCTTGGCGCTTGGCCCATTCTTCAGAAAGTCCTCACCACGCTTGATCTTTGGTGGGGTCAGACTTCTTGGCCAGTGCCAATGGAGCTCTTGGGCATGGAGGATTCAAGTCACGAATTTCTTCATGTACTTTGGAGTAACATACATGTACTCCTCCATTCCTTGCCCATCTCCTTTCAATCCTCTGAATGCGTACCTTGCGCTGATTTTTGTTTTCCTTGCCAAACTTGGCTTCATCGAATGAGCAATAGTCGGCATAGATGTCCTCGGTATATCAAAAGCAGTCATGACCTCGGGCCTCTTTCCTCCTTTACTCGTGGCTTCTTTCCTTCGCCATATTCTTGGTGAGGAATTTGAACAATCGAATTTTCGAAGAAGTATGCAACTTTTCTTCGAGGAACGCTGCAAATGAGTTAAGTTGATGAGAACCTAGTGATTCAGCAATGGACATGAGTACCTGTGAGCAGAGTATAGTTGCGAGGAATTTGGAGAGGTCATATCTCGTTCTCGTAAGGTTTTTCAAAAAGAACTAGTTTGAGGAATTTGACGGATGAGCCTTGAAGAATTTCACTAAGCGATCTTTGTCTTAGGTTCGAGTTGTATAGATCGAGGATCCACACAATTGAGGAATCTTGAAGAAAAATCATTGCTTAGAGAAATGAATCAAGAGCGTATTTCGTTTGAGGTGTTCATATGTGTGAAGATTTGAAGAATAAACACCTTTGAAGATTTTCAGGAAGGTTTGAGAATCAAAGCGAGTAACAAAAGTAACTTTTAATTACCCGAACTGAAGAACACGATGAACTGAGAAGTGTAGATTAGAAGTTCATCAGTTCATATCTCCCACGCCCTAACTCGGCGGAGGAAGACAGCTACGACGGCGGCGGAGTGAAGATTTCTGCCGTCGGCGCGATTACGACGGCGATGAGGTCGAGGCAGTGAAGCTCTTCCTCACCGCTGACGATGGAATAACTAACGGCGCTAGGGTTTGAAGCTCGGCGAGAGAGAGAGAGAGAGGTCGGCGGAGTAAAGGAAGTGAGGAAGGGAGAGGGGTATATATAACCACGGTGAAAAAACTGTTCGCTCAAGATTTTGGACTAGCGTGCCCCGACCCTTCTCATTAAACGACATGTGTCACCCACATCTTGAAAAGTGGAGATCGTGTTAGATCGTGGGTGAATAGATAAATCTAACGTGAGGAAGCGGAGCGGATTGAGCGGCAAACCGAAATTTTGATAAGATAAGTTAAAAGTTCGTTCGCAATTTCTTGGTGACAAGGACACAAAGAAGATTTTGAGCGAGTTTCAAATAGAACGCACATGAAGAATTTGTGAATAGATTGGGTTGAGTATAGCATAGAGGGAAAGGGTCCGATCACATTCACTTAGAAGAAAATGCAACTTGAGGAAATAGCCATAAGTGAATCTTTGTAAGGACATAAACCTATATATATATATATATATATATATATATATATATATATATATATATATATATATATATATATATATATATATATATATATATATATATATGAAGAAGAAGGACAAATGCATTTTGCACCTAGTTGGAACCTACCCACAGGTTTTGCCCTTACTTTTGACTCTGCTCAGTTTGCCCTTAGATTTTCCTCCAAGTCATACGAATACCCTTTGACCGTTTGACTAATACTTGGAAAATTCATAACAAATTGATATGAACTCAAAAAATGCAAATAAGATATCAAAATGTTGAGATAAGCATTACCTTTATGTGTATGTCATTTGCATCCGTGAAAAAGTACCATTTAAACTACCTAAGTTTGTTAATGTTTTTAACATTATGAAAAATAAAAGGTATAAATAATACTTTTTCAAGATTAAAATTACATGCAAATGTAGGTGACGTTTTCTAAACATCCTGACATCTTATTTGCATTTTTCCGAGTTCATATCAACTTGTTATGAAGTTTCAAAATAATGGTCAAAGTTGTTTGAACATTCATAAAAAGTTGACATGAACTCAGAAAAATGCAAACAAGATATCAGGATGTTTAGAAAACATCACCTACATTTGCATGTAATTTTTATTCTCAAAAAAAATTATTTTTATACCCTTTTTATATTTAATAATGCTAATAACATTAATAACCTTTGGTAGTTTAAACGATATTTTTTGTCCTTAATGCAAATGATATGCACATAAAGGTAATGTTTGTCTGAACATTTTGATATCTTATTTGTATTTTTCTGAGTTCATATGAATTTGTTATGAATTTTCAAAGTATTGGTCAAACAGTCAAAGGGCATTCGGGTGACCTCGGGGGAAAATCTAAGGGCAAAAGCGAAAGCGAGTCAAAAGTAAGGGCAAAACCCGTGGGTAGGTTCCAACTAGGGGCAAAATGCAATTGTCCCAATGAAGAAAGATAACAGAAACAGTGAAGATTTTGCAAAGTTGAAGAATTTGAAAAACTGAAGAATTTCAAAACTGAGGAAAAACTCAAATTGAAGATTTTCAACTTTGGTGGTGGCGTGACCCACCGTATAAGAATGATGATTTCAGACACCGCATACAATTGTGGTAGAGTTCTGAGAATCAAATTCTTCATTAATTTCTTCACACTTAGAGTGTTATTCTTCATTGATTGAAGAAAAACGTTTCTTCATGTGTTGCACATCTAAGTCATCAATTTTGCATAAGTGTCAGGATGTGTGTCCTTTTCAAAGAAAATTTGAAGATTCTAAGATATTTAGCTCACACCGCAACTTGCTAAATCTCTTCTCATCCAAGGGCTTTGTGAAGATATGGGCTAGCTGTTCTTGATCTTCACATGATCAATAAAGATGTCGCCCCTTCAACACATGATCGCTAAGAAAATGATGACGAATATGAATGTGCTTTGTCTTCGAGTGCTTTGGCGGGTTGTGAGCAATCTTGATGGCACTCTCATTATCACAGTAGAGAGGCACATTCTTCACATTGATGCCATAGTCCTTGAGAGTTTGCTTCATCCACAACAATTGAGCACAGCAAGAACCAGCAGCAATGTACTCAGCTTCCATGATGAAGCGGTGATCACGATTCTGTTTCTTCGAGGACCAACGGACCAAAGATCGTCAGAAATGACAAGTACCAGACGTTGACTTGCGTTCCACGATCACCAGCATAGTCGAGTCAGAATATCCAATGAGATCAAAAGTAGAGCCCTTGGGGTACCATAATCCTAGTGTCGGTGTGTGAGCTAGATATCGAAGAATATGCTTCACAGCCTTATGGTGTGATTCCTTGGTGTAGCTTGAAATCGGGCACACATGCAAACACTAAGCATTATATCTAGCCTAGATGCACATAAGTACAATAAAGAACCAATCATGGGCGGTACACCTTGTGATCAAGTCAATACCATTTTCATCGATTGCATAGATGGCCATTTGTGGGCATAGGAATTTTGACGCCTTTGCAATCTTGCATGCCGAATTTCTTCAGAACATCTTTGAGGTATTTCTCCTCAGATATGAATATGCCATTGTGTTGTTGACGAATTTGAAGACCTAAAAAGAATTTCAACTCTCCCATCATAGACATTTGATATTCTTCACTCATCATATAGGCAAATTCATCACTATAACGTTGGTCAGTACAGCCAAAGATAATATCATCAACGTATATTTGGCACACAAACAGTTCACCATCATAAGATTTAGTAAAGAGAGTAGGGTCGAGTGAACCGGGTGTGAAGCCATTCTTCACGTAGAATTCCTTCAAGTATCATACCACGCCGAGGGCCTGCTTGAGGCCATAGAGGACCTTGTTGAGTCTCAAGACTTTGTCGATTCTTTGGATCTTCAAAACCAGGGGTTGAGCAACATATACTTCTTCCTCAAGCTTACCATTGAGGAATGAACTTTTCACATCCATTTGATATAAAGTGATATTATGATGGTTAGCATAAGCAAGTAATATCTGAATAGCCTCAAGTCTAGCAACAGTGCAAAAGTTTCATCGAAATCAATTCCTTCAACCTGTGTGTAGCCTTGAGCTACAAGTCGTGCCTTATTCCTCACCACAAGGCCATTTTCATCTTTCTTGTTGCGGTAGAACCACTTTGTGCCAATTATATTATGCTTACGAGGATCTGGATGTTTGACCAGTTCCCAGACGTTGTTGAGCTCGAACTGATGTAATTCTTCTTGCATAGCCTGAATCCACTCAGGCTCCAGAAATGCTTCATCTACCTTAGTGGGCTGTGTGATAGAGACAAAAGCATAGTTCTCACAAAAGTTAGATAAATGTGAAGCTTTTGAGCGTGTGAGAGGACCTGGTGCTTCAATGTCATCGATGATCTTGTCAACTTGCACGTCTTTTGCAACGCGAGGATGAGCTGGTTGTCATCGAGGAATTTGATCAGCGTTTTCTTGACACCATTTTCTTGACATTATCTTGAGTGCATCATTCGGCGTTCTTCGCGTTCAGAATGAATTCTTCAGCAGATTCTTGATGAGGAAATACATCCTCGGTTGCCTTGAACTTGATAGATTCCTCGGTGCTGGTTCATCTATCACAGAAGGTAGGTGCTCTCTTTGCGAGCCATTAGTTTCATCGAACCGACATCTACAGTTTCAACAATCTTGTAAAGAACATTGTTGAAGACTCAGTAGGTGTCTGAGTCCTTTCCATAACCAAGCATAAAACCTTCATGTGCTTTTGGTGCAAATTTAGCATTGTGATGAGGATCTCTAATCCAGCATTAAGCAATCAAGACTTTGAAATAACTCACATTGGGTTTCTTGTCGGTGAGGAGTTCATAGGCAGTCTTCTTGAAGAATTTGTGAAGATATACTCTGTTGATGATGTGGCACGCGGTATCAATTGCATCAATCCAAAAAGCGACGAGGCGTTTTGTATTCATCAAGCATAGTGCGAGCCATCTCAACAAGAGTTCTGTTCTCGCGCCCACGGCGCCATTTTGCCGAGGAGTATAGGGAGCAGATAACTCATGAGTAATACCAAGTTCATCAAGATAGTCATCAAGACCGGAGTTCTTGAACTCAGTTCCATTGTCACTCCTGATGTGCCTGATCTTCACACCAAAGTTGGTTGAAGCCCTCGAGAAAAATCGTTTGAAGACTTCCTGCACTTCATGTTTGTAAGTGACAATGTGTACCCATGTGTAACGAGAGTAATCATCAACAATAACAAAGCCATATAGAGATGCATCATTAGTGACTGCTGAGTAATGATTAGGACCAAAGAGGTCCATGTGAAGCAATTCGAATGGACGAGTAGTGGTCATGATAGTCTTCGCTGGATGCTTGGCCTTGGTCATTTTTCCAGCTTCACAGGCTCCACACAAGTGATCCTTGAGGAATTTGACATTTTCAATGCCAATGACATGCTTCTTATTCGCAAGCGTGTGCAAATTCCTCATGCCTGCGTGACCAAGTCGTCGATGCCATAGCCAGCCTTCTGAAGCTTTTGCAAGTAGGCACACGGCTGGTTGTGGTCCTGTAGAGAAATCAACAATATACAAGTCTCCTCTCCTAAAGCCTTCAAGACTTTGGAATTGTCGACTTCCATAATCACAACACAACGATACTTGCCAAAGACAACAACCATATCAAGATCACAAAGCATTGAGACTGACATGAGGTTGTATCCTAAGGACTCAACAAGCATGACTCTGCCCATGTGTATGTCCTTAGAGATCGCAACCTTACCAAGACCCAATACCTGACTTTTGCCTTTGTCAGCAAAGATGATATGCTTCAGATGTGACAGTGATAAGGGAGCATCCATTAATAGGTTCTTGTCACTAATCATGTGATTTGTACATCCACTATAGAGGACCCACTCATTGGCTTTGGGTTGATCATCCTGCAGATGAATTAGTGCAACTTACGATCTCATATACTTCATTAGTGAAGAATATGGTATCAATTTCATCAGATGAATTTCATTAAGCAGTAAAACATATATAGCAGTATGAGGACGTGTGAAATGAAAGTTCATTTCTTCATGATTAGCATACGTCCTTTCAGGCAATGTTGTCAGGTCCCCAGCAAATTCTTTAGACGTTAGAGCACGTCTGGAGAACTGACCCTGCAGAGGAAGTTAGTTCTTTTTCTTCACCACCCACATCTGAAGGGGTGGCAAAGAGTTCATCACTCTGCGAGCTCCATATGAGAATGGTGGCATAGAGGCCAATCCATTTCGTTTCACATAAGAGGGGTTAGGGTAAGCATATGAATAAGCAGAGAAATTCTTCAAGGACTTATGAACATATTGGTTTGAAGAATAATGCACATATTCATCGCCCTTAGCTCTACCCTGCGAAACTGAGTTGTTAGCACGATGATGATCATATGAGGACTTTGATCCTTTTGAGGAATTTGATCCACGTGAGGACCTTGGTCCGTATGAGGACTTGGATCCATATGAAGAATTTGGTCCATATGAATATTTTGACCTGGGGTTCCTATTCTTCACAGGTGGTGTCATGAGGACATTCACCTGAAGACTTTCAAGGCACCTTTTGGGAACCCAGATTTTCTTCATAGGAGAACCGTTCCTGTAGTTAGTGCCAACATATCTAGCAAATACTTCACCATTCTGATTTTTGAACAGTTTATAGTTGGAGTCAAATGACTCATCAGAAGAATGAGGAGATTCACATGTAAAGCCAGATAAGTTAGATGGATCAACTGGAGGTCCCTTTGCAGCAATGAGGTTTTAGGGTACTGCTTAGGCTTCCAATATGTTCCATCAGCATTGAGTTTCCTCTCAAAGGCAATACACTCTTTCCTAGGGTTCCTCTTGAGGATCTGCTTTTTAAGCACATCACAAAGATTCCGATGCCCTTTGAGGCTTTTGTACATGCCTGTCATGTACAATTCCTTCAGCGCTGCATCGTCAGTGATACTAGCAATGTCCTCAGATGAGGAATTAGTAATAGCAGAGGTAGGTGAAGAAGTTGTAACAATTGAAGCATTTGAACATTCAGGTGAAGAATTAGCAGATTCACGTTCAATGCACTTTAAGCATGGAGGAACAAATTCTTCCTGAGAAGCGCTGATTTGTTGAGCAAGTAATGAATCGCGCTGCTTTTGAAGATCTTCATAACTCACTCTTAGCTTCTCAAGATCTTGCTTTCTTTGAAGAAACTCATAAGAAAGCTTCTCATGATCTGACAGGAGAGTGTTATGATGACCTTGAAGGCTGTCAAACCTACACTGAAGTCTCTGAAGATTTTCAGTCAGTGCTTTAGTGCGATCCATTTCTTCACCCAACATATCATCACTTTTATATAGCATGTTTTGAACCTTTTCAAAAGCCCTTTGTTGTTTTACCGCAATCTTAGCAAGTTTAGAGTAGCTGGGCTTGAGATCTTCATCAGATTCATTTTCACTAGATTCAGAGGAGGTATATTTGAGTACCTTGGCACCCTTTGCCATGAAGCAATAGGTGGGAGTGTAGTCATCACTATCTTCATCAGCTTTGTCGGTGAGGTCATTTTCTTCAGAGTTGAAGATGGACTTGCGGATTTAATGCGATAGTGAGAGCCAGACTCGCCACACCAGACTCGGACTCCTCTGATGCCTCCTCTTCCTCATGTTCCTCAGATTCAGCTTCGGAGTCCATTTCCTTGCCAATGAATGCCTGAGCCTTCTTGGAGCTGCTTTTCTTGTGAGATGAAGACTTTGAGGATTTTGATGATGAATATTTCGACGATTTCTTCTTCTTCTTAGCATCATCAGAACTGTAATCCTTGTATTTCTTCTTCTTTAATTCCTTTTCCCACCGAGGACAATCTTGAATGTAGTGACCAGGTTTCTTGCATTTGTGGCATAGCCTTCTCTTATAGTCACTGGATGAGGAATTACTGCTCCTTGAGGATTTTCCAAAGCGACCACGTCTTGATAACTTCTGGAACTTCTTCACGAGCGGTGCTAGCTCTGGCTCAATTCTTGAGGTCACCAAGGCTACTACCGAGTCTTCACAATCAGATTCGAGACCTGCCTTGGCCTTCGAGGCACGTGATTTGCCACAGAAGAACCATAGAGATCTCTCTTTTGAAGAAGTGGAACTCATGAGTATTTAGCCTCTCGAGGATATCACCGGATCAAGTGACTTGTAGTCGAAGACGTTCTTGTATCATCGCGCGGAGTATCAAATGAGGAATCAAGCGATCTCAACAATTTCTTCACCACCTCATGGTCAGTGATGTCAGTGGCACCAAGAGCTTGAAGCTCATTTGAGATGTAAGTGAGGTGATCAAAGGTTTGTTGAACATTTTCATTGTCGAGTCTTTTGAAGCGGTTGAAGAGATTGCGAAGAACATCAACTCGAGAGTCACGCTGAGTTGAGACTCCTTCATTTACTTTGGACAACCTGTCCCAGATGAGCTTAGCAGTTTCCAAAGAACTCACTCTTCCATACTATCCTTTGCTCAGATGGTCAGATATGATATTCTTCGCTTGAGAATCAAGTTGCTTGAATCTCTTCATATCGGTACCGTTCAGTGAGGGTGAGACAGAGGGAACACCATTTTCCACAACATACCAGAGATCATTGTCAATTGCCTCAAGATGCATTCGCATGTTGTTCTTCCAGTAGGGGTAGTCTGTTCCATCAAAGGTAGGACACCCAGCCGAGACCTTGATCATACCTGCGGTCGACATAACTAAAACTCCGGTGGTTAAACTAAAATCACACGTAACAAGGAGTACCTTGCTCGATACCAATTGAAAGTCGTTATATCGACTAGAGGGGGGTGAATAGGCAATTTTTATGAATTCTTCACTGAGGAATTTGCCGGTGAGGAAATTCCTTAGCGAAGAACTACTTGCAGCGGAATAAGTACTCAGAAGTAAGCATAACAGAATAAGGGCATGGTCATCATGATGAAATGAACACAATCACAGAGTACAGAAAGCGTAATCACAGGATAACACAAGATGAAGACAAGCAGACTGAAGAAATTGAACTGAGGAAATTGAGAAAGTCTTCATTCAAAGTCTTCAAACACAGTATGAACGACTACTCAACACAGTAATGAGGAAATGAATGAGTTGCGGAAATAGAACCAGTAAGGTTGGTGAAGACAATGATTTGGTAGACCAGTTCCAACTGCTGTCTCAGTTGTACGTCTGGTTAGAGCGGCTGAGTATTTAAACTCGAGGACACACAGCCTTGACACCCGATCGCTGAGCACGCAGCTCGGGACACCAAGTCCTCACCGTATTCTTCTTGAACAAAGGTCACACAGACCTCGTCCAATCACTCGTGGTAAGTCTTCAGGCGACTTCCAAACCTTCACAGACTTGGTCACTCGGCGATCCACAATTCCTCTTGGATGCTCTAGACCATGACGCCTAACCGTCTGGAAGAAGCACAGTCTTCAAAGGTAACAAGCGTCGGATCCACGCAGATCAATCTCTTGATGATGCTCAATCACTTTGGGTTTGTAGGGGTTTGGTTTTGGGTTTTCCTCACTCGATGATTTTCGCCAAAGTCCTCGGAGGATGGGTTGCTCTCAATTGACAAGTGTCTGCTTTCTCTCGAGCAGCCAACCAGCTAGTGGTTGTAGGGGCGGCTATTTATAGCCTAGCCCGACATGATAAGACATAAATGCCCTTTAATGATATGACCGTTAGGTGGATAAGATATTTTGGAACAGCTAGCGCAAGAAGACAACAACGGTCGGAAATTTGACTTTCAAATTCCTCGGGGCTATCATGTTCCTCATTTGTGTAGGCAATCCAAGACCGGCGAATTCCTAACTCCTCGGTCGAAATAAATTCCTAAGTGACGGTAAGAACTTCGTCTCACATCAAGAAATTGACTGAATCTGTATGAGATTTCCAAAGGCTTCACTCAAGGGATTGGTAGGTGTAGGATTTTGAGTTGAGCATCACATGGAAAATTTTCCTTAGTATTTCCTCGACCCCTTTAACGATCGGGTGTTTCCTATGACTCAAGAAAGAGAAAACGAAACTACGAAAACAAAAATATTCACGCTTCATGTTCCTCAAATGAATACCAAGTCTTCAAGGTCACACCAATTTCTTCACTTTCAGAGTCTTCAGAAAGTCTTCAGAATACCAAAGTCTTCAGACGAAGAACTTTATTTTAGGGTCGACTTTCTCTCAGAATATCAAACTCCTCATAGACTTATAGACCTGTGTACACTCATAAACACATTAGTCTCTTAACCTATAAGTCTTCAATACACCAAAATCACTAAGGGGCACTAGATGCACTTACAGTTTGAACTATGTTTGTAGTTTGCATGTTTAAACTTCGGTCGAACTATGTTTGAATTTTCAAATGTTTGGTCAAAAAATTGGTTTTTTTATCTCGGTGCCCTAATATAGGACACCTGTTGGATACGGAGCTTCCTCGTGCCAAAAAAAAATCTATTTTTGCACCCAATTTTTTTTACAACACCATGTTTTCGTGCCCAAAAATAGGGCAACTATTGGAGATGCTCTAAATCTATGATGCTCGATAGCGTTGGAGCCCTGGGAGTTGATTGAGGGCATCAATTTCATGGTGGGACCATGATGGTCAGTGGGATGGTTCGCGTGAATTGTTGTGCCGTGACGCCTATGCTATCTCTTCCCTGATGAGCCCCTGTGGTAAGTGAGAGATCGACGTGTGGGTCACCTTTTTCGGTGAAAGGGGGAGGTGATCTTTTGCTGGTCCACCTTGTGTGCGGTGTGCCATCTGCAGGGGCTTTTTCTTAGTACATGTCCTTTAGAAGCCCTGGGGAGCCTCTGGACCGAGGGGTGGTGATTTAGGGAAGGGTTGCAATGGTCGGCGGGTATCGTTTGTGGTGTGGTGCTGGGGAAGGCACACATTCGTGCTACCATTGGAGGGCTCTTGCCTTTGCATGCGGTGTTTCCGTTAGAGGAGATGTGCCCCTGTGAAAGTGTGTCCCATTTCTTAATCATGTTTCAGTTATGATGATGATGTATGATTAGAGGGACTAATACCTTCCTGAAGTAATTATGAGATGTTAATTCCTCTACACTGATAAAGGATGGAAGAAAGGCGGGCCCCAATCCAAAGAGGGATATGTTGTTTTTTTGACAATATTGAGACTTTATTCATTAGGTATTAGAAGTACATCGTTCATGAGGTCATGAGGATCATTACAATCTCATCTACAGCTTCCTCAAACCAAACAGAAGTCAAAGAAAATCTAGCTAATTTAGCAAGCCCATGAGCTACTTTATTTGCTTCTCTATTACAATGTTCGAATCTAGTAATACTAAAATCACAAGCATAATGAAAACAATCGTCAAAGATTGCTGCTGGCGCACCCGCTGATTGTCCTCCATCCTGCATAGTATAAATTACCTCCAGGTTATCTAAGTTAATAATAAGGCAATTACATCCCGCCCTTTGCGCCAGAGTTAAACCAAACTTGAGAGCAAGGGCTTCCGCCATCACCACATTGAAGGAAATACGCCCTAGAGGCAATAATAAAGTTGTTATTTATATTTCCTTATATCATGACAAATGTTTATTATTCATGCTAGAATTGTATTAACCAGAAACTTGGTACATGTGTGAATACATAGACAAATAGAGTGTCCCTAGTATGCCTCTACTTGGCTAGCTCATTAATCAAAGATGGTTAAGTTTCCTGACCATAGACATGTGTTGTCATTTGATGAACGGGATCACATCATTAGAGATTGATGTGATGGACAAGACCCATCTGTTAGCTTAGCATAATGATCGTTAAGTTTTATTGCTATTGCTTTCTTCATGACTTATACATATTCCTCTGACTATGAGATTATGCAACTCCCGAATACCGTAGGAACACCTTATGTGCTATCAAATGTCACAACGTAGCTGGGTGATTATAAAGATGCTCTACAGGTGTCTCCGAAGGTGTTTGTTGGGTTGGCATAGATCGAGATTAGTATTTGTCACTCCGTGTATCGGAGAGGTATCTTTGGGCCCTCTCATTAATGCTCATAACTATAAGCCTTGCAAGCAAGTGACTAATGAGTTAGTTGCGGGATGATGCATTACGGTATGAGTAAAGAGACTTGCCAGTAACGAGACTGAACTAGGTATGATGATACCGTCGATTGAATCTCGGGCAAGTAACATACCGATGACAAAGGGAATGACGTATGTTGTTATGCGGTTTGACCGATAAAGATCTTCATAGTATATGTATGAGCCAATATGAGTATCCAGGTTCCTCTATTGGTTATTGACCGGAGATGTGTCTCGGTCATTGAGGGAGTCCTGGATTATGGGGTCCTCGGGCGTCCGGGCTATGTAATGTGGGCTGGACTAATGGGCCATGAAGATACAAGACAGAAGACTTCCTCCCGTGTCCGGATGGGACTCTCCTTTGCATGGATGGCAAGCTTGGCGTTCGGAGATGAAGATTCCTTCCTCTGTAAACCGACTCTGTACAACCCTAGGCCCGTCCGGTGTTTATATAAACCGGAGGGTTTAATCCGTAGAGGAAGAATCATAATCATACAAGCCAGACATCTAGGGTTTAGCCATTACGATCTCGAGGTAGATCAACTCTTGTAAACCCCATATTCATCCAAGATAATCAAGCAGGAAGTAGGGTATTACCTCCATCAAGAGGGCCCGAACCTGGGTAAACATCGTGTCCCTGTCTCCTGTTACCTTCGATCCTCAGATGCACAGTTCAGGGCCCCCTACCCGAGATCCGCCGGTTTTGACACTGACATTGGTGCTTTCATTGAGAGTCCCGTTGTGTCTTCGCCAGAAGGTTTGATGGCTCCATCAGTCATCTACAACAATGCTGCCCTGAGGGAGGTCTTTCACCCTGGCCAGATCTTTGTGTTCGGCGGCTTCGCATTGCGGGCCAACTTGCTTGGCCATCTAGAGCAGATCGACAGCTACGCCCCAGGCCACCAGATTAGTTTTGGAAGTCTGGATTATGTCGCTGATATCTGAGGAGACTTGATCTTCCAAGGGTTCGCGACCCCAACCTCCGCTCCGGCCTTAGATCCGGAATGCATCACCAGGTCCGAAGACGGGATTCTTGAGCCCGCCGGACTCTCTGTGGCTATTGAGCCCAGTATGGGAGAGTCGGAGGAGTAGTGTCACCGACAATCATCTTGAAGCCGAACTCTTCCCCGACCACTGGCTCCGAACACTCGGAGTCAGCAACATGTGATCTCGGCCAAGGAATTTCTTTCCGGACGTACTCCATGGACTCTCTTCTCCCTGGCCAAACATCGCCTTTAAGCGAGGCTCTGGACTTAATGCGATCCCTCGTCATTATAGAGGAGCAACGTTCGAACTACGCCCAGCCCGGACTAGGGGCTGAGAGCGGGGAATTTCACGTCCCACCCACCACCCACTTCATAGCCACTGTCGAGGACTTAAACAACATGCTCGATTACGACTCCAAAGACATCGACGGTATGGACGACGATGCCGGAGAAGAGCAAGCCCAAAACCCGCCGTTTATCGGACGCTGGACAACCACCTCTTCATATGACGTATACATGGTGGATACGCCCAAAGAGGGTAATGGCGATAACGAGAAAAATCCAGTTGAGGATAAACCTCCTGAGATACAACCAAAGCGCCGACGTCAGCGGCGCCACTCTAAATCACGCCGTGGAAAAGACAGCAATACCGGCACCGGAGGTAACAATACTCCGAACGGCGCCAAAGACCAGGAAGACCCCGTCGAGCCAACCTTCGAACAGGACGATCAGGAAGATGGGCAAATCAGCCCTGATGAACAGGCTGTATACGAAGACTCGAAGGATAGTAACTACCTTCCACTCTCCGAGGATGAGGTGAGCCTTGGCGAGGAAGACTTTATCATACCTGAGGAACCCCTCGAACAGGAGCGCTTTAAGCACCAGCTAATAGCCACTGCAAGGAGCCTGAAGAAGAAGCAGTAGCAGCTTCAAGCTGATCAAGATCTGCTCAACGATAGGTGGACTAATGTCCTGGCAGCCGAGGAATACGGCCTCGGGCGCCCAACCAAGAGTTACCCGAAGCGTAAGCTGCTACCTCAATTCGACGACGAGGCGCTGGAGCCCGTACCATCAGCGCGTAATGCGGCCGACCGTCCACCACGTGGCCGTGACAAAACGGCAACTCAAGCCGAACACCAGCCCGTACTACCTCGCCGTAAAGGTAGAGACATAACAGCTCGGGATATACGTATGACCTACGACAGGACCTGGAAAATAGAGTAGGTTAGACCAGATCGATCTATGGATCGCGGGGGCGTGCCCCGGCACGCGAAGATGGCTATCCAGCCGGGCGCGACAAGCATAACCACGTCCGGGCCGAAAACCGTAGACGGACTCCATCCGAACTGCGTCGCGACTTGGCCCAATATAGAGGTGCCGCACACCCCCTCTGCTTCACTAACGAAGTAATGGAGCACGAATTCCCAGAAGGGTTCAAACCCGTGAATATCGAATCATATGAGGGAACAACAGATCCCGCGGTATGGATTGAGGACTTTCTTCTCCATATTCATATGGCCCGCGGCGATGATCTTCATGCCATCAAATACTTCCTGCTAAAGCTCAAAGGACCAGCTCGGCACTGGATAAACAGCCTGCCAGAAAACTCCATTGGCAGCTGGGAAGACCTGGAAGACGCCTTCTGCGACAACTTCTAGGGTACGTACGTCTGACCTCCGGATGCCGATGACTTAAGTCACATAGTTCAACAGCCCGGAGAGTCAGCCAGGAAATTCTGGACTAGGTTCCTAATTAAAAAGAACCAGATTGTCGACTGTCCGGATGCCAAAGCCCTAGCAGCCTTTAAACACAACATTCGCGACGAATGGCTCGCCCGACACCTTAACCAAGAAAAGCCAAGGTCCATGGCAGCCCTCATGACACTTATGACCCGCTTTTGCGCGGGCGAAGATAGTTAGCTAGCCCGTAGCAGCAATAGTGCAAGTGAACCTGGCACCTATGAAGCCAGAAATAGCAACGACAAGCCCCGACGCAATAGGCACAAGCATCAAAGCAACGATGACAATACCGATGACACGACGGTCAACACCGGATTCAGTGCCTCCAAGTCCGGTCAGCGGAAGAAGCCATTTAAAAGAAGCAATCCGGGCTCATCCAGCTTGGACCGAATTCTCGATCGACCATGTCAGATCCATGGCACCCCCGATAAACCCGCAAATCATACCAACAGAAGTTGTTGGGTCTTTAAACAAGCCGGTAAGTTAAATACCGAGAATAAGGAGAAGGGGTCGCCAAGTGAGGACGATGACGATGAGCTCCGTCCACCGAACACAGGGGGACAGAAGAATCCCCCCCCCCCCCCAAGTCAAAATGGTGAACATGATATACGCTACTCATATCCCCAAGAGGGAGCGCAAACGCGCGCTCAGGGACGTCTATGCAATAGAGCCAGTCGCCCCAAAGTTCAATCCATGGTCATCCTGCCCGATCACTTTCGATCGTAGGGACCATCCGACCAGTATCTGTCATGGCAGCTCAGCCGCACTGGTCCTCGACCCAATCATTGATGGATTCCACCTCACGCGAGCCCTCATGGACGGTGGCAGCAACCTTAACCTGCTTTATTAGGACAGAGTCCGCAAGATGGGCATCGATCCGTCAAGGATCAAGCCCACAAAACTACCTTTAAAGGAGTAATACCAGGTGTAGAGGCCCGTTGCACGGGCTCAATCACATTGGAAGTCGTCTTCGGCTCTTCGGACAACTTCCAAAGCGAAGACTTGATCTTCGACATCGTCCCCTTCCGCAGTGGCTATCATGCATTCCTCGGACGAACCGCATTCGCTCGCTTCAACGCCGGTGCCACACTATGCCTATCTCAAACTCAAGATGCCTAGACCGCGTGGTGTCATAATAGTCAACGGTAACATGGAACGCTCCCTCCGTACCGAGGAGCACACTACGGCTCTGGCAGCGGAGGTACAGGGCGTCCTTATCAAGCAGAACATCAATTCGGCGGCCAAGCCCCCAGACACTATTAAACGAGTCCGGACTACCCCGCAGAATGATAGTCCAACTCGTCAGGAGTTCGAGTAGCAATTCGGCCTCTGTCTCAGCCCCGATTGAATTGCGGCATACGTACCGCGCGTACATAACTACGCACTAAAAATACGATGGGCAAAGACAGAGGCTTAATACGGCTCTATCCTTTTCAGGTTTCTTTTCCACGGGCCCCTCACGAGGGCCTGGTCATCGATCATTTCGAAGGATAACATACCAAGGAGGAAAGCAGCATAGACGGGTGGTGGAATATCCAGATGATCTTCTTGACAATCACTTTACCTGTTTTCAGGACCCACACACAGCTTCCCCTTAGTCTCGGCATGTTAAATAGCCATGTTGCTTATCGTATTATCTGTACAAATACGTTTTGATGTATCAAACAGACTATAATGGAAACAGTCTCCAGCCCAATATACGTGGCACTGGTTTACTCATTCATTACATTTCACTGTTTTCTATCAATTGCACCCGCCCCCTTTGGTACGACTTAACTCGCCAGGGGCCCCATTGTGCTCCATACGTTTATAACAAGTCCGAACACTTTTTACAGTATAATTTGGCACCCCGAATATAGCATTATATGCATCGGCTCCGAATCATGTCTTTGGTCAATAGTTGGGTTGCCCGGCTCCTGTGCTTGCTACCTTACGTTCCGTCTTATCGGCTAGGGTAGTAAAGGGAGAACTACTGCGATTGTGTTTCTGGTTTATCTGGATAAACACCTTAGTACAGAAAGCCGAAAACTGACTGTCATGATGCGGCGAGAGCTGGTTAGCTATTCGGTGGATAAAACATAAATCTTTTGTGATTTTTTTCGCATTATGCGACGGGTCGGCCTCCACCTGATCAGGTGTCTACAGCGCCCTATTCCGGATAAACAAATACTAGCTAGGGGCTGCGCCTACACTCCTATTGTCGAACTCCTATGGCTAAGTGAGAGTGATAAAGCCACATAGTCCGATTGCCTGGTTCGCTGCGCTAAACACCTCCTTCAAGGACCAAACTCTTGGGTCAAGTGTGTTTAGGTTCCAACCCGAACACCCCCGTACTACCTACGTGGGGGATGAAGCTGACGACCGGCCAACTCTCAGATTTAATAAAACGGCCGCACAGGAGGAAATATTTTCACACAACAACAAGCAATATATTGCATATAGGCTTTGTTCCATAATGCAGGACTGGATAACATGAATACATTCATTCAAAGATAATGTCCTTCGCACACTGGCCCTCTACAATGTGTGATCCTTCCAGGACATCATCAAAATACCGCTTGGTGTGTGGTGCTCTTTGCCCGCAGGCGGTCCCTCGGTCGCGAGCTTGACGGCATGATACGTCTCCAACGTATCTATAATTTTTTATTGCTCCATGCTACTTTATCTACTGTTTTGGACCATATTGGGCTTTTTTTTCCACTTTTATATCATTTTTGGGACTAACCTATTAACCGGAGGCCCAGCCCAGAATTGTTGTTTTTTTGCCTATTTCAGTATTATGAAGAAAAGGAATATCAAACGGAGTCCAAACGGAATGAAACCTTCGGGAATGTGATTTTCTCACCGAACGTGATCCAGAGAACTTGGAGTGCAAGTCAAGAAGCAACCGGAGCCTCCACGAGATAGGAGGGCGCCCCCCCCCCTATAGGGCGCGTCCCCCTGTCTCTTGGGCCCCTCGGGCGGCCACCGACGTACTTCTTCTTCCTATATATACCTACGTACCCCGAAAACATCCAGGGGCACCACGAAACACAATTTCCACCACCGTAACCTTCTGTATCCGCGAGATCCCATCTTGGAGCCTTCGCCGGCACTCTGTCGAAGGGGGAATCAAGCACAGGGGGCCTCTACATCAACATCCTTGCCCCTCCGATGAGTTGTGAGTAGTTTACCACAGACCTACGGGTCCATAGTTATTAGCTAGATGGCTTCTTCTCTCTTTTTGGATCTCAATACAATGTACTCCCCCTCTCTTGTGGAGATCTATTCGATGTAATCTCTTTTTGCGGTGTGTTTGTCGAGATCCGATGAATTGTGGGTTTATGATCAAGTTTATATATGAATAATATTTGAATCTTCTTTGAATTCTTTTATGTATGATTAAGTTATCTTTGCAAGTCTCTTTGAATTATCGGTTTAGTTTGGCCTACTAGATTGATCTTTCTTGCCATGGGAGAAGTGCTTAGCTTTGGGTTCAATCTTGCGGTGTCCTTACCCAAAGGATGTAAAGGGTTGCAAGGCACGATTGTATTGTTGCCATCGAGGATAACAAGATGGGGTTTATATCATATTGCATGAGTTTATCCCTCTACATCATGTCATCTTGCTTAATGTGTTACTCTGTTCTTATGAACTTAATACTCTAGATGCATGTTAGATAGCGGTCGATGTGTGGAGTAATAGTAGTAGATGCAGGAAGGAGTCGGTCTACTTGTAATGGATGTGATGCCTATATATATGATCATGCCTAGATAATCTCATAACTATGCGCTTTTCTATCAATTGCTCGACAGTAATTTGTTCACCTACTGTAATACTTATGCTATCTTGAGAGAAGCCACTAGTGAAACCTATGGCCCCCGGGTCTATCTCTTATCATATTTGCTTCCAATCTACTTTTATTTGCATCTTACTTTTTGCATCTATATTATAAAATACCAAAAATATATTTATCTTATCATACTATCTTTATTAGATCTCACTTTCGCAAGTGGCCGTGAAGGGATTGACAACCCCTTTATTGCGTTGGTTGCGAGTTCTCGCTTTGTTTGTGTAGGTGCGTGGGACTTTTGAGGAGCCTCCTCTTGGATTGATACCTTGATTCTCAAAACTGAGGGAAATACTTACGCTACACTTTGCTGCATCACCCTCTCCTCTTGAGGAAAACCAACATAAGCTCAAGGCGTAGCAAGAAGGATTTCTGGCGCCGTTGCCGGGGAGGTCTTCGCTCAAGTCAAGACATACCAAGTACCCATCACAAACCTATCTCCCTCGCATTTACATTATTTGCCATTTGCCTCTCGTTTTCCTCTCCCCCACTTCACCCTTGCCGTTTTATTCGCCCTCTCTTTCCCAATCTCTTCTCTCTTTTCCGTTTGCCTTCCCGTTGCCATGGCCGAATAAAAAAGAACTACGGGTTTTGTCCCTAGTTCCAGTGCCCTGGATAACCCCTCTATCCTCTCTAAGCTCATAAATAATGATGCTATAGAAAGACCCACCGGGGTCTCCAATGAGAGCTTGAATAACTTCAATGAGGATGACTCTAGAATTTTTCGCTATTTACTTGATGAGTCTTTAAAGGATGCTTGGGATAGGTTACTTAGGATTCGGGCTAGCTATGTGCCACAATATCAAATTGAAATTTACTTAAATTTTTTATGTTAGCTTGCCGCTTCCTTCAAACAAGTTTTAGATTCTATCTTTGAAGAAGGTTTTCTTGAAGGGGATGCTATAGACACTTATGAAAAAATGAAAACTATATTTGGGCATCCTATGAATGATAAGGTTGAATCAACCACTCTCTTGTGCTTTTATCAGAATGAAATTATTAAAGAGATGAAATCTAGTTTAGAAGCAAACTTCCGTAACGTGCTTAATCTTACTTATTCCATTAATGGCCATGTGCTTAACTTAAATAGAAGAATGAATGCCATAGAAAGGAGATTCTCCTCTCCGAGTGCCAAAGATGGCACTACTTAGATCTATCCTCGCTTTTATGCCTAGCTAGGGGCGTTAAACGATAGTGCTAGTTGGGAGGCAACCCAATTTTTTTGTTTTTGTTTCTGTTTAGGAATAAATAATCCATCTAGCCTCTGTTTATATGTGGTTTTATCTTTTAATTATTGTTTGTGCCAAGTTAAACCTATTGGATCTTCTTGGATGATAGTTATTTGATCTTGCTGTAATTTCCAGAAACTTTGCGCTTAGTGCCCGAATTGTTAAAAATTACCAGAACGTGATAAAATAGTGATTCAAATTGCTGCTGATCAATAAACAAATTTTATAGGACGTCTAATTTTGGTAGATTTTGTGGAGTTCCAGAAGTTTGCGTTAGTTACAGATTACTACAGACTGTTCTGTTTTTGACAGATTCTATTTTTCGTGTGTTGTTTGCTTATTTTGATGAATCTATGGCTAGTAAAATAGTTTATAATCCATAGAGAAGTTGGAATACAGTAGGTTTAACATTAATATAAATAAATAATGAGTTCATTACAGTACCTTAAAGTAGTCTTTTGTTTTCTTTCTCTAACGGAGCTCACGAGATTTCTATTGAGTTTTGTGTTGTGAAGTTTTCAAGTTTTGGGTAAAGCTTTTATGGACTATGGAATAAAGGGTGGCAAGAGCCTAAGCTTGGGGATGCCCATGGCACCCCAATATATTCAAGAATAGCCAAAATCCTAAGCTTGGGGATGCCCCGGGAAGGCATCCCTCTTTCGTCTTCGTTCATTGGTAACTTTACTTGGGGCTATATTTTTATTCACCACATGATAAGTGTTTTGCTTGGAGCGTCGTGTGTTATATTAGTCTTTGCTTTTTAGTTTACCACAATCATCCTTGTTGTACACACCTTTTGAGAGAGCCATACATAAATTGAATTTGATAGAATACTCTATGTGTTTCACTTATATCTTTTGAGCTTGATAGTTTTGCTCATAGTGCTTCACTTATACCTTTTGAGCGTGATAATTTTTGCTCTAGTGCTTCACTTAGATCTTTTAGAGCACGGTGGTGTATTTTTTTTAAAGAAACTATTGATCTCTCATGCTTCACTTAGATTATTTTGAGAGTCGTTAATAGCATGGTAATTTGCTTAATGTTAATACACTTGGCATTCAAGATATGTGAAACTTTCCTTTGATTGCGTTGAATACTAAGAAAAGTTTGATGCTTGATAATTGTTTTGAGATATGAAGATGGTGATATTAGTCATGCTGGTTGAGTAGTTGTGAATTTAAAGAATAGTTGTGTTGAAGTTTGTGATTCCCGTAGCATGCACGTATGGTGAACCGTTATGTGATGAACTCGGAGCATGATTTATTTATTGATTGTCTTCCTTATGAGTGGCGGTCGGGGACGAGCGATGGTCTTTTCCTACCAATCTATCCCCCTAGGAGCATGCGCGTAGTACTTTGTTTTGATAACTTCTAGATTTTTGCAATAAGTATATGAGTTCTTTATGACTAATGTTGAGTCCATGGATTATACGCACTTTTTCCCATCCTTTCACCCTTGCTAGCCTCTCTAATACCGCGCACTTTTCGTCGGTATCATACACCCACCACATATCTTCCTCAAAACAGCCACCATACCTACCTATCATGGAATTTCCATAGCCATTCCGAGATATATTGCCATGCAACTTTCCACCGTCCCGTTTATTATGACACGCTCCATCATTGTCATATTGCTAGCATGATCATGTAGCTGACATCGTATTTGTGGCAAAGCCACCGTTCTTAATTCTTTCATACATGTCACTCTTGATTCATTGCATATCTCGGTACACCGCCGGAGGCATTCATATATAGTCATATTTTGTTCTAAGTATCGAGTTGTAATTCTTGAGTTGTAAGTAAATAAAAGTGTGATGATCATCATTATTAGAGCATTGTCCCAAGTGAGGAAAGGATGATGGAGACTATTGTTCCCCCACAAGTCGGGATGAGACTCTGGACGAAAAATTAAAAAAAAGAAAAAAAGAAAAGAGGCTATAAAAAAAGAGAGAGAAAAGGCCCAAAGAAAAAAAAGAGAGAATAAGAGAGAAGGGGCAATGTTACTATCCTTTTACCACACTTGTGCTTCAAAGTAGCACCAAGATCTTCATGATAGAGAGTCTCTCATTTTGTCACTTTCATATACTAGTGGGAAATTTTCATTATATAACTTGGCTTTAATATTCCAATGATGGGCTTCCTCAAAATGCCCTAGGTCTTCGTGAGCAAGCGAGTTGGATGCACACCCACTTAGTTTCTTTTGTTGAGCTTTCATATACTTATAGCTCTAGTGCATCCGTTGCATGGCAATCCCTACTCACTCACATTGATATCTATTGATGGGCATCTCCATAGCCCGTTGATACGCCTAGTTGATGTGAGACTATCTTCTCCCTTTTTGTCTTCTCCACAACCACCATTCTATTCCACATATAGTGCTATATCCATGGCTCACGCTCATGTATTGCGTGAAGATTGAAAAAGTTTTGAAAATGTTAAAGTATGAAACAATTGCTTGGCTTGTCATCGGGTTGTGCATGATTTAAATATTTTGTGTAGGGAAGATGGAGCATAGCCAGACTATATGATTTTGCAGGGATAACTTTCTTTGGCCATGTTATTTTGAGAAGACATAATTGCTTAGTTAGTATGCTTGAAGTATTATTATTTTTATGTCAATATGAACTTTTGTCTTGAATCTTTCGGATCTGAATATTCATACCACAATTAAGAAGATTTACATTGAAATTATGCCAAAGTATCACTCCGCATCAAAATTCTCTTTTATCATTTACCTACTCGAGGACGAGCAGGAATTAAGCTTGGGGATGCCTCGATACGCTCCAACGTATCTATAATTTTGATTGCTCCATGCTACTTTATCTACTGTTTTGGACCATATTGGGCTTTATTTTCCACTTTTATATCATTTTGGGAATAACCTATTAACCGGAGGCCCAGCCCAGAATTGCTGTTTTTTGTCTATTTCAGTATTTCGAAGAAAACA
This sequence comes from Aegilops longissima, assembly GCA_021605205.1. NCBI lineage: Eukaryota > Viridiplantae > Streptophyta > Magnoliopsida > Poales > Poaceae > Aegilops > Aegilops longissima. The sequence goes on along the minus strand of CM038677.1, from coordinate 453,685,009 downwards.
AATATCAAAAGGAGTCCAAACGGAATGAAACCTTTGGGAACGTGATTTTCTCACCGAACGTGATCCAGAGAACTTGGAGTGCAAGTCAAGAAGCAACCGGAGCCTCCACGAGATAGGAGGGCGCGCCCCCCTGTCTCGTGGGCCCCTCGGGCGGCTACCGACGTACTTCTTCTTCCTATATATACCTACGTACCCCGAAAACATCCAGGGGCACCACGAAACACAATTTCCACCATCGTAACCTTCTGTATCCGCGAGATCCCATCTTGGAGCCTTCGCCGGCACTCTGTCGGAGGGGGAATCAAGCACGGGGGGCCTCTACATCAACATCCTTGCCCCTCCGATGAGTTGTGAGTAGTTTACCACAGACCTACGGGTCTATAGTTATTAGCTAGATGGCTTCTTCTCTCTTTTTGGATCTCAATACAATGTTCTCCCCCTCTCTTGCGGAGATCTATTCGATGTAATCTCTTTTTGTGGTGTGTTTGTCGAGATCCGATGAATTGTGGGTTTATGATCAAGTTTATCTATGAATAATATTTGAATCTTCTTTGAATTCTTTTATGTATGATTAAGTTATCTTTGCAAGTCTCTTCGAATTATCGGTTTAGTTTGGCCTACTAGATTGATCTTTCTTGCCATGGGAGAAGTGCTTAGCTTTGGGTTCAATCTTGCGGTGTCCTTACCCAGTGATAGAAAGGGTTGCAAGGCACATATTTTATTGTTTCCATCGAGGATAACAAGATGGGGTTTATATCATATTGCATGAGTTTATCCCTCTACATCATGTCATCTTGCTTAATGCGTTACTCTGTTCTTATGAACTTAATACTCTAGATGCATGCTGGATAGCGGTCGATGTGTGGAGTAATAGTAGTAGATGCAGGCAGCAGTCGGTCTACTTGTTATGGACGTGATGCCTATATACATGATCATGCCTAGATAATCTCATAACTATGAGATTTTCTATCAATTGCTCGACAGTAATTTGTTCACCCACCGTAATACTTATGCTATTTTGAGAGAAGCCACTAGTGAAACCTATGGCCCCCGGGTCTATCTCTTATCATATTTGCTTCCAATCTACTTTTATTTGCATCTATATTATAAAATACCAAAAATATATTTATCTTATCATACTATCTTTATTAGATCTCACTTTCACAAGTGGCCGTGAAGGGATTGACAACCCCTTTATTGCGTTGGTTGCGAGTTCTCAGTTTGTTTGTGTAGGTGCGTGGGACTTTTGAGGAGCCTCCTACTGGATTGATACCTTGGTTCTCAAAAGTGAGGGAAATACTTACGCTACACTTTGCTGCATCACCCTCTCCTCTTCGAGGAAAACCAACGCAAGCTCAAGACGTAGCACGACATTCATCTTCGCCCACTGCACGTTGACATGGGCGAAGGCCATCCGCGCACCTTCAGTGCAGACTGACAGCTTTATGGCATCAAGCCGAGGGCAGGCGTCGACCAGCCGCTTCATGAGCCCGAAGTAGCTGCTGGGCATGGCTTCGGCAGGCCACAGACGGATTATCAAATCCTTCATGGCCAATCCGCCCACCCTATGCAGTTCGGTCAGCTGTTTCAGCTGATCGCTAAGGGGCACCGGATGCTCTGGCGCAAGGTATAGCGACCAGAACAGCTTCTCCGTTGAGCTCCCCTCTTCGGCTCGGAAGAACTCCGCGGCATCAGCAACACTGCGAGCCAGATCCGCAAACGCTCCTGGAGAACTCCAAATCCGGGTCAGTAAGAGGTACCTTTTCTTCACAAATTTTCTCTGCATAATAAAGGCCTTACCCGCTGCAATCTTCTTGGCCTCCTGGATTTCCCGGAGGGTGCCCTGGGCTTCAACTCGGGCCTCTTGTGCGCTTTGGCGGGCCTTAGCAAGTTCAGACTCTTGGTCTGTAATCTTGTGCTCCTAGGACTCGCATTTCTTTATGGCATCCTTGAGCTCCTGCTGAACCTCCCTGAGGGAGTCCTGGATTAGGGGGTGTTCGGATAGCCGGACTACCATCATCAGCCGAACTATCATTTGCCAGACTATCATCATCGACCGGACTCCAAGACTATGAAGATAGAAGATTGAAGACTTCCCCCCGTGTCCGGATGGGACTTTCCTTGGCGTGGAAGGCAAGCTTAGCGATACGGATATGTAGATCTCCTACTATTGTAACCGACTCTATGTAACCCTAGCCCTCTCCGGTGTCTATATAAACCGGATGGCTTTAGTCCGTAGGACATCAACCACAGCAACCCTTACAATCATACCATAGGCTAGCTTCTAGGGTTTAGCCTCCTTGATCTCGTGGTAGATCCACTCTTGTAAACATCCACAATATCAATATCAATCAAGCAGGGCGTGGGTTTTACCTCCATCAAGAGGGCCCGAACACAGGTAAACATCGTGTCCCTTGTCTCCTGTTACCATCCGCCTAGACGCACGCTTCGGGACCCCTACCCGAGATCCGCGGGTTTTGACACCGACATTGGTGCTTTCATTGAGAGTTCCTCTGTGTCGTCACCGATAGGCTTGATGGCCTCTTCAATCAACAACGACGCAGTCCTGGGTGAGACCTTTCTCCCCGGACAGATCTTCGTATTCGGCGGCTTCGCACTGCGGGCCAACTCGCTTGGCCATCTGGAGCAGATCGAAAGCTACGCCCCTGGCCGTCAGGTCAGGTTTGGAAGCTTAAACTTCACGGCCGATATCCGCGGGGACTTGATCCTCGATGGATCTGAGCCACAGCCGAGCGTGCCGCGCTGTCACGATGGGCATGACCTAACTCTGCCGCCGGACAGCACCTTGGAGGCCGCACCCGGATCCGCTCCGACTCATAGTCCGGAGCCGATCGCTCGAATCGAGGACGGATGGCTGGACACCGCCTCGAGCCGCAATTCCTCTGGCGATGGAGCGAATACTTACCTTGTCCCACGTAAAGCCCATGACTCGAGGTGCGGACTCCTGCCGGACTCCGAACCTCCTGCGCCCGCGGTCGAATCCGATTGGGCGCCGATCATGGAATTCACCGCTGCGAACATCTTTCAACACTTTCGCCCTTGGCGATATCATAAATTCATTGAAGCATCTCGCTATCCGGAGATCCCTGGCGAACTGCGGCGGGGGCGGTTGAGATGCGGATGATGAAGAAATTCAGATCCCACCACCACCCGCTTCGTAGCTACCGTCGGCGATTTAACCGGCGTGCTCGACTCGACTCAAGACATCGACGGTATGGGCGACGATGCGGAGACTACCAGAAACCAGTGCCTATAGGACCTTTGGAAGACCACCTCGTCATCGACATATACATGGTGGACACCCCAAAAGACGGGGGCGGCGAAGAAGCGCGGAGGCCGATTCCTTAAAGAAACAGCCCAAGCGCCGACGGCGTCGTGGCGTCGCTCTAAATCCCGCCACAAGAAGAATGGAGATTCCGCACGGAGATAATAACACCCCGAAAGTGCGAAGACAACTCCCTCCAAAGACGATCCAGCGCGGAGGAGGCGAAGCAAGCCCTCGGGAGAGGCGGCGGATTAAGAGGTCGAGGATGACAATTACTTACCTCCTCCGAAGGCGAGGCAAGCCTCGGCGACGCGAATTCGTCGTGCTGAGGATCCCGTCGAACAAGAGCGTTTTAGACGCAGGCTAATGGCCACGGCAAACAGCCTAAAGAAAAGCAGCAACAGCTTCAAGCTGATCAAGACCTCTTGGCCGACGGATGGACCGAGGTCCTCGCGGCGAAAATCTGAACTCGAGCGCCCCTCAAAAGTTACCCAAAGCGCAAGTTGCTCCCCGATTAGAGGAGGCAGCATCACCAGCGCGCTGTCGGCAGACCGACCACCCGTGGCCCCACGATAGAGAGGCGTGTAAGCCCTCCACCAAAACCGTACCCCGGCATCGCTCTAAAATCAAGAAGCCGCGGGGGAACGCGCCGGACTTGCGAGATATATTGGAGGACAAGGCAAGACAATCCAGATCTATCTATGGATCACGTGGGCGCCCCACCACCCACAGCGAATACCGTCGCACGGATACAACCACTCCGGCCGGGCCGAACACAGCAGACAATGCTCTCTCGAGCTACGTCGCGATATTGCTCAATCTGAGGCGCCGACACCCACTATGCTTCACCGATGAAGTAATGGATCATCAAATCCTGAAGGGTTCAAACCCGTTAATATCGAATCCTCGATAGCTGTGAGACCCAGCGATCTGGATTGAGATTATCTTCTCCATATACACATGGCCCATGGCGGCAATCTTCACGCCATCAAATATCTCCCGCTCAAGCTTAAAGGACCAGCTCGGCATTGGCTTAACAGCCTGCCCGCAGAGTCAATTGGATCTTTGGGAAGACACGGAAGCCGACATTTCGGCGCCGCAATTTCGACACGGTTCCTAACAAAGAAAAATCAAATCGTCGACTGTCCGGATGCAGAGGCACTCGCTGCCTTCAAACATAACATCCGTGACGAGTGGCTGGCCCTGCACCTAGGACAGGAGAAGCCGAAATCTATGGCAGCCCTCACATCCCTCATGACCCGCTTCTGTGCGGGAGAGGATAGTTGGCTCGCTCGTAGTAACAACCTCAGCAAAAACGCTGGCAGTCCGGATACTAAGGACCGCAATGGCAGGTTGCGTCGAAACAAAAACAAACGCCGCATTAACGGCGACAGCAATGAGGATACGGCAGTCAACGCCGGATTCGAGGCTCAAACCCGGTCAGCGGAAGAAGCCATTCAAAAGAACCACTCCGGGCCCGTCCAATTTGGACCGAATACTTGACCGCTCTTGTCAAATACATGGTACCCCCGAAAAGCCAGCTAACCATACCAACCGAGATTGTTGGGTATTCAAGCAGGCAGGCAAATTAATCGCCGAAAACAGTGACAGGGGGCTACAGCGATGACGAGGAAGAGACCGGTCGCCGAACAGCAGAGGACAAAGGATTCCCCCTCAAGTTCGGACGGTAAACATGATATCATAGCGCATATTCCCAAGAGGGAGCGGAGCGTGCACTAAGGGCGATCTGCGATGGAGCCAGTCGCCCCAAAATTGAACCCATGGTCCTCTTACCCGATCACTTTCGATCGAAGAGACCATCCGACCAGCATCCGCCATGGCGGATTCGCCGCATGGTTTTAGACCCAATCGTTGATGGATTTCACCTCACGAGAGTCCCGATGGACGGCGGCGAGCTGAACCTGCTTTATCGAGATACGGTCGCGCAAGATGGGCATAGACCCTTCAAGGATTAAACCTACAACGACGACCTTCAAAGGCGTCATACCAGCGTAGAGGCCAATTATGCGAGCTCGATTACCTTTGAAGTGGTCTTGGATCCCGGATAATTTCGAAGCGAGGAGTTAATCTTGACATAGTCCCGTTCATGGCGGCTATCACGCTCTGCTCGGACGAACGCGTTTACAAAATTCAGCGCGTGCCGCATTATGCATACCTTAAGCTCAAGATGCCAGGCCCTCGTGGAGTCATCACGGTCAATGGAAACACGGAACGCTCCCTCCGAACGGAGGAACATACAGCGGCTCTCGCGGCTGAAGTACAGAACAGCCTTTTACGACAGTTCTCGAGTCCGGCCGTTAAACGACCGGACACAACCAAACGCGCCCGGAGCAACATCAACCAAGACCACCTGGCACGTTCCGTGCACGCGTAGCAATGCGGCCCCAACCCCAGCCCTCGCGAAATTGCAAGACAAACTCTCCGCGTACATAATTACGCCCTGGAGATACCATGGGCATAGGGGGAAGGGCACAACCACAACAGACCCAGAGTGCGGTTCGACCACACCAGGGGCTCCCAAGTGTGTCACTCTTTTTTGTTTTATTTTTTCTCTTTTTTATACAGAACTCAGTCCGGCGGCGAACCTGCTGAACTCATGATGCAACAGCCAGGGAAGGACAAAGGCATGATTTAACACTCAGGTGGTCTCCATCACGAGCATTAAATTTGTTACATACAACATTCCGCTGCCTACCCTGGAGGGAGACGCCTTAATTCGTCCCAATCCTTGCTTTCCGCACTATTTGTATCATTCTGCACGCGATAGCATATCTTCTCGAATAAAATGCAGCACTTTTGCCTTTAATTGCATTACTTTATATATATATATATATATATATATATATATATATATATATATATATATATATATATATATATATATATATATTCATTTACAACATGTTGCACCCGTGCATCTTAGCGCGACCAAACACACCAGGGCTTATGTCCTCCGCTTTATGGTGTGATAAAGTCCGACACTTTCACAAGTCGGCACCCGAACTTATAGCATTATATGAATCAGCTCGAATCCTGCCTTGGGTCAATAGTTGGGTTTGCCCGGCTCCATGTTCGGCACCTTACGTTCCGTTCTATCGGCTAAGGTAGCACTGGGAGAACCACTGCGATTGCGCCCGGTTCAGCCGGGTTAACGCCTCGATGGAAAGCTAAAACTGACCGCACGATAAGGCGAGAGACTGGTCCTGTTCGAGAGGTCCTTTCGGGTCCTTAAAGACCTATGCCGCTTGAGCGAAGTTCGGATTATGTCCGATGAAGGCGTGGATAGCGCCCCAATTGATCTTCGAATACTAGGGCTTCACCGAAATTTAAAATTATAGAATTCTATGGCTAAGTGAGAGTGTTCAAGCACTATAAGTCCGGTTGCCTTGTTCGTTGTGTTGGCGCCTCCTAGATGGACCCAAAAATGGGAACAAGAGTGCTCAAGTTTATCCCGAACACCCCAAACTTTCGTGGCATGGGGGCTGAAGCCGACGACTTGCCATCTCTCGAGATTTCATAAGCGGCCGCACGAAGGTAATATTTTAAATTAAACAAGCGTTGCTTAGCACATATGAACAAAGTTTTCAGCGCAGGATAACACATTGCAAATTCACTCAAAATTACATCCACAGGGCACTCATCCGCAATCTTGCGGGCACCCTTCAGACAGCCTTATAGTAAAGTTGGGGCGTCGATGCTCCTTGCTGCTGGTGGCGCGTCGATGATTAGCTTCTCCGCATCCAGCTTGCCCCAATGCACCTTTGCGCGGGCAAGGGCCCGACGAGCACCTTCAATACAAAGCGGCGCTTGATAACCTCCACCCGAGGGCACGCATCCACCAGCCGTCGACGAGGCGAAGTAGCTCCTGGCATGGCCTCTCCGAGCCACACCGGACTATGAGGCCCTTCATGGCCTGCTCGGCCACCTTGTGCGATAAGACCAGCTGCTTGACTGGTCACTAGGGGCACCGGATGGCGGCCTCGAAGATCTCGAGACCGAAGACCTTCTCCGTTGAGCTCCCCTCCTCGGCTCGGTAGAATGCGGCGGCATCAGACACGCTGCGAGGCAGATCTGCAAACGCCCCTGGAGAGCTCCGAATTCGGGTAAGTATCACGTAATTTACATTCACATGCTTGCTTTGCATGAAAAATGCCTTACCCGCCGCTATCTTCTTCATCAATTCAACCTCCTGAAGGGCCTTATGGGCCTCGGCCTTGGCGGTTTTGGCACTTTCGAGAGCCGAGGCAAGCTCGGACTCTCGAGTCTTTGAGTCACGCTCCAAACTCTCATGCTTTTCCATGAGAGCCTGGAGCTCTTGCTGAACCACCGCCACCCTCGCCTCTTGCTTTTCTCGCTCTGCCCGTTCCGTGGCCGCATTGCGTTCGGCCGCGGACACGGCCTCCTTCAGGGCCGCCACCTCGTTCGTGGCCCCTGCAGTACCCATGTTATCCTTGTTATTTTTTGTCGCAACCTAAATCCTTTTCTGTAAGGTACAAATTCAAAGTGGTGTTACTCACCTTCTTTGTCTTGGAGCTGCTTCCTGGCGCGACCGAGCTCTTGCCCGGACCACTCAAGCTCCTGCTTCAACGCACCGACCTCTGCAGTCAGTGCGGCAGAGGTCAGCAGCGCAGCCTGCAACCCATATTGACATAATTTTTTAGCAACCCTGCGTATATCTTTTTTAAGATCCTCAGTCCGGATTTTCTTTCCGAACACCGAACCGAGCATCAGGGGCTACTGTCTATGCGGTATTATATTGCATATTTTTAACTTCTTACCTCAAAGCCTGATAGAAGGCTATTGCGAGCTTGTCAGCCCGCCTTTGGCGAAGCACCTTCTGAATCACCGCACTCATAACAGTGTGGTGTTCTTCCTCGATGGAAGCGCTCTGCAGCGCCTCCAACAAATTACCCGGCGCCTCCGGTTGGGCGGAAGATGCCGGCGTCACGGTCTTGCCCTTCGTTCGAAGGGGCCGCCGGCCGGACTCCGGAACCACTGCGGGTTCATTGTGGAGTCCGGCGCGACAGTCGGGAGGGCGCCTTGTGGCGCCTCGGAGCCTCCCCGATGGGTCCCTCTTGGGTCCCGCCTCGGCGTCTTCGGCGTCGCGAGGTGGAGGCGGTCGGGATGGAGTCTACATCCGACGAAGCCAACGACCCGCTCGATGAAGCGGGGAGATCATCACTGGCCGGACTACGGTAGCATGCGGCATTAGAATGACACTATGTGGCGCAGAAAAAGAAATTATAAATTATTCAGGAATCCGGATACTTACGATCTCGCCGGAGGCCTGGCCCTTGAAGGCCATTCTTCCTCGCCAACGTTGATGTTGGCAGAGCTGTCCGGGGGAATAGTCCTTCCCCTCTTGGACCCTCCGGCCTCCCGGTTGGGGAAGCCTTCCTCTTCCTCTCTCCTCCTCTCGGAGAGAGTCCTCTTCCTCCTCCTCATTTTCGTGGAGAGTCAGCCCCGAGTCGTCGAACACCAAAACGGGCACTCTTTCGAGCACCCGTGGCCTCCTTCTTGGCCTTCTTCTCCGGCACCACGTGCGGTGCGGAACCAACAGCTTCGCTAGACGGCGTCTCTGGATTTTTCGGCATAGGAGCCGGACAGTAATCTGCTCCGCCTTCTTCATCCAGTCTGTCAAAGGAAAAGGGAAATTAAAGCCCGCATAGAGTCAAACTATGGAAAACAGAGTGTCCCGTAAAGGGTAGAATCACTTACCTCGTCGGCTGGCGCTGCGAGTGAAATCCGCGATCTTGATCGCGGATGCGGGCTTCGGCGCCCTTGAACAGCACCTTCCGGTGCCTTCAGCGTTATGTCAAGAGCTTGTTCAGCGCTGGTGCTGTTCCGGATCGAACTCCCATAGATTGAATGCCCGCTCTTGGCATGGGAGAATCCGGACGACGAGCATGACTTGGACCACGTTAACCAGCCCGAGCTTCTTCACCAGCTTCTTGATACAGTCCGAGTCCCGTCGGCTCCTTCAAACTGCCCCACAGCAAGCCCTTCTCTTTCCGGAGGTGAGCTGTGTGGGATACTGAGATCTAAACTTCGGGGCCGCCGCCCATTTAGGGTCGCGGCTCGGTGATGTAGAACCACCCGATTGCCACCCTTGACGGATTCCACGAAGGTCCTTGAACCAAAGGGCGTTGGGCATCTTGCCCAACATGGCGCCTCCGCACTCCGCTTGAATGCCCTTCACTACCTTGACTTGACATTGAAGGTATTGAGCCACAAGCTGAAGTGGGGCTGGATGCGAAGGAAGGCCTCGCACCTGACGATAAACGCCGAGATGTTGAGGATGAAGTTGGCGCGGATCATGGAAATCCAGGCCGTAGTAGAACATGAGCCCCCGGACAAAGGGGTGAAGTGGAAAGCCCAGTCCGCGGAGGAAGTGGGAAAGAAAGACAACCCTCTCATGGGGCCTAGGGGTGGGGATGAGCTGCCCCTCGTCGGGCAGCCGGTGCGCGATATCGCCGGAGAGGTATCCGGCGCCGCGCAGTTTGGCGATTTGCTCCTCCTTAACGGTGGAGGCCAACCATTTACCTCCGCTCGAGACATGGTCGGAGAAGGTTGAGACGAGATCTTGTGAACTTGGTATTTGGAGCTCGTCTTGTGGAGATGGATAAGCAAAGGAGGAAGAAGGCGTGGGTGAGAAGGTGAATCCTTATCCCTTATATGGTAGGCGAAATCTCACGCGTCCCCATCGGCTGGTAAAACTCGCTTATCTCCCAAGCGTCACCATCAATGATGCGGTTGGGTTACCCACGCCCGTATTGATGAGAATCCCGGATTAAGGGAAACACGATCTACTGCTTCAACAAGGCGTGCCAAGAAACCGCTTATTAAATCTTGTTGAGGTGGTAAAGTAGAAAACAATTCGAGTAATGGCTTGGTAGTGGTGTGTCGTCAAGCCATGGAAAACGTCAGCAGATTGAGCTTGTGTATATATTATTATTCTCTCTACGATGGGATGTGGAATTTATTTTGCAGAGCCGGACACTATCTGGTGTTCCCAATCTTCTATCATTTGGAGGAGGAACCCGCCTTGCAATGCCAAGCAATATACGCCGGACTTATCGTCATTGAAGCCTGGTTCAGGGGCTCTTGAGGAGTCTGGATTAGGGGTGTCCGGATAGCGGACTACCATCATCAGCCGAACTATCATTTGCGGACTATCATCATCGACCGGACTCCAAGACTATGAAGATAGAAGATTGAAGACTTCCCCGTGTCCGGATGGGACTTTCCTTGGCGTGGAAGGCAATCTTGGCGATCTGGATATGTAGATCTCCTACTATTGTAACCGACTCTATGTAACCCTAGCCCTCTCCGGTGTCTATATAAACGGATGGCTTTAGTCCGTGGGACAACAACCACAACAACCCTTACAATCATACCATAGGCTAGCTTCTAGGGTTTAGCCTCCTTGATCTCGTGGTAGATCCACTCTTGTAAACATCCACAATATCAATATCAATCAAGCGGGGCGTGAGGTTTTACCTCCATCAAGAGGGCCCGAACACAGGTAAACATCGTGTCCCTTGTCTCCTGTTACCATCCGCCTAGACGCACAGTTCGGGACCCCCTACCCGAGATCCGCCGGTTTTGACACCGACACTCCCCGACCCTTGACTCGTGTTTTTTTGCGGGTGGCTTGTTCCTTCTCCACTTTCTTCTGGGCCTCGGCCAGCGCGTTCTTCAGGGACTCCACCTCGGCCGCAGCTCCTATGAGACATCATAATAACACGATCAACACAAACAATTCATATAATTTTAGATCTAAATAGGCCATTGCATACCTTGCTTGTCCTCAAGTTGTTTTTTGACACGCCCGAGCTCTTCATCGGCCCGCTCTAGCCTCTGCTTCAGTTCGGAGACTTCGGCAGAATGGGAGGTCGCAGCCAGCATCGACGCCTGCTTATTCACATAGACACATATGATTAGTCTCCTGCGAAAATTATTTGATCCTCTGTCCGGCTTTTCTTTTCGAACACCGGACAGAGTCTTAGGGGCCACTGTCTATACTACGACATTCTTTTTGCATAATTATGTCACATACCTAAAAGCCTGTTAGAAGGCTGACGCAGGCTTCGGCCAGTCCTCTTTTAGTGGACTGAACTCTTTCAACCACCATACCCATAAGGATACAATGTTCTTCCACAATAGAAGCACCTTGAAGCGCTTCCAGTAAAGTATCCAGTGCCTCTGGATGGACAGAGGTCACCGGCAGGATAGGTGCACCTCCTTCTTTCGAGGGAGGCTGCTTACCTGATTCCGGAGCCGTATGGGCCTCCGTAATAGTACTCAGCTGGGGGCCGAATTGGTTATGGCCCCCATCGCAAGTTTCTAGGGGGGTATGTTCCCCCATGTGTCCGGCGGCCGAGGTATCACCCTCTGGCGCCGCTGTGACGGCCTCCTGTGCCTCTCCTTGACCTGGGAGGGTCCTTCGGGATAATACTTCAGCGGCATCCGCGGTCTTGGGGGAGGAGGCCGGCGGAGGCGAGCCACTGTCCATCACATTTGGATCCAATGAATTCCTTGAAGATGAGGATCGCTGGGGGCGGGCGTGAGCCAGACTGCAGCGCATGATTCAACATATTAAAGCTACGAAGTAAAGGAGCCGGATATATAAGTGCATAGGTGCCTTTGAGTACTTACGATTCAGCCAGGGGCTTCTCCCTGTGACGCCATTCGGAGCTGCTATCGATGTCCAATGCGCAATTATACGCAAGGGAGACCCTCCCTCTCTTGGACGACTCCGCCTCTGCCTCCAGATTTGTGGAGGCCGCCCTTTTCTTCCTTCCCTCCTCAAGGGGAGAATTGCTTTCCTCCTCCTCCTCGTTGTTCTCGGTGGGGGAGGAGTGGGTTTCAGTGTCTTCGGACGTTGCGTCTGAAGTGCCTTTGCGGCGGAGGCCTCTTCTTGCCTCCTGGCCCTTCTTCTTGGCCTTCTTCTCCGACGCCTGGTAGGGCGCCGGAACTAGCATATTCATCAGAAGTGGGATTGTTGGGTTTTCAGGCAGCGGAGCCAGACACTGGATCTGCCCCGCCTTCTTTGTCCAGCCCTGAAAAGACAAAGGGGGAAGCTTAGACATCTTCCTTGAATGCATAGGTAGAGGATGCACCTTGAAATATGAAGAACTTACCGGACTGGCTGGATGAGTCAGGTTGTAGTCGCGGTCCTCGGTCGTCTTCGGCCACGTCTGATTGGCCTTGAAAAGCACCTTCCAGATACCTTCGTGCGTAGCACCAAAGAACTGTTGCAAGGTCTGGTGCTTGGCCGGATTGAACTCCCATAAATGGCAAGTCCGGCTTTGGCAAGGAAGGGTCCGGCGATAAAGCATCACCTGTATCACATTGACAAGCTTGATGTCCTTGTCTACCATGCTCTTAATGCGCGTCTGCAGCGCTGACACCTCGTCCGACAATGCCCAGTCCAGGCCCTTTTTCAGCCAGGAGGTGGGCCGCATGGGGGGCCCGGACTTGAATTCGGGTGCCGCGGCCCAGGTGGTGTCGCGGGGCTCTGTGATGTAGAACCACTATTGTTGACACCCTTTGACGGTTTCCACAAAGGTGCCTATGGGCCATGTGACGTTGGACAGTTTGCTCACCATGGCGTCTCCGCACTCTGCATGTTGACTATCCACCACTTTCGGCTTCACATTGAAGGTATTTAGCCATAATCCGAAGTGGGGTGGGATGCGGAGGAAGGCCTCACACACGACAATGAATGCCGAGATGTTGAGCAAAGAATTTGGAGCTAGATCATGGAAATCTAGCCCGTAGTAGAACATGAGTCCACAGACGAAGGGATGGAGAGGAAATCCTAACCCGTGGACGAAGTGGGGGATGAATACCACCCTCTCGTTGAGCTCCGGAGTGGGGACGGTCTGCCCCTTGGCCGGAAGCCGATGGGCGATTTCCTGGGCCAGGTACCCCGCTTCCCGGAGCTCCGTGATGTTCTCCTATGTGACGGAGGAGGCCATCCACTTTCCCTGTGCCCCAGATCTGGACATGGCCGGAGTGCTTTTTTGGGGCGGAAAGGATGGAAGCTTGGGCGCTGGAGCTCAAGAACGGATGGGCAGTGAGGAAGAAGGCATGGGTGAAAGAGTGGATCCTTATCCTCTTATAAAGGCAGCGAATATCAAGCGGCTCCCCACTCGCCTTAAAACTCGCCTATTCCCCAAGGGTCATGCGGACGGCGCGGTTGGATTACCCACACCCGTATTGATGAGAATCCCGTGATAAGGGGACACGATCTCTGCTTCGATAAGATGTGCCAATGAAAACCGCATCTCAAAACATGGAGCGGGAGGCTAAAAAAGGTTCCAAATAATGACCGGGCACGGACGTAACATCTCGCCACAAAAGTTGTCAGTAGATGAGACTTGTTAAATATTGTACTCTTTGCGCCTGTGTGCGGTGCCTGTTTTACAGAGCTGGTCACGTTTTCTGCGTTCGAGGACTAGTTTGAAGTATTCAGAGGAGGAACCCGCCTTGCAATGCCGAAGACAATCTGCGCGCCGGACACATCGTCATTGAAGCCTGGTTCAGGGGCTACTGAGGGAGTCCTGGATTATGGGGTCCTCGGGCGTCCGGGCTATGTAGTGTGGGCCGGACTAATGGGCCATGAAGATACAAGACAGAAGACTTCCTCCCGTGTCCTCTCCTTTGCGTGGATGGCAATATTGGCGTTCGGATCTGAAGATTCCTTCCTCTGTAAACCGACTATGTACAACCCTAGGCCCCTCCGGTGTTTATATAAACCGGAGGGTTTAGTCTGTAGAGGAAGAATCATAATCATACAGGCTAGACATCTAGGGTTTATCCATTACGATCTCGAGGTAGATCAACTCTTGTAAACCCCATATACATCCAAGATAATCAAGCAGGAAGTAGGGTATTACCTCCATCAAGAGGGCCCGAACCTGGGTAAACATCGTGTCCATGTCTCCTGTTACCTTTGATCCTCGGACGCACAGTTTGGGACCCCCTACCCGAGATCCGCCGGTTTTGACACCGACAGTCATGTCTACATAGTTCTCAAACCCGTAGGGTCCGCACGCTTAACGTTCGATGATGATTTGTATTATGAGTTATGTGATTTGATGACTGAAGTTTGTTTGGAGTCTCGGATGAGTTCACGGACATGATGAGGAGTCTCGAAATGGCCGAGAGGTAAAGATTCATATATTGGAAGGCTATATTCAGACATCAGAATGGTTCCTAGTGATTAGGGTATTTTTCGGAGTACCGGAGAGTTCCGGGAATTCGCCGAGGGAAGTTAATGGGCCTTATTGGGCTTTAGTGGAGAGAGGGATGATGGGCCACGAGGTGGCGCGCTCCTCCCCCCTGCCCAAATCGAATTGGACAAGGGGTGGGGGCGCGGCCTCCTCTTTCCTTCTCCCTCTCCCTCCTTTCCTTCTTTCCCACTCCGAAAAGGAAAGGGAATCCCACTAGGACTTGGGAGTCCTAGTATGACTCCCTACACTTGGCGTGCCCCTAGGAGGGCCGGCCTCTCCCTCCCTCCTTTATATACATGGGCAGGGGGCACCCCAAAGGCACTCCAAGATTTGACTTAGCCGTGTGCGGTGCCCCCTCCACAGTTACACACCTTGGTCATATCGTCGTAGTAGGCGAAGCCCTGTGCCGGTAACTTCATCATCACTGTCGCCACGCCGTCGTGCTAACGAAACTATCCCTCGTCCTCAACTGGATCAAGAGCTCGGGGGACGTCATCGAGTTGAACGTGTGCTGAACACGGAGGTGCCGTACGTTCGGTACTTGGATCGGTTGGATTGTGAAGATGTTCGACTACATCAACCGCGTTACTAAACGCTTCCGCTTCCGGTCTACGAGGGTACGTGGACACACTCTCCCCGTTTGTTGCTATGCTTCTCCTAGATAGATCTTGCGTGATCGTAGGATTTTTTTTGAAATACTACGTTCCCCAATAGTGGCATCCGAGCCAAGTCTATGCGTAGATGTTATATGCATGAGTAGAACACAAAGATTTGTGGGTGATAATAGTCATACTGCATACCAGCAATGTCTTACTTTGATTCAGCGGTATTGCTGGATGAAGCGGCCCGGACCAACATTACATGACCCCGTTCATGAGACTGGTTCTACCGATGTGCTTCGCACACAGGTGGCTGGCGGGTGTCGGTTTCTCCAACTTTAGTTGAATTGAGTTTGACTACTACCGGTCCTTGTTGAAGGTTAAAACATCATACTTAACGAAAAATCATTGTGGTTTTGATGCGTAGGTAAGAACGGTTCTTGCTAGAAGCCCGTAGCAGCCACGTAAAACTTGCAACAACAAAGTAGAGGACGTCTAACTTGTTTTTGCAGGGCATGTTGTGATGTGATATGGTCAAGACGTGATGAGATATAAATTGTTGTATGAGATGATCATGTTTTGTAACGTTATCGACAATCGGCGAGAGCCTTATGGTTGTCGCTTTATTGCATGAAATGCAATCGCCATGTAATTGCTTTACTTTATCACTAAGCGGTAGCGATAGTCGTATGAGCAATGGTTGGCGAGACGACAAAGATGCTACGATGGAGATCAAGGTGTCAAGCCGATGACGATGGAGATCATGACGGTGCTTTGGAGATGGAGATCAAAGGCACAAGATGATGATGGCCATTTCATGTCACATATTTTGATTGCATGTGATGTTTATATTTTATGCATCTTATTTTGCTTAGTATGGCGGTAGCATTAGAAGATGACCCCTCACTAAATTTCAAGGTATAAGTGTTCTCCCTGAGTATGCACCATTGCTACAGTTCGTCATGCCGAGACACCACGTGATGATCCGGTGTGATAAGCTCTACGTTCACATACAACAGGTGCAAGCCAGTTTTGCACATGCAAAATACTCGGGTTAAATTTGTGAGCCTAACATAGCGAGATATGGCCTCGGAACACCGAGATCGAAAGATCGAGCGTGAATCATATAGTAGATATGATCAACATAGTGATGTTCACCATTGAAAACTTCTCCATCTCACGTGATGATCGGACATGGTTTAGTTGATATGGATCACGTGATCATTTAGATGACTAGTGGGATGTCTATCTAAGTGGGAGTTCTTAAGTAATATGATTAATTGAACTTTAATTTATCATGAACTTAGTCCTGATAATATTTGCATATCTATGTTGTAGATCAATAGCTTGCGATGTAACTCCCCATTTATTTTTTGATATGTTCCTAGAGAAAACTAAGTTGAAAGATGATAGTAGTAATGATGCGGACTGGGTCCATGATCTGAGGATTATCCTCATTGCTGCACAGAAGAATTATGTCCTTGATGCACCGCTAGGTAGATGAGGCGTATTGTAGGAGCGGATCTGCGGCGTTATGAAAGTTTGACAAGCTCGGTATGATGACTACTTGATAGTTTAGTGCACCATGCTTTACGTCTTAGAACCAGGACTTCAAAAACGTTTTGAAATGCCAAGGAGCATATAAGATGTTCCAAGATCTGAAATTAGTATTTCAGACTCATGCCCGAGTCGAGAGGTATGAGACCTCTGACAAGTATTTTGCCTACAAGATGGAGGAGAATAGCTCAACCAGTGAGCATATGCTCAGAATGTCTGAGTACTACAATCGTTTGAATCAAGTGGGAGTTAATCTTCCAGATAAGATAGTGATTGACAAAATTCTCTAGTCACTACCACCGAGTTACTGGAACTTTGTGATGAACTATAATATGCAAGGGATAACGAAAAGTACTCCCCGAGCTCTTCGCGATGCTAAAATCGGCGAGGTAGAAATCAAGAAAAGCATCAAGTGTTGATGGTTGACAAGACCACTAGTTTCAATTAAAAGGGCAAGGAAAGAAAGGAACTTCAAGAAGAATGGCAAGCAAGTTGCCACTCCATGAAGAAGCCCAAAGCTAGACCCAAGCACAGGCCTGAGTGCTTCTCTTGCAAAGGAAATGGTTCTTTGGAGCGGAACTGCCCCAAATACTTGGTGGATAAGAAGGATGACAAAGTGAACAAAAGTATATATGATATACATGTTATTGATGTGTACTTTACTAGTATTCATAGTAGCCCCTGGGTATTTGATACTGGTTCAGTTGCTATGATTAGTAACTTGAAACAGGAGTTACAAAATGAACAGAGACTAGTTGAGGGCAAGGTGACGATGTGTGTTGGAAGTGATTCCAAGGTTGATAAGGTCACCATCGCACACTCCCTTTACCTTCGGGATTAGTGTTGAACCTAACATAAATGTTATTTGGTGCTTGCGTTGAGCATAATATGATTAGATCATGTTTATTGCAATACGGTTATTCATTTAAGTCAAAGAATAATTGTTATTCTGTTTACATGAATAAAACCTTCTGTGGTCATACACCCAAGGTGAATGGTTTATTGAATCTCGATCGTAGTGATACATATATTCATAATATTGATGCCAAAAGATGCAAAGTTGATAATGATAGTGCAACATATTTGTGGCCTTTGCTGTTTAGAATCATATTGGTGTAAAGCGCATGAAGAAACTCCATGCTGATGGGCTTTTCGAATCACTTGATTATGAATCACTTGATGCTTGCGAACCATGCCTCATGGGCAAGATGACTAAGACTCCGTTCTCCAGAACAATGGAGCGAGCCACTGACTTATTGGAAATAATGCATAACGATGTATGCGGTCCGATGAGTGTTGAGGCGCGCGTCGGGTATCATTATTTTCTGACCTTCACAGATGATTTGAGCAGATATGGGTATATCTACTTAATGAAACATAAGTCTGAAACATTTGAAAAGTTTAAAGAATTTCAGAGCGAAGTGGAAAATCATCGTAACAAGAAAATAAAGTTTCTACGATCTGATCGCGGAGACGAATATTTGAGTTACGAGTTTGGTCTTCATTTGAAACAATGTGGAATAGTTTCGCAACTCACGCCACCTGGAACACCACAGTGTAATGGTGTGTCCGAACGTCATAAGCGTACTTTATTAGATATGGTGCGATATATGATGTCTCTTACCGAATTACCACTATCGTTTTGGGGTTATGCATTAGAGATAGCTGCATTCACGTTAAATAGGGCACCATATAAATCCGTTGAGACGAGACCATATGAATTGTGGTTTGGAAAGAAACCTAAGTTGTCGTTTCTTAAAGTTTGGAGGTGGCAATGCTTATGTGAAGAAGTTTCAACCTGATAAGCTCGAACAGAAATCAGACAAATGCGTCTTCATAGGATACCCAAAGGAAACTGTTGGGTACACCTTCTATCACAGATCTGAAGGCAAGATATCTGTTGCTAAGAATGGATCCTTTCTAGAGAAGGAGTTTCTCTCGAAAGAAGTGAGTGGGAGGAAAGTAGAACTTGATGAGGTAGTTGTACCTTCTCCCGAATTGGAAAATGGTTCATCATAGAAATCAGTTCTAGTGATGCCTACACCAATTAGTGAGGAAGTTAATGATAATGATAATAATGAAACTTCAGATCAAAGTTACTATCGAACCTCGTAGGTCAACTAGAGTAAGTTATGCACCAGAGTTGTACAGTAATCCTGTTCTGGAAGCCATGTTACTAGACCATGACGAACCTACAAACTATGAGGTAGCGATGATGAGCCTAGATTCCGCGAAATGGCTTGAGGCCATGAAATCTGAGATGGGATCCATGTATGAGAACAAAGTATGGACTGTGATTGACTTGCCCGATGATCGGCGAGCCATTGAGAATAAATGGATCTTCAAGAGGAAGACAGACGCTGATAGTAGTGTTACTATCTACAAAGCTTGAATTGTCGAAAAAGGTTTTCGGCAAGTTCAAAGTGTTGAATACGATGAGATTTCTCACTCATATCGATGCTTAAGTCTATCAGAATCATGTTAGCAATTGCCGCATTTTATGAAATCTGGCAAATGGATGTCCAAACTGCATTCCTTAATGGATTTATTAAAGAAGAGTTGTATATGATGCAACAAGAAGGTTTTGTCAATCCTAAAGGTGCTAACAAAGTGTGCAAGCTCCAGCGATCCATCTATGGACTGGTGCAAGCATCTCGGAGTTGGAATATACGCTTTGATGAGTTTATCAAAGCATATAGTTTTATACAGACTTGCGGTGAAGCCTGTATTTACAAGAAAGTGAGTGGGAACAATACAACTTATCTGATAAGTAAACGTGAATGACATATTGTTGATCGGAAATGATGTAGAATTTTCTGGAAAGCATAAAGGAGTATTTGAAAGGAGTTTTTTGAAGCTACTTACATATTGGGCACCAAGATCTATAGAGATAGACAAGGACGCTTGATAAAGACTTTTGATGAGTACATACCTTGATAAGATTTTGAAGAAGTTCAAAATGGATCAGTCAAAGAAGAAGTTCTTGCCTGAGTTGTAAGGTATAAAGTTGAGTAAGACTCAAAACCCGACCATGACGAGAAGATAGAGAGAGATGAAAGTCATTCCCTATGCCTCAGCCATAGGTTCTATAAAGTATGCCATACTGTATATACCAGACCTATTGTGTACCTTGCCATGAGTTTGGTAAGGGGGTACAATAGTGATTGAGGAGTAGATCACTGGACAGCGGTCAAAATATCCTTAAAGTACTAAGGAAATGTTTTCTAGGTTATGGAGGTGATAAAGAGTTCGTCGTAAAGAGTTACGTCGATGCAAGATTTGACACCGATCTGGATGACTCTGTGTCTCGATCTAGATACATATTGAAAGTGGGAGCAATTAGCTAGAGTAGCTCCGTGCGGAGCATTGTAGACATAGAAATTTGCAAAATACATACGGATCTGAATATGGCAGACCCGTAGACTAAAAACTTCTCTCACAAGCAAAACATGATCACACCTTATTACTCTTGGGTGTTAATCAC
Source organism: Aegilops longissima (assembly GCA_021605205.1). NCBI lineage: Eukaryota > Viridiplantae > Streptophyta > Magnoliopsida > Poales > Poaceae > Aegilops > Aegilops longissima. The sequence continues at coordinate 453,664,822 of CM038677.1, read as the reverse complement.
ATAGCGATGTGAACTAGATTATTCACTCTAGTAAACCCTTTGAGTGTTGGTCACATGGCGATGTGAACTACGGGTGTTAATCATATAAAGATGTGAACTATTGGTGTTAAATCACATGGCGATGTGAACTAGATTATTGACTCTAGTGCAAGTGGGAGACTAAAGGAAATATGCCCTAAAGGAAATAATAAACTTGTTATTTATATTTCCTTATATCATGATAAATGTTTATTATTCATGCTAGAATTGTATTAACCGGAAACTTGGTACATGTGTGAATACATAGACAAACAGAGTGTCCCTAGTATGCCTCTACTTGACTAGCTCGTTAATCAAAGATGGTTAAGTTTCCGACCATAGACATGTGTTGTCATTTGATGAGCAGGATCACATCATTAGAGAATGATGTGATGGACAAGACCCATCCGTTAGCTTAGCATAATGATCGTTAAGTTTTATTGCTATTGATTTCTTCATGACTTATACATATTCCTCGATTATGAGATTATGCAACTCCCGAATACGGAAGAACACCTTGTGTGCTATCAAACATCTAGCGTAACTCGGTGATTATAAAGATGCTCTCACAGTGTCTCCGAAGGTGTTTGTTGGGTTGGCATAGATCGAGATTAGGATTTGTCACTCCGTGTATCGGAGAGGTATCTCTGGGCCCTCTCGGTAATGCTCATCACTATAACCCTTGCAAGCAATGTGACTAATGAGTTAGTTGTGGGATGATGCATTACGGTACGAGTAAAGAGACTTGCCGGTAACGAGATTGAACTAGGTATGATGATACCGACGATCGAATCTCGGGCAAGTAACATACCGATGACAAAGGGAATGACGTATGTTGTTATGCAGTTTGACCGATAATGATCTTCATAGAATATGTAGGAGCCAATATGAGAATCCAGGTTCCGCTATTGGTTATTGATCGGAGATGTGTTTCGGTCATGTCTACATAGTTCTCAAACCCGTAGGGTCCGCACGCTTAACGTTCGATGATGATTTGTATTATGAGTTATGTGATTTGATGACCGAAGTTTGTTCGGAGTCCCGGATGAGATCACGGACATGATGAGGAGTCTCGAAATGGTTGAGAGGTAAAGATTCATATATTGGAAGGCTATATGCAGACATCGGAGTGGTTCCGAGTGATTCGAGTATTTTTTGAGTACCAGAGAATTACGGGAATTCGCCGGGGGAAGTTAATGGGCCTTATTGGACTTTAGTGGAGAGAGGGAAGAAGGGCCACGAGGTGGCGCATGCCTCCCCCTGCCCAAACCGAATTGGACAAGGGGCGGGGGCGCGGCCTCCCCTATCCTTCTCCCTCTCCCTTCTTTCCTTCTTTCCCACTCCGAAAAGGAAAGGGAATCCTACTAGGACTTGGGAGTTCTAGTAGGACCCCCTACACTTGGCGCGCCCCTAGGAGGGCCGGCCTCTCTCCCTCCCTCCTTTATATACGTGGGCAGGGGCACCCCAAAGGCACTCCAAGATTTGTCTTAGCCGTGTGCGGTGCCCCCCCTCCACAGTTACACACCTCGATCATATCGTCGTAGTGCTTAGGTGAAGCCCTGTGCCGATAACTTCATCATCACCGTCGCCACACCATCGTGCTGACGAAACTCTCCCTCGTCCTCAACTAGATCAAGAGCTCGAGGGACGTCATCGAGATGAACGTGTGCAGAACACGGAGGTGCCGTATGTTCGGTACTTGGATCGGTTGGATCGTGAAAACGTTCGACTACATCAACCCCGTTACTAAACGCTTCCACTTTCGGTCTACGAGGGTAGATTGACACACTCTCCCCGCTCGTCGCTATGCTTCTCCTAGATAGATCTTGCGTGATCGTAGGATTTTTTTTTGAAATACTACGTTCCCCAACACACATCTACGCTGTAATCGATCTTCCCATTCCCTCTAGCAATAAACCTGCCTTTGTCGTCTCTCAGGACCGCCCCCGTCGTTCCCCTAAGCATATCATGGTCAAAAGAAGCATCAACATTAAGTTTCACGAAACCTCTAAGGGGATAGGACCATCCTTCCTTCTTAATGGTAGCCTTGGGCGATGAAGCATTAACAAAGTTTGTGGTAAGTGCTAAAACACCCATTGAAATCCGCAAGGCATTTTGGGTTGTCTTCTTATGCACTAACCTCCGTCTTTCCCACCATAAATACCATGTTGAGACAGCAATCATCTCAGGCACATTGTGGTGACCTATCATCCTCAAATCTTAGTCCGGGAGAAGTACTAAGTACTCCAACACCGCCTCTCCAGCATGGTCTACCTCGCACGCTTTATAGACAACAATTATCCCTAGCGTTTTCCAAACCTCCTTTGCTTTCCTACAATGGAAAAACATATGTTTTGTATCTTCTAAGCCCTCTCAGCAAGTGGGGCAAGTGGGCGAAACCTTCATATGTCTATTATCAAGCGTAACCCGGCATGGGAGAGTTCCATGAAGCGTGCGCCATATAAAAAATTTCACTTTTGCCGGGCAAGATAACTTCCATATCTTACTCCAAATAGGGTTAACTGTGGTTCGCCTCATTCCATTGGAGTATTTTAATTTGTTACCATACTGGTTTTCCCACTCGATGGAATATGCTGAACGAATCGAGAACATTCCATTTTTTGTATAGCTCCAAGCAATAAAATCTGGCATATCATATTGCGGGAGTGGAATTGAAACAATCTGTTGTATATCGATGGGCCACATAGTTTGTTTGATAAGTTCTTCATCCCAATTATTGGACACAAGATCAATGAGATCACCTACCTTGGTTAACAGATGTCCCCCCTTCGGCGTTACAATTCTCCTATTAGCATAATTTGGGATCCAAGCATCTTCCCAAATATTTATTTTTTGTCCGTTCCCCACTCGCCAAATATAGCCTCTTTTCAGGGTAATGATGCCTGCCATAATACTCAGACATGTAAAAGAAGAGCCTTTCCTTCGTTTAGCGTTCATCAAGTCACCATCAGGGCAGTACTTTGCCCTTAAGATAGAAGCACACATAGAGTCTGGGCTATCCAGAAGATGTCACACTTGTTTAGCGAGCAACGCCAAGTTGAAACAGTGGATATCACGAAATCCCATGCCTCCTTGATTTTTAGGAACACACATTTTCCACCAGGACATCCAATGCATCCTTTTCTGGTTCTCCTTGTCTCCCCACCAGAAATGTGCTATCGCGTCAATGATTCATTTACAATTTTTTTAGGAATTTTAAAGACTAACATTGCATAGGTGGGTATGGCTTGGATCACAGCCTTGAGCAGGATTTCCTTCCCCCCGGTGGACAACAATTTCTCCTTCCAGCCACTGATTTTCTTAAGAATTCTTTCAATCAGAAATTGGAAACAGTCTGTTTTATCCATCCCCACATTTGCTGGTAGGCCCAAATATTTATCAGTAAGAGCCTCCATCATTATATTCAGTGTTTTACATAATTGTGCTCTAATCTCCACCTTCGTATTGGGGCTAAAGAAAATGCTGGATTTTTCAACGCTTACCAATTATCCTGGTGCCTTACAGTATAGATCAAGCACTGCTTTTAGAGCTTCTACATTGTGTTGGTTCGCTTTCATAAGAATCAATGAATCATCTACAAATAGGAGATTTGTGATAGGTGGGGCATCTCTACAGACTTTTACACATGAGATAGTTCCAATTTCCTCTGCGTGTGTGAGTAAAGCATGCAGACCCTCTGTACATAACAATAAAAGGTATGGCAACAACGGGTCTCCCTGTCTCAACCCCCTTGTGGGCTTGAAACTCTCACTTTCCTCTCCATTTATCCTAACCCTGTACTCAACCGTTGAGACACATTGCATAATAATGTTCACCCATTCTTGTCGAAAACCCAATCTCAACATAATTTCCTTCAAAAAAGGCCACTCAACTCTATCATAAGCTTTGTGCATATCTAGTTGTATCGCGCAGATGCCTTCTTTACCTTCTCTTTTGTTCTTGATTGTGTGGAAACACTCATAGGCTACTAAAATATTATTTGTTATCAATTTTCCATGCACAAAGGCACTTTGAGTTGGGGTAATAATATCTGGCAGGAGAACCTTCAAACGAGGAGCCACCATTTTTGCAATGATTTTATATACCACATTACATAAGCTGATCGGCCTAAACTGGGTTATGTTTTCTGGTGAATTAACCTTTGGGATCATCACAATCACTGTATTGTTCCAACCGGCTGGAATAGTGCATGTATTGATCGCTTGCAAAACCTCCTCAATTAGGTTGTCCCCTAACATGGGCCAAAATCTTTTATAGAAGATAGCATGGAGTCCATCCGGCCGGGGGGCTTTTAGATCCCCAATATCGAACAAAGCCTTACGAACGTCTTCAGCAGTATAAGGGGCGAGAAGAGCATTGTTCATTTCAGAAGAAACTCTTCGACAAACAAGGGACAAGACCTCTTGGCTTGGACATTGAATTTCTGATGTGAAGAGTTTTGCGAAATAACCAGTGATGTGATCCTGTAGCTCCTTATCCTCTCTCCAGACACCCGAGTCATGCAATAACTTCTTGATATTATTTCTCTTCTTCCTAGCCATAGCTGCGTTATGGAAGAAAGATGTGTGTAGGATCGAAAGTATGTCTAGAGGGGGGGGGGTGATTAGACTACTTGACCATATAAAAATCTATCATTTTCCCAATTTTAGTTCTTGGCAGATTTTAGCAACTTTGGACAAGTCAAGCAATCTTAACACAATTCAAGCAAGCATGCAAAGAGTATATGAGCAGCGGAAAGTAAAGCATGCAACTTGCAAGAATGTAAAGGGAAGGGTTTGGAGGATTCAAACGCAATAGGAGACACGGATGTTTTTGTCGTGGTTCCGATAGGTGGTGCTATCGTACATCCACGTTGATGGAGACTTCAACCCACAAAGGGTAACGACTGCGTGAGTCCACGGAGGGCTCCACCCATGAAGGGTCCACGAAGAAGCAACCTTGTCTATCCCACCATGGCCGCCGCCCACGAAGGACTTGCCTCACTAGCGGTAGATCTTCATGAAGTAGGCGATCTCCTTGCCCTTACAAACTCCTTGGTTCGACTCCACAATCTTGTCGGAGGCTCCCAAGTGACACCTAGCCAATCTAGGAGACACCACTCTCCAAGAATTAACAAATGGTGTGTTGATGATGAACTCCTTGCTCTTGTGCTTCAGATGATAGTCTCCCCAACACTCAACTCTCTCTCACAAGATTTGGATTTGGTGGAAAGAAGATTTGAGTGGAAAGCAACTTGGGGAAGGCTAGAGATCAAGATTCATATGGTAGGAATGGAATATCTTGGTCTCAACACAAGTGTAGGTGGTTCTCTCTCAGAAAATTCAAGTTGGAAGTGTAGGTTTGTTCTGATGGCTCTCTCCATGAATGAAGAGGAGTTGGAGGGGTATATATAGCCTCCACACAAAATCTAACCGTTACACACAACTTGCCAATCTCGGTGGGACCGAATTGGTAGACTCGGTCGGACCGATTCAGCAAATCTAGTGACCGTTAGGATTTTCGGTGGGACCGACATGCAACTCGGTAGGACCGATATGGTTAGGGTTAGGGCATAACGTAATCTCGGTGAGACTGATTACACAAACTCGGTGAGACCGATTTTGGTAATAAGCTAACCAGAGAGTTGGTCAAGTAAACTCAGTGGGACCGATTCGCTCATCTCAGCGAGACCGAAATGTTACAAAGGGGAAACAGAGAGTTTACATTGCAATCTCGGTGGGACCGATCGCTCATCTCGGTGAGACCGAAACGTTACGAAGATAAATAGAGAGATTACAATCCCATCTCGGTGAGACCGAGATCCCTATCGGTGAGACCGATTTGCCTAGGGTTTGTGGCAGTGGCTATGACATCTGAACTCGGTGGCGCCGGATAGAAAGAATCGGTGGGGCCGAGTTTGACTTTTGGTTTAGGTCATATGTGGATGTGAGAAAGTAGTTGAGGGCTTTGGAGCATATCACTAAGCATTTTGAGCAAGAGCCTCATTAAGCAAAACCTCATCCCTCCTTGATAGTATTGGCTTTTCCTATAGACTCAATGTGATCTTGGATCACTAAAATAGAAAATGTAGAGTCTTGAGCTTTGAGCTTGAGCCAATCCTTTTGTCCTTAGCATTTTGAGGGGTCCACTTTTCTCATCCATGCCATGCCAATCATTGAGCTTTCCTGAAATATTAATTCTTGAAATAGCATTAGCTCAATGAGCTACATGTTGTTAGGAATTACCAAAACCACCTAGGGATAGTTGCACTTTCAATCTCCCCATTTTTGGTAATTGATGACAACATATAGATAAAAGCTTCGACAAATGATAATAAGAGTGAAAAACATTGTAAGCTTTGAGAAGTATGTGAAAAGCAAGATCTCCCTAAATTTGTGCATAGTTTAAGATTTGCTTTGGACTGCAAATGCACAATGAGTTAGGATCATGGGTTACTCTTCCATGTCACATACATCTTGGTGGAGCGCTCAAAATGATAATAATTAAATACATGCACTCATCACCAAGCAAAGTGAATGATCATATAGGGATATAAAAGGATAATGTCATCCAACAAGCATTAAGGTATCATATGATCAAACACATGATCATCCAAGTATCACACAAAAGCATAAAGTATCTCAAACAAGCAAATAACAAAGTTCAACCACCAAAAATCAAGAGAGAACAAAAAGCAACACTCTCTCTCGAAGCCTATGATCTATACATTTTCTCCCCCTTTGGCAAGAAGTTACCAAAAAGTTCATAAAAATGCATAGTGCTAGATCGACTCTCAGGCTTGGTGTCGGTGTCAAAACCGGCGGATCTCGGGTAGGGGTTCCCGAACTGTGCGTCTAGGTGGATGGTAACAGGATACAAGGGACACGATGTTTTTACCCAGGTTCGGGCCCTCTCGATGGAGGTAAAACCCTACTCCTGCTTGATTAATATTGATGATATGCGTAGTACAAGAGTAGATCTACCACGAGATCAGAGAGGCTAAACCCTAAAAGCTAGCCTATGGTATGATTGTTGTTTTTTCTACGGACTAAAACCCTCCGGTTTATATAGGCACCGAAGAGGGTTAGGGTTACACAGAGTCGGTTACAATGGTAGGAGATCCGCATATCCGTATTGCCAAGCTTGCCTTCCACGCCAAGGAAAGTCCCATCCGGACACGGGCGAAGTCTTCAATCTTGTATCTTCATAGTCCAGGAGTCCGGCCAAGGTCATAGTCCGGCTATCCGGACACCCCTAATCCGGGACTCCTCGGTAGCCCCGAACCAGGCTTCAATGACGACGAGTCCGGTAGCGTGGGTGTCTTGACATTGCAAGGCGGGTTCTTCTCCAAATCCTGTGTACTGTTGAATAGTGTCGGCTTCTCATAAATATCGCGCTCCTTGGCTTCCACACCCAATAATGGCCATCTTCCACGTGTTGAACGAATGCGAAAAGCCAGGGTATTTTTACATTTACCCCCCTAGCTGTGCAAATGAGTTGCCTATATAAGAGACGAGGATCTAGATCCAAATCACACCATCTTCCCTTCGCGAGCTTTCATCGGAGTGCATCTGACAGAAATTCATTCCATTGTGGACGGTCGGCCGCGGCTCCTCCTCTCGCCCTCCAGGTCCTCGGCTGGAGATTGGGAGAGATGCTCATCCCCTTGACAAATGAGCTAGTGGCGCTCCAAACCAAGGGATTTCTTCCCCAGCATTCATGGTTCGGTTCGAGCGGACTCACCACCTATAAGGGCGGAAAACAAGCGGAGGCGTCCCAGTCCCTCCCAAGGAGGCGGGTATGCCTTGTCCCTTATTTGATAAGAGGCTCGGATTTCCAATTCATCCGTTTCTCCGGGGCTCTGGAGTTCTATGGCCTCGGTTGCACAACCTTCGCTTGCCTCCATTACGCATATTGCGGGATTCATGGCCCTTCTGCGAGCTGTTTTTGGGCATCGAGGCTCATTTCGCGCTGTGGAAGAGGTTGTTACGCCTCGTACCCCATTCTCGGGAGAATTCGATATATCAAGTGGGCGGAGCGAACTATGGCGCATCGCCGGGACGGATATCTATCCGGAACCCGAAGAAGGCATCCGAGGACTGGCCTTGAAATGGTTTTATATAAAGATGTCCCCTGCGGACCTGTTGGATCGGCCTCCGAGTCTGATAATGCTCCTTTGAAGAAAGCGCCTAAGCTGGCGTCCACGGAGCCCTCGGAGGAAAATGACGGGGCGTCCTTTACGATGAGCGAATAAGGTTGTTGGCTCATTCGGACTGACCATGATCGGGTCATGGCCACATGCATTATCACGAAGTGCAGCCGCTCGATATAGAGGCCACCCATGTGGGATTTCAGCGGGGAGGATGATGCCACCGCCATGGCTGTAAGGGCGGGATCGGTCGCCGATCGATGAAGACCTTGTCGCATTGTACAAGGGAGAAGAGGAGGAATTTCTTCGCGTCAATCCACAGGACGGATTTTCTATGAACAATCCTCCAAGCTGGGTAAGAGGACATTTCTTTTTGCCCATCCGATCCATATTCCCATAGTCAAGTATCTCATTTTGTGATTTCGACGCAGGAACTGCGCCAGGCCGTAAAGGATATAAACAGCCTGCCTCCACAACCCGAAGATCTGGAACGGTTCCTCGATCCAGCCTCCCAAGAGGATCCGGACATATCGGTGGAGCTGATCGATGGGGTATTTCACCAACGAGCATTGATAATGCCACGTTGCCATTACGGCCGATTACCGGAATACTTCCAGCCTCACGAGTGGCGAGACCGAAGCCCCAATACTTTGAGAATGATTCATCCGTGCTTATTTTTTATCACCGTATACCAGCGGTGTTTTGCGAGGCCCTTGAGGCGGAAGGGCGAGCTGCGGCTAGCCAACAAGGGGCAGACGCCCGGCCAAAGCTAAAAAGAAGTGCGGTCAGATTGAAACGTCGGCGCAGCGGTATGGCATGTCACCTTATTCCAGGTTTTATTCGGAAGGCATACTAACGCTCGTGCTCTCTTGGGAAAAAGCGCTTACGGACTATATCCGGAGAGGTTACCGTCGAGCCTCCGCCAGCCAGGCTCCAAAGCCGAGCCGAGGCGGAGGCGAACATGAGGCGTCGTCGGATGCTCCTCCGACGAGAGGATGCCGACAGATTGTCCGCCACCAACTCCGAGGTGGAGAGTTCCATGAATCACAGGCGCCGCGGACAATTCTTCGTGACACATGTTTCTCCCAAGAGGCATTGAGCGCCTTCAATTCGGGAGATCGCACCTCCGTGCCGCTCAAGATGGTCTAGCGAGCCACGGAGCGGTATGTAAAAGACATGCAGTGAGGAAATTTAACGATTATATATGCGGTAGCCCCGAGACTTGAAATAGTTAGAATAACTGATTTAAGGATCATTTATTGTCTGAGATCTTACAAAAAGAATACCCAACTGTCGGGAGCTTGAAGAGTGAAAAGCCCAACTTGAGGCCGCTGAAGCGCGGCGAGGGAAGCCAAAGAGACCCCTCGGTAATATACACTTTTAAAAGATAAGTATGTTGTGAAGTGCGGCGTGTGTATAAATCGACAATAACATTGCGGATGGCGCGGGGTAGATCCGACAAGCAACAGCTCTTGCGCGGTTAAAGGCCGGCGAGCGTGCTTACAAGGGTGAGGAAGGAGAAAAATAATCTCAAGATGCCAACACCCAGCTGGGTGAGGAACTAAAAGATGTTCGTGCCCAACTGTCTGACTCCGTTAGGGAGAATCGGCGGCTTCGACGCGGCATTTTTAATAAGTGCTTAAACGAACTTTAAAAAAGAGTTCGGCGAGGAAGTCGACTAACGAGTTATGTCTGTAGGTATGCTCACGAGGCCATCCTGCGGAGAAATGCCGGTTCTCTGGTGACCTTCTTCGAGCTCTTACAAGCTGCGAGCGAGTTTGACAGGTGATGAAAGGCGTCGCCCGAGGCCTTGTGGCCATCTGTCTCCTTGCCGAAGGCCTTGGGAGCTTGCGAGAGGCTCCGGGGTCTTGGCGGCGCTTCGATTATGGAAGATATCGGCCTGCCGTCAAGGCACCGAGGAGGCTGGGCCATGGTGAAGGCAGCGGTACGAAGGCTGACCCAAACCACATGGCGAGTCGGACTGTGGGGCCCGATGGGAAGGAGATCCTGTGAGCTTAGTGTGCGGCCGGGTAGAATTGGCATAAAGTATTCCCAGCAGGACTGTAAACTAGACAGCCTGTTAGATGGCATTGAAGAGGAATACAATCAGTCAAATTGACTATGTAATTTAAGGTGACATGTAAAATGCCTTCTAGTCGGATTGTAGATCGTTTGTCATAGCGGACCTTTTCGCTTCAACCTCGGGACCCAGTAGTCCGGAGTGTGTCCGAATACCCTCGCGGTTATATAAAAACCGGGGCATGCGTGGAGACCAGGCGTAGGGGTCATTATTGCTTTATCAGACAAGTGCCCAACTAGTTATGTTATATTACATGGTTAGTAAGAAACATCTTCCAGGGAGAATAGTTCCGTTAGGGGTTCCTTTCCCTGGGAGGCATGCCCTAAAGTGCATGTCCGGACTGCAAAAAAAGCATAAAAACATCTGGGGGCAGATAAATAAATAGGTAAGAAATCTTCTTTTAGTTCACCGACCGAATATTCTCTTAAGAACGCTAGCTTTCGGCTTCACCCAGTCTGAGGTACACATCCGGTGACCAGCGATAACAATCACAGAGGTGCTCCTTTACCACCTAGCGAACAATCGGGAGCGTGGGGGTAAGCACAGGGCGAACAACCCAGCTTGGCCAAAACTTAAGTCATATCGATGCATATAATGGTGAATAAAAGTTACATGCGGAAGTGTGACGCATATGTTGGGCATGAAGCCCTTATAAATAAGCTTCTGTGAAAGAAGCCCCCAGGTACAATGAACGCGGATAGCGCGTCAAGTGTGTGCGAACAATGCGCTAACGAGCCTTCAAAGGATGGAAAAAAAGGAGGGAGAAGGAGAAAAATAGAGGACAACTAAAGTGTAAAATATGGACAGAGGAAGGAGACGAATTCAGAATCCGGCACTAGGCGTAGAATCTTCGGAGACGGGCTGCGTTCCATGGGTTCGGCTCGAGTCGGTTATCCGATGCATCTCGCGGACAGTGCGCTCCACGGTCGGGACTTGGTCGATGATAAAGGACCTTCCCATTTGGGCTTGATTTTGTCCTTTTTCTTGTCCGTGAGCGTAGAACTAGCTTCGCCAACATTGTAAGTTTTGGCTCGTACTTCTGCTTTTGATATCTTGAGCCTGCTGTTGATAGAATGCGGAGCGGGCTTTTGCTACGTCACGCTCCTCCTCAAAGCGTCAAATTGTCCTGCCGATCGAGCTCGGCTTCTCTTTCTTCGTACATGCGCCTGCGAGGTGAGTCATGAATTATGTCGCGAGGCGAGAACGCCTCTGCGCCGTATACCATAAAGAATGGTGTGAATCGGTCGTGTGATTCGGAGTGGTCCGCAGCCCCAGTCTGGTCGAGCTCCTCTACCCGGTCGTGTTAGATTCCTTGAGGACCGCACTAATCTGGGTTTGATGCGCTCATAATTAGACCATTTGCTCGCTCGACTTGACCGTTAGTTTGAGGGTGATAGGCTGAAGCGTGGTCGAGCTTGATGCCCATGTTTTTGCACGAGTTTGACCTCGTCGGCCGTAAAGTTCGTGCCGTTATCGGTGATGATCTTGTGGGGACACCGTAGCGATGTCGACCCACGATATGAAGTCTATCACCGGCCGGATTGGCCGTCTTAACGAGCTTGGCCTCTATCCATTTGGTGAATTTATCCACCATGACCAGTAGGTATTTTTGCTTGTGGGTTCCCCCTTTAAGGGGTCCAACCATGTCAAGCCCCGGACCGCGAAGGGCGGTGATGGGTATAGTTTTGAGGCGGTGGGTGGCATGTGGCTTTGATTAGCAAAGAGCGGCATCCGGCGCATCGTTGGACTAAGTCTGAGCATCTGCCGGGCCGTCGGCCAATAAAATCCTGTCTGGAAGGCCTTGCCTACAAGGGCCGGGCTGCGGCATGGTGCCCGCCGAGTCCCGCATGAATTTCAGCCAGAAGATTCCGCCCTTCCTCTTCGGAGATACACCTTTGAAGGACTTCGATTGTGCTTTTCTTATAAAGCTCTCCCTCATGGACCTTATAGGCTTTAGATCGCCGCACTATGCAGCGGGCCTTGTTTTGGTCTTTAGGAAGTTCCTGCCTGGTTTGGTAGGCTAGGAATGGTTCTGTCCATGGGGAAATGACTGCCATTATTACGTGGGTTGAGGGTGTTATTTCGTTGGCAGAACAACCAAGCGTGTCGAGAATGTTGATGTGGGGCGGTGCGGTTGGGTCCGGGTTGTTATTTCCGGACTCTCCCTCCCATAATACGGATGGCTTGAACAGCCTCTCTAGGAAAATGTTGGGGGGGGGGGGACGGCATCGCGCTTTGCGCCGATGCGTGCCAACACGTTTGCTGCCTGGTTGTTATCCCGGGCTATATGGTGAAATTCGAGCCCCTCAAACCGAGATGACATTTTTAGGACGACATTGTGATAAGCTGCCATTTTCGGATCCTTGGCATCAAAGTCTCCATTTATTTGGGATATCGCGAGGTTCGAATCCCCGCGCACCTCTAGGCGTTGAATGCCCATGGTGACTGCCATCCGGAGACCATGTAGAAGGGCCTCGTATTCGGCTGCGTTGTTGGGGTCCGTATACATTATCTGGAGTACGTATTGAACTGTATCTCCGGTTGGGGACGTCGGAACGACGCCAGCTCCCAGGCCAGCCAACATTTTGGAGCCGTCGAAGTGCATTATCCAGTTGGAATATGCGCCGTACTCTTTAGGGAGTTCGACTTCGGTCCATTCGGCGACGAAGTCGGCCAAAACTTGCGACTTAATAGCTCGCCGTGGCTTATAGGTTATGTCGAACGGGAGGATCTCAATGGCCCATTTGGCAATCCGGCCCGTCGCGTCGCGGTTGTTTATAATGTCGTTAATAGGTACTTCGGAGGCTACTGTTATCGAACACTCTTGAAAGTAGTGTCGTAGCTTCCGGGATGCCATAAACACCGCGTCGCTATCTTTTGATAATCACGTTACCGTGACTTGCATGGAGTTAGGACGGTGGACACGTAGTAAACTGGTTTTGAAGGGGAACTTGTGTCCGTCCGTTTTCGTTCGACAACGAGCACCGCTTACAACTTGATGAGTTGCGCGATATATAATAGCATTGGTTACGCCCATGTTGGTAGCGGCCAGACCGGGTTTGTTGCCAATATGGCTTTTATTTCTTGAGTCCGGCGGTGGCGGCATCCGTCCACTCGAAGTGTTGATGCGTCGGAGGAGGCGATAAAGGGTAATGCCTTTTCTCCCAAGCGGAGATAAAGCGGCTTAAAGCCGCCACGCATCGATCAATTTTGTATTTGTTTGAGGTCTTTTGGGATATCAATTGGGACAGAGCTCGGATCTTGGCTGGGTTTGCTTCAATTCCTCTACGGATACAATGAAGCCCAAGAGCTTTCCGGTGATGCGCCAAAACGCATTTTCGAGTTGAGCTTGATGTCATATGTTGGAGATTATCGAATGTGAGCCTCAAGTCGTCTACTAGAGTTTCGACAAGCTTGCTTTTGGCGACCACATCGTCTATGTATGCCTCCTTTGTTTTGCCGATCTGGTTTGCGGACATGTACGAATCATGCGCTGATATGTTGCGCGGCGTTTTTGAGCCCGAAGGGCATTGTGTTGAAGCGAATGGGCGTATGGAGTGATGAATGCCGTTGCGGCTTGGTCGAGCTCTACCATCTTAATTTGGTGGTAGCGGAGTATGCATCGAGGAAGCACAATGAATCGTGTCCTGCGGTAGCGTCGATAATTTGATCGATGCGGGGAGGAAGGATCCTTTAGGCAAGCCTTGTTGAGGTCCTTGAAATCGACGCATAGGCGCCAGGATTTGTCCTTCTTTGGTACCATCACCAGGTTTGCTAGCCAGTCCGGATGTTTTATATCTCTGATGAATCCGGCCTCCAATAGTTTGGCTAGCTCCTCTCCCATGGCATGTCTCTTGGGTTCGGAGAAACACCGAAGAGCCTGTTTGACTGGCTTGAATCCTTTTAGGATGTTTAGGCTGTGATCGGCCAGCCGGCGTGGGATTCCTGGCATGTCTGAAGGGTGCCTGGCAAAAATGTCCCAATTTTCGCATAGGAATTCTCTTAGTGCGGCGTCTACATCAGGATTTAATTGTGCCCCGATGGAGGCCGTTTTTGTAGGGTCCGTTGGATGGACTTGGAATTTGACTATTTAAATCCGCGGTTTAAAGGAGGTGGACTTGGATCTCTTATCGAGTATCACATCATCCCTATTCACCGTGGGCCTTGATGCGATGAGTTCCTCGGCCGCTAGGGCTTGGATAGTGCCTCAAGGGCTAGTCGGCTGTCTTATTTTCGGTAGCGAGTGCTATGTCGGGTCACTAGCAAGAGTGATGATTCCGTTGGGCCGGGCATTTTGAGCTTCATGTACCCATAATGGGGTATATCTTGAAAAATTGTGAATGCCTCTCGCCCTAATAGAGAGTGGTATCCGCTGCTGAGCAGGGCCACTTGGGCGTGACCTCCTCGGACCTGTAATTATCCGGCGTGCGAACACCACATCCGATGTGATTTTTCTGTCTGACATGCTTCCCGTGGGGGATTATTCCTCTAAAGGTTGTGCTGCTTCGCTCAATGCGGCCCTAGTCTATTTCCATTTTTCGGAGGGTTTCCTCGTAAATGAGGTTCAGTCCGCTGCCACCGTCCATGAGTACCTTGGTAAGGCGACAGCCGTCCACTATCGGACTGAGGACCAATGCAGCTGGTGCTCGGGCTGTTCGGAATTTAGGTTCGTCACCGGCATTAAAGGTAATAGCCGTGTCACTCCATGGATTTATTGTTGCTACTTGGTAGACTTCGGCAAGGCTAGGAGTGTTCGTTTCCGCATATTATTTGATGCGGAAGTCTCGAAGACTGTTAATACCGTACTGGTATCCCTGGGCTGGTGCTCTAGAGCTAGAAGCTCTTTGCCACTTTTGGCCACCTGCCGTAGTATCCAACATGCTCTAAGGCTATGAGTTGGAGTGGCGCCCTCTGTACTATGAATTTTACAGGGTCCATTGAGCCATCCCTCGATGCGGTTCCATGCCCTATAGAGGTTTTGCTTTACGGTATTTAACCCGGTGCTGGCGATGATGCACCCTTTTATTTGGATGGGGTTGTATTCAAGCGGATTGTCCCAAAATCTTGCTTGGTTTTCGAGCGCTTTCCATCGCACATTACTTTACGTACTATGGGCGCCAAGTCGACAAAGCGTGTAATGTCACGGCGACTTATAGCGTTGAGGATCCGTTGTCCGTGCAATTATTGCGAGAAGAATGAGATTACGTCCTCCTCGCGGCAGTCCTTTATCTTGTCCATAACCGGGAGAATCGGCCCGATAATGGTGTCTTTGTTTCTGCGGGCTCTTGCGAATTTGAGATAGGTCGCTTATGTTTGGGTGGGCGGGTGGAATTAAATCCGGAACCTCGCCCAATCTGAGACTTAAGGGCCAAGGAGCTTCCGAACTTGGAAGCTTGGATTCTTGGATGTTGTCCAATGAATCTAGCCCGCTGCCTGACTTTAGGTTCAGGGCTTGAGTGACGTCCTCTCCTCCGCGGGAATCCGGCATGGAGGGATCGGGAATCCGGACGTAGCTAGTCCTTAGGATAGAAGAAGGGTCGCCGTATTTTTCCTCTACCACAGCAACGTGGTGGGTAACCTGGGGAGAGTTAATCTCTCTCGAGCGGGTTTAGGCCCAATCGATCATAGTCATGGCGACTCCCGAGGCGGCGTCACGATCCAAGAGCTCGTTTAAGGAAGAGAGCTCCATCGGATCTAACTGCTCGGCGAGTTCCGAGTTAACGTGAAGATTGCTTTCGATGACCCGAGAAGTCATTGTCGGTGCGGCGGCCGAACAGGCGGTCATAAGAAAACTGCCTAGCAGGAGAGTTTGGCCGACAGCCAAAGCTTCTTTAGCAACAGTGCCGTCTTTAAAGACGGGATGAGGCATCCTTCCTGACGGCGACGACACAGAGGAACTCTCAATGAAAGCACCATTGTCGGTGTTAAAACCGGCGGATCTCGGGTAGGGGGTCCCGAACTGTTCTAGGCGGATGGTAACAGGAGACAAGGGACACGATGTTTTTACCCAGCTTCAGGCCCTCTCGATGGAGGTAAAACCCTACTCCTGCTTGATTAATATTGATGATATGGGTAGTACAAGAGTAGATCTACCACGAGATCAGAGAGGCTAAACCCTAGAAGCTAGCCTATGGTATGATTGTTGTTTTTTCTACGGACTAAAACCCTCCGATTTATATAGGCACCGAAGAGGGTTAGGGTTACACAGAGTCGGTTACAATGGTAGGAGATCCGCATATCCGTATCGCCAAGCTTGCCTTCCACGCCAAGGAAAGTCCCATCCGGACATGGGACGAAGTCTTCAATCTTGTATCTTCATAGTCTAGGAGTCCGGCCAAAAGTCATAGTCTGGCTATCCGGACACCCCCTAATCCGGGACTCCCTCACTTTGTCTTCAGGTGGAGGTGTAGATAAGACTCCAAGGACGAAGGCATCAGTTGATGTAGATGGAGCTGGTGGAGTGGGTCTTTGGAGCTGGTGGCCTTGAAGGCATGTAGCTGGGCGGATGAAGTTGCTCTGGTGTCTATAAGCGGCATTACAGCAGATCTCATCCTCTGGGCACTCTAGCAAAAGCATCGGTGGTAGACTTGCCCTTCTTCTCCTGCACTTCATCCTGAAGTTGCTCAACAACTGACTGTATCTCAGTGACCTTCACATCTAAGTCATAGAACTTCTGCTCCATGATCCTCTCCAAGCTCTCCTGGATTTGAGTCAGGGTGGCCAATCCCTTCTCAATCCTCAGAGTGGAGGCAATCAAGTAGCCAAGCTGATCTTGCTTGCTCTTTAGAAGATACTGAGATGCCTCATCAATGGTTGGCATCTTTGCAGCCTTTTCAGTCCTTGCTTTCTCCCTCTTTGCTTGTGCTTGCACAGAAGATGGTTCATTCTCATCCATCACCACAGTGTTGTCCTCAAAGTCTG
This sequence comes from Aegilops longissima, assembly GCA_021605205.1. Taxonomy (NCBI): domain Eukaryota; kingdom Viridiplantae; phylum Streptophyta; class Magnoliopsida; order Poales; family Poaceae; genus Aegilops; species Aegilops longissima. The sequence goes on along the minus strand of CM038677.1, from coordinate 453,647,654 downwards.
GGTAGATGGGCAGGTGCTCCTTATCCAATAGATATGTGCCAGTGCCCATCTTGGAGTTGATTAGCTCCTGAATCTGTGGGGCATACCCACAACTTCTCTTCTGATCTGCGGCTGTTCTCTTTATAGTTTCCACAATTAGGCTCATGACTTTGAACTTTTGAGGAACATCAAATATATGCAGCAAGTTGATGGAATGTCCTCTGATCATTCTGTGATCTCCTGATTTTGGTAGCAATGTGTGCCTTAAAATCCAATTGATTGTATGCAGGCCTGACAGCAAGTGTTTCACAGAACCAAATTGGTGAGTCTCAAGATCTGCATCAGGAATCTCCTTGTACATGCTAGCCATTGAGTTGTGATCCTTCTTCTTCTTGGCATAGACATCCAAGTCATCTTCATTCTCCTCGGGAGCATTGATCAATTTGCCCATTCTTCAACTGTTGGTGGTACTTAGTACCTTGGACATCGAGACAATCCTTCCATCTGGGTAGAAATGAGCTTTGGAGTAGAACCGCATAATAAGCTCATCATTCCACTTTGTGAGCTTCTGCCCAACAAAGTCCTCTACTCCACAAGACTTGAAACTATCATAGACTCCAGGATAGTGTTCTTCATTTTCCTTGATGTACTTCCAGTCCACCCATCTCATATCACAGACTATAGGCTTCTTGTCAAGCAACACTGTCTCATAGAAGTCCTGCTGTTCCTTTGTATGGAACACGTAGTCTCTGACAGTTCTTCTCCTGACTGCATAGGGATCAGTCAATCTCCACTGACCGAGTCCTGCATCCTTCCTGAGCTTCATGTCCTCAGCTACTGGATGAGCATCATTGTGATCTGGAATTTTGGGCTTCAAATTCCTCAAAACATGTGACTCATCATCTTCTTCTTCTATAGCAGCTTCAGGCACTGGGGCCTTGTTCTTCTCTGCAGCTGGAATATTCCTTGTACTCCTCTTGGGTGCAGTTTTGGGTTTTGGAGCAGCTGCCTTGGGAGCTTCTTTGGGCTTAGATGGAGCAGCCCCTGCTCTTATAGCATCTCCCATAAGCTTTTGAGCTTTAGGAGCTGGTGCAGCAACCTCTTCCTCTTCCTCTTCCATCATTGAGGGCTTCCCAATTACTCTGGCCATGGTCTTCTTGACCCTTTCTTTCCTTTTCTTCTCTGCCACAACCTGTTCTTTGGGTGCAGATCCCAAAGTTTCTTGAGTGGATGTTCTGGCCTTTGACATAGGAACTCTCTTGGCAGGAACCTTTGTCTTCATTCCTGGCTTAGTGGCAGCAGCTATGCCATATTCCTTTTTCAGAACTTTCTTCTTTGAGGTGGCCTCTTCCTCAACAGCCACATAGTCTTCATCCTTAGAATATGAGGTTCTCTTCTTTACGCCCAGTGGCTGCCTTAGGCAAGTTCTTTGGGTGTGCTCCTCCTTCCATCATCGAGCTGCTAGAGGGACTAGTGCCCTCACTCATGTGAACTTGCTCCTCGGACTTGTTACATTGTCACTCTGATCGACATGATGCAAACAACTTGACAGAGACCACAATGAATAGATTATAGATGAGGTAGATTGGATGAGCATCACAAAGTCAGAGGTTTTGCAAAAGAGTGAGTCAAAAACTTAGTTTTAGTTTTCCACGAAAGCATTTCGGATCTACCAATTTGAAATCTCGGTGATACGAAGCAGCTTTTGGAACCTAAACTAGTGAACTCGGTCGAGACCGAGTCACGAGTTGATGGCACCGAGACTTCTAGGGTTTCACAAAGAATTGAACTTCGGTCACAGCGATTTGCAATTCTCGGTCGGGCCGAGAATCACATGTGCAATGGCCTTAGCTAAATCGGTGGAACCGATTTCAACAACTTCAGTCGGTCCGAGATGGTTTGGCGAAACCTAGCCTAAATTTTCAATCCACAACTAAACTACGGAGTGATTTATTTGGATAGAGTGATCTCAATCGTGGCAAGATACATGGCAAAACAATATGCTAGGAATCGAGTGAGATTAGCACAAGGATCAAGTCCATACCCTAAGTGCGGCGATGGACCTGCTACGGCTGGCAGCGGCGGAGACGATTTCCGTTGACGGTGGCGGAGACCAGCGGCGGGAGGCAGCTGGCGATGAGGAGGACGATCCGGAGACCCAGGGAGGCAGAGCAGGCTCAGCGCGGGCGAAGGGGTTCGGAAAATTTTCCAAATTTTGGCCCGGGGATATATATAGCCTGACCCTGTCGGTGTGAGGGGCTGAGGTGATGTTTCTAGTTAGGGGATCATAATAAGTTCACTTCAATTCATACACTCACTAAAACATCCAACTGCACATCAAATTCATCATTGCCACTCAGTTCCATCAAGTACACATCCTTCTAGTGCCCCTGGATCTCCGGGTCTAAGAATCGGATCTCCGGGGTCCAATGGTTTCCTCTCTGGAGGAACAGATCTCTTCGGGGTCCCATGCCTCGGATGTCCGTTGTTCCTATGGCTCCCTCTCTGGAGACCCCGGGATCTTCGAGGTATCCATGGCATCACCACTCGATGGGCCAGACCTCCGAGGTGTGAGACCCTGGATATCCGTGATATTTGTTGGCTCGCCCTCTTGATGGGATGGATCTCCGAGGTCTCATGGCTCGGATCTCAGGGGAGCCCGGATATCCAATGCTTCCCCGAAACTCCGGGGTACACCGAGTGGCCCAATAATTGTAAGATTTAAGAGGGGATATAAAAGCCACTCCTTCCACCTCCAACCTAATCCTTCCACCTTGAGTTGCCCACCCTTGTTTGAACTCTAAAAAGCTCATCCTCCATTGGTTCCTCCACCCAAACACTCACAAATCTCGAGGATTCAAAGAAGATCAATCGATCTACACTTTCACCGAAACACTCGTCTTTCATGGCGGGTGGCCACAAGTGGTTCCAAGGTATGGTGCACGACTTTAGGTACAAAAATACACAATAAAATTCCCCTACAAGCATTGTGTTCACATGCTTTCACAAAAATATAATCCAAGGGACAATTTGTACATGATTATTCTTTTTGTCAACATGTATTTTTACCACACCTTTATGTAGCACTACAGCACACAGGCTTATTCAACACACTAGTTGTATACCAACAACGAAGCATACACACATACATACCGCAGCTTATTTTACATACCGGAATTCGCAACAATAGGAGTCCAACTCTGGTCAATACTCAAAAAACACAACTATGATTACCCTCCTGTGCCTGTTTGGAATCATGAACTCCTGTAGTTCCACTGAAGAAAAATGGCTACTCAGCTTTCAAGGATGACAATGGAGGGGTCTCGGAATACTTCCAGGTACTCGCCATTTCAGAGTACCGCTCACCCTGGACATCACCGGCAGCGGCATAGGACTCGAGTTCGGCCATCTCCTCTGGTGTGAGCCTCACAGATAGTGCTCCCACATTCTGGTTGAAATTCTCGATTTTTGTTGTGCCAGGTATGGGACAAACATCGCTCCCCTGATGATGAACCCAGGCTAATGCAAGTTGTGATGGTGTGCACCCTTTTCTTGTTGCCATTGCGTTAACACGGTCAAATATCAGGGTATTCTTCTCAAGATTTTCTGGCTGGAATCTGGGCATATGCTGCAAAAGCATGAAGTTTTCAGTGAAATGGACAACTGGCCGTGGAAGTCCCATTCCCCTTTTGTGACAAGAAACTGAAAAAGCGTTTAAATTAAGAAAAGGTATGTGTATGATCAATGCAAAGAAAAAAATCCATCAAGCATAAACACAAATATGTTTGATTGATGAAGAGTTAGAAGCTAACGAAAAAAGCAGGATTAACCTGTACCAAAAATAGCAAAGTCTACATAGCAGTCGTTGGAATTCACCTTGCGGTAGTCCTGATCTGATAGCGAGTCGATCAGTTTTGCTCCACCAGAGAAAAATCCTCTACCAAGTGGGCTGTAAGGTACTATTCCGATTCCAAGTTCTCTTGAATTGACACAACAAAATAAATTTAGACCATGTAGTCCCTGATTTCAACAAGCAGAAGATAGCAATTTTTGTTCATTACCAGCAAGTTGGAATTATGTCTTCTTCCACATCTCTAGACCATAATGACCACTCCAGCTGAACTGCAGTAATAGGATGGACAGCATGAGCCCTTCTGATTGTTGATGCAGATGCTTCAGATAGTCCGATGTATTTTATCTTTCCTTCTTCGACTAGCTTCTTGAGTTCGCCAATCTAGCAAGGTGGAAACTCAGATTTAAAGATGTAAAATAAAAAAACATGTCTCAAATTGTGCAACTGGGGTTCTCAAAATTCCGCCAATCTAGCAAGTTCACGTTGTATATGACAGTAACATAAAAAGGGATAGTTCACGTCCACGTTCAAATGTACATGCCTAAAATGGTGCAAGTTCACGACTGCTAAAGGTATCATTACTTACAGTGGATAGTTCAAATTTTGTGACTAAAATAGAAAGAAATGTCATGAGAATAGCAGCATTTAACCACGTTTCTGTCCTATTATTTTTTATTAATTATTGTGAATTGTTTGGGTGAAGTTCAGTCGATGTATTTGGAATTTAGGTTTGGATACTCAAAACAAAGGATGGAGTGTAGTACTATTTTGAACTTTTAAAGATCAGCAAACTTACTCTTTGAAAAGAAAAGTAAGATTAGATCATCGGTGAGATGAACTTTGGGGAAAGTTTAATCCTATCTTTCAGTTAAACATTTTGAGTTTGCTGATCTTAAAAATGAGAGGAGACAGGTGATCACTCATGTGAGTTGTTTCTGAATTAGTGTATATTTTGTTAACCATTCAACAGACTTGTGAGGCCGGGGGGTTATCCTTCTTTTCGGGAGAAGGAAAAAAACTACTCCTTCCGTTCCTAAATATAAGTATTTTTTAAAGATTTCGATATGGACTACATACAAATGTATACAGACGTATTTTATAGTGTAGATTCACCAATTTTGCTTCGTATGTAGTTTATATTGAAATCTTTAAAAAGATTTATATTTATGAACGGAGGGAGTAATTGTTTAGCTAATATGTGGACCTGGGTCCAGCATCACCTTTTCGGTGTAGCTAACAAAATAGATAAGTGGCGGTGTGACACTCACCGTGACCTCGATGGGCACATTTTTGTCGATGCGGTGCTGGTAGTAGAGATCAATACAGTCGACGGCCAGCCGCTTGAGGCTGCCCTCGCAAGCCGCGCGCACGTACGTCGGATCCCCCCGGACATTCCACTTGTTGTCTGCGAACGAGACGCCGAACTTGGTGGCCAGATCCACCTTCTCCCTCATGTCGCCTTGCAACGCCTGCGACGAGCATTACATGGAACACCTTGAGTGCACGTCCGTGAATCACAGTCCGACTAATTAGTCTAGCTTCTACGAATCTAGGACCAACCTTGCCGAGCAGGATCTCGTTGGTGTGCGGCCCGTACATGTCGGAGGTGTCGAGGAAGGTGACTCCGGCGGCGACGGCGTGGTGGATGAGCGCGACCATGTCGGGCTCGGGCTTGGGCGCGCCGTAGAAGGCGGACATGCCCATGCAGCCGAGGCCCTGCGCCCACCTCCATTCCCTGGGAGCCCAGCTTCACACGGGGAACCGCCGCAGGAGCGGACGCCATGTCTCCGGCAAGATGCTGCTCTCAGGCGTGGCCGGGTCGATCGGCGGCCACCGTGGTTGGTGTTGGTGTGGATTGTCGTGGAGGAGCTCGTAGCCTCGTACCTTTATGTAGTGTCAGTGCCCTGTGAGGTTGGCGGGAAGGGTAGCGTCACCCCATATGGCACGTGAGTTGACGAGCGTAGAGTTTCCGTTCAGAAGGAAGCCGTTCCCAACAGGGTAGCGTCATCCCATATGTAAACGGGGCGTCTTGCTACAGAATGAAGTAGACCTCATCAATGCTCAAAAAAAAAAAAAAAAAAAGAAGTAGACCTCATCACGTGTCACGTCCTCTCTCTTCTTTTTTCTTTGCAGGTTCTCGTGGCACGTCCTTCGTCGTACAAATCCTAGTTTTTTATTCGGGGAGGAAATCGTCATACAAATTCATATTCTTGGCCACAAAAACTACGTTAAGTCGTGGTCGAAAATAACAACTTGACTGGAAATAGCAAAAGCATAAAGCACGAAGCACGAAATATCTATAATACCTAAATAGTTCATCCTCACTATCTTATTTCTCTTGACATGCAGCCTATTCACATCATCAAGTAGACCCCACATGATTTTTACTCAATTCTATATCATCTATTCTGATTTTCCTATGCTCTGATCCATTTTTTTTCGTGACAGAACTCTGTCGCTAAGACTAGCCACAATGGGTAGTAACATAGACTAGTAACATGTTCATGTTAGAGCGTCTCCACCCACGCCCCCAAGAACGCCCCCCAGGCCACTTTTTTAGCACCGGCGTCAAAAAATCCTTCCACTCACGCCCCCAGAGCGTCACTTTTCACCAGATTTGGAGAAAAACAGCGCCGGCAGTCTCACCCCGAACCCAGGCCCCGGGGCAGCTGGGCGTGCCGGGGCTTCTTTTCCTCGCTGCTGGCCCACCCTCAGCCTCCGACCTCCTCTTTCCTTTCTTTTCTCCACCAGCTACGCCTCTTCCCGTCGTCCTTCTCCACGGCTTCCGGGCAAGCAACTCCGAGGCCGGGCGCATGGCCGGCGAGTTCGCGGCCGGGCAGAGCGTGGCCGGGGCCGAGACCACGCGGTGGTGCAACGGCCAGCTGGCGGTTCGAGCACACCATCTTGCGGGCACGCACAAGGATGGTGGGGGTCGTGGCGAGGCGCAGCCACGCGAGGCGGCGCGCCCAGCCGGGGGGTGGCGATGGGCGAGTCGCGGTCGGGCGGCGGTCTTGCGTGGGCTGTCTCACCGTGGCGGATGGGAGTAGCGGCGGACGCGGCTTTAAGGGAGATGGCGAAGCTGCGGGGCGGTCCGGCCCGTCCTGGTGCTCGGGAAGGACGACGACGAGGGCGGCGGTCCTCCTGCACGCCATGGCGCGGCTCGGGGAGGAGGGGGGCCGCTGTAGGACCTTGAAGTATGTCTAGAGGGGGGTGATTAGACTATTTGACCAATTAAAAACTTAACCTTTTCCTAATTTTAGACTTTGACAGATTTTAGCTATCTTTAAGCAAGTCAAGCAATCTTCACGCAATTCAAGCAAGCATGTAAAGAGTATATAGGCAGCGGAAAATAAAGCATGCAACTTGCAAGAATGTAAAAGGAAGGGTTTGGAGAATTCAAACGCAATTGAAGACACGGATGTTTTTGTCGTGGTTCCGATAGGTGGTGCTATCGTACCTCCACGTTGATGGAGACTTCAACCCACGAAGGGTAGCAGTTCTTGTGAGTCCACGGAGGCTCCACCCACGAAGGGTCCACGAAGAAGCAACCTTGTCTATCCCACCATGGCCGTCGCCCACGAAGGACTTGCCTCACTAGCGGTAGATCTTCACGAAATAGGCGATCTCCTTGCCCTTACAAACTCCTTGGTTCAACTCCACAATCTTGTCGGAGGTTCCCAAGTGACACCTAGCCAATCTAGGAGACACCACTCTCCAAGAAGTAACAAATGGTGTGTTGATGATGAACTCCTTGCTCTTGTGCTTCAAATGATAGTCTTCCCAACACTCAACTCTCTCTCATAGGATTTGGATCTGGTGGAAAGAGGATTTGAGTGGAAAGCAACTTGGGGAAGGCTAGAGATCAAGATTCATATGGTTGGAATGAAATATCTTGGCCTCAACACATGAGTAGGTGGTTCTCTCTCAAACCTGGTAAGTTGGAAGTGTAGATTTGTTACGATGGCTCTCTCCACGAATGAAGAGGAGGTGCAGGGTATATATAGCCTCCACAAAAATCTAACCGTTACACACAATTTACCAAACTCGGTGGGACCGAATCATCAAACTCGGTCGGACCGATTTATTAAACCTAGTGACGATTAGGGTTTTGGTGGGGCGACATGCAACTCGGTAGGACCGATCACGGTTAGGGTTAGGGCATAACGTAATCTCGGTGAGACCGATTACACAAACTCGATGAGACCGAATTTGGTAATTAGCTAACCGAGAGTTGGTCGGAGTAAACTTCGGTGGGACCGATTTGCTCTTTTGGTGAGACCGAAAAGTTACAAAGGAAGCAGAGAGTTTACATTGTAATCTCGATGGGACCAATCGCTCACTTCGGTTAGACCGAAACGTTACAAAGGGAAACAGAGAGATTACAATCCCATCTCGGTAAGACCGAGATCCCTATCGATGAGACCGATTTGCCTAGGGTTTGTGGCAGTGGCTATGACATCTGAACTCGGTGGCGCCGTATAGAAAGAATCGGTAGGGACGAGTTTGACTTTAGTTTTAGGTCATATGTGGATGTGAGAAAGTAGTGGAGGGTTTTGGAGCATATCACTAAGCACATGAAGCAAAAGGCTCATTAAGCAACACTCATCCCTCCTTGATAGTATTGGCTTTTCCTATAGACTCAATGTGATCTTGGATCACTAAAATGTAAAATGTAGAGTCTTGAGCTTTTGAGCTTGAGCCAATCCTTTGTCCTTAATATTTTGAGGGATCCACTTTCATCATCCATGTCATGCCATTCATTGAGCTTTCCTGAAATATTTGTCTTGGAATAGCATTAGCTCAATGAGTTATATGTTGTTATGAATTACCAAAACCACCAAGGGATAGTTGCACTTTCAGCCGCGGATATGCCAGAGCCACGGCGACCGCAGTGCTCAGAGGCCGGGCGCGCGTGCGCTCCTCCGCCCACGCCCTGGGTATCCACCTGCGCCCGCCAAAGCGCCGCGGCGTCCACCTGCGCGCCCGCACTGCCCCTCCGCTGCCGATGCGTCCACCTGCGCCCGTTGTCGAGGTAGAGGCGAAGCTGGAGGCGGATGGAACCGGCCCAGCGCGTGGACGACCTCCGTCGCGTCGGGGGAAGCCGACCGAGGCCGTGGCCGCGCGGGCGAACCGGACGTGGAGCAGCGGAGTCCGTCTTCCGCTTCGACAGTCGGAGATGCAGCTGGCCACGGCCGGGCCGGAGTCGCCTCCAGTGCCGCCACCTCGCCTTCAACGACGCCGTTGCGCACCACCTCTGGTGCCTCAACGGCTCCTTGCATCTCGCGCTGTTGCTGCAGTTGATTGCTTGGGGGTGGACGCGGCTGGAAGAAATCTCACCCCAGGGCCAAATTGTTCGCCGGCAGCCCCCCAAGCGGCGGAAAAAATGCCGACTGGGGGGCTCAACGGCTGGAGATGCTCTTAGGCTGCTGCCAATAGACCGGTGCTTAGATGGGGTGCTAAGCATATTAAATAGCTTAGCAATCAAACTCCCCAATGTATAGGTGCTTAGCTTCTTGCAGCTAAGCTCTCTTCATTTAATTAGTCCAAGGATCTTTTGTAGTATATAAACTCTGTGGCATATTTGTGCTACATATTTAGCAAATAATATCCCCTGAGGAAAACACATGGAAATATAGTTGACTTGAGTCCATACATAAAGTGCTAATAAGATATTATGAAAATACATGAAATTACACCTAGAATTAAAGGTGCTTAAAATAAATGATGATAATAATCTATTTTGGCCCAAATTTTTTCCAAATATGCTCTACCAAATCAGTTTTGAGTGCTCTGTGAGTCCCACGATCTCGGATTCTTGCATCCCTTTGTAGCACCTGGGCGAATATCGGTATGTCGCCGTGTGTGAATGTGAATACTGATGGTAGAACAATGGATGTACCCGCCTCCTTGTTCAAATCAAGAATATTAGCCGCCGCTTCTTCTTCATCCTCGACTACCATATTGTGAAGAATGATGCAAGCTATCATGACCTTCTGGATATCACCCCGATTATACAAACGTGCAGGACGACGCAAGATAGAGAATCGACCCTGCAAAACACCAAAAGCACGTTCCACATCCTTCCTTGCCCCTTCCTGATGTGCAGCAAACAACTTGTGCTTCTCTGTTTGTGGCATCGATATTGTCTTCACAAAAGCTGCCCATTCTGGGTATATCTCATCTACAAGGTAATAACCATGTTGATATTCCTTGTCATTTACAAAAAAGTTCACTCAAGGAGCTTGGCCTTTCAGCTGCTTGATAAACAATGGTGATTGATTTAGCACATTGATGTCATTGTTTGACCCAGCAATACCAAAGTAGGCATGCCATATCCGGAGATCTCGCGAAGCAACTGCCTCCAGAATAAGACTAGGCCACCCTTTATCACCACGAGTAAATTGGCCCTTCCATGCAATAGACATTTTTCCCAACGCCAATGCATACAATCCAGACTTCCTAACATGCCATGAAACCCACGACCTTCCCCAATGCAGAGTAAGCGCTCTGTATCTTCAGTGTTGGGGCTTCGCAAATACTCTGCAGCATAGGTATCAAGCACTCCTTGCACAAAGTTCTTCAAGCAATCAACTGCGGTAGTCTCGCCAATCTTGAGATATTCATCAAGACTATCTACAGGTGTGCCATAAGCCAATTGGTGTATTGCCGCCGTGCACTTTTGCAGTGGAGAGAGCCCTTCACGGCAATCTCCTCGGCGAAGGAGTCTAGCATGTCCTCCTCGGCTAGGAATTCATCAAGTGTGTATAACTCTGTTGGATATGTAGTGTTTCTGGCATCACTATCATATTGTTGATCTGTATCATCAGGATCATCTGGTGGATGGTTATACATAGGCCTGAAACATGTAACAAACAAGACAACAATTGTACACATCAGAATAAGATCGAACAAGTTAAGTGACGAACTTCTCGTGATAAAAACAGAATTGTGTTTGATTTCTTAAAAAAAGTTCGTGTCTGATTATTTGTATGACTAGATAGCATCAGTGCAAATTTTGCTTCATCTACTAAAACCAGAGTAATTTTATACACCCTAATCTTATTCTGTCTGAACCAATTTCTCATAGAACTTCAAATTGTCCGTGTACACCATCTGAAACTTCAGATCAATAGATCCTTATGCATTTCCATCAGATCAATAAAACTCAGTATAATCAACTACGTTCCTTCCAACTACAAGTAACTCCAAACTAAACTGAAATGACAATTTGTATGAGTCAATAGCAAAACTTTGAAATTTCTTGTTGATTCTGAACTAGACTGAACCTAGTCTGAACTGAACTGAACTCAGTTTGATTATGTAAAAAGATTGCTACAGATTTACATATATATGCAGTAGTTTTTCAGTTAGTGATACTACAGATTTACATATTATGCAGTTCATGCACGAGAAGTGACTGAAGTGAGAAAATTAGACAGGAAAACTGATCAATGAGAAGTGACTGAATTTTGCAATGAGAAGTGCATGCACGAGAAGTGACTGAATTTTGCAATGTACGCTCCTTACCAAAGACTAGGTGCTGACTGGCCGGAGGAGCTGTTGGCGGCTGCGAACATAGGAGGACCCGGTGGTGCAGCGGCGAACAGAGGCGGAGCCGGTGGTGCCACTGCGACCTTCTCCCGGCGACAGTCCATGCGACCGGCTGAAACCGAGGATGGTATGGTGGCGCTGTAGGCGACGATCAGCGGCAGGGCGGCGCTGTTGTTGAAGGATGGAGCGGCTGCATCGGGGCGACGGCGCTGGGCGAGGAAGAAGAAGCGGGGGCAGGGGCTGCGCGTGGGGGAGTTGGGGAGGAACGAGAAAAAAGAGGCGACTGCTCGGTACCCAGCCGCACAGGATCGATTAACTCCACCTTTTGCCTAGGTATCTGCGTCTGGCACTGTTTCCTCGCGGGGTTACTGACCGAGACTCTCTCCTCATTAATTAACGTGACACATCAGCTTTTTGCTCAGCTGGCAGGCTTAGCACCGATCCAGGCTGGAGTACTGGGACTAGCCTTACTAGTCATGTTCTTACCTCTCTTAGTAGACTAAAAATGCGTTCTTCACGGCTACAATCTGATGCATATAAATAAATTAAACAAATGACTAAAGTTGTCTTCAAGGTCGAAGCTTATTTCTCCCTTGTATATTTGGGCATGTTTGGACATTTCTCTCTTGTATATTTGGGCATGTTTGAATATCAAACAGACGGCCGGTAGGCTCTCCAAAATTCAGCTGTGTGGACAGTCGCTGCAACATAGCTAACACTTGATTTGTAATCAACCACTTTTTTCCCATAACATTTTTTCTTCCTGTCATTGTAGCCCAATTATTGAGCTCCCTCCATAGTCACACATTTCCTCACACCGCCAACCCGTCAACCACGTTGGGGGACACCCGAAGACAACCGTCCTTGTCGTCGCCCTCTCGCTGGGAGGGACAAAGAGCGAGGCATAAACATACACATACGTAAGTTAATTCATTATTTCATTAATTAATTACTTAATATGATGTCTTGTATCCTCTACATGGACAAAAAATACAACAAAAATATTATCTTCATTCTACATAATGAAATTGAAAACTTGTGAACAAAATCACAAATAAGTGTTGAAAAGTAAGAAAACATGAGGATCCTTAAATAAAACTAAAGATATTTTTAAAAGAAATAATAATAAGTAAGAAGAATGGTGTCAAGGGAGGGAGGCTGAATCTAATGTGCAGCGGAAGACTGATCATTATGTATATACTTTGGCTGTGTTAAACAGTAGAAATATTTAAATGTTTGACCAATTTTTGCCGTGTTAAACAGTACAAATGTTTGACCAATTTTTGCCGTGATACACAGAAGAAACATCTGACACAGGCAGGTCTCTGAGCGCCTCTCTCGTCTCTGAGCGCCGGCGGCCACTCCGGCGCCGGCGGACACCTCTCCCCGCCGGCCACCACTCCGGTGCAGCGTCCACCTCTCATGGCCTCGCTGGGTTTCGCTCTCGGCGGCGTCCTCCTCGGCGTCGGGCGTCGTCATCTCTGCCTAGGCCGCCCTCCGTTCCGCCATTGTAGTCCGGAGGTCTTTGAGCACGGCGTTGGCCCCATCGTCCAGGCGCGAAGTCTTTGGGCGCGGCGGAGGTGCCTCGGTGGGGCTGTGAGACGAAGGCGGTCGCCGCCAGCGCCCGGGTTCCCCGCGCCTCGGCCCGGCTTCAAAGCGCCGTTTTTCCCCTCATTGCCTACCTCGAGGCCGCCGCAGACGCGTATTCCGTCCTCCTGCATGGCTGCTTTGCTACAAGCTAACGGCGACGATGGGCATATCTCCGCTTTTGTCCCAGCGAGGCGTTGTGCGTGCGGTCGGTGGTTCCGCCACATCGCCGGAGTGCGTGGCGGCGGAGTTCGTCGCCCGGTCGTCTTTGGCGGTATCTGCGGTCGCCCTCTCGCCCCGCAGGTGGGCGTGGGTCCGTCGGGCTGTCTGCCGCCGCCTCCTCCGGGGCCGCCCGCCCGGCGCTTGCAGCAGGTGGACGGGCCGTGGTCGCGAGTGGTCTTGCGAGGGCTCGGTTGGGGCGTGGATGGCGGGCATGGAGGGCCCGAGCCGAGTCCCCGCCGGGCGATGGATGATGTTCGAGTGGAGTCGCGGTCGCCGCCCGCCGTGGATCTTGTGGAGTCTTTGTTACTTGGAGGTCGGAGGATCTCGGCGGATGGATGGCGAAGCTGTCCAAAGGCGGTCGTGGTGACCGTCCACGGGCACCGGCCGAATGTGCATCTGGCGGCGGCGGCCGTCTTTGCGCACGAGGAGTTTGGTCGGGCGGCCGACATGCCGATCCGTGCCTTCTTCCGGAGGACTTCTGGTCTTGTCTTGGGGCGTAGCGATCTGCGACGAGGATGGTGCGGCAGGCGGCCTCTCGCCGACGTCTGCGGCTGGATTCACGCCGTCTTTGCGCCCGTGGTTGAGGCGGCGCAGCCACCGGGTGGCGCTCTTGTTCTGGTGCGGTTGCGTTGGTGGGGTGCGGCGCCGCGCGTGGACAAGGAGGACGGCCATCTCCGTGCTCCGGGCACAGGGCTCGTGGTCGGCGTGGTGGATACTGCGGCGGGCTCGACATGTCGAGCTTCAAGGCTGATTGCAGACGGACGGCGAGTGCATCCGGAGCTGCGGAGGCAGTACATTGAGGAACCACGTCGGCGGCGAGGAGGATTTGCAGCAGCGGCGCGCTCCTGCCACGTGGTACAATATTCGCATCGTCAAGTTGGCCGAGCGATCTTTGGATGAGGATGACGACCCAGCCGTCGCCGCCACCGAGCCCGCCGGCTCGGCGTGGGGAGGGGCGGCTAACGATCGTGGCGTCGGGCCGTGGTGGAGGTGATGCAAAGGCGAGCGGGCGCTGCCGGCGGCGAGGTCCTCGTCGGAGCCGTCTCCGCGCGGGTCAACAAGCGTTCAAAATAAAGCTGGGCTGCGTCATCAAAGTCGCATGACTTGCGATAAAGCGAGCAAGTGGGATGGTGGAACCCATTGGCGGTCTGAGCTTATTGGCGAGGTTGTCGGGCGAGCGGTGCGATGCCGATTGGTTGGTGGGATGCGGGTTGGGCGGTGGATGCTTCTAGCGCCGCCCAACCCGATGTCGTCGTCGTGATTCTAGGCTGGGGTTAGTGCGAGTGGGATCCGCTCCGGGATCGCCACCATCGATCCTCCTTCCGCCGGGCGACGGAGCCTGTTGGAAAATGTGGGTTCGAGGCTCGAGGTGCCCGTTGTGGGTGCGCGCAATGATTGGGCGTGGTGGTTGGCTCGGTCAGCTGCCGATTGGGTCGAGTGGGGCTAGGTGCACGGCCGGGCCCGATGGAGGCCGACGCCGTGGTGAGGATCCTAGGATGATTCGCGAGAGGCACGATGGGGCGGAAGGGCGTCGGGGGTCCAACAGCAATAATTGCTGCCAGTCGGGGGAGGATGAGGCCAGCGGTTGGTGGATGGCGACAGTGTGGCGGATGGGGATGGCGAGCCGTGCATGGATGGGGCTGTTTTCATGCGTGGCAGGGAGAAGAATTGACGGTAGAAGATTCTGCTTTGTCTTTGGAGGGACTTTTTAAGGAGGCCGGACTCACGAGCGAGGAAGATTAGCGGTGCATGCGGGTCAGTGCGGGAGTGGGAGATGTTCTAGGTCGGTCTGTGCAGGTGCGGCGCGCCACATGCGGAGAGATCTACGCCTTGCACGCCCGAACCGGTTAGTCTGGTCGGGGAGGGATATGGAGAGGTGGTGCGCATGTGTGAGAGTATGTGCAAGTCTTTGGCACCCATTTTAACGAGGCGGATTCGCGTCGGTGGAGGTGCACGCGGAAGCCTCGGAAGAAGAGGCAAGTGGATGTTACTCCTAGGAGGCGCAAGGATTGCAAAGCATGGGGCTTCTAAGCGCGGCGGTGCTCATTCGTAGGCTTTGCTTAGCCAATGAGGGGAAGCAATTTACGATGGGCGCTCGGCATGTCGTGGAGTTGTTCTCTCGCCCATTGTCGGATGTGCATATCGCGGCCGTCTTGGCTCTTTTCGGATGGGAGTCGCCGTGCGCCAAATTAGAGGCATCTCATGTGGAGCCAGCGGCCCTAGGAGGTGGACTCGGGTGGTCATGTAGGCGTCGCGATGTGTTCGTTGCCCATGAAAGTGCTAGTGTGGAATGTGCGAGGGCTGAATGCTCCCACGTAGAAGTGTCGTGCATCAAGTAGTCCTTGCGGCGAATCACGGCATCGTATGCCTTGGAGACCAAGTGCGGGAGATAAATGTATCGATGGTACAACAATGTCTTGAAATAAATTTGGAAACTTCTTCTACGTGCGGTGGTGGGAGCGAGAGGTGGAATTCTTACGGCACAGGGGAAGGCGGTAACAAGGGTTTCAAATCCGCATTACCAAAATAACTTCGCTCACGGCATTAGTAAAATCGCCGGGTCTTTGCGGAGTGGTGGATGGCGTGTGTGTATGGTCCTCAAGATGAGGGGCCAAAGTGGAATTTTTGCGAGAACTTCGCGGACATCCGGGATTTGCATGCGGGGCCATGGATGATAGCGGGGATTTCAACTTAATTGCAAAGGCGGAGGATAAGAACAATGACCTCATTAATAGGAGGATGTTGGCAAGATTTGGTCGAGGCTCAACAGGCTAGAGATGAAGGAGTTGTATTTAAATGGGCGTCGGTACACTTGGTCCAATGAGAGGCGACGCAACCATGGAGAAGATTGATCACGTATTTGTTTCTAATGAGTGGGATGCAGCGTTTCCGACTTGTTTCTTATCGGCCCTTGGGACGGCGATCTCGAATCATTGCCCACCGATGTTGGATATGAGCGTGGAGATGGGGTTGCATAAGCGCTTCAAGTTTGAAGCTTTTTGGGTCAAGGGCGAGGGTTTATGGAGGCTGTGCGAAGGCTTGGGATTCAACTCCGTGACATCTAATGACTATGTCTGCTTGCACAACAAGCTAAGGGCCCTTTGCAAAAGTGCTCCAAAGTTGGAGCGGCCGGTGGATTAGCAATGTTAAGTTGCGGATCGCTATTGCCATGGAGGTGATACTAAGGTTGGGCGTGGCAATGGAATCTAGGGATCTATCGACATGGAAAGGAAGGCGAGAAGGACGTTGAAACAAAAACTCCACAGGCCTATGTGCGTTGGAGCAGTCGATTGCAAGACAACGGTCGAGGCTATTGCATCTAAAGGAAGGGATGGAAATACAAGGTTGTTTCATCAATGAGGCCGGTCATAAGCGCGCAAAAATGTGATCGGTCGGTCGAATCTGAGGCGGGGTGTATACGGGCGGGGAGGAGGTTGCCTCGGCGGTGGATGCATACTATCGGCGAGCTTTTGGGCCAGTGTGAGCAATGGTGCATACTCTTATCTTTGGAAGAGTTGGATCTCCCTCGGCGAGACTTATTGCACTTGGAGAGGCCTTTCTTGGCGGAAGAAGTGGAGTGCGTGGTCAAGGCTATGCCCATGGACAAGGCACCGTCGGGACGGCTTTCTTTGGGAGGTTCTATGCCGTCTGTTGGCACATTATCAAGTTGGATTTCATGAAGGCCATGGTGCATGTACCGTGGAGACGTGAGGGTATAGCGGCTATCAACATGTCTCTTGTGTCATACGCCAAAGAAGGAGGCGCGTTGGAGGTGGGAGATTTCGGGCCGATTAATCTAGTGCATGGAGTTATCAAAATCTTGAGAAGGTTACATCAACTAGGCTTGCGGTTGAGCTCCCACACCGGTGGGGTTCATCAAAGCGCGTTCGTGAAGGAGATCTTTGCATGATAACTTCATGTTAGTACAATGTATGGCAAGGCGGTTGCATGCCTTGCGAAGTTCTGCGGTCTTTGCTCAAGTTGGATATATCTAAGGCTTTTGACTCGGTGCAATGGTCGTTCTGCTAGAAGTGATGCAACATCTTGGTTTTGGCCGAAGTGGCGAGCATGGATATGTGGAATCTTAGCCACGTCGACTACCAAAGTGATGGTGAATGGAGAACCCGGAAACTATCTACAAGCGCAAAGGCATGAGACAAGGTGATTCCTCTCACCTATCTTTGTTCATCGACCATGGAGCCACTACGGCGGATGTTTGAGGTAGGCGTGGGCGGGAGGAGTCTTGGAACCCTTGGCGTCGAGAGGTATGAAGCGGAGGCGTCGATCTATCACGGATGATGTGGTTTTGTTCGTTAAACCAAGAAGGGTGGATTTGGAAGCTTGTGGGGCTATCCTAGCCTTGTTTGGAGAGGCTTACGGGTTACGCATCAACATGTCAAAATCGTGGCCGTCTTGGAATTAGATGCACGGAGGAGGAGATTGCATTGGTGCTGGGTGGTGGGATGCCCGATTGGGTCCTTCCCAATCAAGTACACAGGTTTGCCTCTTGCCCTTAGGAAGCGATCGGCCTTGCGACTTCGATTACTGTGGACAACATGGCGAACCAATTACCTAAGTGGAAGGCGCACTTATGCCCAAGAGTGGAAGACTAACACTTGTCTTGTCGGTGTTGTGTGCCATGCCGATACATGCGATGATGGTATTGGACCTCCCAATAAAAGCGATCGTGGCAATGAATAAAGTGTGTAGAGGATTCTTATGGTGCAACAAGGAGAAGGCCAATGGCGGCAATTGTGCCGTCGCTTGGGAGACGGTGTGTGCGCCCAAGTGGGCGGTGGGCTTAGCATTCCCAACTTCGTTGGATGAATCAGGCGATCTTGGTAGCGATGGCCTTGGCTTGCTCGTGCGGTTGAGAGTAGGCCGTAAATGAGTTCAAAATAAAGTGCACCGGCCGAGTCAAACAAATCTGTCGAGTCGCTTTGAGGGTCGGTCGAGGAATGGGGAATCGGTGCTGCTCGGAAGATAGGTGGCTCGATGGGCGAAGATTGAAGTGGCTCGGACTTGTACAACAAGATTCCGAAAGAGTAAGGCGGGATCGCGGGGTTGGACGGTCGCGCCCGATGGGTACATGGGCTTTGGACATTGGCCCGAGTTGGATCTTTAACGTTGCATCGCCTCCTCGACTATGGCCACGGGTAGTGAGTGGGAACAAATGCAGGTGTACATGATGAGTTCACTTGATCACAGGATGCGAGTGGGAAGTTCTCGGTGCGTTCGGCGTATGCGACCGAGTTTTGGGGTCGGAAGTGATTCCCACGACGAAGATGATTTGGAAATGCGAGCGCCATCGCGATGCCGTTTCTTTGCGTGGTTGGCATTGAAGAGCAGTGTTGGGCCTCGAGATAGGCGGCAAGGAGAGGTTGCCGCACGGGATGCTTGCCGTTGTGCGATCGAGAACTGAGGCGCTAAACCACGTCTTTGCTCACATGCGTCTTTGCGGATCGGTGTGGGCGCGATAGGAGAGGCTTTGGGTAAGCATGGATGGGGCCAAACCAAGAGGATGAGCTAGGGGAGTGGGCGTGTGGCAAGGCGGTGACATCTA
Source organism: Aegilops longissima (assembly GCA_021605205.1). Lineage (NCBI taxonomy): Eukaryota > Viridiplantae > Streptophyta > Magnoliopsida > Poales > Poaceae > Aegilops > Aegilops longissima. Next base: position 453,628,899 of record CM038677.1, on the reverse strand, counting down.
CCTCGGCACCAGGGCGTACATACTATTACATTGATGGTCTGTGGGAAATTTGGAAGCATCGGAATGCAATTGTTTACGATGGTGCGTCACCGTCGGTGGAGAAGATCATGGACCGGATACAATCTGGGTGTGAGATTTGGTCATCTGCGGGTTTACTCAAAGGGAAGCTCGAGGGGTTCAGGCGTGGGTTGCATCGGTGGAGGTGTAGGGAGGAGTAGGCTTGTGGGCTTTGAGTGGAGTGGGTGCGGGCCGTTGGGTCGTGCACGCGTGTAATGTAATTGTAATTGTACTGTGGAGGCATGCTTTGCCCTTCTTCTTTAATATATGATATGCACACTCGTGCATATTCGAGAAAAAAAACAGTACATAAATATGACGTATGAGCATGTGCGGCGAACTGCTCACTATGTATATATTTTGGCTGTTCAGCATTGAGAAGATGACACTGATCCAAAATGATTATATCAATTTAGCATCATTTGTTCAGACGATGCGGAAATATTGTGAGTATAGAAATAAGACAAATATGACATATAGTACACTAAATTACGCCTTGAATTTCATAAAAGTCTGTTGGCCAAGTAATCAACAACGAAATTCTAAAATCAACCAAGAATTTTACCCTGCAATCAAATCTTTCGTTGACCAAATGATATATATCAAGATGAGAATAATGTACCATGATGCAAAAAAAAAAAGATGAAACCAATATGCTACAGGAAGTTACTGAAACAACAAAGCAAACATGAATTATATCACCTAGAGTGGTCATCAACAGTGGCAGCAGCTTTTCCTTCATCGCACTTGGTAATATAGCAGGCAATCTATACACTCCATGATTAGTTTCCAAATCCATAATTTCAATGAAAGAAAATGGAAGCTACAAAATGTATCCATATCTACCTATGGGCAGGCTCACGGGTACTGCAGATTGTGTTAAAAAATCGTACTCTCTCCCTGTATTAATTAGTATGTTACTATAAGCAAAATAGGCAGCGGCAGTGCCTCAATAAGAATAATTATGCCATTCAAAAATAATAAGAAGAATCATTATACAGGACACAATGGCATACATGGCAGCATGAAAATCACGGCTCACAAGATTCAGAGATATACATACCAACAAAAGACAAAGAAAAGCTGAAGAACCACACCTGCATTAGTGCATCGTCCGAGCACGACACAGATAGACGAACGCCCTTGAGGTCGGGGCAGGCGAGAATCCTACCAGGCCAGGCGTGCTCCAAATCAGGGACGCATGCGTGCATACTGACACCTCCACAAGCTTGTCTGTGCAACCGCAGCTTCATTCGCTCTCGCAACTGCTCGGGTCGACGCAGCTGCGCAGCCGCTGCTCCATCCCATCGCCACTGCTCGGGTTGTTGTGGCCTTTCCTCTTTACCTTCGCTCCTCAACTTGTGCACCGCATTTGCCACCTGGTCTGGCCGCCCCCCCGACCCGGGATCGTTCCAACGCAATATTTCTGTCGGTATTCTGAAAATCTGCAGAAGAGGTTGTGAAACATCATCAGCCATCAGGAGTGTACCCTGCATATAGAAGACCAAGATTGGTACGTGCATATAAAACAGAAAAATTTATGGATACATTTGAACATACAGAAGACCAATCTAATTTGCTTATAACAAAAAAAAATTATGTGTATCTTATATAAGAAGAAAATCTACACAACAGAACAGGGAAAGAATGGAAATTGTATTTGTCCTTATACTGGTAGGAACAAGCAGAACTGTCTCAAACTACGACATGCAGGGTAGCACATTGAAAATAAAGGGACCACAATAAACATAAAAGCACTGAAGACATAGAAAAATATACCCACATTCTCCTTTCGAGAGTAAGTCTTACAAAGTAAGATCATCCAACTTCTTCTCAAGTTTATTCTTCCCCTCCCGGAGGTGCACCAGCTACATTTGCAGTCTGAAGAAGCAATCATGCATAAGAATACTCCCAATGGACAGCAATAAAACAAAGACGTTACACAAGCTCGGGAATTACGAACAGTAACATTTGCAAAAGAAATCAGAGGTAACATTAGATTAGGATGCTTTTCTTTTAGGTGAGATAACATTAGATTAGGATTTTTTTTTGTTTTGGGTGTAAGGGGATTAGTGTTAGGACCATCTCTAAACCTAAACAACATTAATCAGAAAAGGTGGTGGGCTCTCCCTCTCAACCTCGGCGACATAGCCAGCCTACCTACATTCCTCAGAGTCACCTATCTTCAGCAACAAGGAAACAACATTCAAAAGACCCTAATTTCAAACACTAATCCCCTGCTCGTGCTGCTGCCGGTGAGAGGAAGAACCCGGGCTCCAATTTCTGCAAATTGCGCTTGTTCATTAATTTCAAACACAATTGATCATGTATTCTGCATAAATGTTGCAAAAAAGTTAACTGAATGTGTTCACCTCCAATGTCAAAGAAGTTAACTGAATGTTCCTGGTCTGGATAAACATGTTCTTCAGTTAACTGAATGTTAATAGAAGTTAACTGAATCTTTGTAAATATTGCAATATGCCATTTAATTTACTGAATTGAGTTGAGTTGAGTTGTCATGCTGAAATGTTGCAATGTTGATACAAAAAAATCAGTTAACTTTTCAACAGAAGTTTGGAAAATTTCAAACATTGTTTGCTCAAGATTTTGGATGCTCTTGTTGCATTCAGATTATGAGAATGATTAAGGGTTCAGCAATCAGATTATCATTATGACCAGAACAGAGGAACAAATATCATGGTTAATGTGTAAAAAAAAATCAGAAAATGGAGTTACCCACTTGAAGTTATTGTAGTTACTCACTTGAAGTAACCAAAGAATAAAGTGTAAAGAATAAATTTTCAGAATAAGAATAAGAACAGGGGCCTGAGGATGTTCCCATCTGAATTCAATTATCACCAGTACTGTTCATACTGAATTTATATTGTATGTTTATCTATTGTATGTTCACCAATACTGAAAGCATACAAAGTGCAAGGCTAACTGAATCTATACTGTATGTTCACCAATACTGAAAGCATACAAAGTGCAAGTCTAACTGAATTTATACTGTATGTTCACCTGCACCAACGGAAGAGCATCCAATCCTATGCAATACTCCATTCCTCCTCCAGTCGCTGTACAAACCAATCGCTGCACAAAATCAGCTCACCTGCTTGCTTCAACAGACAGACATCACCTGTAAATTCAGAAGACAGACCTGCGCCGTGGGCGAGCGGGGAGCAGAAGCAGAAGCGGCAGCGACGGCGCCAGTGGAGCGAAGAGTGCAGATCCTCCATCACCAGCCCACCAACTCAAGGAGCAAGACAAGCACGGGGCAGTGGCATGTGTGTGGAGCAAGTCTTCGTCTTCCCCATGCCCTGGTCGTCTTTCCCACGCCGCCGCCGCCGGAGCTCGAGGTCTGGAGGAGGTGCTCGAGGACGAGGAGCGGGTCATCGAGCGCCGCCGCCGAAGCCGGCAAGGCACGGGCTTTGCAGAAAAGGGGATCCCTTCCCTCTTGATCTCCTAGTGCGGATAGAGAGAAGCGGCGAGACGAGGGGGAGAATGCGGCCGACGCGTGGCAAGGCGACGGAGCAGGGGCCGGAGCAGACAGCACGCGTGACGAGGCGATAGAGCAGGCGCGATGGGTTGTTGGTCGACCACGGCGGAGATCGGGAGCCCTCTTTCTCGGCGGAGAGGCGGCGGCTTGGCTTGCAGACAAGCGATGGATCGCCTGAGGCTAGCGAGGAGTCCGAAGGCGAGCGACGAGGGAAGCGAGGCGCGGAGCAGCAGGATGTTGGGCTGGTCGACGAGCTCGCGGCGGCGCAGGAACCCTAGCGCGTGCGAGGGTACCATAGAGAGGATCCGCTCGCGCGAGGAGAGGGAGGGGAGCAGTTCGTGCGTGGGGTGGGGTGGGGGGGGAGGGGACAAAAAACCGGCAAAAAAAACCAGCGAAAAGAAATCGGACGAAAATAAACCCGGAACGCGACCTACCAACTGAGACATTAGGAGTAGAGATAGTAGGGAGTAAGGCTGGTCATAGTGGGGAGTAACTTATACTAGTGTCATGCATATGACACTAGTCTAAGTTACTATCTTCATAGTGCAAAGTAACATATTAGTAGTATCATAGAGAACTTCATTTATTAGCTTGTAGACTCATCTTGTCTTGGGAGACGCTATGTTACAGTAACATATTATGTTACCACTTATCATTAACTACGTGCCATGTAAGCAGAATTTTCTTAGAGTGCGCTATGTTACTAGCTAAGTTACTCCCACTATGAGGCTGGTCACAATGGGCAAGAACATAAGCTAGTAACTTACACACTTCCCTAAACTATGTTACTACCTCCATAGTGGGTAGGAACATCTATGTAGTGTCCTGCAACGATGTATTTATTAGGTTATAGACTCATTGTTTCTTGGAGTGTGTGATGTTCCGGTAACTTAGCTAGTTACCACAAACACCTCTCTCTTCATTAAATATGTGCCACATAAGCAAAGTTGTATTGGAGCGTGTGATGTTACTCCTAAGTTCCTCCCTATTGTGACCAGCCTGACTAGCCTAATATATGTGTGATAACATGAAGCACTTCATTTATTAGGCTATAGTCACATCTTGCCTTGATATGTGTGATGATACTCATATTAGCACTTTCATCTCTTTCTTCATTTATTGCATGCCACATTGGCCCTGTTTGGATCCCTAAGTTAGAGTTAGTTTTGGTTAGTTGGGGCTCAAATAACCCAAAAGTATCCAAACATGATGGGTTAGTTGGATCTAACCCACCCAAAAAACTAGCCCACACCTAGAGGAGCTTATTTGGGTTAGTTCTCTTGGGCCCACTAAAAGAATTAGTACAAAAAAGTTACCCCTCCCATTCAAACATGGTCTAAAGTAGTCAAATGATTGAGAAAAAATATTTATTGTCAATCTAACCCTACCATCCAAACAGCTCTTTGGTTAGAGTTAGTTTAGGGTTGATTCAAGGTTAAAATCTAACTCTAACTTCTAACTAAGTTAGAGTATCCAAACAGGGCCATTATCTATTTAACCTAGATAAAGTATGTCAATGAGCACACACACAAATAAGTGGAAGATCAAGTTGTAGAGGGCTAGGAGGCTAGCTATGAAGATCATCCATGGCGATGAGGAAGGGCAATACAAAATGCTTGAGGACTATGGCAATGAGTTAAGGAGTGGGGGTCCTGGATTAGGGGGTCCCCGGGCGTCCGGGCTATGTGACATGGGTTGGACTGGTGGGCCGTGAAATACAAGATAGAGGGCCTTTCCCAGTGTCCAGATGGGACTCTCCTTTGCGTCGGTGACAAGCTTGGCGTTCGGATATGAAGATTCCTTTCTCTGTAAACCGACTCTGTACAACCCTAGCCCCCTCCGGTGTCTATATAAACCGAAGGGTTTAGTCTGTAGAGGCGATCATAATCATACATGCTAGACATCTAGGGTTTAGCCATTACGATCTCGAGGTAGATCAACTCTTGTAACCCCTATATTCATCAAAGTCAATCAAGCAGGAAGTAGGGTATTACCTCCATTAAGAGGTCCTGAACCTGGGTAAACATCATCTCCCCTGCCTCCTGTTACCTTCGATCCTCAGACGCACAGTTCGGGACCCCCTACCCGAGATATGCCGGTTTTGACACCGACATTGGTGCTTTCATTGAGAGTTACACCGTGCCGTCGTCAGAAGGCTCGATGGCTCCATCGATCGTCTACAACAAGGCCGCCTCGAAGGAGACTTTTCTCCCCGGCCAAATTTTCGTATTCGGCGGCTTCGCACTGCGGGCCAACTCGATCGGCCACCTGGAGCAGATCGACAGCTATGCCCCTGGTCATCAAATTAGTTTTGGAAATCTGAACTATGTCGCCGATATCCGAGGAGACTTGATCTTCGAGGGGTTCACGATGCCGACCGCCGCTCTGGCCTTAGATCCAGAGCAAACTGTTGGGTCCGAAGATGGGAGTGCGGATCCCACCAGACTCTCCACAATTACGGAACTCACTACCACAGATCTGGACAGGACTGTGTCATTGGTAGGTCTGGAGCCTAGCCGGACTCCCCTCACCATTGAAGGGCCGAACTCGTCCCCAGATCCTAATTTTGGACTCTCGAGGACTACGGCAAGCGGGCGCGACCCGGAGGCCTTTCCCTCACCTTGCACCAAAGGCTTTTGCCTCCGCGTCCAACCCTCGCCTTTAAGCGAGGCCCTGGACCTAATGCGATTGCTCGCCATTGCAGAATCATTGCCGAACTACCCTCGACCCATGCTAGGGGCTGAGAGCGGGGAATTTTACGTCCCACCCGCCACCCACTTCATAGCCACTGTCGAGGATCTAACCGACATGCTCGATTACGCCTCCGAAGACATCGACGCTATGGACGACGATGCCGGAGATGAGCAAGGCCAAAACCCACCGTTCACCGGACGCTGTACGGCCACTTCCTCATACAAAGTGCACATGGTGGACACACCCAAAGAAGACGACAGCGATGATGAGAAGGATCCAGTCGAGGACGAACCTCCTGAGATACCACCAAAGCGTCACGTCAGCGGCACCGGTCTAAATCGTGTCGCGAAAAAGATAGCAACATCGGCACCGGAGACAATAATACTCCAGAAAATGCCGAAGACCTCGAAGCCCCTATCGAGCCAACATACGAACAGGATGATTGGGAGGAAGGGCAAGTTAACCCCGACGATCCTGTCGAGAATGAGGGCTTGGAGGACAGTAATTACCTACCGATCTCCGAATAGGACGTGAGCCTCAGCGATGAAGATTTCATCGTGCCTGAGGAACCCTTCGAACAAGAGCGCTTTAAGCGCCGGCTAATCGCCACTGCAAGAAGCCTGAAAAAGAAGCAGCAGCAGCTCCAAGCCGATCAGGATTTACTCAATGATCGATGGACTAACGTTCTGGCAGCCGAGGAATACGGCCTCACACGCCCAACTAAGAGTTACCCGAAGCGCAAGCTGCTACCCCAATTCGACGATGAGGCCCCGGAGCCCATACCACCAACGCATGATGCTAACAGACCTGACTGACCACCACGTGGCCGGGGTAGAGTGGCAACTCAAGCCAAACACCAGCCCGCACCACCTCGCCGTAGAGGCCGAGAAACAGCGGCTCCAGGATACACCTACGACCTACGACAGGACCTGGACAATAGAGCCGGTCAGACCAGATCAATCTATGGATCACGGGGCCGTGCCCCAACGCGAGAAGACGGCTATCAGGCCTGGCGCGACAAGCATAACTACACCCGGGCCGAAAACCGCATACGGACTTCATCTGAACTGCGTCGTGACGTGGCCCGATACAAAGGCGCCGCACACCCCCTATGCTTCACCGACGAGGTAATGGTGCACTAATTCCCAGAAGGGTTTAAACCCTTGAACATCGAATCGTACGATGGCACAATAGATCCCGTAGTATGGATTGAAGATTTTGTTCTCCATATTCACATGGCTCGTGGTGATGATCTACATGCCATCAAATACCCCCCCCCCCCCCCTAAAACTTAAGGGACCAGCTCGGCACTGGGTAAATAGCCTCCCAGAAAACTCTATTGGAAGCTGGGAAGACTTGGAAGATGCCTTTAGAGAAAACTTCCAAGGCACTTATATCCGGCCTCCGAACGCCGATAACCTCAGTCACATAGTAAAACAACCCGGAGAGTCAGCCAGGAAATTCTAGACCAGGTTCCTAAATAAAAAGAACCAGATTGTTGACTGCCCAAACGCCGAAGCCCTAGCGAACTTTAAACACAGCATCCGCGACAAATGGCTCGCCCGACACCTCAGCCAAGAGAAGCCGAAGTCTATGGCAGCCCTTACGACTCATGACCCGCTTTGCTGGCGAAGACAGTAGCTGGCAGAAGCGGCAACAAGATACAGCGACCCGGCACTTCTGAAGCCAGAAACGACAACGGTAGGCCCCGACACAACAAACACAAGCGTCAAAGCAACAATGACAATACCGAAGACACGACGGTCAACGCCGGATTCAGTGGCTCCAAATCCGGTCAGCGGAAGAAGCCATTCAAAAGAAACAAAGACAGTTCATCTAGCTTGGACCGAATACTTGATCAACCTTGCCAGATTCACGGCACCCCCGACCAGCCTGCCAACCATACCAACAGAAGTTGTGGGTCTTCAAACAGGCCGGTAAGTTAAATACCGAACATAAGGAGAAAGGGTTGCCCAGCGAGGACAACGATGAGGAGCCTCGCCCACCGAGCACAGGGGGCAGAAGAAATTTCCCCCCGAGGTCAAAACGGTGAATATGATATACGTTACTCACATCCCCAAGCGGGAGCGCAAACGCGCGTTAAGGGATGTCTATGCGATAGAGCCAGTCGCCCCAAAATTCAACCCATGGTCAACCTGTCCGATCACTTTCGATCGCAGAGACCATCCGACCAGTATCGTCACGGAGGTTCGGCTGCGCTGGTTCTCGATCCAATTATCAATGGATTTCACCTCACGCGAGTCCTCATGGACGGCGGTAGTAGCGTTAACCTGCTCTATCAGGACACAGTCCGCAAAATGGGTATTGATCCGTCAAGAATCAAGCCCACCAAAACTACCTTTAAAGGAGTAATACCTGGTGTAGAGGCCCGCCGCACGGGCTCAATCACATTGGAAGTCGTCTTTGGCTCGCCAAACAACTTCCAAAGCGAATACTTGATCTTTGACATCGTCCCTTTCCGCAGAGGCTATCATGCACTACTCGGACGAACCGCGTTCGCTCGCTTTAATGCAATCCCGCACTATGCCTATCTCAAACTGAAGATTCCCGGACCACGCGGTGTTATAACAGTCAATGGAAACATGGAGCGCTCCCTCTGCACTAAAGAGCACACCGCGGCCCTCGCAGCGGAGGTACAAGGCGGCCTTATCAAGCCAAATACTACATCGGCAGTCAAACCCCCGGACACTGTCAAACGAGTCCGGACTACCCCGCAGAACGACAGTCCAGCTCGTCAGGAGCTCGATTAGCAATTTGGCCTCCATCTTAGCCCCAACCGCATTGCAGTGTATGTACCACGCGTACATAACTACGCACTAAAGATACGATGGGCAAAGATGGAGGCATAGTAAAGATAAAGTCCACAATACGGCTCGACCCTATTTGGACACGCATATCATTTTTTTATTTTTATTTTTTCAGGTTCCTTACAACCCATATCACCTTTCCATGGTACCAAGGGCCCTTTTTCTAGGCCGCTCATGAAAACCCGATCGTTGATCCTTTCGAAGGATAATACACCAAGGAGAAAAGCAGCGTGGACGTGCGGTGGAGTATCTAAAGGATCTTTAAAGATCACCTCTTCCTTTTTAGGACCTGTACACATCTCTCCCTTGTGCTGGGCATGTAAAATAGCCTCGATGCTTATCGCATTATTTGTACAAATATGCTTTGATGTATCAACCAGACTATAATGGAAACAGTTCTTTCGCCCAACCTATTCGGTACTGGCTTATTTCCCAATCTGTCTTCCCTCTTTTTGTCCAATTTCCATGTACACCTTGGTACGACTTAAATCGCCAGGGGCTCCATTCAGCCACGTACATAAAATAAGTCCGAACACTTTTATAGTACAATTCGGCGTCACGAATATAGCATTATATGCATCGGCTCCGAATCATGTCTTTGGTCAATAGTTGGGTTGCCCGGCTCCTGTGGTTACTGCCTTACGTGCCGCTCGTTCGGCTAAGGTAGTAAAGGGAGAACTACTGCGATTGTGTTTCTGGTTCATCCGGATAAACACCTCAGTGGAGAAAGCCGAAAACTGACTGTCATGGTGCGGCAAGAGCTGGTTAGCTATTCGGTGACTAATTATAAATCTCCTGCGATCTTTTCCGCATTACGCGAAGGACCGGTTTTCACCCAGTTAGGTGTCTACAACACCCAAATTCAGATAATCGAATAATACCAGGGGCTGCGCCTATAATCTCATTGTCAAACTCCTATGGCTAAGTGAGAGTGATAAAGCCACATAGTCTGATTGCCTGGTTCGCTGCACTAACACCTCCTTCAAGGACCAAAACGTTGGGTCAAGTGTGTTCAGGTGCTATTCCGAACACCCCCGTACTACCTACGTGGGGGCCGAAGCCGATGACTGGCCAACTCTCAAATACCGTAACGGCCGAACAGGAGGAAAAGAATTTGAGGTAAAACAAGCAACATATTATACATAAGCCTTGTTTCATAATACAAAGTTCGGGCAGCACGGATACATTCATTCAGAAATAATGTCCTTCAAACACTGGCCCTCTACAATGCGAGATCCTTCAAAGACGTCATCAAAATACCGCTCCAGCGTGCGGTGCTCCTTGCCTGCGGGCGGTCCCTCGGTTGCAAGCTTGACGGCATTCATCTTCGCCCACAGCACCTTGACACGGGCGAAGGCCATCCGGGCACCTTCGATGCAGACCGACCGCTTTATGGCATCAAGACGGGGGCAGGCACTGACTAGCCGCTTCACGAGACCGAAATAACTGCTGGGTATGGGTTTGGCTGGCCAGAGACAAACTATAACATCCTTCATGGCCAATTCAGCCACCCTATGCGATTCGGTCACCGTTTTGTTGATCACCGAAGAACCTTTGGATGCTCTGGCGCAAGGTATGCGACGAACAGCTTCTCCGTCGAGCTCCCTCTTGGCTCGGAAGAACTCCGCAAGACATCGAGCAATACTCAGGGTAGATCATAAGCGCTCTGGAGAATTCCAAACACGGGTTGAAGAAGATGTACCTTCTTCTTACAAATTTGCTCTGCATATTAAAGGCCTTACCCGCCGCGATCTGCTTAGCCTCTTGGATCTCCCGGTGGGCTCCTTGGGCTTCAACCCGGGCTTCCTTCGCACTTTGAAGGGCCTTAGCAAGTTCGGAATCTTGATCCGAAATTTTGCGCTCCAAGGATTCACATTTGCTTATGGCATCCTTGAGCTCTTGTTGGACTTCCTCCATCCTTGATTCATCTTTTAGGCGGGCGGCTTGTTCCTCCTCCGCCTCCTTCTTGGCTTCGGCTAGTGCACTCTTGAGGGTCTCAACCTCAGACGTGTCAGCTATGAGCATAATTATAAAACTCATTCAGATAAAAAATCAGAGCTGATATCATTTCAGACATGTTTCGGTATCACATACCTTGCCTTTCCTCTAATTTCCGCTTCAGTTCGGACACTTCGGCGGCATGGGAAGCTGCCGCTGACATCGCAGCCTGTTTGTTCAAATAGATATGTATGTTAATCTCCTGCGAGAGCTATTCGATCCTCTGTTCGGCCTTTCTTTCCAAACACCGAACATAGTCTCAGGGGCTACTATCGATACACAGGCATTCCTTTTACATAGCTAAAAAGTATTACATCACATACCTGAAAGCCTCTCAGAAGGCTAGTATGGGCCTCGTTCCATCCGCTTTTAGCGGATCGAACCTTTTCAACCACCGTACCCATAAGGGTACAATGTTCCTCCATAATGGAGGCGCTTTGAAGCGCTTCCACCACAGCATCCGGCGCCTCCAGATTGACAGAGGTCTCCGGTGGAGTTGACGTGCCCCCTTCTTTTGAAGGAGGCTGCTCACCTGATTCTGGAGCCGTGTAGGTCTCCAGAATGACATTTGGTTGGGGGCCAAATTGGACCTGGCCCCCGTCGCCAGTCTCCATGGGGGTCGGTTCCCCCATGTTCTCGGCAGCAGAGGTATCACCCTCTGGTGCCGCCTTGACGGCTTCCCGCACCTCTTCCTGACCTGGAAGTGTCCTTCGAGACAACACTTCGGTGTTTTCCGTAGTAGTGGGGGGAGGCCGGCGGAGGTGACTCACTCTCCATCATGTTCGGACCCAGCGAATTCCCAAAAGATGAGGATCGCTGGGGGAGGTCATGAGCCAGACTGCAAAACACAATTCAATGTGTTAAAACCACAAGGCGAAAAGCCGGATATATATACAGTGCCCGTGAGTACTTACGATCCGGCCAGGGGCTTCGACCTGGGGCACCACTCGGGGATGTCGTCGGCGTCCGATTCAGAATCATCCATAAGGGAGATCCTCCCTTTCTTGGACGCCTCCGCCTCTAGATCCACAGAAGCCCCCCTTTTCTTCTTCCCCCCCTTAAGGGGAGAATTTCTCTCTTCCTCCTCCTCTTCATCGTTGTCATGAGAGGAGAGAGTTTCGGTATCTTCGGACACTATGTGCGAAGCGCCTTTACGGCGAAGGCCACCTTTGGCCTCCTTGCCCTTCTTCTTGGCCTTCTTTTCCGGCACCTGATACGGCGCCGGAACCAGCATCCTCGTTAGCAAAGGAATGGCTGGGTCTTCGGGTAGCGGAGCCGGGCAGTGGATCCGCTCCGCCTTCTTCGTCCAGCCCTGTGAGGAGAACAGAAAGCTCAGTATACTCCTCGGGTCTACAAATTAAGGCTATCAGAAAACTTACGGGAGTGGCCGACTGGTGTTCTTGTCTATCATACTCTTGACACGCTTCTGCAGCTTCATCACCTCGTCGGACGACGCCCAATCAAGGCCCTTGTTGAGCCAGGATGTGAGTCGCATTGGAGGACCAGACTTAAACTCGGGAGGGGCAGCTCATGTGGTGTCATGAGGTTCCGTGATATAGAACCACCCTTGTTGCCATCCCTTCACGGTCTCCACAAAGGTGCCCTTGGGCCAAGTAACGTTGGGAAGCTTGCTCACGATAGCGCCGCCGCACTCTGCGTGTTGACCATCAACCACTTTCGGCTTCAAATTGAAGACCTTGAGCCATAGGCCGAAGTGGGGGGGGGGGGGATACGGAGGAATGCCTCACACACGACGATGAACGTCGAAATGTTGAGGAAGGAATTCAGGGCTAGATCATGGAAACCTAGCCCGTAGTAAAACATGAGACCGTGGGCGAAAGGATGGAGGGGAAACCCTAATCCACGAAAAAAGTGGGGGATGAATACTACCCTCTCATTGGGCTCCGAAGTGGGGACGATCTACTTTTTGGCCGGAAGCCGGTGGGCGATTTCCTTGGCTAGGTACCCTGCTTCCTGGAGTTCCTTGATGTTCCCCTCCGTGATGGAGGAGGCCATCCACTTGCCCTACGCTCCAGATCCGGACATGGCTGGAGTGTTTGCTGGGGATGGAAAGGATTGAATCTTGGGCGCTGGAGATCGAGGGTGGATGGGCTGAGGACGAAGAAGGCTTGGGGTGAAAAGGTGGATCCTTATCCTCTTATAAAGGCAGTGAATGTCAAGCGCCCCCTTTTCGGCCTTAAAATTTGCTTACTCCCAAGGGGTCGTGCGGATGGACGGTTGGATTACCCAGGCCCTCATTGATGAGAATCCCATAATAAGGGGGCACGATCTCTGCTTTGACAAAACATGTCACCGGAGTTGCGTCTCGAAACGCGAAACGGGAGGTCAAAAAACGATTCAAAATAATGAAGTGGCCAGACGTAATGTCTCACTAGCAAAGCTGTCAGTAAAGACATACCATGTTTTTTGATTAAGTATTATGCCCATGCGGTTGTGGGTTGTGACTATTAAACACAGCCAGATATAGTTCTTTTGATCAACTACTTTGAAGTATTCGGAGGAGGAACCCACCTTGCAATGCCGAAGACAATCTGCGCGCCAGACACATCATCATTGAAGCCTGGTTCAGGGGCTACTGAGGGAGTCGTGGATTAGGGGGTCCCCGGGCGTCCGGGCTATGTGACATGGGGCGGACTGCTGGGCCGTGAAGATACAAGATAGAGGGCCTTTCCCTGTGTCCGGATGGGACTCTCCTTTGCGTGGGTGACAAGCTTGGCGTTCGGATATGAAGATTCCTTTCTCTGTAAACCGACTCTGTACAACCCTAGCCCCCTCCGGTGTCTATATAAACCGGAGGGTTTAGTCTGTAGAGGCAATCATAATCATACAGGCTAGACATCTAGGGTTTAGCCATTACGATCTCGAGGTAGATCAACTCTTGTAACACCTATATTCATCAAAGTCAATCAAGCGAAGTAGGGTATTACCTCCATTAAGAGGGCGAACACAGGTAAACTTGTCCCTCGCCTCCTGTTACCTTTGATCCTCAGACGCACAGTTTTGGGACCCCCTACCCGAGATCTGCCGGTTTTGACATCGACAAGGAGTAACAAGTGTCGGTGCTAAAACTGGCGGATCTCGGGTAGGGGGTTCCGAGCTGTTGGTCTAGGAACAATGGTAGCAAGGGGGAAACATGAGACAATGTTTACCCAGGTTCGGGCCCTCTCAAAGAGGTAAAACCCTAAGTCCTGCTTTGATTATATTGATGTGATGGAGTATCAAGTACAAGATGATCTACCTTGAGATCGCAGGATTGTATTCTAAACCCTAAGGCTGGTAATCGTGCCTCTAAAGAATAAACCCCACGGCTTATATACACACCATGGGGTACCTAGGTTACACATATGGTCGGTTTCCAATCATGCCGGCTAGTGAGCTATCCTTGACGTACACGCCAAGTCTTTGGAGGTCCCATCTTGATCACATCGAGGTTCATAGCTTCTGAAGTCCTTCCTTGTGACGATCGATGGGTCGTAAGCTCGGTCTAGGGACTATGGGCCATATAGGTCAGTATACCCCTAAGTCCAGGACACCGTCAGTAGCCCCTAGACCTGAATTCAAAGCCGAGGACGACATGTCCATCCTTGGACCAATGTCTTCGGCTTGACCAGGCGAGTTCCTTCTTTATCAGCTCGTGTTTGAATTTGAAGCTTTTAATCGATTTATAAATTATCGGGTCTCCTTTCACAGTTGACCCTTCCGACCATATGCTTTAAACCTTATCCTCAGCAGGGGAATTACTGGGTCCTTTTTACAAAGGCACCCATCTTCGTCCGGAGTCTTGAGTTAGCTTAGCCTTGAATACTTGCCACGCACGCATAAGTAGTGAGAGGGTTAAAACCCCTGGCAACTTTTTCTGAACAGTCACCTCCTATCGTGGGTTTGAAGCAGTTATCACGAAAATGTTTCGTGGCCCGAGGCTGCCGTTCATTGACATGTCTCATAAATATTGAGATTGTGCCCCGGATTTCAAGGTATATCATCAACTAGTTGATTTATGAATGCACGCATAATGGCACGATGCATCGGGAAACATGCAATTTAAACAGCGCGGCGAAGGGACTCCTGGTCTTTTACTGTCTTATGAAAGCACATGGGAAGCGGTAAATCATTTCTCCATGCTTCCAGCCCTCGTTCCCTCGCTCGAAATTGCTCCAGCGAACCCAGATCCACCTCCAAGCTTCTGCCTTTACTCCCCACGTTCCTTCATCATTGATGGCTGACTCCGGGCTAAAGGGCCAGTGGACACACTCCACCGTCATGGCGGGCGGCATCGAAGGGCTCGGGTTTGTGGGGTACATCCCCGCAATAGCCAAGTTCCACACCCCGGCCTCGAGCGAGACCGTTCGTTCCGAATCTGCCATCCCCACTCCTAAAGAGGGGGAGAGGGTAGTCTTCATATTTGACCTCATCCAAGGTATGGGGTTTCCCCTTCATCCATTTTTGATGGGATTGATGTATTATTACAGGTTGGATTTCCACCATCTAGCCCGAGACTCCATTCTCCACATAGACACCTTTATCACCATCTACGAGGTGTTCCTGCACGTCAAACCGCACTTTGGCCTCAGGCTAAAGATCTCCAGCATCAAGCCGAAGAGTAGCGGCTCCCAGCTTGCCGAATGTAGCAGAGCTATGATAAGCAAGCTCCAAAAAGTGCTCTGGCTGGAGTGAAAGAACATGTGGTGCCCCCATGTTTGGTTTTGGTAATTGATGACAATCTCTATGGACTAATGGTTGCCTTGAGTTATATTTGAAGGGTTTGTCCAAGGTATTGCTTGAATATCATTTGTTGGTTTCAAGGTTATTAGAAGAAGAATATGGGTTGACCTGTTGGGGAACGTTGTAGAAAATTAAAATTTTTCCTACGGTTTCACCAAGATCCATCTATGAGTTCATCTAAGAAACGAGTCATAGGAGAGAGATCGCATCTACATACCACTTGTAGATCGCGTGCGGAAGCGTTCAAGGGAACGGTGATGATGGAGTCGTACTCGCCGTGATTCAAATCACCGATGACCAAGTGCGAGCAGACAGCACCTCCGTGTTCAACACACGCGTGCGGAGCAGACGGCGTCTCCTCCTTCTTGATCCAGCAAGGGAAAGGAGAGGTTGAGGAAGAAGGCTCCAGCAGCAAGCCTGACGGCGTGATGATGGTGGAGAGGCGATCTCCGGCGTGGCTTCACCAAGCACTCAGCGGAGGAGGAGAGGTGTTGGGGAGGGGAGGGGCTGCGCATTGGATCAGGTGTTCAGCCCTCCCCTCGCCCCTCTATTTATAGGGGAAGGGGGAAGGGGGCCGGCCCCCTCTAGATGAGATCTAGAGGGGGGGCGGTGGCCAGGGAGGGGGGCTTGCCCCCCAAGCAAAGGGGGAGCCCCCACTAGGGTTCCCCCCAACCCTAGGCGCATGGGCCCAAGGGGGGGGGGCGCCCAGCCATCCAGGGGCTGGTTCCCTGCCCCTTGCGGCCCGTGAGGCCCTCCGAGAGGGGTGGCCCCTCCCGGTGGACCCCCGGAACCTTTCCGGTGGCCCCGGTACAATACCGATATGCCTCTGAAACTTTCCGGTGACCGTATGACAACTTCCCATATATAAATCTTCACCTCCGGACCATTCCGGAACTCCTCGTGACGTCCGAGATCTCATACGGGACTCCGAACAACATTCGGTAATCACATACAAGTCTTCATAATAACGCTAGCGTCACCGAACCTTAAGTTTGTAGACCCTACGGGTTCGGGAGATATGCAGACATGACCGAGACGGCTCTCCGGTCAATAACCAACAGCGGGATCTGGATACCCATGATGGCTCCCACATACTCCTCGATGATCTCATCGGATGAACCACGATGTCGAGGATTCAAGCAACCCCGTATACTATTCCCTTTGTCAGACGGTATGTTACTTGCCCGAGATTCGATCGTCAGTATCCCAATACCTTGTTCAATCTCGTTACCGCAAGTCACTTTACTCGTGCCGTAGTGCATGATCCGTGACCGGACACTTGGTCACTTTGAGCTCATTATGATGATGCACTACCTAGTGGGCCCATGATACCTCTCCGTGTCGGGAGTGACAAATCCGATCTCGATCCGTGTCAACCCAGACACTTTCGGAGATACCGTAGTGCACCTTTATAGTCACCCGATTCGTTGTGACGTTTGGTACACCCAAAGGACTCCTACGGTATCCGGGAGTTACACGATCTCATGGTCTAAGGAAGAGATACTTGACATTGGAAAAGCTCTAGCAAAACGAACTACGATCTTGTGCTATGCTTAGGATTGGGTCTTGTCCATCACATCATTCTCCTAATGATGTGATCCGTTATCAATGACATCCAATGTCCATAGTCGAAACCATGACTATCTATTGATTAACGAGCTAGTCAACTAGAGGCTCACTAGGGACATATTGTGGTCTATGTATTCACACGTGTATTACGATTTCCGGATAATACAATTATAGCATGAATAAAGACAATTATCACGAACAAGGAAATATAATAATAATCCTTTTATTATTGCCTCTAGGGCATATTTCCAACAGTCTCCCACTTGCACTAGGGTCAATAATCTAGTTACATTGTGATGAATCGAACACCCATAGAGTTACGGTGTTGATCATGTTTTGCCATGGAAGAGGTTTAGTCAGCGGATCTGCGACATTCAGATCCGTATGCACTTTGCAAATTTCTATGTCTCCATCTTGAACAATTTCACGAATGGAGTTGAGCGGCGACGCTGATGTGCTGGTCTTCTTGTGAAACCTGGGCTCCTTGGCAAGTGCAATGGCTCCGGTGTTGTCACGAAGAGTTTGATTGGCCCCGACGCATTGGGTATGACTCCTAGGTAGGTGATGAACTCCTTCACCCAAATTGCTTCATGCGCTGCCTCCGAGGCTGCCATGTACTCCGCTTCACATGTAGATCCCGCCACGACTCTCGCTTGCAGCTGCACCAGCTTCTTGCTCCACCATTCAACATATACACGTATCCGGTTTGTGACTTAGAGTCATCGGATCGTGTCGAAGCTAGCATCGGCGTAACCCTTCTGACGAGCTCTTCGTCACCTCCATAAGCGAAACATGTCCTTAGTCCTTTTCGGTACTTCAGGATATTCTTGACCGCTGTCCAGTGTTCCTTGCGGGATTACTTTGGTACCTTCCTACCAAACTTACGGCAAGGTTTACATCAGTCTGGTACACAGATGGCATACATAATAGAACCTATGGCTGGTGCATAGGGGATGACACTCATCTCTTCTATATCTTCGCCGTGGTGGGACATTGAGCGAGCTCAATTTCACACCTTGTAATCTGAGCAAGAACCCTTTCTTGGACTGATCCATATTGAACTGCTTCAATATCTTATCAAGGTATGTGCTTTGTGAAAGACCTATGAGGCGTCTCGATCTATCTCTATAGATCTTGATGCCTAATATATAAGCAGCTTCTCCAAGGTCCTTCATTGAAAAACTCTTATTCCAGTAGGCCTTAATGCTGTCCAAGAGTTCTATATCATTTCCCATCAAAAGTATGTCATCCACATATAATATGAGAAATGCTCTGAGCTCCCACTCACTTTCTTGTAAACACGAGGCTTCTCCATAAGTCTCATAAACTAAACGCTTTGATCATCTCATCAAAGCGAATGTTCCAACTCCGAGATGCTTGCACCAGCCCATAAATGGATCGCTGGAGCTTGCATACCTTGTTAGCATTCTTAGGATCGACAAAACCTTCCGCTGCATCATATACAGTTCTTCCTTAAGATAGCCGTTAAGGAATGCCGTTTTGGCGTCCATTTGCCATATCTCATAATCATAGTATGCGACAATTGCTAACATGATTCGGACGGACTTCAGCTTCGCTACGGGAGAGAAAGTCTCATCGTAGTCAATTCCTTGAACTTGCCGATAACCTTTAGCGACAAGTCGAGCTTTATAGATGGTAACATTACCATCCGCGTCCGTCTTCTTCTTAAAAATCCATTTGTTTTCTATCGCTCGCCGATCATCGGGCAAGTCTGTCAAAGTCCATACTTTGTTTTCATACATGGATCCTATCTCGGATTGCATGGCTTCAAGCCATTTGTTGGAATCGGGCCCGCCATCGCTTCTTCATAGTTCAAGGTTCACCGTTGTCTAACAACATGATTTCCGGAGACAGGGTTGCCATACCACTCTGGTGTGGAGCGTGTCCTTGTGGACCTCTGAAGTTCAAGAGCAATTTGATCCAAGTACCTTGATCATCATCATTAATTTCCTCTCCGGTAGGTGTAGGCACCACAGAACATTTTCTGAGCTGCACTACTTTCCGGTTCAAGAGGTAGTACTTCATCGAGTTCTACTTTCCTCCCACTTACTCCTTTCGAGAAAACTCTTTTCCGGAAGGATCCGTTCTTAACAACAAAGATCTTGCCTTCGGATCTAAGGTAGAAGGTATACCCAATGGTTTCCTTAGGGTATCCTATGAAGACGCATTTTTCCGACTTGGGTTCGAGCTTTTAGGTTGAAGTTTCTTGACATAAGCATCGCATCCCCAAACTTTTAGAAGCGACGACTTAGGTTTCTTCCCAAACCATAATTCATACGGTGTCGTCTCAGCGGATTTAGCGGTGCCCTATTTAAAGTGAATGTAGCTGTCTCTAGGCGTATCCCCAAAATGATAGCGGTAAATCGGTAAGAGACATCATATATCGCACCATATCCAATAGAGTGCGATTCACGACGTTCGGACACACCGTTCTGTTGAGGTGTTCGGTGGCGTGAGTTGTGAAAAGATTCCACATTTCCTTAAGTGTGTACCAAATTCGTGACTTAAATATTCTCCTCCACGATCTGATCGTAAGAACTTTATTTTTCGGTCACGTTGATTCTCTACCTCATTCTGAAATTCCTTGAACTTTTCAAGGTCTCGGACTTGTGTTTCATCAACTAGACATACCCATATCTACTCAAGTCATCGGTGAAAGTGAGAACATAACGATATCCTCCATGAGCCTCAACGCTCATTGGACCGCACACATCGGTATGTATGATTTCCAATAAGTTGGTTGCTCGCTCCATTGTTCGGAGAACGGAGTCTTGGTCATTTGCCCATAAGGCATGGTTCGCATGTGTCAAATGATTCATAATCGAGAGACTCTAAAGTCCATCGAATGGAGCTTCTTCATGCGCTTGACACCAATGTGACCAAAGGCGGCGATTACCACAAGTATGTGGGACTATCGTTATCAACTTTACATCTTTTGGTATTCACACTATGAATATGTGTAATATTACGTTCGAGATTCATTAAGAATAAACCATTGACCATCGGACATGACCATAAAACATATCTCTCATATAAATAGAACAACCATTATTCTCGGTTTAAATGAGTAGCCATCTCGCATTAAGCGAGATCCCGATACAATGTTCATGCTCAAACTTGGCACTAAATAACAATTATTGAGGTTTAAAACTAATCCCGTGGGTAAATGTAGAGGTAGCGTGCGATGGCGATCACATCGACCTTGGAACCATTCCCGGCGCCAGCGCCGTCACCTCGTCCCTTCGCCAGCTCTGTTTATTCCGTAGCTCCTGCTGTGAGTTACAAATATGAGCAACGGCACGGTATCAAATACCCAAGAGTTACTCAGAGTCTTGGTAAGGTACACATCAATTACATGTATATCAAATATACCTTTAGTGTTGCGGCCTTCTTGTCCGCTAAGTATTTGGGGCAGTTCCGCTTCGATGACCCTTCCCTTTGCAATAAAAGCACTCTGTCTCGGGCTTGGGTCCATTCTTTGACTTCTTCCGGCAACTTGCTTGCAGGCGCGGCAACATCTTTGCCGTCCTTCTTGAAGTTCTTCTTACCCTTGCCCTTTTTGAACTTAGTGGTTTTATTGACCATCAACACTTGATGTTCTTTCTTGATTTCAACCTCTGCTGTCTTGACATTGAGAATACTTCAGAATGGTCTTCACCATCCCCTGCATATTGTAGTTCATCACAAAGGTCTTGTAGCTTGGTGGGGCGATGAAGGATTCTGTCAATGACCGCCTCGTCCAGGAGGTTAATGTCCAGTGGGACGGGCGGTTGTGCAACCCAGACATTTTGAGTATGTGCTCACTTGACAGAACTGTTTTCCTCCATCTTACAACTATAGAACTTGTCGGAGCTTCATATCTCTCGACCGGGCATGAGCTTGGAAAACCATTTTCAGCTCCTCGAACATCTCATATGCTCCGTGTTGCTCAAAACGCTTTTGGAGCCCGGTTCTAAGCTGTAAAGCATGCCGCCTTTGAGCGAGGGAGTAATCATCAACACGAGACTGCCAAGCATTCATAATGTCTTGGTTCTCTCGGATGGGTGCTTCACCTAGCGGTGCTTCTAGGACATATTGTTTCTTGGCTGCTATGAGGATGATCCTCGGGTTCGGACCCAATCCGAATAGTTCTTGCCATCGTCTTTCAGCTTGGTTTTCTCTAGGAGCGCATTGAAGTTCATGGTGACATGGCGTTGGCCATTTGATCTACAAGACATTTTGCAAAGATTTTAGACTAATGTTCATGATAATTAAGTTCATCTAATCAAATTATTTAATGAACTCCCACTCAGATTGACATCCCTCTAGTCATCTAAGTGTTACATGATCCGAGTCGACTAGGCCGTGTCCGATCATCACGTGAGACGGACTAGTCATCATCGGTGAACATCTCCATGTTGATCGTATCTTCCATACGACTCATGTTCGACCTTCGGTCTCTTGTGTTCGAGGCCATGTCTGTACATGCTAGGCTCGTCAAGTTAACCTAAGTGTTTTGCATGTGTAAAACTGTCTTACACCGTTGTATGTGAGCGTAAGGATGTCGGGAAACGATCCACGAACACCTATGGGACCGGCGGACGAGCCCCTTCGGTTCGGCGGGGGGCGGAGATCGCCGAAAGAAGAGCGGATCGAGGCGGCTTTACGAGCAGTTTACCCAGCTTCGAGCTCTCCGAGAGATAATACTCCTCTTCTTTGCATGTCAGAGTGTATTGAGTTCTTGCTCGGGCGCTGAGTGCTATAGTACACACTAGCTGCTAACGAGACCGGCGTGAGTGTTTTTCTGCCTTGAACCCCCCTCTCGTTGCGCATGGGCCTCCTTTTATATGCTAAAGGGTCTCAAGCAGGTGGCAATGTAGACAAGGGTAAAAATGGAAAAGGAATTGCGGTAGGTACAACTACACGCACAGTGTATCATACCTAACCACGACGACGGGGACAAAGGCATTAAATGTCCGTCTCGTCGCCCAAATAGTGCAAAAAGGACCGTCGGGGGCGCCACCGCTGCCGAGGATGGCAATCTTGTCGGCGTCGCTTGCCACGCGCCGCCGCCGGCCGCCTGACCTCTTGCCACCTGGCTGAAAGGTCCTGTAGGCGACACGTTGGTGGATGTCTTTGGAAGCCTTGGTCTGAGTGGTAGTTTGCGCGGCAAGCGCCTTACCATGATCGTTGTCTTGTCGCGTCCGGAAGCTTGTCGCTCACGGGCCTCGCCGGGACGCTGCGTGGCGGCGTCAGCGGCAAGTTCCTTGAGATGCCTTGGTTGGCCTTCCGGCAAGCTCCTCTTGCCGGGCCTTGTCTCCTTGGCTTGAATACTTTGTTCTTGAATGGCTCCAAAGGAACCACGGAGGACCTTGGCGGTCACCCGGCAAGCCTTGCCGCGGGGTGCTGCAACTGCCCGTGCACAAGTTCGGGATACTAGGGTACCTCTACTCTAGTACACCGACAGGAGCCCCCGGGCCTGGGCCACACACGGTGCCGAGCGCTGTTGGGCCAGGCCCAAAACAGGGCACGGGCTCACGCGGCCTGGTTTACGCCGTATCTCACTCTGTATCCAACGCGCCCTCCTTGAACGACACGCGTCGAATGCGGCGTCGTGGGAGAGATCGTGGGTGGTTTCTTTATTCAGAAAGACGGAATGTCTGCCCCCTCCCTCTTTATAACCAGGGGAAACAGGGGCAGTTCGCCCATCTCGCCGGTTGCTATTCCAATCTCAAAAACCTCCGCCGCTCCCCCCTTCTTCCCAAAGCTAAAAATAGAGCAGCGCTCCGCCCCCCATCGCCACCGGTACCACCAACGCCGTCGATCTCTCTCACCACCTCCGCCATGGCTCCAAAGCCGGGAAGGTTGTGAAGTCGGCGGGCCCAGGCTGCTCATGGCCTTCTGCGAAGGAGCGGGCAACCTTCCCCCTCAGCTCGCCCTTGAAGGAGCTGTGGGAGTATTACTACCTCTTACGGTCGACGGAGGCGCGGCGCATCCAGCATGAAGGTACTCTCAGCTGCCGCTTGAAGCGGGCTCCGAGTGGATATCCCTTCTTGGCGTTGTTCTTCTCTGCGGGCTCGCCCGCCTTTCTCTGAAGTTTTTTACGTGACATTATGAACACCTACGGGTTCCGCCTCCTTGACTTCACCCCAATGCCGTTACGACCATGGCAGTTTTCGCACATCTCTGCGAAAACTTTGTCGGAATCTATCCAAATGTAGCTCTTTTCGTCACTTCTTTATGCCCCGAGTTGAGAGAGGGGAGCCTTTATCCGGCGGAATCGCTGGATCTCGAGAGCGGCAAGAAGGAAGCTTATCTGGAGGAGAGCTCCGCAGACAAGTGGGATGAATGGAGAGCGGATCGGTGCTGGATTGTCGAGGAGAACCCGCAGCCATTTACCGCCCACGCCAAACCCGATGGCGCAGCAGCAACGATTGGAGCAACGTGGCCCGGAAGATGATAGGTGAAGATTGCCGTCACCGGATCCTCGCCTCGGGCTTGTCGGGCTCACCGTGGCGCCGTTGGTGCAGATTTTCTTCGCCGCCGCGCCGCCCCCCTGCGGAGAGGAGGAGACCCGCTGGGAGTTCGAATCGCGGCGGATATCATGAGGCTGCGCCGGGCCTCAACTTCAACTTCACATCCACAGGCCGGGCGCGATGCTTCGGAACTGTTCAAGCACGATCCTCAACATCCCGAAGTGTTCAGGTTGCGAGGGTGTCGTTCGGCTGTGCAACAACTCCTCGCTTGACCGCATCCGTGCAATGATGCCGCTGTGCGATTCGCGTATAATTGTCCCAACTTGGCAAGAGCTGCAGACGGCGTTGTGCAGGAGTTCTTTAATGGCTTGGTAGAAATGCGGTCCGCTCCGATGAATGAAGAGCCTTACTCGCGACACCACCGATCACGGAGATTCAGCGCCGCCACTAGGGCTGGAAGAAGCGGCGGCAGCCAGCTACCGCCTGGCGGTTTGATTCACCGTGGAGGCGGCAGAGGCAGCGAGGCGGCAAGCCTTGCCGAGCAAGAGGAGCTTGCCGCGAGGGAGAGCATGTCGAACTGAAGCTGAGTCGGCGAGCCCGCCGAGGCGCGGCGACTCGTTGAAGATCGACTCCTCCTCTTTCTCACCTTGAGACAGCTCGCCGCAAGCGGAGCCCCCAGCTCCACCAAGAAGGCGTCTCCAAGGCGGGGGCGTGGCGGGCGGCATCATCGGGTCAACAGCCGTCGCGCCCGGCAGCGAGCTCCACCATGGCAAGCTTGTTGCCGTGGGAGCACCTCACGCCGCGGCAAGCGGAGCGGGGCCCTCCCGGACCACCGCTTCTCCCCGCCAAGCGGCTAAGGAACCTACTCCTCCGCCTTGTCGCGCCGAAGGTGGGCGGACTTTGACCTCTCCGCGCTCAGCTCCGGCGAGGAAGAGTAAGATTCTTTCTTTGTACTTGTAGTTCTTCAATTCTTGCTGTTTTGTCTTGTATCTGATTTGCTTTACTCCGAACCCATTCCTTTTGGGACCACAGCCCGGAGAGGCGGCGAAGAGAGCCAAAGTCTCGGTGATTGTCATCGAGGACGAACCCACCGCGGCAGCGGGGCGTGTGTCTGAGACCACCTTGCCGGACCCGGCAACTATTCCCCAAAGCAGCCCCCAGCGTAAGTGTATGGTTTACTTCCTGCTGTTAGGCGTGCATGGGTGTTCTTTCTTTTCTGACATCTGACTATTGGTTTGCGTAGGAAGCAGAGCGGTCTCACCAGAGTGCCGGAAGCCGCTCGACATGCCATCTGCCGACTACACGCCAAGGAGGATTCCCGGCAAGGAGAATTCTCCGGCAAGGGACAGATTCTCCGGCAAGGACAACACGGTGACCCCGGTGGCGGAGACCACGATTATAGATCCTAGTACAGGTAATCCTCTTGCTTGAAAACTTCCCTTGGGTTCTTCTTCTTCTGATTTTCTTTTGAATATTTGCTTGACTTTTCTTCCTTTTGGTCGTCGGTCCATCGCCACGCAGCCGATGGAAACCGAGTCGCCCGGCGAGGAAACGCAGCGGCAATACCGGCAGACGCCGTGTCACGAAGAAGAAGCCGGCGCTGATGATCCCTTGGCGGAGAGGCCGCCAAAGCTGCCACCGCAGAAGCTGGCGAGGGGTCCGCGATCGCCTTGACGGCCCGAGGCCGCAGGAGCGTCGGCGCTTCGCCGACCGCCGATCCCTCCGCCCTGCTCTTTGCAGCGTCGAGCTCAAAGAGCCCCAGCCAGCGCCTATTTGAAGGCGGTGATGGCGTCTTCATCAAGCTCCCCGGGCGTCGAGCTCCAGGCGCCCGATCGAAGAGAAATCTTTGATGAAGAGTTGCTCGCCTCCATTGGCTGGCGCTGGTCGACGGCCGAAAGCAACAATGCGGCGAGCTGAGGAGGAGCAATTTGCTGCGGAAGCTGTTGTCGCTCTACCGCGCCCGGCGAATGCCAAGCTGGTATCCCGAAGCGCTTATCGCGGGCGGAGTGGACATCGAGAGCGGAGGAGCTCGGGGCCTCAACCAGAAGCTCTCCGGTCCTGGCGGAGGAGCGGGAGCAACTTCGCCGAGGCGTAAAGCCTTCCTCCTCGAGAAGGCTGAAGTTGAAAAACAACAACGGCTTGCTGCCGAGAAGCTGTCACAGGAAGGCGAGTTGGCGCAGCGGAAGGTTAACCTTGACAGCCACGAGGAGGAGCTTGCAGCAGCAACAAACATTCGGCCGGGGCTCTCAAGGAAGCGAGAGGATGCTGCCGCAGACTGCCGAGGCCGCCAAGAAGGAGCTGGAGACGAAGGTGGGCGCAGCTGGAGGCCGATCTCAAGGTGGCGGCGAGGAGCTTGCTGCGCTCAAGCGTGGCGCGAGAAGGACGCCTACACCCTTGGCGAGCTGCGGGGTCGTCTCGCCGAGAGGAGCAAGGAGCTTAGCACCGCCAAGGACTCCAACAGAGATCTTGAGTTGAAGCTGACTACCTTGACCAAGGCGCTGGGCGGTGCCGGGGGCGGGAGGTGGCCTTGGAGGAGAAGATCAAGGCCAGCGAGGCGCTCTTTGGCGAGTCTTCTTGCCGCCGCCCAAAATACTTTTAGGGAGAATGTGGAGCACTAGACCGAGGGTCTCGTGGATGTTGCCACAGCCATCGACAGGGAGCTGGTGCAGCTGGGGATGGAGGATCTCGGGTATTCCTCCGATGAGCACCTCCAACCCAGCGCCAAGCTCAGCTTGTTCTTCAAAGGCGTGGCGGCGGCCTCCAGCGACTTGGGAGAAGATCCCAAAGCAGCTGGCCGGCGAGTCGCGCAAGATCTGCGCGGAGCTCTTCAAAAGTCTTTGGTGAAGGTGGCCTTCCGCAACCTAGGCCTCAACCTCACCAACTCCTCGGGACCTTGCCGCGGATGCTGATCTGAAGCGCTCAAGACCCTTGTCGCACCCATTGTAGACAAGGTGGCGAGATCAAGAGGTTGAGGCGTCGCGTGGATTAGGCCGCCCGTTTTCTCTTTTCTTGTCGCTGCTGGTCATGTTATGAAAACAATCATTAGACCTGCGACAAGCTATCTTGTAATATGACTCTATTTGGTAGCGATTGCTATGTTATTTCCTTTACTTGATTCCTTCCTTTGTATGTTTTTGCCCTCGCTTTTAGGGAACTTGTCGGCGAGCACCTTAGCCATGGCTGAGTCTGGACGTCGGCAACTTCTTTGGCGGTGCCGCTACCGACAAGAAACTTTATGCAACTAGTCGCAGCTCACTTAAGTTGTTGGCGGACTCGAAACAAAGTAAGGGCGCAACGAGCTCTGAGTTGGTTCCTCCGCGCAGGTTTTCCATACAAAGCACGGTCGTTCGAGGAAGATAACTTAAAAAATTTAAAACTGATTGCTCAAACTTTAGCAACTTAGCTTTCCTGTCGTTTGCTTCCCGGTAAGGCGAAACTTCCTTGAACGACGCTTGGTCCACACCATTATCTTCTCCTTTCTCCCCCGCAAACTTGTGGGCGAGGGAACCTTCCTTTCTTTGAGAAAGAGAAAGAAGAGAAAATAAAGATATGGAGCCTTACGGCTCGTTATTGCTTACCGGGGGTAGGCGCTGCACAAAGTGTCAGATAACGTATGCAGAAAAAAGTAGAAAGCTTGAAATTGACAAGATGTGCGGAGCACATGAGCTTTACTTATGCACGGGGTCTGCGCCCGACTTCGTACAAAGGATTACATGCAACATTGGCAAGACTTGTACAAAAGGTGGTTGCGGAACAGGTTCCGCAACAGCTCTGAGTAAAACTTACGAAGATGCTCAATGTTCGAGGAGTTGCTCACGGAATGCCATCTTCGGTCTCAAAGCGGACAGCGCCAGCCTAGTGACTCGTTTCACCCGGTAAGGGCCTTCCCACTTGGCGTCAACTTGTTGGAATTCTTGGCGGACTGAGCAGCGAAGAACAAGGTCGCCTTCCTCGAGACTTCGGCATTAACTGCGGCTATGGTAGCGGCGCAAAGCTTCTTGTATCGAGCAGCTCGTCCTAACGGCTGAAGGCGGTCCTCCTCAAGGAGCAGCGCGTCATCTTATCGCAATCGCTCTTGCTCAAGCTCATCATAAGCGAGCACTCGAGGTGACCCGTATCTGAGTTCCGTGGGGAGAACTGCCTCGCTCCATAGACTAGGCGAAAGGTGTGCGGCGGTGGCTCGATTTGGCGTCGTCTGATCGACCAAAGAACCACCGCAGCTCCTCAATCCAGTTCTTTCCGCACTTGCGCAGCCTCGTCGAAAGTCCTGGTCTTGAGTCCGCAGCACTTCAAGATTCGCCCTCTCCGCTTGACCGTTACTTCTCGGATGAGCAATGAAGCGAAGCGAACCTTGGCGCCAAGATCTTGGGCGTCTTGCATGAAGTTGCGGCTCGTGAATTGCGTGCCGTTGTCGGTGATGATCTGTTAGGGATCCCGGCGGCAAACAATCGACTGAAGAATTTGATTCTTGACCGTGTTGTCACCTTCCTCCTCGCTTCCACTTCGGCCACTTTGTGAACTTGTCGATCATAGCGTACAAGTACTCAAAGCCCCGACAACTTCGGGAAAGGGGCCGAGGATGTCAAGCCCCGGACCGAAAATGGCGGGATAAAGGGATCGTCCGGAGAGCTTGAGCGGCTGGTGTATCTGCTTAGAATGGGCCGCACGCTTCACACTTGGTTACTTGTGCGATTGCATCACGGAGGCTGTCGGCCAAAAGAAACCTTGCGGAACAACTTTGCGGCAAAGCGCTCTTCTTGCGCCAATGTGGTGACCACATATGCCTCCATGTATCTCTGCCAATAGCTTTTGTCCGTCTTCGGTGAATACACTTCAATTTCACGCCGTTGAGTCTTCTTACATGCGATGTGTTGCCGACAAACTGGTACATACTTGACTGCCGGGCTACTCTTTCCGCTTCTTCTTGCTCTTGGGAAGTTCTCATGTCTGAAGAAGCGGACAATCTCTTTGTGCCCATCTTTGGAGCTTGCGGCTCGACAACAAGGACTAAAGGCACATCCGCTGCTGCGGAACATCCGCTTCTCTGGCGAGAACCTGCGGCTCAGCCGGAGCTTGACGTTCCCGGCAAGCTTGCCGGAGCAAAACTTGTCGGGGCGTCGCTTCAGCGGAACAAACCCTAGGGCTTGCCGGAGCAGGTGATCCTCGGCACCCTTGGTGTTGATCTTGAGGACCTTCTTGGCGGCGGCTTCGGGAGCTCCGCGGAAAATAGTCACCGAAATCAACTTCCTCTTCTTGTTCTGTCCGATTGATGGCGTTACTGACGGTTGAGTCGGTTTGAGCACAAAGATCCCTGGTTCCACAGGTAACTTAAGTCGGCGCGCTTGACGAGCCATCGGCAATGTCGTTCGAGCTCTTGGAACATGTTCCATCATGAGGCCGTCAAAGTGCTCTTCTAGCTTTCTCACTTCATCAACGTAAACTTCCATCAACGGACTCGATAATTCTTGTTCACTTGGCGGACGACAAGCATGAGTCACCCACGACAATGAGCTTCTTGATCCCAAGGTCTGCTGCGATCTCGAGACCGCAAGCAAACCTTCATACTCTGCGGTATTGTTCGTTGCTTGCTCCTTGGGAAAGTGCATCGGACTACGTACTTGAGGTGCTCTCCGGTGGGTGCAACAAGTAGCACGCCCTTTTGGCGCCTTTGGCGAAGGCACCATCAAAGTACATCAGCCACTCTTTGCTTGCTTCCTTGGCGGGATGCTCGTTTCGAATTTCTTCATCTTGTGTTGGCGTCCATTCTGCTATGAACTCCGCCAATGCTCGCTTTGGATAGTTGAAGTGCTCTCAAACTTGAGGCCAAAGCTTGACAGTTCCCAGAGGCCCACTCGACAATCCTGCTGTTGCTTCGGATTTTGCATATCCTCTTGAGCGGAAAACAGTGACGATTGTGATCTCATGTGCTTGGAAGTAATGGCGCAGCTTTCTCGAGGCCATGGGAAGGCGAAAAGCAATTCTGCACACCGAGTACCTTGACCTAGCCCCTGCGAAGGGAACCGACAATGTAAACTGGCGCTGCACCATTCTTTTCTGCATCTTCTCTCGTGCTGTGCAGATCCATCTTTATCGGGACCAGAGCTTGCGGTGAAGTCCCAGCTTGTCGCTGGATGCATCTGCCATGGTTCTTGGCTCATCATCCGCCTCCTCTCCGCTACTAACGCAGCACTAACCACTTGATTGGTTGCCGCTATATATAGCAACAACTTCTCTTGTGGCTTAGGTGCGACAAGTGTTGGAGTGGAGGACAGTATCTCTTTAAGTCCTGCAGTGCAACCTCCGCTTCGAGTCCATTTCATTGGACCTGCCCTTTTAAATATTTTGAAAAATGGCGGCGGCGCTCAGCAGAACCTAGAGATAAACTGCTTTGAGAGCAGCTCACGCATAACCGCAAGTCTTCGTACATCCTTGGCGCTTTGGTGCTTCAATCTGCTCAATGGCCTTTATTTTGTCGGGATTGGCTTCAATTCCCGCCGAGACACGAAGAATCCGAGAAGCTTGCGGAGGGACTCCAAACACACACTTCTTGGGGTTGAGCTTGAGGTTGATCTTGCGCAGATTTGCAAAGTTTAGTCTAAATCTTGAATCGAGTCGCCTTGTCCTTGCTCTTGACCACTATGTCATCCATGTAGGCTTCCACATTTACGTGTATTTGCGGCTCAAAAGCGTCATGGACTACCCTTGCAAATGTTGAACCAGCATTCTTTAAACCGAAAGGCATCCGTGCAAAACAGTATGTGCCACATGGGGTGATGAATGCGGTCTTCTCCTCATCCTCTTCTCGCCATGAAGATCTGATGGTATCTGAGTATGCATCAAGAAATGAAAGCAAGTCACATCCGGCCGTGGAGTCAACAATCTGGTCGATCGCGGCAAGGAAATGGGTCTTTGGGACAAGCTTTATTGACATCGGTAAAGTCGATACAAAGCCTCCATTTCCCGTTTGCCTTGCGCGCGACTACGAGGTTAGCCAACCACGTGGGATGGAGCACTCCTCGACAAGGCCTGCTGCTTCCAATTTCTTGATTTCTTCTGCGATGAATTCTTGGCGCTCCTTTGCACCTTCGACTTTACGCTTGACGGGCGTGCATGAGGACGGATGGCAAGATGGTGCTCGATTACTTTCACAGGAACACGGGGATGTCGACGGTTGCCACGCAAATCGTCGGCGTTAGCCGCAGAAAAGCAACGAGCGCTTTCCTATTTAGGGTCAAGAGTGGCACCGATGGTAAAGGTACCACCAGTGCCATCCTCCTTGGCGGACACCTTCTTGGTCTCTGGTGGAGCTGCCATTGTCTTCTTACACTTGCGGTGGAGCTCGATGGTGTGTCCTCGACGGTAGCGCAACACTCAAAGAGGTGCGCTTGCGGAGTGGGCATTAGAACTCTTGCGGACTTGGTCTTCTTCTTCTCCCGGAGCTTCAGCGGCAAGTGACTTGCGATCTGTTGCGGCTGCTGCTTCCGGTAGATCTTGTCGGCGCAGATAAGAGCATCCTTCTTGTCGCCAGGACAGAGATGACACTTATCGGGCTGGCATCTTGACATGTTGTATGCATAGTGAGAGGCTGCCATGAATTTGGCGAGTCTTTGGACGGCCGAGTATCCCATTGTAAGGCAATGGAAAGTCAACAACGTCAAAAGTGACCCTCTCGATCCTGAAGTTCAACTTCGCGCCAAATGTCACCGCAACGTGATCTTTCCTTGACTTGCTCCTTCCCGGATTGATTCCTTGGAATGTGCGGTCTCTTGAGCTTCGCCATCGTGGATCTGGAGTTTCGGAGTACCGCGGAGGAGATCAGGTTCAAGCCGGCCCGCCGTCAACTAGCATCTTAGTGACCTTGAGGTTGCGGATAGTTGGTGAAACCAACATCGGCAAGCACCGACCGCAGATTATGTGATCGGGGTGGTCCTCAATATCAAAGATGATATTTCGAGGCTTGCGTGACTCGGCGGGTGGTTACGCGCGTTGACTTCCCGCACCTTTGCTTGAGCTGGCGGTGTGAAGTATGCGAGAGAAGCACCGCCGTCAATGCACGGACCTCTGTGGCTTTCTCGGAACTCCTGCTCATCGGTCTCATCATCATCCATATCTTCATCGTCGTCGTCATCTTCATCCTTGTCGCGCCACGGGAGGTCTGTCTCCTTGCCGCTGCTTGGCCTTGCCGCGGCGTCCTCCTCGGCAGGCGTTTCTTGCCAGCTCCTCCAAACCTTCTGGGCCTTCTCCTTGTCGCGTCGCTCGTATTCAGCCTTTTGCTGCTCGACAAGCTGCTCGACCTTCTTGCAGCTCTGGAGGTCATGGCCCTTAGTGCGGTGGATCTTGCAATCTTGCTTGTTGGTGCCGTCACGCTTGTCGGCGACGCCACAGCACAGTAGTTGGTGCTGCGGCAATCTCCTCGCCGGAGCTACCAGCTTTGGCTTTCTTAGCGCCACCTCCATTGCGGACTGCTAACAACTAGCACATCTTTGCCTTTCTTCTTCCTGTTGTTCCGCCGCGGTTTTTCTTTGCCGGGCAGCCTCCTCACTATCGAGATCCTCCTGCTTCAGATATTCTCTCGGGAGTTTCCTCCTTCCTCAAAGACGCGTGCACACTTGTCGGCCGGGGCATATAGCTCATCGACGTCTACGATCTTGCACATCGCCATCTCCTCCGCATCCTGCGGTTTCGCATGTTCGATGGAGCGCGCGATTACCATGATAGGGTGGACATCTGAGATGTTGTCTTTGTCTGTGGCTGAATCTCTGAATGTACTTGCTAGGGCTCTCCTTCCTTACAGGCGGCGGATGAAGGTCGCTCTCTTGGCCATGAGGCTTGTGGCGCTGTAAAGCGCCGACAAACTGATGGCATAGGTCTGCCAGGAGGATATGGGTTGTCCGGCAAGTGCATGAGCCAGATCGACTTGGGCTTGAGCACCGGTGAAGTAGTTGGCGAGATCTTGTCGTCCGCCCGGCAGCTTGCACCGCGATGGTGTAGATCTTGAGGAACTCCGACGGATGCGACTTGCTGTCGTACTTCTCTGATGCGTCGGCTTGAAATTCTTCGTCTTTGGGCCATCGGACTTGCCGCAGCTCACGAGTGAACGCAGGGCAACCTACACAGTCGGCAAGTCGCTGGTTCCCCTGGTGCATGCATGTCAGCGAGAGGGCCCGGTCGCTGGTCCGATTGACGCCGCTTCTCTTGGCGCTCGATCGCGAGTTCGGCGTCTTCTTCTGTCGTTCGTGAAGAACTTGGCGCTGATCTCGGCGAGCTCGTGGATCTAATGATGCGGTGGAGTCGCTGTCGAGGTGGATCCGGCGGGTTGGCGATCTTGGCCTCCGTGGTGGAGAGTGCATGGTGGTTGCACCCCCACCGGTTTCGTCGCCATCGGTTCGTGCCTGGCAGTCCTGCCGCGCAGCGATGTACTCGGCTGCAGCGAGTGTCGCCGTTAAGCGAAGCCAATGAGACTCTGAATGGTGGCCCTCCATTCATCGATCTTGTCTGCCGTTGGAGGGTAATCTAGGAGCAGTTGAGCTTGCGCCAAAGCTTCTGCTGGAGTGGCGGGCGGCGATGGCGAACGGCGCGAGGCGGCGATATGCTTGGACTTCTAACTATGTTAGAAGGAGCAAGATCTGTCGAGCGACCGTGTCTCGCTTCGTGCCGGCATGTTGGCGTGCATCTGGTCTTGAGCACCGCGAGATCCACCAGCTCGATCTTGGTCCAACGAGCGTATGGCACTTTGTGAATACCATGGCGCTGTCGGTCCTGCGCCTCTGAGATGGGCGCGGTGCATGTCTGACGCCGAGGTCTGCGCAGCCTTGTCCTTGGACCTGGCAGCACCGTGGGCTCCCTCGTCGATGCCGTTCTTCCGCGGCGTCTACCCCACCACCCGTTTGCTCCGGTGGTGGTGGGATCGGCGATGGACGGAACAGCTGCCGCGAAGCCTTCTTCTTCGGTGGCATGTCGATGAAGAAGATGAAGATCTAGCTTCGTGTGAGCGTCGGATCGGGTTCACACAACCTCGGCGCCCTACCGGCGCGCCAAAGATGTCGGGAAACTGATCCACGAACACCTATGGGACCGGCGGACCGAGCCCCTTCGGTTGGGCGGGGGCGAATCGCACGAAGAGCGGATCGGCGAAGCACACGAGCGGTTACCCAACCGAGCTCTCCGGAGATAATACTCCTCTTGCTGCATGTCTGAGTGTATTGAGTTCTTGCTCGGGGCGCTGAGTGCTCTGACACACTAGCTGCTAACGAGACCGGCGTGAGTGTTTTCGCCTTGAACCCCCTCTCGTTGCGCATGGGCCTCCTTTTATATGCTAAAGGGGTCTCCGACGGTGGCAACATAGACAAGGGTAAAAATGGAAAAGGAATTGCGGTTGGTACAATTACGCACGATGTATCATACCTAACCACGGCGGCAGGGGACAAAGGCATTAAATGCCCGTCTCGTCGCCCAAATAGTGCAAAAAGGACCGTCGGGGGCCACCGCTGCCACGATGGCAATCTTGTCGGCGTCGCTTGCCACCAGCCTGGCAAGACAGCCTCTTGCCACGCGGCGCTGAAAGGTCCCATGGCGACACGTTGGTGGATGTCTTTGGGCCTTGGTGCAGAGTGGTAGTTTGCTGCGGCAAGCGCCTTGCCGCGGTCGTTGTCTTGTCACGTCCGGAAGCTTGTCGCTCACCGGGCCTCGCCGGGACGCGTGGCGCGTCGCGGCAAGTTCCTTGAGATGCCTTGGTTGGCCTTCCCGGCAAGCTCCTCTTGCCGGGGCCTTGTCTCCTTGGCTTGAATACTTTGTTCTTGAATGGCTCCAAAGGAATCATGGAGGACCTTGGCGGTCACCCGGCAAGCCTTGCCGCGGGGTGCTGCAACAGCCCGTGCACAAGTTCGGGATACTAGGGTACCTCTACTCTAGTACACCGACAAAGGATCTATCACACCTGATCATCACGTGGTGCTTCGAAACGACGAACTTTAGCAACGGTGCACAGTTAGGGGGAACACTTTCTTGAAATTATTATAAGGGATCATCTTATTTACTACCGCCGTTCTAAGTAAACAAGATGCATAAAACATAATAAACATCACATGCAATTATATAAGTAGTGACATGATATGGCCAATATCATATAGCTCCTTTGATCTTCATCTTGAGGCTCCATGATCATCTTGTCACCGCATGACACCATGATCTCCATCATCATGATCTCCATCATCGTGTCTCCATGAAGTTGCTCGCCAACTATTACTTCTACTACTATGGCTAACACGTTTAGCAATAAAGTAAAGTAATTTACATGGCGTTGAATCAATGACGCTTGCAGGTCATACAATAATTAAGACAACTCCTATGGCTCCTGCGGTTGTCATACTCATCGACATGCAAGTCGTGATTCCTATTACAAGAACATGATCTCATACATCACAATATATCATTCATCATTCATCACAACTTCGGCCATATCACATCACATGACAATTGTTGCAAAAACAAGTTAGGCGTCCTCTAATTGTTGTTGCATCTTTTACGTGGCTGCAATTGGGTTCTAGCAAGAACGTTTTCTTACCTCTGAAT
This sequence comes from Aegilops longissima, assembly GCA_021605205.1. NCBI lineage: Eukaryota > Viridiplantae > Streptophyta > Magnoliopsida > Poales > Poaceae > Aegilops > Aegilops longissima. The sequence goes on along the minus strand of CM038677.1, from coordinate 453,593,464 downwards.
AACCACAACGTGATTTTGTCAACTTCTATTTACCCTTCATAAGGACCCTTTTCATCTAATCCGCTCCAACTAAAGTAGGAGAGACAGACACCGCTAGCCACCTTATGCAACTAGTGCATGTCGATCGGTGGAACCTGTCTCACGTAAGCGTCACGTGTAAGGTTGGTCCGGGCGCTTCATCCCACAATACCGCTGAAGCAAGAAAAGACTAGTAGCGGCAAGCAAGTTGACAAGATCTACGCCCACAACAAAATTGTGTTCTACTCATGCAATAGAGAACTACGCATAGACCTAGCTCATGATGCCACTGTTGGGGAACGTTGCAGAAAATTAAAATTTTTCCTACGGTTTCACCAAGATCCATCTATGAGTTCATCTAAGCAACGAGTCATAGGAGAGAGATTGCATCTACATACCACTTGTAGATCGCGTGCGGAAGCATTCAAGGGAACGGTGATGATGGAGTCGTACTCGCCATGATTCAAATCACCGATGACCAAGTGCCGAACGGACAGCACCTCCGCGTTCAACACACGCATCTAAACGGACGACGTCTCCTCCTTCTTGATCTAGCAAGGGAAAGGAGAGGTTGAGGAAGAAGGCTCCAGCAGCGCACGACGGGCGTGATGATGGTGGAGAGGCAAGATCTCAAGGCAGGGCTTCGCCAAGCACTCAGCGGAGGAGGAGAGGTGTTGGGAGGGAGGGCTGCGCCTTGGATCAGTGTTCAGCCTCCCTCGCCCCTCTATTTATAGGGAAGGGGAAGGGGCGGCCCCTCTAGATGAGATCTAGAGGGGGCGGCCAGGAGGGGGCTTGCCCCCAAGCAAAGGGGCGCCCCACTAGGGTTCCCCCAACCCTAGGCGCATGGGCCCAAGGGGCGCCCAGCCCTCCAGGGCTGGTTCCCTGCCCTGCGGCCCATGAGGCCCTCAGGAGGGTGGCCCCTCCCGTGGACCCCGAAACCCTTCCGGTGGCCCCGGTACAATACCGATATGCCCCCGAAACTTTCCGGTGACCGTATGACAACTTCCCATATATAAATCTTCACCTTCGGACCATTCCGGAACTCCTCGTGACGTCCGGGATCTCATCCGGGACTCCGAACAACATTCAGTAATCACATACAAGTCTTCCTAATAACCCTAGCGTCACCGAACCTTAAGTGTGTAGACCCTACGGGTTCGAAAGATATGCAGACATGACCGAGATGGCTCTCCGGTCAATAACCAACAGCGCGATCTAGATACCCATGTTGGCTCCCACATACTCCTCGATGATCTCATCGGATGAACCACGATGTCGAGGATTCAAGCAACCCCGTATACTATTCCCTTTGTCAGACGGTATGTTACTTGCCCGAGATTCGACCGTCGGTATCCCAATACCTCGTTCAATCTCGTTACGGCAAGTCACTTTACTCGCACCAGTAATGCATTATCCGTGACGGACACTTGGTCACTTTGAGCTCATTATGACGATGCACTACCGAGTGGGCCCAAGATACCTCTCCGTGTCGGAGTGACAAATCCATCTCTCGATCCGTGTCAACCCAATGACACTTTCGGAGATACCTTAGTGCACCTTTATAGTCACCTAGTTACGTTGTGACGTTTGGTACACCAAAGCACTCCTACGGTATCCGGAGTTACACGATATCATGGTCTAAGGAAGAGATACTTGACATTGGAAAAGCTTTAGCAAAACGAACTACACGATCTTGTGCTATGCTTCGGATTGGGTCTTTTCCATCACATCATTCTCCTAATGATGTGATCGCGTTATCAATGACATCCAATGTCCATAGTTAGGAAACCATGACTATCTATTGATTAACGAGCTAGTCAACTAGAGGCTCACTAGGGATATATTGTGGTCTATGTATTCACACGTGTATTACGATTTCCGGATAATACAATTATAGCATGAATAAAAGACAATTATGATGAACAAGGAAATATAATAATAATCCTTTTATTATTGCCTCTAGGGCATATTTCCAACATGACCAAGGTGCTATTCAAGGATTTATCCAATGATTGGTCACGTGAGAGTTGAGCCTATTGCAAGCATGTCTTGAAGAAGAAGATTGTGCGAACATTCATGTTTACCTTCAAGACACCATCTCAATGAAGAGAGTTGGAAGGATTCAAGGTTGATCAAGACTAAGTACAAAGAATGATTCAAGTTGATCATAACACAAAGCGTAGAATATGTACAATGCGTGATCAAGTGATCTCATGGCATGGTAAGCATTGTCCATTACGCTTTGTGTACTACCCGTGGTCTGTGTGAGAGTTGTTTGTGGGGTTAGGTATGTTCCCGTGGTCGTGCAAGCAAAAGGAAGATATCATATATTCCATGGAGGATGACATCAAGTGGTGATCGTCATCAAGATTGCGGTGTGCAAGTTCAAGTGGAGCATCACAGAGAGATCATGCTTGAAGCTTGCTGTTCATTATGGTCACAATGGACTTGTGAAGATGTGCCGAAGAGTGGCTCACCCATAGTGGAGTATGGGGGAGCAATCAAGTAGTCTCCATCCAGCCAACACAACCAAGAGAGGTGGTCCAACTGGAGGAAGTCAAGATCATCATCATCTAGCTCAAGTGTGGACTTTGTGCAAGGCAAAGGTTTGCCCTTGATAGGTTTTCTATTTTACCGGTCTCATGGCGGTAGTTGGGAGATCGGGTTATAGGATCGATTGTCGTACTATCAAGGGGGGCTCTCAAGTAAGTAGCTTGATCGTATCGTTCGTAGAGAGCTCAAACCATTGCATCCTTGCATCATCTTTCTTGGTTCTTTTTTGGTGTTTCTCTTTGTGAGTTTTAGAGCTTTTGGTCATCTTCATGACAAGCTCGAGTTCATAAAAAACGGAGTTCACATATGCATCTTCTATGACATTTTCGATGTTGGATTTTATGCCGGTTCCTCTTTCATAGAGGTTTCACATCTCTATATCTTAGGCATATCTCCCCTGTCGTTGTTGGATAGTATTTGTTGTTATCTATCCAACAAGCTTGAGGTTGCTCAATTCGAAGCTCATTTGCAGAAGTTATGGCAGTTCAGGCTTTATTGTTTCCTTGGGCGGTTTTCAGCTCCCTAGCGGTAGTACCGCTCCTCTCCACGGTTGTACCGTTCATAAGGTACTTCCGCTATGAGCTGCCGCACTCTTTTCTGCTTGTTTTCGTGCTCCTGTAAATGGGAAGCAGTAGCACGGTAGTAGTGGGCTGTAGTACCACCCGCGCGGTACTATCGTTAGTCCATTGCTGCTGCCACTACTGGTTATTTGTGTGCTACTTTAGTCTTTTCTGCTCACGTGGTAATAGGGCGATAGTAGGATGCGGTAGTACCGCTTCGTGCGGGGTACTACCGCCCCGTCGCCACCTAGTATTGTCGTTTCTCTGAACTACTTGGCCTTTAGCAGTAGTACCGCTCCTAGGATCGGTAGTACTGCTTGTGCATGCCATGTGCACATAACGATTGAATTTTGGGGTTCCTATAAAAGGGGGTCTTCTTCCCCAATGGTTCTAATCCTTTTTGAGCTCGTATTCTTCCCCCATTGTTGACCTTCTTCGAGCTTGCTAACTCTCAATCCCTCAATGGATTCTTGCTAGTTTTTGAGGGAAAAGAGAGAGGACATCTAGATCCACATTTCCACCAATCACTTTCTCCTCTATGTGAGGGGAACCCCTTGGATCTAGATCTTGGAGTTCTTCATGTTCTCTTCTTTGTTCTTCCTCTCATTTTCCTCCGTAGCATTAGTTGTTGTTGTGGGATTTGGGAGAGAAGGACTTGGGCACTCCGTGTGCCCTTGCCATTGCATTTGGTGCATAGGTTTGAGTTCTCCACGGTGATACGTGGAAGTGAAAGTTGAGAAGATTATTACTCTTGGGTGTTTGGGCACCCTAGAGCTTGTTCCTCTTGGGTGCTTTGGTGCCCTAGATGGTTGGTGTGTTCAGAGCTCAATCATTGTGGTGTAAAGCTCTGGGTAAGCGTCGGGGTCTCCAATTATGTTGTGGAGATCGCCCCGAGAAATTTTTACGGGTTCCGGTGGCCGCCCCCAAGGGTTGCCAAAGTGTACGGGTTCGGTGACCTGTAACATCCCAAAATTCTAAATTTTGGAATGTTATATTAGATAAATAACTATGCTTGTTGTCTGATTGATTGAGTGAAACTGAGTGGAATTTGAAAACTTTTGAAAGTTGAATGAGAGGGAATGAAATGACTTTCCCAAACTTTCCCCTTTGCCTTTTTGGATCCCAATGAACTCAAGTTCATTGCAACACCAAAACCCTAGAGTGAAGTTGACATGACTTCTTCCATGTTGAAATGAAAAGGGTTTTGGAAAAAATTTGAATTTCATTTGGGAACATTTCAAATTCAAAGCTTTATGCAACTCAATGATTTTCATGAGGGAAGATAAAATGACTTCTTCAATTATATGAAATATGAGTTGGAAGTTAAAAAGTATCAAATTGAAAGTCATTTGAAAGTGCCTTGAAACCCTCTTTCAAATTTGAGTTTTGGAATTTGAATTCAAACTTTGGCAAGTGGGAATCATATCAAAAACTATGCCTGATAAATACTTGAGCAAAAGTATGAGAGGAGTAAATATGACACTCCAAAATATCGAGAGAAAACAATGCCAAAAGTTTGAATTCAAATTTGAGTTTTAATTGAATTTGAAAAAATGAATTTTATAAAGTTTGGATTTTGCCTTTGGAAAAATGTTCAAATGATAGGAATATTCCCCGATCATTTTGGTATATATATGTCCTATATAAAATATTTATATTTTAAAAGATATCTCTGTTTTGTTTTATTTAAAAATAAAAATTAAAAAACCCCCACAGGCGCCACCCCGAACCAAGCCCAGCCAGTACTGGCTGCCCACCGATCGAGCCCACAGGCGCCACCCGGGCCCAACCCAGCAGGCCCAGCCCAGCCGAGCCTCCTCGCCTGACCCTTGGACGGTCGCCCACCGTCCCCGCTCCCCTCTCACCGGCAGGTGGGCCCCACCCGTCTTCCCCTCGCGCGCCACCCGCCCGCGCCGCCGCTCATGGAACCCATGATCCCGGGATCTCCCGATCCTCCCGATTCGCTTCCGCCCACCGACGCCCCGCCCTATAAAACCCTCCCTCACCCCATTTCCCCTCGGGACCTCTCCCTCTCCCATAAGGCCTCGCTGAGCCCGAGCCGCCGCCGCCATCATCATTGCGCCCGACCCACCCGACCACCCCGAGCTCGCCCGAGACCACCTCCGGACTCCCTCGCTCGACCACCTCCCCATGCCTCACCCACCCCCAAAACCCACGGGCGCCACCACCATCGACCTTGACGCCACCGCCGCCTCGACCTCGCCGCCGTCTGTCTCCTTCCACCTCGGGCGCCACCTCGACCACCGTTGGGCTCGCCGTCGAACGCCAAGCGTCCGCCTGTGCCCTCGCGAGCCCGCCAACAATCGGAGCGCCGCCCGCCCGCCGACGTCCGAGCCGCTGCCGTCGACCTTCCCCACGGTGAGCTCTCTCTCCCTCCTCGTCCGTTTGATCTAGAGTATCTGTCGAGATTAGATCCTCAAGGGGTATGTTTTATATAAAACCGGTTCGGTCCGGTTTAGTTAGTCCGGTTTATTTTTAAGTTAGGTTTTTATTTAAATTGGCCGATTCGTTAAAACCCTAGGCCCGTTTAGTATATATTACGCTCAGTGCGTAGTTTAGGCCCATTAGGCCATTTTTCATTTATTTTCGTTTTCTGTTTTAACAGAATAGTTCCCGTTTTGATATCTTTTATTCTGTTTAATATTTTTAGGTGATTCTTTTTTTGTTGGTTTGCAAATTTCTTATAGTTTCTGTAGAAAATATTGTTAGCTATGTTAAAATTATTTATAATTGCTTTAATTTAATTTTAGTCAGAATAGTAAATCTGTTATAACATGAGTTAGGAAAATTATTTTTAGATGATTCTTTTGTCCCAACTTTATTTTGACATTACCTAACCATAGGAATTAATTTGGGTATTTTAGGATTAATAAAAAATAGTTTTAAGCAGAATCTTGTTAATCCTAATTAATTAACTAGCTCTGTTTTCCTATTATTTTAATTAGTAAATAAATTTATTTTTCACATGTGATTGATTATTCTAGGATAGTTTCTGTCACTTTATAGGATGAACTTTTATTTATAATAAATAAAACTTTTATTTTATTTTTCTTAATATAAATTGGATTAGGCCTAATAGGAGTTTCATAATAGATTTTAAATAGATTCTTTTTGCTCCTAATTGCTTAATGCATTATTTTCTGTTAAGTTAACATAAACTCATGATTAGGTTATGTTGAGAAAATTTTTGTTATATAAAACTATTCTTTTGTTGTTGCTTGAAGTAGGAAAAAACTTGAGTTGGTTTTCTTTGAGTTTTCCCTTTGGGTTTTGAATTGCTTGTTTGGTGTGTATGTTACTAGGTTGCTATGTTAAGTGATCTCATGCTATATGCTTATTATAGTTATTGTTTGCCTCGGTAGAATTTCCGGTCTGAAGCTTGCTACTCTGAATCCCTAGTTTCGAAGATCGTCAACAAGGCAAGTTCACTTTGACCATGCTTTCATACCTATGTTTTATTGCATTTAGTGGAATCTTTGCAACCACCCCTCAAGAGTGTTATTGAATCCTTGTAGTTGAGTAGTATGCATGAGGTAGGAACCCATCACCTGTTACCAAGCCGGGACGATATTTTATTTTAATGCTACGCTATAGTAGACGGGGTTTGGTATGAGTGCTCAGTGTGGTGTGAGAATGGAGGATCCACGTCAATGGCGACAACTCCATGATGGAATCTGCAAGGACTGCATCTTCAAGGCCTCAAGACTTCAAGACTCGAGACAAGAATTCAATACACACTCTTTGGGTGAAGGGCGGTTGACGGGCACCTGGAGAAACCAGTGGTTGGCGGGATGCATGGAGAAGCGCCATGACATCTTGCGGAAAGCTTCACCCAGACTCAAAGAGACGGAAGAATACTTCATGCCCGAAGCTTACCTGCAACCGCAAGTCATTATGGGCTCGGCTTGGTTGACCTTAGTTGTGACTCTGGCTGGGGCGGTACTAGCGGATGTAGAACTACGATAGGATGGGATGAGTACCGACACGGTGGTCGGGGAACTCTTGGAAGACCATGTTTGGTCATCTTGTTCTCAAACACTCACGAAGTGCGAGAGCGTAAAAGAGGGATCGAATCTTGCGGGTAAAGTGTACAAACCTCTGCGCAGAGGTTAAAACCCAATCGATTAGCCGTGTCCCGATTACGGACAATTTGAGCATCTGGACTTGGATCTATCTGGAACTCTCAACACGGATTGATAACTTAATTGTGGGCAACTTATGATGATTTTGGGCTATGAGACATCGGTTGGCGGAACCATGTCATGATAGAAAACTCCATAGTACAGACTTCATTTATTCCTTTGATGTAGGGAAAATAAAACCAGCTTTTACGCAAAAAACCCCGGATACGAGCCACAAAGCCATATTGCATATAGTATAGTTTTATCATTTGTTTTCTCATGTTGTGATCTTGCGGTACATTCAATGTCTTGACCTACATGGCTGCAACGTATCATGTTGCGTATACTTTCTTCCGACGAGTAAGAGTTACGATCTGAGGTTACGGTCTACACTCAACCTGCCGATGGCGTTGATGGGACTCCACACCCGTTTGATTGTTTCCACTGAGTATTATGAGGTATATATCATTTTACGTTATTTATACATGTGATTGCACTTTGATATATACATTGATGTCTTGTGTGTGCCGATATCTTGATCGAGGATGGCACGAAACATAGAGGCTTGACCGTCTCGAGGTCGGTCGCTCTGATATGGTATCGAGCACATGTTGACTGTGGGGCGTGACCCTAGAAACCGGAAAGCCCTAGGACAGGAAATTTATAAAAATTTATTTTCAAAAAGACTCTTACTTCTCATCCTTTCTGATTTTACCAAATAGACACTCTCACCTCAAATAGTTAGAATATACACCTTTCCCTTTTGACCACACGGAAGATCAACTGAAGTCACTCTAAGAATTAAAGATATCGGACAACTGATGGCCATCTCAGAGTAAAGAGGATTTCACCATGCGTTGGAAGAATTGCAGCTGCACCAATTGAAGACTCTGAAGACTTGAAGAATTTGAAGTTCTGAAGAATTATTTGACCTTTAGAGACCAAACCCCTGTTATACACCTACATTAGATGCGATGATTTGTGAGCTGTCATTTGTTTGATGTTTTCCGACAGCCACAAAGTAAAACCTGTTTCTTCAAAACTATTGTTTGTATTGCGTGTATTCTTCCCCACCTCTCTCATATCTCATCCCAAAACTTTTGGACCCCATAGATGATGAATGAAGTTGGACTGATATTCTCTCGACGAAGACTCAAATAGGAGGCGAGCTATGGATTCGAAACATGGAGAATCACTTGAGAGCAATTTGGTTTCAAGGAAGAATGAAGTATCTTACGCTCTTGATTACTTTGAAGGAAGTGCTGCAACCTGGTGGAAAATGCATCAAGCCATACAAGGATTTAATGGAGCAAGAACTTGGGAGGAATTCAAGAAGACCACGATGAGATCACGTCTTATCCGGAAGCACAATGATACACCAAGAAGTAAACCTTGTGCTCGCAAGATTTGCGGAGAAATAGGACACACCGGGAGGAACACACAGATGGATGCACTCATTGTGAGGAGAAACACCCAGGTGAGGAATGCCCAACTAGTCGGGTGACTTGCTTCTGTGTGAAGGAACCACCCACTACCCGTGCAAAGGTCACATTTACTCCACGGTGCAACAAACTATTCGAAGCGGGAAGATGGAATGAAGGAAGCCCTTAAGGAAGGTCTAGAAGAACACATGATGAAGGAATGGGTTGAAGACCACGATGGAAAGGACCTCAACAGATTTTACTCCAACGCTGCTATTCATGTGGAGAAGAAGGACATTTTCACAGATTGCACCAAGGAAAGAAAAGAGTATCCGGATATTTCCGACAAAGAAGTGAAGTTTGACCCCGGAGATAGAAACTCGATCATTACAGAAAATCCAGAAGAGAAAAGGAAGGCAACCCGAGAACAACGCAATTTTTACAGAGAAGGACCTAAGTCATATCACTTGTTACAGTGCAAGGATTTAGGTCATTACGCTAGTAAATGTCCGAAAAAAAGCCAAGAATCCAAGGAGCCCAGATAATCACAAAGAAGCCCGAGACATGTCGGAAGTCATTTGTTTTCGCTGCAAGGAAGCAGGACATTATGCTACTAAATGTTCCGACAAGATGAAAGCTGGAGTGAGTAGTTGGAATTTTGATATTGGTAATAAGTGTAGTAGGAAGCAATTGTTTCCATAAGGATATGGAGTTGAATTTATGTAATGAAAGTCTCGGATATTGTAATGAATTCATGAAATCAATAAAGTTAAGGTGACATGTTTTCATATGTTTAATTGTATGAGTTGTTACTCTATGAACACGGATTTTGACCATTTTCGAGGATATGAGAAATATGGTCTATGGATGGATTTGTGAATTTCATTTTTAGGGTGGTAGTACCTGTGAAGAAGACTAGACTAATGGATAAGAAAATATATATTCCACGGATTGTAGTTCAAGGAAAAAAGTTGGAGTTTTGCTTTTGATACGATGGTATGAAGAAACAAAGTACTACTGGATTTAAAGGAGGTGTAATATGGAACAAGAGAGTTACTCCAAGGATGAGTTGAAGCTGCACTAGTGTTGAAGTGGGCCATAACCCACAGGCCCAGGATTTTGAAAAGGAACAGATGTAACCTTGTTGAAGGAAGAAATTTGGAAGAATCAGTGGTCCAATCAGCATACGTTTTGTAGGAGGTTACGCAAAAAACCTGAGAGTGGTGAAGTAACGATAGATGTTTGTTCAGCTTGCAGAAACCATGGATTTATATGAACTTGGTTCGCCGACAAGAGAAATTCTGCAATGCTTGTGAGGATGACCGAGTGTTAGAATGCGAGATTCGCTAAACCATGTACAAGGTAATGATTTGGGTGCGGGATGGATTGATCACCATACCGACTTACTCTTATTATTCGTTTGCTATATGGGATGGTAAAATCTGAGTGACTTACCTATAGTAGAGAGACGACGATCAAAACCTTGTTTAAACCTTAGAAAGGTATAGGTATTTTTTCCCTTGTACACGGCAGTTGTTGCCAACCGTAGGTTATACGGTGAGGTTCAACCTAGACCCGTTTTCTGCAGGGGAAACCATAAATCGTTGACCAGCATGAGATACCGATATTTGTTTAGAATTGGCGCCAGACCCGTCAGCTATGAAGATCCAGTCTCGGACGAACTTCAACTTTGACGAACCGACCCAAGATTTGGAGGAAAACTCTATGCTTCTGACAGAGGAGCTATTGTAAGATATGTGAAGAGACATACATTGTCGGCACTCCAGAGGAAGTATCTGAGTTTATTGGAACCGTAACCTTGTTTCTAAGTGTGGTAGCACCCCTGATCTTCCGACCAAAATATTTACTAGAAGACCCCAACCCTAACCTTTTCTTGCTAGCCTCTTGAATCTCGAGGACGAGATTCATTTTAAGTGTAGTAGGTTTGTAACATCCCAAAATTCTAAATTTTGGAATGTTATATTAGATAAATAACTATGCTTGTTGTCGATTGATGGTTTGATTGATTGAGTGAAACTGAGTGGAATTTGAAAACTTTTGAAAGTTGAATGAGAGGAATGAAATGACTTTCCCAAACTTTCCCTTTGCCTTTTGGATCCCAATGAACTCAAGTTCATTGCAACACCAAAACCCTAGAGTGAAGTTGACATGACTTCTTCCATGTTGAAATGAAAAGGGTTTTGGAAAAATTTGAATTTCATTTGGGAACATTTCAAATTCAAAGCTTTATGCAACTCAATGATTTTCATGAGGGAAGATAAAATGACTTCTTCAATTATATGAAATATGAGTTGGAAGTTAAAAGTATCAAATTGAAAGTCATTTGAAAGTGCCTTGAAACCCTATTTCAAATTTGAGTTTTGGAATTTGAATTCAAACTTTGGCAAGTGGGAATCATATCAAAAACTATGCCTGATAAATACTTGAGCAAAAGTATGAGAGGAGTAAATATGACACTCCAAAAATATCAGAGGAAAACAATGCCAAAAGTTTTGAATTCAAATTTGAGTTTTAATTGAATTTGAAAAAAATGAATTTTATAAAGTTTGGATTTTGCCTTTGGAAATATGTTCAAATGATAGGAATATTCCCTGATCATTTTGGTATATATATGTCCTATATAAAATATTTATATTTTAAAAATATCTCTGTTTTGTTTTATTTAAAAAATTTAAAAAAACCCCTCAGCGCCAGGCCAAGCACTGCCCACCCAGCCCAAGCGGCCCAAATGATCGAGCCCACTCAGGCGCCACCCCGGCGGCCCAGCAGCGCCAGTGCCAGCCCAGCCGAGCCCTCCTCGCCTGAAACCCTTGGACGGTCGCCCGACCGTCCCCGCTCCCCTCTCACCGGCAGGTGGCCCCCACCGTCTTCCCCTCGCGCCGCCACCCGCCCGCCCGCCTGAAACCCATGATCCCCGGATCTCCCGATCCTCCCGATTCGCTTCCGCCCGCCGACCCCCGCCCTATAAAACCCTCCCTCACCCCATTTCCCCTCGCGAACCTCTCCTCTCCCAAGGCCTCGCGGATCCCGAGCCGCCGCCCAGCCATTGCCGCCGCCCGACCCACCCGACCACCCCGAGCTCGCTTGAGACCACCTCCGGACTCCCTCGCTCGACCACACCTCCCGTGCCCTCACCCACCCCAAAACCAACGGGCGCCACCACCGTCGACGCTTGAACGCCACCGCCGCCTCGACCTCGCCGCCGTCCGTCTCCTTCCACCTCGGGCGCCACCTCGATCACCGTTGGGCTCGCCGTCGAGCGCCCGCGTCCGCCCGTGCCCTCGCCGAGCCCGCCAACGATCGGACCGCCTCCGCCGCCGACGTCCGAGCCTTCGCCGTCGACCTTCCCACGGTGAGCTCTCTCTCCTCCTTGTCCGCTCGATCTAGAGTATCTGGTCGAGATTAGATCCCCAAAGGGTATGTTTTATATAAAACCGGTTCGGTCCGGTTTAGTTAGTCCGTTTATTTTAAGTTAGGTTTTTATTTAAATCGGCCGATTCGTTAAAACCCTAGGCCCGTTTAGTTTATATTACGCTCAGTGCGTAGTTTAGGCCCATTAAGCCATTTTTCATTTATTTTCGTCTTCTGTTTTAACAGAATAGTTCCTGTTTTGAAAAATTCATATCTTTTATTCTGTTTAATATTTTTAGGTGATTCTTTTTTGTTGGTTTGCAAATTTCTTATAGTTTCTGCAGAAAATATTGTTAGATATGTTAAAATTATTTATAATTGCTTTAATTTAATTTTAGTCAGAATAGTAAATCTGTTATAACATGAGTTAGGAAAATTATTTTTAGATGATTTTTTTTGTCCCAACTTTATTTTGACATTACCCAACCATAGGAATTAATTTGGGTATTTTAGGATTAATAAAAAATAGTGTTAAGCAGAATCTTGTTAATCCTAATTAATTAACTAGCTATTGTTTTCCTATTATTTTAATTAGTAAATAAATTTATTTTTCACATGTGATTGATTATTCTAGGATAGTTTCTGTCACTTTATAGGATGAAATTTTATTTATAATAAATAAAACTTTTATTTTATTTTTCTTAATATAAATTGGATTAGGCCTAATAGGAGTTTCATAATAGATTTTAAATAGATTCTTTTTGCTCCTAATTGCTTAATGCATTATTTTCTGTTAAGTTAACATAAACTCATGATTAGGTTATGTTGAGAAATTTTTTGTTATATAAAACTATTCTTTTGTTGTTGCTTGAAGTAGGAAAAAACTTGAGTTGGTTTTCTTTGAGTTTTCCCTTTGGGTTTTGAATTGCTTGTTTGGTGTGTATGTTACTAGGTTGCTATGTTAAGTGATCTCATGCTATATGCTTATTATAGTTATTGTTTGCCTCGGTAGAATTTCCGGAGTGCGAAGCTTGCTACTACGAATCCCTAGTTTTCGAAGATCGTCAACAAGGCAAGTTCACTTTGACCATGCTTTCATACCTATGTTTTATTGCATTTAGTGGCATCTTTGCAACCACCCCTCAGTAGTGTTATTGAATCCTTGTAGTTGAGTAGTATGCATGAGGTAGGAACCCATCACCCTGTTACCAAGCCCGGGACGATATTTTATTTTAATGCTACGCTATAGTAGACGGGGTTTGGTATGAGTGCTCGGGAGTGGTGTGAGAATGGAGGATCCACGTCAATGGCGACAACTCCATGATGGAATCTGCAAGGACTGCATCTTCAAGGCCTCAAGACTTCAAGACTCGAGACAAGAATTCAATACACACTCTTGGGTGAAGGACGGTTGACGGGCACCTGGAGAAACCAGTGGTTGGCGGGATGCATGGAGAAGCGCCATGACATCTTGCGAAAGCTTCACCCAGACTCAAAGAGACGAAAGAATACTTCATGCCCGAAGCTTACCCGCAACCGCAAGTCATTATGGGCTCGGCTTGGTTGACCTTAGTTGTGACTCTGGCTGGGGCGGTACTAGCAGATGTAGAACTACGGTAGGATGGGATGAGTACCGACGGTGGTCGGGAACTCTTGAAAGACCATGTTTGGTCATCTTGTTCTCAAACACTCTGAAGTGCGAGAACGTAAAAGAGGATCGAATCTTGCGGGTAAAGTGTACAAACCTCTGCGAGAGGTTAAAACCCTAATCGATTAGCCGTGTCCCGATTACGGACAATTTGAGCATCTGGACTTGGATCTATCTCGGAACTCTCAACACCGGATTGATAACTTAATTGTGGGCAACTTATGATGATTTTGGGCTATGAGACATCGGTTGGCGGAACCATGTCATGATAGAAAACTCCATAGTACAGACTTCATTTATTCCTTTGATGTAGGGAAAATAAAACCAGCTTTTACATAAAAAAACCGGACCAGAGCCACAAAGCCATATTGCATATAGTATAGTTTTATCATTTGTTTTCTCATGTTGTGATCTTGCGGTACATTCAATGTCTTGACCTACATGGCTGCAACGTATCATGTTGCGTATACTTTCTTCCGACGAGTAAGAGTTATGATACAGGTTACGGTCTACACTCAACCTGCCGATGGCGTTGATGGGACTCCACACCCGTTTGATTGTTTCATTGAGTATTATGAGGTATATATAATTTTCGTTATTTATACATGTGATTGCACTTTGATATATACATTGATGTCTTGTGTGTGCCAAAGATACTTGATCCGAGGATGGCACGAAACACGAGGCTTGACCGTCTGAGGTCGGGTCGCTACATGACCGCTCCCAAGGGTCTCCATTTGTATGGGTTCGGTGACCGCCCCCAAGGGTCTCCATTTGTACGGGTTCGGTGACCGCCCTCAAGGGTCCCTTAGTGGAATCATGACATCTTGCATTGTGCGAGGGTGTGAGGAGATTACGGTGGCCCTAGTGGCTTCTTGGGGAGCATTGTGCCTCCACACCGCTCCTAACGGAGATTAACATCCGCAAGGGTCTCCGCGTGCCTCGGTTATCTCTTACCCGAGCCCTTTAACTATGCACTCTACTTTGTGATAGCCATATTGTTTCTTGTCATATATCTTGCTATTACTTGGTTGTTTATCTTGCTTAGCATAAGTTGTTGGTGCACATAAGTGAGCCTAATTGTTTTAGGTTTTGTGCTTGAAAATTTAAACACTAGTTTTATTCTGCATTTGTTCAAGCCTAAACTGTAATTATTTTAAAGCGCCTATTCACCCCACCCTCTAGGCGACATCCATGATCTTTCACAGAGGGTGTCTTCGTGGGGACCGTCAAGGTGTGGCAGAGGGAATGATTTTATATCACCAACGTGCCCGCCCCAGGCCAGACAAAGATCCCCGCCTTCACGGTCGAGCCCCCGAAGAGGCTCGTCTCCTAGACGAAGAAGTGTCTCGACTGGGGAAACCCAGCCGAGGTTCAGGCGCTCCAAAAGAGGCCCTATGCCATGATAGAGCAGGGCATCAAGTTGGTGGATGTAGTCCATGTTATGCTCCATCGCGGTATCCTCCCCCTTCAGCTCAGGGCCAACCCGATGTGGTGCTACAAGCCCGAGCATAAGGCGACCGTGTGTCACTTCTTTCACACCGACCTCGATGGGATGTGGACGGCGCTCTTCAACCCATCTCAAAATGACTTCCCCAAAGTGGAAGGAGACGTCGGATATAATGCCGGTAAGGAGTCATCCAAGGTATGGAACAACCCTACATCCATTATTGTCCGTGTGACGCTTTCAAATCCTTTACAAGTGACTGGTCGTCGTCTCATAATCAAAAATGGCGAGATAGGGCCCAGAAGATGAAGTCCCCGGCACCACTGCCCTAAGAGGCTAGGACCCCTCACCTTGAAGCCCTCTTGGTTGAAGAGTGACGAGGACATGGCTACCATAGTTACACCACAACCCCTGCTGGTATACCTATTGGACCAACTACTAGAGCTCGCGCACGGCATTTAAATTATCAAGTACTTTCGTTTCTTGGTAAAGTTTCTAATGTTCATGAGAATGTGATGCTGCCTAACTTAGATACATTTTTGTTGCTTACAGTTGAAAGGCCTATGTTGGGGATATTCCCCACGGTTATAACCCAGCGAAAAGCTTGACCCGACCTAGATCTTGAAGGCTCTATGGGTATCCCCGTTTTTCTGGTTAAGATAACTTGATAGAGGAATCCAGGGCTCAGTGCTGAGACTCGACAGGGGGCCGGCTTGACAAGAGCCCAATGGGCGGGCTCGCAGATAAGGTCCAAGAAGAGGAAAGTTCCCTGACAAGGGAAGTAAGTCCTGGCAAGGGAAGCGAGACCCAGTGGAGGATTGACCCGTCTTGGGTTGATTCGTCTGGAAGAGGAGACCCGGTGTACTATTGCCGGCTCAACGGATCATACACGGGATGGATACTTCCTTACTTGGAAGGCACAAAATATTAATAAGACTTAGAGTAGGACTCCAATTAAGAGTAGGACTCGAAACCTATTGTAAACCCTAGAGACCCTGCTATTATATATAGTGGGCTCCGGAGTCATCTAAAGGACAAGTTAGAGATAAGTCATTAGAAACAAGTCAATAGATCCCGAGATAGAGGTAGAGAGACACCATCCTTGTAATCAAGATCATCATCATCAATAGCAATCAAGGAGGATGTAGGCTTTTACCTCCTCCGCGAGGGGCCATGATATGTCCATTTTGCATCATGTTTTCTTACTATTATTTATAATGTTTTTATCCATAATAATGATTTATGGAGTAATTCTAATGCCTTTTCTCTCATAATATGCAAGGAAATATACACTAAGAGGGAGAATTCCGGCAGCTGGAAATCTGGATCTGGAAAAGCTACGCCAGGCTACCTATTCTGCACAACTCCAAATAAGCTGAAACTTCACGAGGAATTTTTGTGGAATATTTGAGGAATATTGGAGAAAATAACTACCAGAGGGGGCCCACCAGGTGGGCACAACCCACCTGGGCGTGCTAGGGAGCCCAGGCGTGCCCTGGTGGGTCGTGCTCACCCAGGCCCTGTTGGAAATATGCCCTAGAGGCAATAATAAAATGATTATTATTATATTTCCTTGTTCATGATAATTGTCTATTGTTCATGCTATAATTTTGTTATCCGGAAATCGTAATACATGTGTGAATACATAGACCACAACATGTCCCTAGTGAGCCTCTAGTTGACTAGCTCGTTGATCAATGGATGGTTACGGTTTCCTGACCATGGACATTGGATGTCATTGATAACGGGATCACATCATTGGGAGAATGATGTGATGGACAAGACCCAATCCTAAGCATAGCACAAGATCGTGTAGTTCGTTTGCTAGAGCTTTTCTAATTTCAAGTATCATTTCCTCAGACCATGAGATCGTGTAACTCCCGGATACCGTAGGAGTGCTTTGGGTGTACCAAACGTCACAATGTAACTAGGTGGCTATAAAGGTATACTACAGGTATCTCCGAAAGTGTCTGTTGGGTAGGCACGGATCAAGACTGGGATTTGTCACTCCGTATGACGGAGAGGTATCTCTGGGCCCACTCGGTAATGCATCATCATAATGAGCTCAATGTGACCAAGTGGTTGGTCACGGGATCATGCATTATGGAACGAGTAAAGTGACTTGCTGGTAACAAGATTGAACGAGGTATTGGGATACCACAATCGAATCTCGGGCAAGTAACGTACCGATTGACAATGGGAATTGTATACGTGATTACTTGAATCCTCGACATCGTGGTTCATCCGATGAGATCATCGTGGAACATGTAGGAGCCAACATGGGTATCCAGATCCCGCTGTTGGTTATTGGCCAGAGAGCTGTCTCGGTCATGTGCGATGATTCGAACCCGTAGGGTCTACACATAAGGTTCGATGGCGCTAGGGTTATTAGGAAGACTTGTATGTGATTACGAATGTTGTTCGTGTCTGGATGAGATCCGGACGTCACGAGGAGTTCGGAATGGTCCGGAGGTGAAGATTTATATATGGGAAGTTGTTATCGGTCACCGGAAAAGTTCGGGGCATACTGGTATTGAACAGGGGTCACGGAGGGGTTCGGGGTCCACGGGAGGCCACCTCTCGGAGGGCCTTATGGGCCGTGGGGGAGAACCAGCCCCTAGGAGGGCTGGGCGCAACCCCCCCTAGGGCCCATGTGCCTAGGGTTTTGGGGAACCCAAAAGGGGGGCGCCTCCCTTGCTTAGGAGGCAAGCCCCCTCCCCCTTGGCCGCCGCCCCCCTCTAGATCCCATCTAGAGGGGCCAGCCCCCTTCCCCCTTCTCCTATAAATAGAGGGGCGAGGGGAGGGCTACAACACCACATCCAAGGCGCAGCCCCTCCCCTCCCCAACACCTCTCCTCCTCCGTTAAGAGCTTGGCGAAGCCCTGTCGGAGTACTGCCGCTCCGTCATCACCACGTCGTCGTGCTGCTGTTGGAGCTCTCTTCCTCAACGAGTACGACTCCATCAACCCCATTCTCTTGAACGCTTCCGCTCGCGATCTACAAGGGTATGTAGATGCACTCCTCTCTCTCTCTCGTTGCTAAATGACTCCATAGATTGATCTTGGTGATGCGTAGAAAATTTTAAATTTCTGCTACGATCCCCAACAGTGGCATCATGAGCTAGGTCTATGCGTAGTTTCTATGCACGAGTAGAACACAAGTTTGTTGTGGGCGTCAATATTGTCAATTTACTTGCCACTACTAGTATTATCTTGTTTCGGTGACATCGTGGGATGAAGCGGCCCAGACCGACCTTACACGTACGCTTACGTGAGACAGGTTCCACCGACTGACATGCACTAGTTGCATAAGGTGGCTAGCGGGTGTCTGTCTCTCCCACTTTAGTCGGATCGGATTTGATGAAAAGGGTCCTTATGAAGGGTAAATAGAAATTGGCATATCACGTTGTGGTTTTGGCGTAGGTAAGAAACGTTCTTGCTAGAAACCTATAGCAGCCACGTAAAATTTGCAACAACAATTAGAGGACGTCTAACTTGTTTTTGCAGCATATGCCGTGTGATGTGATATGGCCAAAAGGATGTGATGAATGATATATATGTGATGTATGAGATTGATCATGTTCTTGTAATAGGAATCACGACTTGCATGTCGATGAGTATGACAACCGGCAGGAGCCATAGGAGTTGTCTTAATTTATTGTATGACCTGCGTGTCAATGAATAACGCCATGTAATTACTTTACTTTATTGCTAAACCGTTAGCCATAGTAGTAGAAGTAATAGTTGGCGAGACAACTTCATGAAGATACGATGATGGAGATCATGATGATGGAGATCATGGTGTCATGCCGGTGACGATGATGATCATGGCGCCCCGAAGATGGAGATCAAAAGGAGCAAAATGATATTGGCCATATCATGTCACTATTTGATTGCATGTGATGTTTATCATGTTTTTGCATCTTATTTGCTTAGAACGATGGTAGCATAAATAAGATGATCCCTCATATTAATTTCAAGAAAGTGTTCCCCCTAACTGTGCGCCATTACGAAAGTTCGTTGTCTCGAAGCACCACGTGATGATCGGGTGTGATAGATTCTAACGTTCACATACAACGGGTGTAAGCCAGATTTACACATGCAATACACTTAGGTTGACTTGACGAGCCTATCATGTACAGACATGGCCTCGGAACACAAGAGACCGAAAGGTCGAACATGAGTCGTATAGAAGATACGATCAACATGAAGATGTTCACCGATGATGACTAGTCCGTCTCACGTGATGGTCGAACACGGCCTAGTTGACTCGGATCATGTATCACTTAGATGACTAGAGGGATGTCTGTCTGAGTGGGAGTTCATCAAATAATTTGATTGGATCAACTTAATTATCATGAACTTAGTCTAAAACTTTTGCAAAAAATGTCTTGTAGATCAAATGGCCCATGCTCATGTCAACCTCAACTTCAACGCGTTCCTAGAGAAAACCAAGCTGAAAGACGATGGTAGCAACTATACGGGCTGGGTCCGGAACTTGAGGATCATCCTCATAGCTGCCAAGAAAGCATATGTCCTTGAAGCACCGTCAGGTGAAGCACCACCCCTAGCGAACCAAGACGTTATGAACGCTTGGCAGTCGCGTGTTGATGATTACTCCCTGGTTCAAGTCGGCATGCTTTACAGCTTAGAACCGGGGCTCCAAAAACGTTTCGAGCAGCACGGAGCTTATGAGATGTTCCAAGAGCTGAGAATGGTTTTCCAAGCTCATGCCCGGGTTGAGAGATATGAAGTCTCTGACAAGTTCTACAGTTGTAAGATGGAGGAAAATAGTTCCGTCAGCGAGCACATACTCAAAATGTCTGGGTTGCACAACCGCTTATCTCAGCTGGGAGTTAATCTCCCGGATGGCCTGATGGATCTGAGAATCCTTGATCGCTTCCACCAAGCTACAAGAGCTTTGTGATGAACTTCAATATGCGGGGATGGAAAAATCATTCTGAAGTATATTCAATGCTGAAATCAGCGAAGGTGGAAATCAAAAAGGAACATCAAGTGTTGATGGTGAATAAAACCACTAAGTTCAAGAAGGGCAAGGGTAAAAGGGTTTCAATAAAGGCGACAAGGGAGGTGCCGCGCCCAGCAAGCAAGCTGCCGGAAGAAACCAAAGAATGGACCCAAGCACGAGACCGAGTGTTTTTATTGCAAGGGAAGTGGTCACTGGCAGCGGAACTGCCCCAAGTACTTAGCGGACAAGAAGGCCGACAACACCAAAGGTATATGTGATATACATGTAATTGATGTGTACCTTACCAGTACTCGTAGTAGCTCATGGGTATTTGATACCGGTGCGATTGCTCATATTTGTAACTCAAAACAGGAGCTGCGGAATAAGCGGAGGCTGGCGAAGGGCGAGGTGACGATCTTGGCGTCGGGAATGGTTCCAAGGTCGATGTGATCGCCGTCGGCACGCTACCTCTACATTTACCTACGGGATTAGTTTTAAACCTCAATAATTGTTATTTAGTGCCAGCTTTGAGCATGAACATTATATCTGGATCTCATTTAATACAAGATGGCTACTCATTTAAATCCGAGAATAATGGTTGTTCTATTTATATGAGAGATATGTTTTATGGTCATGCCCCGCTGGTCAATGGTTTATTCTTAATGAATCTCGAACGTGATGTTACACATATTCATAGTGTGAATACCAAAAGATGTGAGGTTGATAATGATAGTCCCACATACTTGTGGCACTTCCGCCTTGGTCACATTGGTGTCAAACGCATGAAGAAGCTCCATGCAGATGGACTTTTGGAGTCTCTTGATTACGAATCATTTGACACGTGCGAACCATGCCTCATGGGTAAAATGACCAAGACTCCGTTCTCCGAACAATGGGCGAGCAACCAACTTATTGGAAATCATACATCTTGATGTATGCGGTCCAATGAGCGTTGAGGCACGCGTGGCTATCGTTATGTTCTCACCCTCCGATGACTTGAGTAGATATGGGTATGTCTACTTAATAAAACACAAGTCTGAGACCTTTGAAAAGTTCAAGGAATTTCAGAGTGAGGTTGAAAATCAACGTGACAGAAAAATAAAGTTCTTACGATCAGATCGTGGAAGAATATTTAAGTCACGAATTTGGCACACACTTAAGGAAATGTGGAATCGTTTCACAACTCACGCCGCCTGGAACACCTTAGCGTAATGGTGTGTCTGAACGTCGTAATCGCACTCTATTGGATATGGTGCGATCTATGATGTCTCTTACCGATCTACCGCTCTCATTTTGGGGCTATGCTTTAGAGACTGCCACATTCACTTTAAATAGGGCTCCGTCAAAATCCGTTGAGACGACACCGTATGAATTATGGTTTGGGAAGAAACCCAAGCTGTCGTTTCTAAAAGTTTGGGAATGCGATGCTTATGTCAAGAAACTGCAACTTGAAAAGCTTGAACCCAAGTCGGAAAAATGCGTCTTCATAGGATACCCTAAGGAAACCATTGGGTATACCTTCTACCTCAGATCTGAAGGCAAGATCTTTGTTGCCAAGAACGGGTCCTTTCTGGAGAAAGAGTTTCTGTCGAAAGAAGTAAGTGGGAGGAAAGTAGAACTTGATGAAGTACTGCCTCTCGAAGTGGAAAGTAGCGCAGCTCAGGAAGATGTTCCTGTGGTGCCTACACCGGCTAGAGAGGAGGTTAATGCTGATGATCAAGGTACTTCGGATCAAGTTGCTACTGAACTGCGTAGGTCCACGAGGACACGTTCCTCACCAGAATGGTATGGCAACCCCGTCCTGGAAATCATGTTGTTAGACAACGGTGAACCTTGAACTATGAAGAAGCGATGGTGGGCCTAGATTCCAACAAATGGCTTGAAGCCATGCAATCCGAGATAGGATCCATGTATGAAAACAAAGTATGGACTTTGACAGACTTTCCCGATGATCGGCGAGCAATAGAAAATAAATGGATCTTTAAGAAGAAGACGGACGCGGATGGTAATGTTACCATCTACAAAGCTCGACTTGTCACTAAGGGTTATCGACAAGTTAAAGGGGTTGACTACGATGAGACCTTCTCACCCATAGCGAAGCTTAAGTCCGTCTGAATCATGTTAGCAATTGCCGCATTCTGCGATTATGAGATATGGCAAATGGACGTCAAAACGGCATTCCTTAACGGCTTTCTTAAGGAAGAATTGTATATGATGCAGCCGGAAGGTTTTGTCGATCCTGAGAATGCTAACAAGGTATGCAAGCTCCAGCGCTCCATCTATGGGCTGGTGCAAGCATCTCAGAGTTGGAACATTCGCTTTGATGAAATGGTCAAAGCATTTGGGTTTATGCAGACTTATGGAGAAGCCTGCATTTACAAGAAAGTGAGTCGGAGCTCTGTAGAATTTCTCATATTATATGTGGATGACATCTGTTGATGGGAAATGATATAGAACTCTTGGAGAGCATAAAGGCCTACTTGAATAAGTGTTTTCCAATGAAGGACCTTGGAGAAGCTGCTTACATATTAGGCATCAAGATCTATAGAGATAGATCGAGACGCCTCATAGGTCTTTCACAAAGCACATACCTTGATAAGATATTGAAGAAGTTCAATATGGATCAGTCCGAGAAGGGGTTCTTGCCTGTGTTGCAAGGTGTGAAATTGAGCTCGGCTCAATGTCCGACCACGGCAGAAGATAGAGAAAAGATGAGTGTCATTCCCTATGCCTCGGCCATAGGGTCTATTATGTATGCCATGATGTGTACCAGACCTGATGTAAACCTTGCCGTAAGTTTGGTAGGAAGGTACCAAGGTAATCCCGACATGGGACACTGGACAGCGGTCAAGAATATCCTGAAGTACCTGAAAAGGACTAAGGATATGTTTCTCGTTTATGGAGGTGACGAAGAGCTCGTCGTAAAGGGTTACGTCGGCGCTAGCCCGACACAGATCTGGATGACTCTAAGTCACAAACCGGATCGTGTATATTTTGAATGGTGGGGCAGTAAGATGGTGCAGTTGCAAGCAAAGCATCGTGGCGGGATCTACATGTGAAGCGGAATACATGGCAGCCTTGGAGGCAGCACATGAAGCAATCTGGATGAAGGAGTTCATTACTGTTATTCCCAATGTGTCGGGGCCGATGACTCTCTTCTGTGACAACACTGGAGCCATTGCCCTTGCCAAGGAGCCCATGTTTCACAAGAAGACCAGGCACATCAAGCGTCGCTTCAACTCCATTCGTGAAAATGTTCAAGATGGAGACATAGATATTTGCAAAGTGCATACGGATCTGAATGTCGCAGATCCATTGACTAAACCTCTTCCGCGAGCAAAACATGATCAACACCAGAACTCTATGGGTGTTCGACTTATCACAATGTAACTAGATTATTGACTCTAATGCAAGTGGGAGACTGTTGGAAATATTCCCTAGAGGCAATAATAAAATGATTATTATTATATTTCCTTGTTCATGATAATTGTCTATTGTTCATGCTATAATTGTGTTATCCGGAAATCGTAATACATGTGTGAATAGATAGACCACATCATGTCCCTAGTGAGCCTCTAGTCGACTAGCTCGTTGATCAATGGATGGTTACGGTTTCCTGACCAAGGACATTGGATGTCATTGATAACGGGATCACATCATTGGGAGAATGATGTGATGGACAAGACCCAATCCTAAGCATAGCACAAGATCGTGTAGTTCGTTTGCTAAAGCTTTTCTAATGTCAAGTATCATTTCCTTAGACCATGAGATCGTGTAATTCCCGGATACCGTAGGGGTGCTTTGGGTGTAGCAAACGTCACAACGTAACTGGGTGGCTATAAAGGTATACTACGGTATCTCCGAAAGTGTATGTTGGGTTGTACGGATCGAGGCGGTATTTGTCACTCCGTATGACGAAGAGGTATCTCTGGGCCCTTTCGGTAATGCATCATCATAATGAGCTCAATGTGACCAAGTGGTTGGTCACGGGATCATCATTATGGAGCAGTAAAGTGACTTGCGGTAACGAGATTGAGCGAGGTATTGGGATACCGACGATCGAATCTCGGGCAAGTAACGTACTGATTGACAAAAGGAATTGTACACGGGATTACTTGAATCCTCGACATCGTGGTTCATCCGATGAGATCATCGTGGAACATGTAGGAGCCAACATGGGTATCCAGATCCCGCAGTTGGTTATTGGTCGGAGAGCTGTCTCGGTCATGTCTGCATGATTCTCAAACCCGTAGGGTCTACACACTTAAGGTTCGATGACGCTAGGGTTATTAGGAAGAGTTGTATGTGATTACCTAATCTTGTTCGGAGTCCCGGACGTCACGAGGAGTTCCGGAATGGTCCGGAGGTGAAGATTTATATATGGGGAGTTGTCATATGGTCACCGGAAAAGTTCGGGGGCATATCGGTATTGTACCGGGGCCACCGGAGGGGTTCCGGGGGTCCACCGGGAGGGGCCACCTCTCTCGGAGGGCCTTATGGGCCATAGAGGGAAGGGAACCAGCCCCTAGGAGGGCTGGGCACAACCCCCCTAGGGCCCACGCACCTAGGGTTTTGGGGAACCCTAAAGGGGGGCGCCTCCCTTGCTTGGGGGGCAAGCCCCCTCCCCCTTGGCCGCCGCCCCCCTCTAGATCCCATCTAGAGGGGCCGGGCCCCTTCCCCCTTCTGCTGTAAATAGAGGGGCGAGTGGAGGGCTGCAGCACCACATCCAAGGCGCAGCCCCTCCCCTCCCCAACACCTCTCCTCCTCCGTTAAGAGCTTGGCGAAGCCCTGCCGGAGTACTGCCGCTCCATCATCACCACGCCGTCGTGCTGCTGTTGGAGCTCTCTTCCTCAACCACTCCCTCCTCCTTGTTGGATCAAGGCGCGGGAGACGTCTCCGCTCCGTACGTGTGTTGAACGCGGAGGTGCCGTCCATTCGGCGCTAGGATCATCGGTGATTTGGATCACGACGAGTACGACTCCATCAACCCCGTCCTCTTGAACGCTTCAGCTCGCGATCTACAAGGGTATGTAGATGCACTCCTCTCTCTCTCTCTCTCGTTGCTAGATGACTCCATAGATTGATCTTGGTGATGCGTAGAATTTTTTTAATTTCTGCTACGATCCCCAACAGGCCCACCTCCAGTGTCCATCTTCTGGTATATAGGTCATTTTGACCTAGAAAAAATAAGGAGAGGACTTTCAGGATGGAGCACCGCCGTCTCGAGGTGGAACTTGGGCAGAAGCACTTTTGCCCTCCGGCAGAGCGATTCCGCCAGGGGAACTTCCCTGCCGGAGGGGAAAATCATCGTCATCATCATCACCAACAACTCTCCCATCTTGGGGAGGGCAATCTCCATCAACATCTTCAACAGCACCATCTCATCTCAAACCCTAGTTCATCTCTTGTGTTCAATCTTGTTACCGGAACTATAGATTGGTGCTTGTGGGTGACTAGTAGTGTTGATTACATCTTGTAGTTGATTACTATATGGTTTATTTGGTGGAAGATTATATGTTCAGATCCAATATGCTATTTAATACTCCTCTGATCTTGAGCATGATTATTATTTGTGAGTAGTTACTTTTGTTCTTGAGGTCACGGGAGAAATCATGTTGCAAGTAATCATGTGAACTTGATATGTGTTTGATATTTTGATAGTATGTATGTTGTGATTCCCTTAGTGGTGTCATGTGAACGTCGACTACATGACACTTCACCATATTTGGGCCTAAGGGAATGCATTGTGGAGTAACAATTAGAAGATGGGTTGCGAGTGACGAAGTTTAAACCCGGTTTATGCGCTATTCCGTAAGGGACGATTGGATCCAAAAGTTTAATGCTATGGTTAGAATTTATTCTTTATATTTTATCGTTAGTTGCGGATGCTTGCGGGAGGGTTAATCATAAGTAGGAGGTTTGTTCAAGTAAGAACAACACCTAAGCACCGGTCCACCCACATATCAAATTATCAAAGTAGCAAACACAAATCGAACCAACATGATGAAAGTGACTAGATGAAATTCCTGTGTACCCTCAAGAACGTTTTGCTTATCATAAGAGACCGTTTTGGCCTGTCCTTTGCCTCAAAAGGATTGGGCTACCTTGTTGCACTTTTGTTACTACTATCGTTACTTGCTCGTTACAAATTATCTTGCTATCAAACTACTCAGCTACTTACAATTTCAGCCCTTGCAGACATTACCTTGCTGAAAACCACTTGTCATTTCCTTCTGCTCCTTGTTGGGTTCGACACTCTTACTTATCGAAAAGAGATACAATTGATCCCCTATACTTGTGGGTCATCAAGGCTATTTTCTGGCGCCGTTGCCAGGGAGTGAAGCACCTTTGGTAAGTGGGATTTTGTAAGGAAATATTTATATAGTGTGCTGAAATTTATTGTCACCTGTTACTATGGAAAACAATCCTTTGAGGGGTTTGTTCAGGGTATCTTCACCTCGACCAGAACCACAATTAGCTACCCCTCAACCTACTGCACCTACTGAAAATATTGAATATGAAATTCCCTCGGGTATGATAGAAAACTGCTAGCTAATCCTTATGCAGGAGATCGAACCGAACATCCTGATATGCACTTGATATATGTGGAACAAATTTGTGGATTGTTTAAGCTTGCAGGTTTACCCAGGGATGAAGTTATGAAAAATGTTTTCCCTTTATCTTTGAAGTGAAAATCATTGGCATGGTATAGGCTATGTGATGATATTGGATCTTGGAATTGGAATCGATTGAAATTGGAGTTCCACCAAAAAAATTATCCTATGCATCTAGTTCATCGTGCTCGGAACTATATATATAATTTTTGGCCTCGTGAAGTAGAAAGTATCGCTCTAGCTTGGGGGAGGCTGAAGTCAATGTTATATTCATGCCCCAATCATGAGCTATCAGAGAAATTATTATCCAGAACTTTTATGCTCAGCTTTCTCGTAATGATCAAACCATGCTCGATACTTCTTGTGCTGGTTCTTTTATGAAGGAGATTATGGAATTCCGATGGGATCTTTTGGAAAGAATTAAGTGCAACTCTAAAGATTGGGAACTCGACGAAGGTAAAGAGTCAGGTATTAAGCTTAAGTATGATTGTGTTAAATCTTTTATGAATACCGATGCTTTTCAAAAGTTTAGCACTAAATATGGACTGGACTCTGAGATAGTAGCCTCCTTTTGTGAATAATTTTCTCCTCGTGTTGATCTCCCTAAAGAGAAAGGTTTAAATATCACCCACCTATTAAAGAAAAAAAATCAAAGAACCGGTACCAGTTAAAGAAGAAACTATACTTTATAATGTTGATCCAGTTGTTCCTTCTACTTATATTGAGAAACCACCTTTCCTTGTTTGGATAAAGGAACATGCTAAAGTTTCAACTGTGGTTAACAAAAGCTATATTAGAACACCTAAACCTAATGAACAAATTAAAGTAGAACCTAGTATTGCTATGGTTAAATATATCTTGGAAGAAGATATGGATGGGCATGTTATTTACTTCTGTGAAGAAGCTGCTAGAATTGCCAAACCTGATAAAAAGGATAAACATAGACCCGTCATCTCAGTTAAAATAGGAGATCACTGTTATCATGGTTTATGTGACATAGGTGCTAGTGTGAGTGCTATTCCTTACACCTTATATCAAGCAATTATGAATGACATAGCACCCGCAGAGATAGAAGACATAGATGTTACTATTATACTTGCTAATAGAGACACTATATCACCAATTGGGATTGTTAGAGATGTTGAAGTCTTCTGTGGGAAAATAAAATTCCGTACTGATTTTCTTGTTCTTGGTTCCCCACAAGATGACTTTTGTCCCATTATCTTTGGTAGACCTTTCTTGAACACCGTTAATGCTAAAACAGAATGTGAGAAACAAACTGTCGGTGTTAGTTTTGGTGATGAGTCTCATGAGTTTAATTTTTCCAAGTTTAGTAAAAAACTTCATGAAAAAGAATTGCCTAGTAAAGATGAATTAATTGGTCTTGCTTCTATTGTTGTGCCTCCTACTGATCCACTAGAACAATATTTGCTAGACCATGAAAATGATTTACATATGCATGAAAGAAATGAAATAGATTAGATTTTCTTTGAACAACGTCCTCTGCTTAAACACAATCTGCCTATTGAAACTCTAGGAGGTCCTCCTCCACCTAAAGGTGATCCTGTGTTTGAATTAAAACAATTGCCAGACACTTTGAAATTGTGAAAAAGTGTCTAAATAAGACGATAGTAGTCATACGATAGTAGGAGGTCCTCCTCCACCTAAAAAGTGTCTAAATTATGAAACTTCTGAAGCAGGTATAATCTATCCTATAGCTGATAGTAGATGGGTAAGTCCCCTTCATTATGTCCCTAAGAAAGGAGGTATAACTGTTGTTCCTAATGATAAGAATGAACTTATTCCACAAAGAATTGTTACAGGCTATAGAATGGTAATTGATTTTAGAAAACTAAACAAAGCAACTAGAAAAGATCATTACCCTCTGCCTTTTATTGATCAAATGCTTGAAAGATTATCTAAGCACACACATTTTTGCTTCCTTGATGGATATTCTGGTTTTTCACAAATACCTGTTTCTCAACCTGATCAAGAAAAGACCACTTTTACTTGTCCCTTTGGAACTTGTGATTATAGATGTATGCCTTTTGGTTTATGCAATGCACCTACTACCTTTCAAAGATGTATGACTGCTATATTCTCTTACTTTTGTGAAAAGATTGTTGAGGTTTTCATGGACGACTTCTCTGTTTATGGGAAGTCTTTTGATGATTGTTTAAGCAATCTTGATCGAGTTTTGCAGAGATGTGAATAAAAAAATCTTGTCTTGAATTGGGAGAAGTGTCACTTTATGGTTAATGAAGGCATTGTCTTGGGTCATAAAATTTCTGAATGAGGTATTGAAGTGGACAAAGCTAAGGTTGATGCATTGAGAAAATGCCATGTCCTAAAGATATAAAAGGTATTCATAGTTTCTTAGGTCATGCTGGTTTCTATAGGAGATTTATCAAAGACTTACCTAAAATTTCTAGGCCTCTTACGAGTCTCTTGCAAAAGGATATTCCTTTTGTTTTTGATGATGATTGTTTAGAAGCCTTTGAAACACTCAAGAAAGCCTTAATTTCCGCACCTATTGTTCAACCACCTGATTGGAACTTGCCTTTTGAAATTATGTGTGATGCTAGTGATTATGCTATTTGTGCTGTTCTAGGACAAAGAGTTGATAAGAAACTGAATGTTATTCATTATGCTAGTAAAACTCTAGACAATGCTCAACGAAATTATGCTACTAATGAAAAGGAATTCCTAGCAGTGGTGTTTGCTTGTGATGAATTTAGACCTTATATTGTTGATTCCAAAGTAACTGTTCACACAGACCATGCTGCTATTAAATACCTTATGGAAAAGAAAGATGCTAAACCTAGACTTATTTGATGGGTTCTCTTGTTACAAGAATTTGATTTACAGGTCAGCGATAGGAAAGGTCTTTGAGAACCCGTGGCTGATAATTTATCTAGGCTTGAAAATGTGCACGATGGCCCACTACCTATTGATGATAGTTTTCCGATGAGCGATTAGCTGCAATAAATGTTGCTCATAGTACTCCTTGGTATGCTGACTATGCTAATTAAATTGTTGCTAAATATTTACCACCTAGCTTTACATACCAACAAAAGAAAAAAATTCTTCTATGATTTAAGACATTAATTTTGGGATGACCCACATCTTTATAAAGAAGGAGTGGATGGTATTATTAGACGTTGTGTACCTGAGCATGACCAGGGACAAATCCTACGGAAATGTCACTCCGAAGCTTATGGAGGGCATCATGTTGGAGATAGAACTGCTCACAAGGTATTGCAATATGTATCTTATTGGCCTAATCTCTTCAAGAATGCCCGTAAGTTCGTCTTATCTTGTGATGAATGTCAAAGAATAGGTAATATCGGTAAGCGTCATAAATGCCTATGAATTATTCACTTGTTGTTGAACCATTTGATGTTTGGGTATTTGATTACATGGGATCTTTTCCTTCCTCTAATGGGTATACACATATTTTGGTTGCTGTTGATTATGTTACTAAATGGGTAGAAGCTATTGCAACCAGTAGTGCTGATCACAACACCTCTATTAAAATGCTTAAGGAAGTTATTTTCCCAAGGTTTGGAGTCCCTAGATATTTAATGACTGATGGTTGTTCACACTTTATTCATGGTGCTTTCCGTAAAATGCTTGCCAAGTATGATGTTAACCATAGAATTGCATCACCTTATCATCCTTAGTCTAGTGGTTAAGTTGAACTTAGAAATAGAGAAATAAAATTAATTTTGCAAAAGACATCAATAGTTCCGGAAGAGTTGGTCTAAGAAATTAGATGATGCACTTTGGGCTTATAGAACAACATATAAAAATCCTATGGGTATGTCTCCTTATAAAATGGTTTATGGAAAAGCTTATTATTTGCCTCTTGAGTTAGAACATAAAGCATATTGGGCAATCAAAGAACTCAATTATGATTTCAAACTTGCCGGTGAAAAGAGGTTATTTGATATTAGCTCATTAGATGAATGGAGAACCCAAGCTTATGAAAATGCAAAATCATTCAAAGAAAAAGTTAAAATATGGCATGACAAAAGAATCCAAAAGTGCGAGTTTAAAGTCGGAGAATATGTTATTTTGTACAACTCTCGTTTCAGATTCTTTGCAGGAAAGATCCTCCCAAAATGGGAAGGCCCATATGTTATCGAGGAGGTTTATCGGTCTAGAGCCATCAAAATAAATAATGCCGAAGGTACTAACCCGAAGGTTGTCAATGGACAATGAATAAAACATTATATGTCAGGTACGCCCATTAATGTTGAAAGTAATATTATCCAAACTTTGACACCGGAAGAACACATAAAAGAGTCCTTCCGGAACACTCCAGAATCGTGAAAATAAGGAGGTGCATGATCTGATGAAGTAAACGGACTCCAAAAATCTGCAAAAATATTTTTTGTAAGTTTTGGAATATATAGAAAATTAGGAAAATAAGAAACTTCCAGGAAGCGTACCATGGTGGGCACAAGACACCAGGGTGCGCCAGGCTTGCCTGGTGCGCCCAGGTGGGTTGTGCCCACCTGGGACACCTTCCGGACTCCGTTTTTCTACCGTATGCTTGTCCTCCAAGATAAAAATCTATATATACTTCCTGAACCTGTTAACCACCGTATCAAGGAGCAATCCTCTGTTTTATTTTCCTTGATGTGTTCTGTCAGATCCCATCTACCATGGCTGCTTCAAGCTCCTCCAAGGACAAGTTCTTGAAGAACGTCATCAACCCATATCTGCGGGAGGTTGTGCAGCACCCTCAAACCATCCAGATGCAAGAGGGGGTGCTTCACCTCCGCGATGTGCAAGGACCCAAGGGGACTGGAACCATGGAGGCCAGGCTTGAAGCTATCACTACAAAAAAGACACATCCGTGACATTTTGGGCGAGCAATTTTTTTTCATCATACATATGACACTTCTATGACGATAATTGTGACAAAACCGGTATCATCATAGATGTGGTGGGCTCCTACTTCTATGACAAAAAATCATGACCGAAAATGGGCTTTTCGTCTGGGCGGGCGGAGACACAAATGCATGACATTCTTTGGGCCGTCCATGGCGGAAAAACCGTGGTAGAAGTGAGGGGAGGAAAATTTCGGGAGTTCCGGTTACGGTGGGAGGTCGGGGCGGCGATGCGCGTTCTCGTACCGTACGCGCTTTCGTGTGTGCGGCGTTAGCTCTAATCAACCCGGCGGCGTTGGGCTCTAATCGAACCCGGCGATTGCAACTGCAGAGCTACGCGTTCATGAACCCAAGCGATCGATCGATGGTACTGTTAATCGAACCGATTGAGCGATTCCTTTGCTACTCACGCTAATGAAGCCAATCGATTGGATGAGCATGAGCATTGCGGCGGGGGGGGTTGGATGAGCGATGGCGGTGGCGTTGCCTCTGGATGAACAGGACCCGTGGTGTGGAGGGCTGGATGAGCGGTAGATGGTGGAGGGTGCCCGTGGAGGGTGGTTGAATAGGACCCCTTGGTGTGGAGGGCTGGATGAGCAGAGAGCGATGGAGGGTGGTTGAGCAATGGCCGGTGGAGTAGCGCGGTGGAGGCTGGATGAGCAGGGGCCCGTGGAGGTGGAGGAGGTCGACGGTGGAGATGAGCAGTATCTGATCGTTTCCAACGTATCTATAATTTTGATTGCTCCATGCTATATTATCTACTGTTTTGGGCAATATTGGGCTTTATTTTCCACTTTTATATTACTTTTGGGACTAACCTATTAACGGAGGCCCGCCCATTTGATGTTTTTGCCTATTTCAGTATTTTGAAGAAAAGGAATATCAAACGGAGTAAAAATGAAACGAAATCAACTGGAGAAGTTATTTTTGGAAGGAAAGCTACCAGATGGACTTGGACCCCACGTCAAGGAAGGAACGAGGAAGCCACGAGGGTGGGGGGCGCGCCCACCCCCCTAGGGCGCGCCCCCCTGCCTCATGGGGCCCTCGTGGCTCCCCTGACATGCTTCTTCCGCCTATATAACTCCACGTACCCTAAAACTTCCAGAACAGAGAACAGATCGGGAGTTCCGCCACGCAAAAACCTCGAGCCACCAAAACCAATTGGGACCTGTTAGGCACCCCCGAAGGGGGACTCTCACCGGTGGCCATCTTCATCATCCCGACGCTCTCCATGACGAGGAGGGAGTAGTTCACCCTCGGGGCTGAGGGTATGTACCAGTAGCTATGTGTTTGATCTCTCTCCCGTGTTCTTGATTTGGCACGATCTTGATGTATCACGAGCTTTGCTATTATAGTTGGATCTTATGTTTCTTCTCCCCCTCTACTCTCTTGTAATGAATTGAGTTTTCCCCTTGGAGTAATCTTATCGGATTGAGTCTTTAAAGATTTGAGAACACTTGATGTATGTCTTGCCATGCGTATTTATGGTGACAATGGGATATCACGTGATTCACTTGATGTATGTTTTGGTGATCAACTTACGGGTTCCGCCCACGAACCTATGCACAGGGGTTGGCACACGTTTTCGTCGTGATTCTCCGGTAGAAACTTTGGGGAACTCTTTGAGTTTCTATGTGTTGGTTGAATAGATGAATTTGAGATTGTGTGATGCATATCATATAATCATACCCACGGATACTTGAGGTGACAATGGAGTATCTAGGTGACATTAGAGTTTTGGTTGATTTGTGTCTTAAGGTGTTATTCTAGTATGAACTCTAGGGCTGTTTGTGACACTTATAGGAATAGCCCAACAGATTGATTGGAAAGAATAACTTTTAGGTGGTTTCGTACCCTACCATAATCTCTTCGTTTGTTCTCCGCTATTAGTGACTTTGGAGTGACTCTTTGTTGCATGTTGAGGGATAGTTATATGATCCAATTATGTTATTATTGTTGAGAGAACTTGCACTAGTGAAAGTATGACCCTAGGCCTTGTTTCCTAGCATTGCAATACCGCTTACGCTCACTTTTATCATTAGTTACCTTGCTGTTTTTATATTTTCAGATTACAAAAACCTATATCTACCATCCATATTGCACTTGTATCACCATCTCTTCACCGAACTAGTGCACCTATACAATTTACGATTGTATTGGGTGTGTTGGGGACACAAGAGACTCTTTGTTATTTGGTTGCAGGGTTGCTTGAGAGAGACCATCTTCATCCTACGCCTCCTACGGATTGATAAACCTTAGGTCATCCACTTGAGGAAAATTTGCTACTGTCCTACAAACATGTGCACTTGCAGGCCCAACAACGTCTACAAGGAGAAGGTTGCGTAGTAGACATCAAGCTCTTTTCTGGCGCCGTTGCCGGGGAGGCTAGGCAAGCGGCACTCACACCCCTTCAACTAAGCTCTTTTATGGCGCCGTTGCTGGGGAGGTGAGTGCTTGAAGGTATATCTTTAGATCTTGCAACCGAGTCTTTTTGTTTCTTGTTTTATCACTAGTTTAGTTTATAAAAAGAAAACTACAAAAAAATGGAATTGAGTTTGCCTCATACGCTTCATCTTTTTAATATCTTACGTGAGTATGATGGAAAGGAAAATTGTGCCAAAGTGTTAGAAGAAGAATGCATTAAAATATTTGGCACTAAATCTTTGAATGATGAGCATGATTGCAATGTTGTTAGTACGAATTCCTTGAATTTCCATGATGCTAATGATATGCAAAGCCACAAGCTTGGGGATGCTATGTTTGGTGAAGATGATTTTAGTCCCCCAAGTTTTGATGAGCAAATTTATTATGATGATAGCATGCCTTCTACCTATGATGGTTATATTTATGAAAGTGGGTTTGGAAGAGTGTCAACTTTAGGAAGTAATGATCCCACAATATTGGAGGATGTTGAATCTTATAATATTTATGAAAGTGGATTTGGAGAGGTCATGACTTTATTTAGTGATGTATCCACTATCTTGGAAGAGGTTTCAATTGATTATGATGAGAACAAAGTTGCTACTTATGATGATTATTGGGATGAAACTTATGCTATAAGAAGTAGTGATGATCATATTTATAAAACTTGTCATGATTATGATTACCCTTTTTCTGAACATTACTCTTTTAATGTGGAAACAATTTATAGTATTCAAGTCTCTTATGATACTCCCACTATTCCGAATGAGAAGAATTTTGCTTGTGTGGAGAGTAATAAAATTTCTATGCTAGTAGATCATGAAAAGAATGGTTTAGGTGCTGGTTATATTGTTGAATTCATTCATGATGCTACTGAAAATTATTATGAGGGAGGAATATATGCTTGTAGGAATTGCAATAATATCAAGTTTCCTCTCTATGTGCTTAAAGTTTTGAAGTTATGCTTGTTTTACCTTCCTATGCAAGTTGATTATTGTTCCCATAAGTTGTTTGCTCACAAAATCCCTATGCATAGGAAGAGGGTTAGACTTAAATGTGCTAGTCATATTCTTCATGATGCTCTCTTTATGTTTCAATTCTTATCTTTTATGTGAGCATCATTGAAATCATCATGCCTAGCTAGGGGCGTTAAACGATAGCGCTTGTTGGGAGGCAACCCAATTTTATTTTAGTTTCTTGCTTTTTGGTTCTGTTTAGAAATAAATAATCCATCTAGCCTCTGATTAGATGTGGTTTTATGTTTTAATTAGTGTTTGTGCCAAGTAGAACCTTTGGGAAGACTTGGGTGAAGTCTTTATGATCATGCTGTAAAAAACAGAAACTTTAGCGCTCACGAGATTAGCTAAAACTTCTTACTGGAGAGTGCTATTTAGTTGATTCTTATTGCAGATGATTACTAGAAAAATCCCTCAGGTCCACCAATTTATTTTAGAATTTTTGGAGTTCCATAAATTTGCGTTAGTTACAGATTACTACAGACTGTTCTGTTTTTGACAGATTCCGTTTTCATTGTGTTGTTTGCTTATTTTGATGACTCTATGGCTAGTAAAATAGTTTACAAACCATAGAAAGTTGGAATACAGTAGGTTTAACACCAATATAAATAAAGAATGAGTTCATTACAGTACCTTGAAGTGGTGCTTTGTTTTCTTTAACTAGCAGACTTACGAGTTTTACATTAAGTTTTGTGTTGTGAAGTTTTCAAGTTTGGGGTAAAGATTCGATGGACTATGGAATAAGGAGTGGAAAGAGCCTAAGCTTGGGGATTCCCAAGGCACCCCAAGGTAATATTCAAGGATAACCAAGCGTCTAAGCTTGGGGATGCCCCGGAAGGCATCCCCTCTTTCGTCTTCGTTAATCGGTAACTTTACTTGGAGCTATATTTTTATTCACCACATGATATGTGTTTTGCTTGGAGCGTCATTTTATTTTCTTTATCTGTGCTTGCTGTTTGAATAAAATACTAAGATATGAAATTCTTAAATGGGAGAGAATCTTCACATAATTGCATAATTATCCGACTACTCATTGATCTTCACTTATATCTTTCGGAGTAGTTTGTTATTTGCTCTAGTGCTTCACTTATATCTTTTAGAGCACAATGGTGGTTTTATTTTGAAGAAATATATGAACTCTCATTCTTCACTTATATTATTTTGAGAGTCTTAAATAGCATGGTAATTTTCTTAATAATAATATGCTAGGTATACAAAATAATAAAAACTTTCTTATGAGTGTGTTGAATACTAAGAAAGTTTGATACTTGATAATTGTTTTGAGATATGGAGGTGATAATATCAAAGTCGTGCTAGTTGAGTAGTTGTGAATTTGAGAAATGCTTGTGTTGAAGTTTGCAAGTCCGTAGCATGCACGTATGGTAAATGTTATGTAACAAATTTGAAACATGAGGTGTTATTTGATTGTCCTCCTTATGAGTGGCGGTCGGGGACGGCGATGGTCTTTTCCTACCAATCTATCCCCTAGGAGCATGCGCGTAGTGCTTTGGTTTTGATGGCCTGTAGATTTTTGCAATAAGTATGTGAGTTCTTTATGACTAATGTTGAGTCCATGGATTATCGCACTCTCACCCTTCCATCATTGCTAGCCTCTTGATACCGTGCATTGCCCTTTCTCACATTGAGAGTTGGTGCAAACTTAGCGGTGCATCAAACCTCGTGATATGATCGCTCTTTCACATAAACCTCCTTATATCTTCCTCAAAACAACCACCATACCTACCTATTATGGCATTTCCATATCCATTCGAGATATATTGCCATGCAACTTTCCACCATACCGTTCTTCATGACACATTCATCATTGTCATATTGCTTAGCATGATCATGTAGTTGGCATAGTATTTGTGGCAAAGCCACCGTTCATAATTATTTCATACATGTCACTCTTGATTCATTGCAAATCCGGTACACCATTGGAGGCATTCATATCTGATCATACTTTGTTCTAGTATCGAGTTGTAATCATTGAGCTGTAAATAAATAGAAATGTGATGATCATCATTTAATAGAACATTGTCCCAAAAAAGAAAAAAGAGAAAGGCCAAAAAAGCGAAGGCCCAAAAAAAGAGAAATAAAAAGGGGCAATGTTACTATCTCTTTTTCCACACTTGTGCTTCAAAGTTGCACCATGTTCTTCATATAGCGAGTCTCATATATTGTGCTGCAAAGTAGCACCATGTTTTTCATATAGAGTTTCATATGTTGTCACTTTCATATACTAGTGGAATTTTTCATTATAGAACTTGGCTGGTATATTCCAACGATGGGCCTCCTCAAGTGCCCTAGGTCTACGTGAGCAAGCAAGTTGGATGCACACCCACTTAGTTTCTTTTGTTGAGCTTTCATACATTTATAGCTCTAGTGCATCCGTTGCATGGCAATCCCTACTCCTTGCATTAACATCAATCGACGGGCATCTCCATAGCCCATTGATTAGCCTCGTTGATGTGAGATCTTCTCCTTTTTTGTCTTCTCCACATAACCCCCATCATCATATTCTATTCCACCCATAGTGCTATATCCATGGCTCGCGCTCATGTATTGCGTGAAGGTTTATAAGTTTGAGATTACTAGAGTATGAAACTATTGCTTGGCTTGTCATCGGGGTTGTGCATGATGAGAGCATTCTTGTGTGACGAAAATGGAGCATGACTAAACTATATGATTTTGTAGGGATGAACTTTCTTTGGCCATGTTATTTTGAGAAGACATAATTGCTTAGTTAGTATGCTTGAAGTATTATTATTTGTATGTCAATATGAACTTTTATCTTGAATCTTTCGAATCTGAATATTCATACCACAATTAAGAAGAATTACAATGAAATTATGCCAACTAGCATTCCACATCAAAAATTATCTTTTTTTATCATTTACCTACTCGAGGACGAGCAGGAATTAAGCTTGGGGATGCTTGATACGTCTCCAACGTATCTATAATTTTTGATTGCTCCATGCTATATTATCTACAGTTTTGGGGAATATTGGGCTTTATTTTCCACTTTTATATTACTTTTGGGACTAACCTATTAACAGGAGGCCCAGCCCAGATTGCTATTTTTGCCTATTTGATTATTTGAAGAAAAGGAATATCAAGCGAGTCGAGCGGAACGAAGTCAAGCTGGAGAAGTTATTTTTGGAAGGAAAGCTACGGATGGACTTGGACCCCACGTCAAGGAAGGAATGAGGAAGCCACGAGGGTGGGCGCCCACCCCCTAGGGTGCGCCCACAGCTCGTGGGGCCCTCGTGGCTCCCGACATGCTTCTTCCACCTATATAACTCCACGTACCCTAAAACTTCGAGAACAAAGAATAGATCGGGAGTTCGCGCCATAAAACCTCTAGAGCCACCAAAACCAATCGGGACCTGTTACGGCACCTGCCGGAGGAACCCTCACCGTTAGCCATCTTCATCATCCGGTGCTCTCCATAGCGAGGAGGAGTAGTTCACCCTCGGGGCTGAGGGTATGTACCAGTAGCTATGTGTTTGATCTCTCTCTCTCTCTCTCTCTCTCTCTCTCTCTCTCTCTCGTGTTCTTGATTTGGCACGATCTTGATGTATCATGAGCTTTGCTATTATAGTTGGATCTTATGTTTCTTCTCCCCTACTCTCTTGTAATGAATTGAGTTTTCCCTTGAAGTAATCTTATCGGATTGAGTCTTTAAAGATTTGAGAACACTTGATGGATGTCTTGCCGTGCGTGTCTGTGGTGACAATGGGATATCACGTGATTCACTTGATGTATGTTTTGGTGATCAACTTGCGGGTTCCGCCCATGAACCTATGCATAGGGGTTGGCACACGTTTTCGTCGTGATTCTCGGTAGAAACTTTGGGGCACTCTTTGAGGTTCTATGTGTTGGTTGAATAGATGAATTTGAGATTGTGTGATGCATATCGTATAATCATACCCACGGATACTTGAGGTGACAATGGAGTATCTAGGTGACATTAGGGTTTTAGTTGATTTGTGTCTTAAGGTGTTATTCTAGTACGAACTCTAGGGCTGTTTGTGACACTTATAGGAATAGCCCAACGGATTGATTGGAAAGAATAACTTTGAGGTGGTTTCGTACCCTACCATAATCTCTTCGTTTGTTCTCTGCTATTAGTGACTTTGGCGTGACTCTTTGTTGCATGTGGAGGGATAGTTATATGATCCAATTATGTTATTATTGTTGAGAGAACTTGCACTAGTGAAAGTATGAACCCTAGGCCTTGTTTCCTAGCATTGCAATACCGTTTACGCTCACTTTTATCATTAGTTACCTTGCTGTTTTTATATTTTCAGATTACAAAAACCTATATCTACCATCCATATTGCACTTGTATCACCATCTCTTCGCCAAACTAGTGCACCTATACAATTTACCATTGTATTGGGTGTGTTGGGGACACAAGAGACTCTTTGTTATTTGGTTGCAGGGTTGCTTGAGAGAGACCATCTTCATCCTACGCCTCCTACGGATTGATAAACCTCAAGTCATCCACTTGAGGGAAATTTGCTACTGTCCTACAAGCCTGTGCACATGCAGGCCCAACAACGTCTAGAAGGAGAAAGTTGCGTAGTAGACATCATATCCCGTGGAGTCCCGTTTTGCGGTACGCCACACCCCTCCCGAGAACAGGACCCCCGTTTTGACCGTAGGAGGTCCGTTTCGTCCGTTTTGCGGTATGCCACACCCCTCCCGATCAACAGGACCCCTGTGTCGACCGTAGGAGGTCCGTTTCATCCGTTTTGCGGTACGCCACACCCCTCCCGATCAACAGGACCCCTGTTTCGACCGTAGGAGGTCCATTTCGTCCCGTTCTGCGGTACGCTAGACCCCTCCCGATGAACATGATCCCGTTTCGAACGTGGCGGTCGAACACAAGGCCGTTTCCTCCATTCTGCGGTACGCCAGGCCTCGTTTCCATCGCGTGTTCCGTCCAAGCCCTCCCGATGAACACGACCACGCATTCTGTTCTGACCCAGCCGGTTGGCTCCCACGGGTTCTGTTGCCTCCCGATGAACACGACGCATTCCGTTGCCTCCCCATGAACACGACGCATTTCGTTGCCTCCCCATGAACCCGACGCATTCCGTTGCCTCCCCATGAACACGACGACGACGCTGTTTCTCCGTTCCGACCCAGCCATGTACACGAGCCCTGGCCGTACGTATGCGTGGTAAGGCGTTCGAGACCCGCCCGTATGTACACATACGTGGCGTATTTTCTTTCTTGCACCACGGCGGCTGTGCGTGCGTGTACATGCTACGTGCGGCGCCTCTACTACGACACGTCTGGCGCCTCTACTACGACATCGTGCGGCGCCTCTACATCCACCGGTATATATGTACATACGTTTGCGACCGAATGACAATGCTACGTGCGCTTTGACCAGGTGGGTCCCGGTCGAGGGATGAATCGTTTTTTGCCGGACGCACTTCCTTGCGTGCGAAGATGTAGCTGGTGGGTCCCGGTGAGTGAGGTCGAATCATTTTTTTTCCGGACGCACTTCCTTGCGTGCGAAGATGTAGTAGGTGGGTCCCGCGATCGGGAAACATTTTTTCACGAAATCGGTGGCCCGTCCGGTGGGTCCCATTGTTAGGTGGAGGAATCATTATTTTGCGGCGTAATAAGGAGGCACTTCCTTCTTTGTGGCCGTGGACCCGGTGTCGGCCTCTCCACGTCAGATCCACGTCCGATGGAAGTCGTTCCTTGGCCACGTTGACCACACTGCGCCGAGAGCACCACGGCGGTGGGCGGCGGCGAGGACTAGGAAGGGGCGACTTCGGAGCGAGGAAAGGCGCAGCGGTGGATGCCCACGCGAAGAGGAGTCGAGGTTCACTGGTTCGGCTGCGGTGTGAGGATCTTGTCACCGCAGAATAACGAGGGTGTGGGTGAGTAGAGGATGGCCTGGCCAGCGGTAGGAGTAGTAGGGGCTGTGAGGCCTCCATGGCATCTGGCCAGCCCCACGGAGGCAGGAGCACAGCGACACGACCGGCGCTGGTTTGGGCGGCTGGAGCAAGAAGACCAGAGGTTGAAAAAGCAGTACGACCGTTGGATGAACATCATACGATAACAGGAGCTAGAATCGTTCATATTGACTAAGCTGACAAAGCCCTCCGTCCCGTCAACTTGGTAGGCCCACAAGTCGCCTCCCACTATCTTTGGGTTCCGGTGGCGAGGGATATTCATTTTTGTGCGTAATAAGGAGGCACTTCCTTGCGTGCGAAGATAGCTGGTGGGTCCGACATGTCAGCGGGGGGCACGTTATTTTTGCGAAATATAGAGGCCCTTCCGGTGGGTCCCAGATGTCAGGTGGAGGAATTATTATTTTGCGGGTAATAAGGAGGCATTTCCTTGTGTGCGGCCGTTGACCCGGTATCGACCTCTCCACACGAGTCTACTTCCGATGGTATCGTTCGTTGACCATGTTGACCACGCCCGCCGGCGCATCAAAGGTGGTGGACAACGGCGAGGCCGGACAGCAACGAGCCGGAGATGGGAAGGCGCGGGAGTAGAGTCATGACGGAGAGGTGTCTGAGGTTAACTGGTTCTAGTGCGGTGTGGTTCGGCGATCGATGGAGAAGAACAGGAGGTGTGGAGGGGTGGAGGGATGGCTTGGCCAACGGTGGAGTAGCGCTTCATAGCGAAGTGTGCTAAGCAGAGCTGCTAGCAGCAGGAGGCAGTAGGTGGTCCCGGCGACGCTGGAGGAAGAAGACGAGAGATTGAAGGTGGATGTCGGTCGTTGGATGTAAATCCAATGGCTAACATGTCAGAATCATTTGTTGACTAAATTGACAACGACTTGCGTTGGCTTCGACCTATTGGCCCACATTTCAGCCCCCAAAAATGTGGCATGTATTCAACCCATTTTTTTTCCAGAATTTACAGTCTTTTTTTGCGCGGTAGAATTTACAGTCAATTTGATCTTTTTTTTTGAATTACAGCCATTAGCTGGGCTGGGTGAACAAATAATGTAGCGTCCATGCGGCCCATTTATTTTATTTCCTAAAAAATTACAGACCATTTGCACTTTCTCGAAATACACGATTTTGTTGGGCTGATTTTAATTATAATGTTGGGTTGCGCCAGCAATGTTATCAAAAAATAAGAAGGGGCTGAGCATTTTTTTATAAATATATTTAAATAATAAGTGATATTATTACATTCATCCTTAAATCTTACCAAGCTTTTGTACACAATCACTAGGATTTTCGTGCCAAAACAATCCAGGATATTATTTGTTAAGAAATTATTTTTATAAGTTAATAAGATGTGGGATATTGTTTTCTTACATATGTAAGTATCTGTTAAATATATGATGACAATAAAAATAATATATAATAACATATAAAATAATTTAAATATATATAATATAGTTACAAGGGAAACATAAGTTGGACCTGGCGTTCCTATTCTTATATAGAAAAATAGAACGAACCTCTTCGTTTTCTTCAAAAAATACATAAATTGGGCTGCCAAAAATAAAACCTCGGATGGGAGGTCCATAGGCCGGTCGATACATGACGGCCCTAAGAAAATACAAACAGGCCTATGGACCTCCCATCCGAGGTCGTGGGCTGCACATGTTAAAAATGAAAGCCTAGACGGGGCAGCCCAAAACCACGTCCAACACTTGCCAAAACTTAGTCCCTTGTTTTCTCTCGTGTTTACTTTTCGACATTGTGTGGGCATTTTGACTATGCATCATATGAAGATGTGCTATGCATGAATGTTGATCAGCATGATGTTAACGGCTGGTAGTTCCATTTTCGACCATGAATAAAACTTCCAACATGATGTTAACCCTGTTTGAAAAGGCCGTGTTAATATAAATGCTCGCCTCTGAAAGTTGCAGTTTCTTATCTGAAACTGAACTTACAGTTTCTTATCTAAAACTGAAACTTGCGGTTTCTTCTCGAGAATCACATTATACGCACTTTTATACTCCTATGAAACTACATTTTTAAGTGCTAAAATAGATCTCTAGAATTCATAAAATACTTCATATGCTCAATACTGCAAATCTGAAATTCAAAAGACATTCATATCTGAAAGTACTCTCAAAATACACAACACAAAACACAATTCACAACCTGCAAATCTGACAACTCTAAGCTCTTCGACAATTCACAACCTGCCCGACTATTGGGCTGGGGCAGCAGCCCCTCCTATTCCTCGGCGGAGCAGTCGCCCGTGAGGCGATGTGAGCGGCGAGGGAGGCGATGGAGGAAGCGTCATCGAGCCAACTGATTTTCTCCTCTTGCAGTTGGGTTCGATCGTGAAGACTCCACCGGCTCGCTCTGGCGAGACACCCTCACAAGCGGCACCTGTAGATGCTCGATCCTTCAATCTCTGGTGGATGCTCCATCAGGGATCGATACTCCCACCACCGCTCCCTCACGATCGGATTCGGTGAATATGTTTGCTCCATGGCCGGAGGAGCAGCTCTATGTACTCGGCGCGACTCCTCCGGAGTATCGCCGCCTTTCCTTCTGTTGCAGATATTTGGCCATGGATGTCGCCGTCACCGCTAGTTGGTCCCTGTTGTCAAATCAAGACTGTATCTCCAACATCCTAGCTAGCTTCACAGGGTCGCCGTCTGCGATCCTCACGTATCAGTTGTACTCCTCCATCGATCTACTTCTCCACAGCACCTTCACTCGCCGGCGGTGGTTTTCAAATGGAAGAGGAAAGGAGCAGCGCTGATTTTGGATTAGAACGGGGGAGGAGCGATGCTGGTTTTGGACTGGAATAGGAGAGGAGGGGCTGTGGTTTTGAAATGGAAGAGGAGAGGAGCGGCGCTGCATTTAGATTGGAACAGGAGAGGAGCGGCGGTGGTTTAAGAGGAGAAGAGTGGAAGAGCGGCGCTGGTCTTGGAAGTATTTTTTTGTTGTTTTGCGTATTTTGGGTCAAAGTTTGACCACGTACTGTATTTGACAAGCAAAATGCGAATGCATGTCACCAAAAATTGTATCGTTTGGTTCGTATCTGAATGTACTTTCAAATTATATTATTTTTGCAACATATAACATATATTTTATGTGCGAAAATAATGGTCAATTATGACCCAAAATAAAAGGGAGACTAGTTAATGTGGGGTCGCTTTCTTAATTGAATGGTAAATTGATTTTGATTTTGATCCGATCCACAATGCGCCGACCCTCTCGTCCAATCCTAAATCGCTGCATGCGCTCCTCTCCCTCTTCTCCATTGCAAAACCACCTCCTCTCCTCTCCATCATCTCCATTCCAAAACCACCGTCTCGCCTCTCCCTCTTCTAATCTTCTCCATTGCAAAACCACCTCCT
This sequence comes from Aegilops longissima, assembly GCA_021605205.1. NCBI lineage: Eukaryota > Viridiplantae > Streptophyta > Magnoliopsida > Poales > Poaceae > Aegilops > Aegilops longissima. Next base: position 453,549,065 of record CM038677.1, on the reverse strand, counting down.
CTCCTCTCCATCATCTCCATTCCAAAACCACTGTCTCGCCTCTCCCTCTTCTGATCTTCTCCATTGCAAAACCACCTCCTCTCCTCTCCATCATCTCCATTCCAAAACCACCATCTCGCCTCTCCCTCTTCTCTATTGCAAGACCACCGTCTCTCTTCCCATCTTCCAAAGCTAGCACCGGACCACTCAGAAGGACATCTATGGAGAGGATGCAGCAGCGAATCAGGCAGATCGCCGGCGGCAACCAGGAAAAGTTAGCCAGGTTGAAGGAGATCCTTAGTTGGTTTGACACTGAGTGGGAGATTTCGAGGACGGTGCGGGCCATGTGGCAATGTATGCGAAAGAGCGAGATGGCGGCGATGAGGCGATGATGTACATGTACTCCTCGGCGGCGATCATGCCGCAGATCCTCCGAGTTCATCAGTATCTCCTCTGGCGATGGGCGAGACAGATTCTCCCGCGGCGACGGTCGGCGGAGGTGGTGGGCGTCTGGTCGAAGGTCGAGCACCCGAGAGGATAACGAATCGATCGAGTATGATGTGCCGTTCATGAGGTGCGAGCCAGCCGAGCCACATGAGTATTCGTTCTCCCACCGCAAGAGGAGGCGGATGGCGCGGCGTCGCTTCCTGCCGTTCTCCACGGTTCCCTCGGCCTTCGCCTCGTTTCAACGGTGGCGGTAGGGTTTAAGGTAAGCTTCGCACTAACCTAATCTTCCACCTGCTCATGCTTACAATCGATGTGACAGCTAATGAAAATCATGCTTACAATCGGTCTCAAGTACTCGCCAATCACCCTAAAATAGCTCTGGACCTTTGGGTCAAAGTTGTGACACTGTGTACAAATAAAGAAAAATAGATTGGTTCTTCTTTCAGAAAAGAGTACTCCCTAGAAAACTGCCAATATAAGCTACTAGTATTTGGTTAGATGATTTGCTGCCGAGAAAGATCCGTTCATAGAGAGTGCCACACATCCCACTAGTGGTGGTGGATGCCAATGCATGCATGCAACATGGTTGGTGTCGGTAATTTTTTACTTGGCACACCTTGCACTCTGCAGATATGCCGGTTCCATACGTACATTTGTGCAGTTCCACCAAAATGCAGCTGAATAACCCTATTTGCACAGATAATGAAAAAGTGTGATTACATTATAGTGGCACTAGTTGATGAAACACACAAAATAAATAGAAGAAAATATTGCGATAGTATCATAGTATGCCATGCTACGAGGGCGAGATGGGCCCTGCGACGCCTCATACGGTACACCTCATACTGGACATCGTCCCAAGTCTCCCAGATACACCTTCTGCCAGTGATGAACATCAGCGTACATAGGTAGTACAAGGAGGCGCCTTGAGACACTCAAATCTCTATTTTTGTACATATCAACTAAAATTAAGCACCCCAGTTTGCAGAAACGCTTACATTAACAATGGGACTAGTTGATGAAACATACATTAACAAAGAGAAGCACTTTCTTTATCTACATTGGAAATGAAATGATAGAGATGACACTCGCTCTATTTTAAGCTGTATTATTACTTCATTTTATCGGTGACACTAGGGTCAAGCGGTGGCATCACGAGGTGTAACTGCGTGCATGAGGATGGAGGCGGGGTGCTTAGGCGGGATCTTTGGCTGGCTCTTTCAGTCACCAACATGGATGATTCAATTCATGGGACCTTTTGGTGCAGTTCACCTAAAATGAAGCAATGTCTCGTGAGCTAGCAGCTTCTTGTTCAATTTTTTAAGAAAAGGGCTCCAGCCCGGTTCCATTCCATCGAAAACGAAACCCACAGAGCTTCTTCTTCATTAGTTGCAATAAAATTGAGCAACATCAAGGTTGGTTGTGAAGCTCTGGAATGCTCAACTATAATTTGGATATCATTTGTGCAGTTCAACTAAGATCGGCGTGAAATGTATATCTCTGTTTGCACAAAAAAGGTGGAAAGGAGGGTGACTAACAAGTGATGAAACATGCATCAAATGAAAAGAAGCATGTTCCTTATCTGAATAGCAATCCTACAAGGACGGTAGCAATTTCTAAAGCAATGGCATTGCTAGATATTAGTGTGGGCATTAGGATTAACTATGACAATCGTTAAATCGACATTACTTTGGGCAGCGGGAGAGTAGGCGGACCAGGGCGGTTGCATTTCTAACGAAAAGAACCAACTTATCTTAATGGGAAATTTTAGCGGGACATGTAAAGAAGTGCCATTGATTCATATTACTAGAGGCATTACATTGAAAACAACATTGGTTTAATGTGTCCTTACTTTTAACGGTCTGTTGCTACATTTTACGGTGGCATTACATAAGAGTGGCTTGGGGCAACAAACATCGAGCAGGATATCTTGGTTGGTCCCATTTTTGTTCGGTATAGCCACCTTATCTTTGTGTGAGGCTAGCAAATCTAGTCTTGGACTTACTCGTTGACTTGTCCCCAGTCCCCACTTTCTTTCCATTTTCAACCAATAGATCGGGTTTATATTGAGTTTGTCTTGTGTTTCCTTTATTTCCTATTAGACCTAGAGACCAGTTGGATAGCAGGTCTCTGCTACTTTTCGCCCCATTATTTCCTCTTTCAACCAAGTCCTAGATTCAGATAACAAATCCTCCCCACCCCACCCCTTTCTTCCTTGTTTGAACCAAGTAGTACTAGATTGAGTGCATGAACTAGTTTTACCTCTTAAACATAAAAATTAGTTGGTTTTCGAACAGCCGATCGATCCTATCTACGAGGGGCACGAGAAATAGTAAAAGATACAAATGCAGCGGCGTCGGGGAGCTCGGGAAATAGACAAGGCCAGTTTTGAAGGAAGTTATACGATGGTGGCCGGGATGTCGCTAGGTGGGCGGCGAGAGGTCGGATCTGCCCACACTCGGCAGCGAGGAAGAAGGGGTGGAGGCCCTCCTCGCCAGCCAGTGCTTGGGAGAAAACGACAAGGCAGGCTGATCGGGGCGCGCCCAGCCAGTGGGTAGAGTCATCGCCGAGGGCGACCGCGTGAGCGTTGCACCTTCTCACCTTCCCGGTGGAGAGGATCTGGATCTGGATCTGTGACCAGAGAGAGAGTGAGAGAGAGAGAGAGAGAGAGAGAGAGAGAGAGCCACCCACCGCTGTCGTGTTTAGATCTGGAGAGGCCGAGACATTGTGAAGAGAGCAACACTAGCAAGCAAGCGCGGAGGCTCCTACCAACTCATTTGTCGCTGTTTAACCCTCCGAAGCACATGACACCTAATTTTGCGAGATGACAAGAAACCTTTTTTTAGATTTCTCACCACAACTACAGCCATGTACAAGACAACCTGCACGATATGTAGACGATAGCTAATCCAGGCGTGTCTGCTGGAGTCTGGTCACATGCATGGACGAACTAATCTTCCGTGTCTTGCAGGGATCGTCCAGGCACCAACGTAGTACAACACTTCTCTAGTACTATCACTCGTCTCCCTCTACTATTAAGTCACCCGACTTGCGGGGCCAGGGAGTGTGCCTATGGTCGGTTCTCAATTGTCGTCCCACATGTGTGTGCAAACGCAATATGACGCGCGTTCCATTCGGAGAGCAGCGTGCCAGACCGACCGACCGTCTGGGGTGCGATGCGAACGCGACGGGCGTGCTGCATACTCCGTACATGTGTACCATCGTTTTCTAGACGCTTTGCTCCATGGCGCGGGCACAATCCATGGATACAAAATTAGTATACTGTATACTATTTAAAAGTCGAGGGTGGGGCTTTTCCTGCGCGGTAGGCGGGGCAGTTCCGCCTAGTCGGTTCGACAGAGAAGCGAGAAGACGAGGGAGTAGGCTGCTGCAAACATAGGGCTGTGTGATTGACAATGATTCTTATCGCTGGACAGGTAGGGCCCGTGATTTGACTTGCCATTATCATTTTAATCTGCGGCCTTCGACCGGCGTGAGTCTCCGATTCTGACCACCTCCATACAGGTGCCTCTCCCAATGCTCCACCATGTAGTAGAGGCTGGCTCTTGCATGAGCCCACTTCTCCACTTTTTCCTTGCCTCTCTTTCCTCCACATATGCAAAAATGCCATGTAAAGTGCACTATTGTACTTAATTTTACTTGCTTCTCTGGTGCTTAAGCTTGCCACATAGGCATAAAGTCGATGTGGCAAGTTAATCAGAAGAGAGAGACTAGTTTGGTGACCCAAGGAAGAAATGGTGCTAGCGCGTGTACCTAGGTGAAAAGACAATTTTGAGTCTATAGCTAATTAGATGAAGCAAACTTAGCAACACCATTTCATTGGAAGAGGTCACTCCTTGGCAAATGCAATAAATACTAGTACTCCTGTGTCCCATAATATAAGAACGTTTTGGCACTACACTAGTGTCAAAAACATTCTTATATTATGGAGACGGAAAATCTGAAAGAGATAGAGAGGAGTAAAAAATACACTTATAGTCAACCTTATAGCCAACCTTGTTGTAGTATGAGTGACTAAGTGATGACTATGTATGACATGCCAACATCGGATAGCCTAACACCGTGTTAAATCTCCAAGGAGTGCGACCATGCGACGCTTGACGGTCGTGGTAGGTGCGACCATGATACGGGCTGCTGGCAGCCCTTGGATCCGAGATCAAACGGTCACATGCTAAGTTGCTGAAAATTTACAGAATAACCCTCCAGGATATGATATTCACCCATAGGTCTAGAATCACGCCATGCAACCGTTCGATCTCAGATCCAAGGGCTCTTGGAAGCCCGTATCATGGGAGAATGGAAAGCCACTACCCTGCCGTTCGCACACTGGCAGTTCGCTCTTACTCGTCCCCGCACATCCTTCAATACTACGGCGGTTTGCTCCTAGTCGTCCCGTCCATTCACATTACGGCAGTTCCACTAATCCTAACCCTCCTCCCAAATCCATGGCGTACCAAATCTCCACGATTGGCGGTGAGTACAAGGTTAGAACCATCACCGACGATGAGTTCGACGTCATCTACACCCGTTCTTCCGTGACGGTGAAAGGATTCCTTTCTCGCTTCAGACGCATGTTCGAAGACTCAGATGATGAGTGGGTAGCTGGGCTAGATGTTGAGTACACCACAGTCTGGGGCGAAGAAGGATCTAAGGGCGAAGAGAGGAAGAAGCCCGCCGTGATCGGGTTTGCGTGCATGACTTATGCTTGGTCTACCACATATGCCATGCCGGCGTTGAGTGCCGAGATTTTAAGGACTTCCTCGAGAGTAACCTAGTCAAATTCGTTCTTGTAGACTTTGGTAGCGACAAAGAAGTCTGCGACGGATAGGCCTCGTTGTAGGCAACACCTTCGACCTCCGGAAGAATCGGTGGTGTCCTCTCGTCGACCTTCAATGCGACCTGGCGAGGAGCCATGGTTCATCCTTAAATGCAGTGGCGGAGAAACCTCCATACCGTTTCATCGTCATGCATGGCAGCGGAATGTACTAGATATAGACCACATCCACTACTGCTGATGGCTACCTTTGCTTCAATATCTACAAGGGTTGGATGAAGAGCAACAACCAAGTCGCGATTCAAGCAAAGAAGTATCGGCCAAGAGGAAGAGGACAAGGGCGAAGTCGACGGCGTGGACGAGGAATCCGAGTAAGGTGGCGATGTCGTTGCTCATGGTGGTTCTAATGCACGGTGTCTCTTTGGAATAGTTGCAAAGTTTAATTTCAGGTGTGCTTAATTTAATTTGAGGGGTGTGTTGTCTTTGAGCCCCAGCAGAACTATGTTATGTTTCTTCTCGTTACTTTAACTCTTGATGCGTACATACTAGTATTTCTTACATTACATCTTTTAGTTGGTATAGTACTACCACTCGTTTCTTCACATTATATCATTACAATATATATGGCCAACATCATATAGCCAGTGATTCAGTTGTCAAAGAATTTCAGGGTGCTTAGTTTTGTCAAAGAATTCCAGGGATGCTTAGAGGCTGCTTGGATCCAAGGGACTTATTTTAGTCGACTAAAATAGTCTCTTTAAGAGCTAAAGTTCCAAGCACCCTTGACTAAAGAGGGGCTAAAACTAGTCTTGAGACTAAATTTTTTAGTCGAGGTACCCCTACTAAAATGTAGATTAGTCCTCTCTCTACTCATTTAACTCCTCTCATTTAACACAGGAGTTTACGGATTGGAGGGTTTGGAGGATAATAAATGCTCATTAACTTGATTTTAGCCTTTTAGTATTTGGATCCAAGCATGGGTGAGACTAGCATGTTTTAGTCCCACTACTTTTAGTCATGGGACTAAAAGCGTATCAACACCCTCTTAGTTTTATTTGAGGGTGGGTTGTCTTTGGACACCATTATTGTGACTAGCCTTTTAATAGTACTATATGCATAATTTGGCGACAGCGCTCTCTATACGTACCGCCTTTTTTTATTTCAAGTTTTGCTCCATGGAGCAATCCATCGATACTCTTGTTGTACAAAAGTATACATTTTTAAAAGGCTAGAGGCGGGGCGGTCTAGCTTGGTGGGTTTCACACGAGGCGAGGCCTTTGTGATTTGACCACTCATTACTGTTGGAAGGCGGGGCCTTGTGATTTGACTGCTTTCGTATAAATCGTCGCCGGCGACTTGATCGAGGAGGAGCAAAGAACCGTGCGGTATACTCAAGTTTTCCACCGGAGTAGTACTACGACGAAGGAGCCTGGCTACGGCAGCCCGATGCCATATGGCGATAAAAATGATCTAATTTGCTAGTCATCTCATTGTTAGCATTGTTCTATTCATTCCTGAAAAACCATTGTTCTATTCATGCCTCATGACGAACGTGACACGTCTTGACCAAAACACCGAAGCAAAAGATGAAACACAGGAGCAAAAGAAGAAGGAAGATTATCACCCCAAATGATCTAATTAGCAGAGTCGTAATCGCTTCTTCTTCGCCGCCTCCGACCTCCATCTCCTTGCGCGTCTCCTCCGCCATCTTCTTCATTCTGTCCATGGCGCAGGATTTCTCGTACGCGAGCCTTCATCATCATTCCGGCGCATTACATACCTTGACAGCAGCCGGGTGCTCGATCGGAGCTTCACCAACTCCTCATACATTCCATGATGAGGGCATGCAGCATCTTCATCGAGGAACTACTATTCTCATGCAGCTTCTTCGGTGGCGTTCTTCTCCTTCAACAGGTCGATCTCGTGGCGAGCTTAGCCTTGTCCTCCTGAAGTCACAGATTTTAGCTGGTCGCCTTCTTCTCGAGGCAATGCTCTTCTTCAGCAGCATAACCAAGCCGACGGTCAACTCCCCCTGCTGATTGAGCTCAGCGGGCATGTCCTCGAGGCTCTCCTTTAGCAACTCCATCAAGCCTTGGATGAACTCCTTCTGCTTATTGAGGTGCTTATTGAGCTGATCGGGCATGCCGTCGAGGGATAACGACTCCAGTTCCGCCGGCTCGGCATGTTAGCCTCATGGCTAGAGGCGCTCACAGGAGCCATCGCCTGCCCATGAGAGATCTTTCGAGGTCTCTGCGTGGCGGCGAGCCCTCTTTTTTTTTTCCACAGCCTTGGTTGCCGCTCCCTTGTTACGAGTAGTTCTCGACCTAGAGCTCTGTTCACCGGCCATGGCAACGACGGATGAATAAGAAGCACTTATGAGGAGGAAAGGTAGAGTAACTTTCGGTTAGGTAGTTCCCCTTTTTATAACCTAAGTACTAGCACTAGTACTAATACCTGCAAAGTGGGAACACGTTCAGGTTTGGTACGTACTAGTAGGTGTGAGCAGGATTTCGAATGTGATGGGAACAAGGTAAAGATTAATCGATGGTTTTGGTTTCGAGGCCCGAAACGGCTCCCGATGAGTTTAGCGGAACATAAATTTCAAGTACTACACTGCTCAAATGTGTAAATATTATGTTACTGTCAAAAATTGGCACAATATATGAAGGATACCAATGGAATTACTACTAGCAACCCATGATTTAACTGTCACATCCCTAATCCTGGTCTGACCTATGCCAGCTTCCATGTGTGCATCATGTTTAAATTCAAATGAAATTTGAATTGAGGAATTTCAAAGCCTCGAAAACCCCTAAAATAACCAACATTTAAATCTCATCAAATGAGTCAAGAAAATGTTACATTATTCTGTGAAAATATTGGCATGAGGTGAAATTCAAACCAATATTTTGGAGTCACGAAATATTTATTACAGCCATTTGAATTAATCAATAACTATTTGCTTTGGATTTATATTTAATATATGTTAAATATGACTCAATAATTACGGAAGTTTGTGAGTGGCTTTGTATATATTTTAGCAAGCCATATAATAACCTCTGAGAATTTATTAAAATGACTTAGTTGCTAAACTAAATCAAAGCAGAGGAAGAAAAATAAAAACAGAAACAAATAAAAGAGAGAGAAACTTACAGCCACGGCCACACAGCAGCCCACCTGGCCGGCCCAAAGCCACCTGTGGTGGCCCATGCCGACCAGCTGCTTAAATCCTCGCCGAGCAGCAGCAGAGGTGGCGCTTGGCGAGCCAGCTTGCAGCGCGCCACACTTGCCGCCCGCCCTGACACACTGGCAGGCTCCACGTCGCCGCCCCGAGCCCGTGGACACCTAACTCTCCCCTGCCTCTCTCCCTCGTTCTCCTCCGCCATGGCCGAAGCAGCCGTCGCCGTCCCGCCACCGTAGCCGTAGCCACCGTCGTCCTCGCGCCGCTCCACGTGTCCGCGAGCCCCGCCGTCATCCGCTCCGTCGAGCTAGCCGAGCCCCGAGCGCTCACGTGCCCCGAAGCCACCGTATCGACCTCGCCCGACTCCGCCACCGCCGGAGATCCCCTTCGCCATCACCGTCGCAGCAGGCAGTCCCCATCCTCCCCGTTCCCTCTCTCGAGACTCGTGGCGACTGCACGTAGTTCACCCGCACGCGCCACCGCGGAGCTCGTCGCCGACGTGACTCCGGCCACCCACATGCCTCACCACCTTGTCCACGAATTCCACCGCACCCCCACGAGTCCAACGCACCACTTCCCGAGCCTCGCCGTGCCCCGCAACCTCGGGTTCGACTTCACCCGACTCCGGCGACCACCAAGGTCGTCGCCGGCGACGTTCCCGGCCACCCCGAGCCCAACCACTGCCACCAAACGCCGCGGCTTGCTCCCAGCTACGCGTAGATGCCTTCCACCGCTCTTTTGGTCGCCGGAACGCGTTAATGCACTTTCTCCGCCGCGTCTGGCCTCGCCGGCGGCTAAACACCGGCGAGTTTGACCCGTTGACCTTGGTGGGTGGGCCGGGTTTACTCCCCGAGTCTATGACAAGTGGGGCCCCTCGCTATTTAACTCAGATTAGAACTAACTAAATTTAGTTAGTTTAATTAGCTAACGACACGCGGGACCCACTTGGTCAGAGTTGACACGGGCGTCCCCTTGACCCTTGGCGTCACTGACGGCGATCTTGCTCACATAATAACTAATTTCTGGATTTATTTTTATATAGAAAATTCTAGAAATTGTTGCAAACTTCAAAAATTCATAGAAATTAATCTGTAACTCCAAATGAAATAATTTATATATGAAAAATTATCATAAAAATCAAATCTATCCATCTGTACCACTTTCATGCATGTTAGAAAAACTTATGGCTGCTGTTTAGGCCAAATCATACAAATGGCATTTAAACTCTCACATATGGAGTTTGAATTTGAACCTAGGGTTCAAAACAACTCCATTTAACATGTTGCTAGTTGCATTAGCTCAAAACACAACATATTGACATGTCATGATCATGCATCATATTGCGCATTGCATTGATTGTATTTCTTCTTTGCTGTCGGTATTTGTCCCCTCTCGGTAGATGATGTTCCGACGTTGTGATCGTTGACACTGATGAAGGCTCAATGCTATCTTCAGAAGTGCCAGGCAAGCAAAACCCCCTTGTCCATTCCGATACAATCCCACTCTCTCGCTCCTGCTCCTTTTTACTGCATTAGGACAACAACGATTCATCTGTTACTTGTTGCGGTAGCTGAACCCCTTTATCCTCTGCATGACCTGTCATTCCACGGTAAATAGATGAAACCCACTAGCATGAGTAGGAGTTGTTTGAGCCTGATGTGCCTACTCATTCATGCTTGTTTGTCGTGCTCTGCTATTGCTTAGAGTTGTGTCAGTCTGATTCATCGAGGATGAATCGGAGGTGTGAACATGTCCTCTCACTTTGAGAGTTAAGTGTGTGAATACAATTTGGTAAAGGTAGCGGTGAGAGGCCATGTAGGAGTACATGGTGGGTTGTCTCATTGCAGCCGTCCTCGAGAACCCGAGTTACGTGTTTTGATCCATGAAACAGTTACTACCACACATTGGGCTCCGGGCACTCCAAGCTCTCTCGACTTATTAATCAACTTGATCTTTGTCCAGGAGTTGCAACTAGTTTCTGGTGTTTGTAGGATATGTGTTGGAGGCCGTGCGTAGCGTTGACCCTAGGGGTGGGCTATGATGCGGTAGATACACCGTGGCCCGGTGTACCAAGCTCCCGTTTGGTGTCTCGGGAACCCTGCACACATCGTTTGGGGCCGTGAGCGACACCCCGTGTCGGTGTCAAAACCGGCGGATCTCGGGTAGGGGGTCCCGAACTGTGCATCTAGGCGGATGGTAACAGGAGACAAGGGACACGATGTTTTTACCCAGGTTGGGGCGCTCTCGATGGAGGTAATACCCTACTCCTGCTTGATTAATATTTATGATATGGGTAGTACAAGAGTAGATCTACCACGAGATCAGAGAGGCTAAACCCTAGAAGCTAGCCTATGGTATGATTGTTCTTCGTCCTACAGACTAAAACCCTCCGGTTTATATAGACATCGGATAGGGTTAGGGTTACACAGAGTGGGTTACAATGGTAGGAGATCTACATATCCGTATCGCCAAGCTTGCCTTCCACACTAAAGGAAAGTCCCACCCAGACACGGGACGAAGTCTTCAATCTTGTATCTTCATAGTCCAGGAGTCCGGCCAAAGGTGATAGTTCGGCTATCCGGACACCCCTAATCGAGGACTCCTCATTAGCCCCTAACCAGGCTTCAATGGCGACGAGTCCAGGCGCGCATATTGTCTTGGCATTGCAAAGGCGGGTTCCTCTTCGAATACTTCATAGAAGATTTTGAACACAAGGATAGTGCCGGCTCGCAAAACAAGTTCCACATACTACCGTAGAGAATAACTTTTGCACAGATCTGCGGCGTATTCAGCGGGTGACATCACACCACGGCCGAGCCTCTATCTGAATCGTTTTTACTATCCCAGCTCAGCGCGTTTCGCGAGGCGGTTTCCTTGGCATGTCTTATCAAAGCGTAGATCGTGCCCCCTTATTCCGGGATTCTCATCAATACGGACGTGGGTAACCCAACCGTGCCCGTTGGCACGCCTCCTCTATCGAAGGCCAGTCCTAATCGACCACGGGGAGGGCTCCTGGTATTCAACCTCTTTATAATGAGACCAAGGCCCTCTTATTTTTTCCACCCTCCATCGAGTTCGCCTCGCGCTTCGTGTTCTAACACCCAAAGCTTCAGATTTAGGCGCTTCGGACCTTCGACGATGTCCGGCTCCGACCAGCTCGGCCGATGGATGTCTTCTTCCGTCACAGAAGAAGATCTAACCGGCGAGATCTCGCATAGGCTGCCTGCTCCAGGGCAGGTCATTCCCACTCCCGAGCCCGGCGAGAGCGTGGTGTTCGTATCTCACTTCCTTCGGGGTTTAGGCTTCCGACGGATCCCTTTGTCTTGAGGCTCATGTTTTATTATGGGCTGGATTTCCATGACTTGAATCCGAGTCCATCCTCCATATCTCGTCATTCATTGTCGTATGTGAAGCCTTCCTCCATATCACCCCTCACTTTGGATTGTGGCTCAAGACCTTCAAGGTGGAGCGAAGATGATCGAGGGCAACAAGCGAGAGTGCGGAGGCGGTCATAAGCAAGTGTCTTGATGCTCCGTGGCCCGAGGGCTCTTTTCAAGAGGAGCTTGGTTTGTGGCAAAGGGTGGGTTTATATTACCGCACCTGGGGCACCAAATGGGTGGCGCTTCCGCCTTCGCTCAGGTCCACCACAGCTGGTGGCGTCATGGGTCAACAAGGGGCTCGACTGGGGCTGTACAAGGGCGTTCCTCATTGCGGGGCCGTGTTCGAGACCTCCAAGAAAGAGATCAATCTGGTCGCATGGCGCGAGGTTATGTTGATTGGCGCCTTACGCCTGCAAGCGTCGCCCCCTCCGTGCTGTGGGAATTTAATCCGGAGGGACCACGAGCTCTCAACATTTTATGGAGTACGGCGCTTGTGGAGATGTATAAACTGTTCTTCGGATCACAAGAGAAGTGTCCGGAACTGACTGAGGACGCAAGACTAAGCTGCAATCGCCCAGATACTCAAGTAAGTAGTCCTGTACTCGGATAGGTTGTCGTTCATTTATCGTAAACTTGCCCTTAAAGGAGCTGTTTCTTGAACAGGAGTGGATAGCGAAGGCAAAGTTGATAAGGTGTCCGGCTCCCCTCCCAGAGACCACGCCGGATCCCGTGTTGACCAAGATGCTGAAGGCCGCGCCTTTTGAAGAAGGCGAAGGGGGGAGCGGGGAAGCAACTGCCTCCACGAAGGAGGCTTTCGAGGAAGGAGGGATCAAAAGTCCCACCCTCCAAGGAGAGAAGAGGACCGCTTCGGAAGATCCGGAGGTCAAGGCCTCAAAGAGGGGAAAGAAATCTTCGTCAGAGAGTGCGGCGCTGGGAAGTACCCCAGCCGCACTATTTCCCCAAGGGGATCAGCCCTCCATGAGCCGTACGTAAAAAGAAGGGGTCTTGTAATAAGGGCATCCCTGTATTTATTTCTGAAGATAACCGAAATTATACCTTGTAGTTCGGATCTCAGCCCTTCTCATCAGAGCTCGTCTTTGGGGGATCTTCTTCCGGAGATGATGGAGAGGGAAACGCCTCCACCTGTCGCACCTTCATGCGAGGCGGACGACCCTGAGGTGTCATCGCGGAGGGTTTCTCCGAGTCCGGCGGGGCCGGAAGGTCCGGCGCCAACTGGCGTGCGGTCGGAGGAGCTGAAGGATCTGCTTTCGGGCGGCGGCTATCTCGAAAGATCACCGTGCGCTAATGGGTATAGTGATTGAAAGAATTGCATCCGCGAGGCGGATTGCATGAAGCCGTCGAAGCTTGCTTGACGGGGTTCGAGTATGCAAAATGATGTACCTTCGGCAGTTATGCATATAGAATCGCCTGTATAGATAGTAGCCACGAGACTCGGTATGTTGTCAAAATTGACAGCGTGCGAGGATCATAATCTCGATTATAACATATCGCCGCTCCTAAATAGGTGGCGGGCGTCCGATAATGGCCGGATTGATGAATTTGCCGAACTAAAGCGGCAACTTGCGAGGCGAATCACGGACATCGCGCTTGTCAATAAGCGGTTTGACGAGTCACAAGGTATCGACTTCTTCGGCGGGCGCTGGTAAGGAGCTTGGCGCCGTGCCTTACTACTTGTATGCTTAATGCAGGTGGTGCGGCTGCTTGGAGGAGCTGCGGCGGAACTCGCTTGAGCTAAAGAGCAAGCCAGAAATAATGTCGTCCGCTTTAAGGGCGGCGAAGAGCTAAAAGCGAATGGGCTGCTCATTGCGAAGCAAAGAGGAAATGGCGGTATGGCCATAAAGTTGAAGAATGCTGCCGACCGCTGCGGGTTCTTGAAAAAGAACGTCGGCGGAGCAAGAGGACTGAAAAGGCCACCGCCGAAGCCAAGGATGCCCGCTCCACAATGAGAGCTGCAAAGGAGGCTGTGTCGGGCTGTGGATGTTGCTCTTTGGAAAGCCTTTTTCTGCTGCGGAGAAATTCTGGATCCAGTATGCTCGGTTGGACAAGCTGTGGAGTTCGGAGGATGCTTATCTGGACTTAGCGGCGAAGGCGAGACGCGATTGAGCACTTCCGAGGCGAGAAGGGCACGAAGGAAGAGCTATTTTGGTCGCAATTCCATAGTCTGGGCGTCCTCTGCCGTTGACCGATCGGTTTGCGAATGGGCGAGCTGAATCGATTATCCGGACTTTCCATGAAGCATGTCATGACTCATTTGTGGCGAAAGGACCCAGGCGAAGAGTTATTTTGGCTTAGTGCAGCGGTTCCTTGGTGCGGTACCGCATATCGATGCAATGAAGCGGTCAACATGCATAGAGGGCGCGGATGGCTCTTGCCCGTGTCAAGACATATTGGCGGAGATGAAGGCCACCGACGTTGCATCCCAAGACTTCGGACGAAGCGAGTACCTACCGAGCACTATTTTGAGGAAGTCTGCGAGGCGCTCGTTTAATAGAGCCGCGATGCTCGAAGGATATTATGTTTAAATGACATGTATGATGTGTGAAAACAATGTTTCAATATAATATAAGAGCTTTGTATACTTGTGCGTTCAAGTATTAAAACGCCTCTCATGTGCGGCCGTTGATGTATATGTGTATATAACTTTGAAAGATGGCAGTCTTGACTTCCCCCACGCACATAGTGCGGGGTGTTTACAAAAAGCGCATTTTCACATAATCCAACATCTTGGTCCTGTGAAGGAGGTGATAGCGTGAAAACTAGGCAACCGGACTATAATGCTTTATCACTTTCACTTAGCCATAGGAGCTCGATGGTGGGGCTACTATATAGCCCCAAGGGCACCGCGCTCTCCCGAATTGGGCGCGTATGTGCTGACCGAAGCGGCCCTTCGTCAATGCGGGGAATTCTAAAAATTCATTGGGTCATCAGTGGTTGACCAGTCTCATGCTATATCATGACAGTCGGTTTTAGCTTTCTCCTTTGAGGTGCTCAACCCAGCTCAACCGGGCACAATCGCGGTGGTTCTCCAGCCGCTACCTTAGTCGATATAACGGGCGTAAGGTACCAAAACATGGGAGCGAAAAACCCAACATTTGACCAAAGACATGATTGGAGCTGATGCATATAAGGCCCTAACTTGAGGCGCTGAACACTCCCTAAGGTATTCGGTCTTTATGAAAACGTGCAGAATAATGCCTAAGCCCCCGGTGTCCAGTGCACGCATAAAAATTCTGGTGCGGCCCGATGCCAAAACGCCAGCCTCCTCCTCGGTTATAGAAAGAAACCGGGGATGTGTATCAGCAGAGAGACGATAAAAAGGTTTACGCAGGTCTTAATCTGAAAAGAATCCTTGCGGCGGGTCCCTGCTTTGCACGCGTCTGCGCTGTGTCTCCGTTGTGCGTATCACGGGCGGGTGTAGCACGATGTTCATCTGTAAAGAGAAGAACTTAGTTGAAAAGAAAAAAAATCATGCGAGAAATGTACTTTATATTAAATAAACAGAGTGCGGTTCGGAAGGTGAATAAAATTGAGCTTTATTGTCTCTTGTTGTATGTCGTGCAGCCCTTGTATGGGGGCATGCAGCTAGTAAGCGCGGACTCGTCTAGCCGTGTCCGGGTTTGAATAGCCTATTTAGGTGCTTTGATTAGCGGGCGGATAGGTGTGGGGCTGTCAAGGCAGTCTCACGTTCTTCCATGCTCGAGTAACACTTAATACTCCCTTTTAATGAGAGGATGCCGCGTGGACGGGCATTTTAAGTGTAAGAGATGCATAATGCGGTATTGCGTTAAAAGCGGTAAAGCTTCATGCCCGATGGTGCTTGATAGCTACTTTGAATGGGGCGATGTGGAAGGTTAACTTTTCACGGCGGAAGTTGTCGGATGAGCGAACACAACTTCTAGCGATGAGGGAGCCCGTACAATGGGCATACTGAGCCTGGCCTTACCCCTTTGAAGGAGGTGTTGCTATGGCTAATCCTGTTTGGGTTTATCCCCATGTTGCGGATTGTGTCCTGATATAGCAGGTTTAAATCACTGCCGCTGTCCATTAGGACTTGCGTAAATTGAAGACCGTCGATTATAGGTTCTAGTATCAAGGCAGTCCATCCTGTGTTCTGGATACTTTCGGAGTAGTCCTGATGGTCAAAGGTAATTGGTTTTGACAACCAGTGTTGGGACTCCTCTGGGGTAGATTGTGCGGCGCGTAATTCAGTGGGTGCCGCTCTGTTTTCCCCTTTTGTTACTTGAAGTAAGTTTACTGTTTTGACTTCTTGTGGGAAATTCTTTTGTTTTCCGGGGCTCTGCTTGTGGTGCTCGTCATCATCCTCGCTTGGTGTGTCGAGCCCCTTGTGTTCGGCATTGAGTCTGCCGGACTGCTTGAAGACCCAACAATCTCTGTGGGTATGGTTTGCAGGCTTCTCGGGAGTGCTGTGGATTTGGCTTATCTTGTCCAAGATTTTGTTTAAGTTGGATAGCTCATCGCTATTGTCCTTAAGGGGCAGTTTTTTATTGTTCTGCCGTGAGCTTTTGAATCCGGCGTTGACTGCCGCGCTCTTTGGACCATTCCCCTTAATCCGGCGCTGGTCCTTGCTGCGTCGTGGTTTTCCATTTCCATCCCTTACTTCGGATGTACTTGGGTCGCTGGTACTGCATCTTGCCAGCCAACTATCCTCTCCAGCATAAGCGGGTCATGAAACTTGTTAATGCAGCCATGGTTTTCGGCTTCTCTGGCCTAGGTGTCTGGCGAGCCATTCGTCTCGGACGTTGTATTTGAAAGCTGCTAAGGCTTGGCGTCCGGACGATCGACTATTTGGTTCTTTTGGTGAGAACCTGTTCCGAAATTCTGGGCTGACTCTCCGGTTGTTGAGTTATATGACTTAAATCGTCGCATCCGGAGGACGGACATAAGTCCCTTGAAAATTTGCCCGAAAAGCATCCTCGAGCTCTTCCCAACTTCCAATGGTATTTTCAGGGAGGCTTTTGAGCCAACCGGGCTGGCCCTTTGAGCTTGAGGGGTAAGTATTTTATGGCGTGGATGTCATCTCCTCTAGCCATGTGTATGTGGAGGATATAATCCTCAATCCATACTCCAGGGTCTGTTGTTCCATCGTATGTCTCTATGTTTACGGGTTTGAATCCTGCTGGGAATTCGTGATCCAGCACCTCATCAGTGAAACACAGGGGGTGTGCGGCACCCCTATATTTGGGTGTGCCGTGATGTTCAGATATTTGGCGTGTTGCATTGCTTTGAAGAGCTTGCTTTCTCGGCCCATAGATGGACCTAACTGGGCTGTCCTTTTGATGAGAATCCTTATGCGGATCGCGTACCGGCTTGTGTGCGGCGCCATTTGCCGCTCTCAGTTTGCCGTGGGGTCGTCCATCCGACTGGGTGGCCTTCTTGCTTTTTGATTGTGGGGGCTCTATGGCCTCCTCATCGAATTCGGGCAGTAGTTTTCTCTTTGGGTAGCTCTTTGTTCGCAAGCTTGCGCCCGTATTTGTCTGCGGTGTTGAGTACTTTGCTCCATCGATTCGAGTGCATCTTCCGCTGTTTTGAGCTTACATACCTTTTTTTGAGGCTACTGCAGCGATGGCGGCGAGCCTTTTGTGGAGGTTCTTCTGCTCCAACAATTTGTCCGTGAGATCGTCCGGACTGTTATCTTCGCCGTGGTAGGGTTGTTTATCAAGTTGTCTGTTAGGACGGTTGCTCGATAGCATGTTAAATGCGTCCACGGTTAGCCCTGCTCTATGGCTGGGTCTTTGTCGGCGGGACTTGATGCGGCGTTTACGTTGCCGTTTTGACTGCTTTTCGAGGGATTTATCCTTCGTAGTGTCCCGTTGTTCCTCGTTGTCACTTCCTTTAGGCGTATCCACCATGTATACATCATGGGATGAGGTGGTTGTCCAGTATCCTATAGGCGCTGGTTCATGGTTGTCTCCTACATCGTCGTCCATACCGTCGATGTCTTCGGAGTCGAAATCGAGCACGTCGTTTAAGCTTTCGACAGTGGCTACAAAGTGGGCGGTGGGTGGGCGTTGAATTTCTTCGTCGTCCACATCCCAACCTTCCTGACCGTAGTTCGGCCAGGGCTCTCCTGACAAAGAGAGAGACTTTAATGAGTTCAGGATATCGCCAAAGGGCGAGTGCTGAAAGATGTCCGTGGCAGTGAACTCCATGACCGGCGCCCAATCGGATTCGATTGGCAGGGGCGCGGAGGGTTTGGAGTCCGGAGAGGAGTCCGGCACCTTGGAGTCACGGTCTTCGCAAAGGAAAGGGATGGAGTTCGGCTCAATCGCCGTAGCCCCCAAGGCGGTGTCCAACCACTCGTCCTCGATCGGGGGAGTCGGCTCCGAACTAAGGGTCGGAGCGGACGTTGGTGCGGCCTCCAAGACACTGTTCGGCGGCAGAGCTAGATTGCCATTGAGAAAGTGCGGCACGCTTGGCTGTGGCTCGAATTCTTCGAAGATCAAGTCTCCGCGGATGTCGGTCGTGTAGTTCAAACTCCCAAATCTGACCTGATGGCCAGGGGCGTAGCTTTCAATCTGCTCCAGATGGCCTAGCGAATTGGCCCGCAGTGCAAAGCCGCCGAATAGGAAGATCTGTCCGGGGAGAAAAGTCTCACCCTGGACCGCATCGTTGCTGATGATCGAAGGAGCCATCGGGCCAATAGGCGACGACACAGAGGAACTCTCAATGAAAGCACCAATGTCGGTGTCAAAACCGGCGGATCTCGGGTAGGGGGTCCCGAATGCGTGCGTCTAGGCGGATGGTAACAGGAGACAAGGGACACGATGTTTTTACCCAGGTTGGGCCCTCTCGATGGAGGTAATACCCTACTCTGCTTGATTAATATTGATGATATGTGTAGTACAAGAGTAGATCTACCACGATATCGAGAGGCTAAACCCTAGAAGCTAGACTATGGTATGATTGTTCTTAGTCCTCACGGACTAAAACCTCCGGTTTATATAGACACTGATAGGGTTAGGGTTACCAGTCGGTTACAATGGTAGGAGATCTACATATCCGTATCGCCAAGCTTGCCTTCCACGCCAAGGAAAGTCCCACCCGGACACGGGACGAAGCCTTCAATCTTGTATCTTCATAGTCCAGGAGTCCGGCCAAAGGTGATAGTTCGGCTATCCGGACACCCCCTAATCCAGGACTCCCTCACCCCGGCCGGATCTCCTCGCGGATGGAACCTGAATAGGCGATAAACTAGGACTAGAGACTTGTGTGGTTAGTCAGGTCGTGGCCGACTCCCTCGCCAGGCTTCCGCTTGAAGGTTGCGGAGATACACGACGTGTACATGGTGGATAAGTTGCGAGAGCATGTGTGAAGAAGTACACCCTTGCAGGGTTAACATCATCTATTCGAATAGCCGTGTCCGCGGTAAAGGACTTCTGGGTTGCCTGTACAGTTCATAGATAAGTGAAAGTGGATACTCTAAAATACGCAAGATAGGCGTGAGTGCTATGGATGGTGTTCTCGTAGGTAGACGGGAGCGGATCCATAGTGGTGTATTGATATGGTGAATATGTGGACTCGTATGCGCCACCTCAAAAGAGTTACTTGCAGTCGTAGTTTAGGATAGCCACCGAGTCAAAGCTGTCTTGCTGCAGTTAAACTGCACCACCCCCCTTTGTTGATACTGATGCATATGTAGCTAGTTCTGATGTAAGTCTTGCTGGGTACATTTGTACTCACATTTGCCTATTTTATGTTTTGCAGAGAGACGTCAGTCTCGCTAGTAGTTCCGCGTGGACTTCGACGTTTAGCTTGATACCTCAGCTACGATCTTGTGCCCTCGGCAGGATCTGGTAGTTAGTCAGGCTTATCAGCCTTTTTCATTTGTAGTTGTCTGTACTCAGACATGTTAAGTTTCCGCTTGTGCCTTGACTTGTATGCTCTGTACGTTGGGTCATGAGACCCATGTTTGTAATATCTCGCTCCTCGGAGCCTAATGAATAAATATTTGAGTCGTAGAGTTATGTTTTGATGCCATGTTGTATTTACACATATCGAGCATATTGTGTGTATGATTGAAATGCTTGGTATGTGTGGGATCCGACAATCTAGTTGTTTATCCTTGGCAGCCTCTCTTATGGGGAAATGTAGTCTAGTGCTTCCATGAGCCATAGTAGTCCGCTACAGCCCGGTTCACCGGAGTCCTGCTAGTCCAGCACTACTCCTCAGGACACTTGACTGGCCGACATGTGTTTCACTTCGTTCTGTGTGTCATCCCTTCGGGAAATGTCACGCGGTGACATCCGAGTCTGCCTAACTGCTACAGCCGGGTTCCCGGAGTCTTGTTAGCCAGTGCTACAGCCCGGATTCACACGCTGCTGACCGACATGCTCTATGTGATTCATGTATGCCTGTCCCCATGGGTTAGTGCCGCTTTGGGTTCACGACTAGCCATGTCGGCCCGGGTTTTCTGTCATATGGATGCTAGCGACACTATCATATACGTGAGCCAAAAGGCGCAAACGGTCCCGGGCCATGGTAAGGCAACACCCGTGGTAATACCGTGCGTGAGGCGGCAAAGTGATATGAGATTTTACCGGCTAGATCGATGTGACTTGGAATCGGGGTCCTGACAGCTTTGGTATCAGAGCCTGACTGCCTGTAGGATTACCAAGCCAAACCGGTCGAAGTTGTGTCTAGAAATGCTTTAGTTATGTAAGGGAATTGATTGGGGAAGGGAACGTAAGGCTCTTTTTACTCCTTATACCTCATGGCCTTCTCATCTGAGTCAACCTCTTCTTTTCTACGGGGTTTAAGAACTAGGCTTCTCATCTATCTATTAGGATGACGTGTTACTAATCCATAGACTTATAGAATTGATAGTTTCAAATCTCAGTTCAGTTTTTACTACTTCCGTATGTTCATAGCTGGTCTCAGAACCTTGATATTGTGATGGTGAGTGGTCATGCCACTATTTTGCAGGATGTCTCAAATCATTTTGAGCATGTACAGCCGTTATACTGTCCGAGTCATCCCAGGTTTCTAAATAGTCTGATGCATTTGCAAATCATTTCTTTCCGTTCCCGATGTCCTTTTTGGTCAGAATAAGCACACTAACCGGTGTGTTGAGGTAATTTATTGCCTCGACATATTTGTTGGAGTTATTATTACGACCCTAGGTGTCCTAGAAGATTACCTAGTAAACTAGCCATGTTTTGTGTTCCCGGTGTGATGATTCTGGCCACCATTCTCGAAAGCATCCCGTGATGTTATTAGTTAGTAGGTATTCTATTCCTGGGTTCTTGAACCCGAGATTCACCCTACTTACCTCATATTGATAATGTTTGCTAGTTCCTTCAGGATATTCGTAACTTTGCGATAGTCCTCGAGGTCCGTGGTATATCCTTCTTCCAAATACCATGAACTGTTTATGGCAGAAGTTCCTCGTTGAACCAAAAGATCACAACCAGGGTGCTCTTGAGGAGTACTCCATTCATATTGTGACTCTGCCAGTTCTACCTTTTGCATGGGTTATCCGGAAGAAACCTGTTGAACTTGATTCGACATACTAACCTATGCATCCACAACTCAGAAAGTTATACGTTCCTTGAGTTGACCCTCTTTAGTTGTATTCCGACCCTCGTCTGTCAATTGTTAGTCAGGAGTAGTCGTGCACTCGTGTTATCGATGCCTATTACTCTTGTGGTTCGTCAAGCCATTCTATTCTGGAATGACTAGGAGAAACAAACTCCAGTACCTCATCCATATCCAGGATTGGGTCAAAGCAGTTTTACTCCGCAGATCAAAATGCAATCAAGCTTTTGATCCGTTCTACTCTGAAGTGTTACCCTTTTATGCCAAGAATATCATAGGAACTGCACCATCTCTTATGAATTTTTGACGCAGTGATACTTCTTGCCATCATTGTTCATTCCTCGGCTCCCGTGTTATTGCAACCGGAATGCTGGCAAGTGAGTTGTGATGTGTGAAATCAATACTCCTAGCAACTCCGTTGCTTGGTAGTTAATGGACAGTATTCCATTCCTAGCGTGTTGGTTATTAAATCATCATCCTAAGATTGATCGTGCTACCTAGTCCTTATTTCTGGTGCACTCTTCGATCAATGAGTTAGGATTGTGTCAATTCCTCACTCTTTTGATCCTATCATCTTGCCCTGAAAAGAAGGATTGTTCTTGAGCTTAGTAACATATCGGTGGTTCGTGATATTCTGATTATCTTCTCGGAAGTATCACCAGGTTGTCACCTGACCGCTATGTTGAGTTCGTGATCATGTTGGTTTTCCTCCAAACCACCCTTTCTCCAAGAATCTGTGCCGGATACCCTGAGCCAGTTGGTTAAGCTAAACAACAACTTGGAGAGTTGGAAGATAAAAGCTTGACCGACTTAGTTCATCACTAAGGGATATCCTTGTGTGTGTGTGTGTGTGTGTTGAAGAAATATTATATCTTCGTTGATTGATCCTCGTGATCAGTTGTCGGTGCTATTGTCTTATCCAACCCTTGATTTGAGTATGGGATATCGTCAAATCAAATCAGAACCAACGATGTTCGTAGTGTTGTCTTACTCGTGGTTGATCCCTCGAGCATACACCATTATATCTTTTGGGTCTGACCAATGCTATTACCGTGTTCACATGATGGTGGAAGTCCAGTGATATGGAAATTCCGATGAGTTGTTGTTGAGCCCATCAGCAGCATTTTGTCTCCCCCATGATTCATGTTGAACATCAACCTAGTGTTGGGAACTTTGTAAACAATGCCTTCATGTTCCGTTCATGAAGCATATGTTTGGATGAAAGTAGCGACTTCCTCTAAGTTCACGTGCAATCGATGCAAGTTGCTGCCGTGAATTTGAGAAAGCTTGTTTTGTTTCCCCTGGAATCGTCCCAAGTCAGTCATGCATGTGCAAAGTATTCTGTGGTTTGGTAGATTAATTACCTCCACTCCGTGTGCAATTCCTAGCACCCCAAGCCACTGATTGATTTGTTCAAGGAAAAGGAGTTGTTGTGCAAATCCTAGGTCATGCACAAGACTTCGTTACCCTAGATGATGGTTCCCCACCTGAACTCGGTAGTGTTTTATCATAAGACTACTATGTGGTCATGCTTGTCTGGGACATCGTGTTCACATGTGTTTAGCAGAACCAGCTCATGTTTTGGAGCTTGCTATCGTAGTTCACTCCCCGAGAATCTCGCAGCGTCATCTCATCGATTTGTGTAGCAAACCTTCATTTTCCTTTCTAGACTTGATGAGTCTGGACTATCCTGACACCAACCAGATCTGAATCTCAGGCAGATATGATGGTTGGAACATTCTCAGCATTAGCACTTTGTCCCTAGCTTGCACCGCCATTGTGCCATCCAACCATGGGCTACCCTTCTCGGTAATTTCTGGTCAGGATCGCCTTCAAAAGTGGTCCTACCATGGGTCCCATCCATTTCCGATGATAAGCAAACTCATCCATTGCATTGTCTTCAACAAGGTAGTCCACATCATCCATTCGAATCCGGATGTGTCATTCCTTTGAACTCCGCCAAACGATCGTTTGTGATTGCCTTAGGCTGGTATAAAGAGTTTCAATGATCTAGATATCAAAAGTAATTCTTTTTGCCACTTAAGGGGATAGTTCTTCGAGTCACCTTCCCTGAGGTGCCCCGTTTTGGAATCATGGCAATTTCCCTCGCTACTTTGAAACCCTCGTCAAATTGTTTCTTCTGTCACTCCTGATGCATGCTTTGCCTCTCAGCTCCAGAGATGTTTCTATGTCTCATTCCGTGAGTTGATCTTGTGATCATTAAGATGATCCTAAATTGTTCGAACCTCAAGAAGATCGATTCTTCTAAAATCCCCCCTTCCTTCTCGTTGTCATGTTGGATGTAGTTCTCAAGGCAAGACGTCGAGACAAAGATGGTGATCATGTCAACGTTCTTATGAAGTGCAACCTGGATCGTGAAGACCGTGTTAGCTTGTGCCCCCTCAGTCTTCTTACCTCAAGTCTTGAATCTCGGGACGAGATTCTTGTTTAGTGGGAGTGAGTTGTCACATCCCTAATCCTGGTCTGACCTATGCCAGCTTCCATGTGTGCGTCATGTTTAAATTCAAATGAAATTTGAATTGAGGAATTTTCAAAGCCTCGTAAAACCCTAAAATAACCAACATTTAAATCTCATCAAATGAGTCCAAGAAAATGTTCCTGTTATTCTGTGAAAATATTGGCATGAGGTGAAATTCAAACCAATATTTTTGGAGTCACAGAAATATTTATTCTGGCCATTTGAATTAATCCAATAACTATTTGCTTTGGATTTATTTTTAATATATGTTAAATATGACTCAATAATTACGGAAGTTTGTGAGTGGCTTTGTATATATTTTAGTAAGCCATATAATAACCTCAGAATTTATTAAAATGATTTAGTTGCTAAACTAAATCAAAACAGAGGAAGAAAAATAGAAAATGAAACAAATAAAAGAGAGAGAGAAACTTACAGCCACAACCCACAGGCAGCCCACAGCCCGCCCAAGACTTGTCTTTGGCCCATGCCACCAACTGCTTGCCCTCGCCAGCGAGCACAGAGGTGACGGCGGCGAGCCTGAGCTTGCCACGGCGCCACCTGCTTGCCGCCCGCGCCCCTGGACACCTAGGCAGGCTCGACGTCGTCGCCCCGACCCCGTGGACACCTCACTCTCCCCCTGCCTCTCTCCCTCATTCCCCTCCGCCATGGCCGAAGCAGCCGTCGTCGTCCCGCCGCCGTAGCCGTAGCCACCGTCGTCCTCGCGCCGCTCCACCGTGTCCGTGAGCCCCGCCGTCGTCCGCTCCGTCGAGCTAGCCGAGCCCCGAGCGCTCGCGTGCCTCGAAGCCACCGCATCGACCTCGCCCGACTCCGCCACCGCCGGAGATCCCCTTCGCCATCACCGTCGCAGCAGGCCGTCCCCGACCTCGCCGTCAGCTCCGTTGCAACCGCCGTGAGCCTAGCTACCTCCCCATCCTCCTGTTCCTCTCTCGAGCCTCAGAGCGATGCCGTGTAGTTCACCCGCCTTGCAGCGCGCCATGGAGCTCGTCGCCGACGTGACTCCGGCCACCCACAGGCCTCACCACCTTGTCCACTAATTCCACCGCACCCCCACGAGTCCAACGCACCACTTCCCGAGCCCTCTCCATGCCCCACAGCCTCGGGTTCGACTTCACCCGACTCCGGCGACCGCCAAGGTCGTCGCCGGCGATGTTCCCGGCCACCCCGAGCCCAACCACTGCCACCAAATGCCGCGGCTTGCTCCCAGCTACGCGTAGATGCCTTCCACCGCTCTTTTGGTCGCCGGAACGCGTTAATGCACTTCCTCCGCCATGTCTGGCCTCGCCGGCGGCTAAACACCGGCGAGTTTGACCCGTTGACCTTGACTGGGTGGGCCCAGGTTGACTCCCCTGAGTCTATGACAAGTGGGGCCCCCTCTGCTAATTAACTCAGATTAGAACTAACTAAATTTTGTTAGTTTATTTAACTGCTGACATGCGGGACCCACTGGTCAGGTTGACCTGGACGTCCCCTTGACCACTGACGTCACCCTGACGCACTGCTGACGCAATAACTAATTTCTGGATTTATTTTTATATAGAAAATTCCAGAAATTGTTGCAAACTTCAAAAATTCATAGAAATTAATCTGTAACTCCAAATGAAATAATTTATATATGAAAAATGATCAGAAAAATGCAATCTATCCATCTGTACCACTTTAGTGCATGTTAGAACAACTTATGGCTGCTGTTTAGGCCAAATCGTACAAATGGCATTTAAACTCTCACATATGGAGTTTGAATTTGAACCTAGGGTTCAAACCAACTCCATTTAACATGTTGCTAGTTGCATTAGCTCAAAAAACAACATATTGACATGTCATGATCATGCATCATATTACGCATTGCATTGATTGTATTTCTTCTCTGTTGCCGGTATCTGTCCCCTCTTGGTAGATGATGTTCCGACGTTGTGATCGTTGACACTGATGAAGACTCAATGCTATCTTCAGAAGTGCCAGGCAAGCAAAAACCCCTTGTACATTCCGATACAATCCCACTCTCTCGCTCCTGCTCTTTTTTACTGCATTAGGACAACAATGAGTCATCTGTTACTTGCTGCGGTAGCTGAACCCCTTTATCCTCTGCATGACCTGTCATTCCACAGTAAATAGATGAAACCCACTAGCATGAGTAGGAGTTGTTTGAGCCCTGATGTGCCTACTCATTCATGCTTGTTTGTCGTGCCTGCTATTGCTTAGAGTTGTGTCAGGTCTGATTCATCAAGGATGAATCGGAGGTGTATGAACATGTCCTACTGTTGAGAGCTAAGTGTGTGAATACAATTTGGTAAAGGTAGCGGTGAGAGGCCATGTAGGAGTACATGATGGGTTGTCTCATTGCAGCCGTCCTCAGGAACTGAGTTACGTGTTTGTGATCCATGAAGCAGCTTACTACCACACATTGGGCTCCGGGCACTCCAAGCTCTCTCGACTTATTAATCAACTTGATCTCTGTCCGTGAGTTGCAACTAGTTTACGGTGTTTGTAGGATATGTGTTGGAGGCGGTGCGTAGCGCTGACCCTAGGGGTGGGCTATGATGCAGTAGATACACCGTGGCCCGGTGTACCAAGCGCCCGTTTGGTGTCTCGGGAACCCTGCACACATCGTTTGGGGCCGTGAGCGACACCCCGGCCGGATCTCCTCGCGGATGGAACCTGAATAGGCGATGAACCTGACTAGAGACTTGTGTGGTTAGTCGGTCGTGGCCGACTCCTCGCCAAAGCTTCCGCTTGAAGGTAGCCGAGATACACGACGTGTACATGGTGGTAAGTGGCGAGAGCGTGTGTGAAGAAGTACACCCCTGCAGGGTTAACATCATCTATTCGAATAGCCGTGTCCGCGGTAAAGGACTTCTGGGTTGCCTGTACATTTCATAGATAAGTGAAAGTGGATACTCTAAAATACGCAAGCATTGCTAATCCTTTATGAGGAGGGTCAGTTCATGAACTTAAACCACTTTTAGCAGCAATTGTCTAATGATCACATTCATATTAGCCTCGATATATAGTGATGTTAGGGGAGGGGCGGGGCCCTTACTTTGTCTCTTGCCATTGTGCACGCTGCGTCGAGAGATGAAGCGGAAGGCATGGATGATGAGAGGGGCGTTGGATATATAATTAATGTGGGTGTATTAGCTATATATGTTAATCCTATATAGAGAGGTATAGATTGATCGATGTGGACATGGGAAAGAGGGTGAGACCTCCTTTGGATATATCGATTGATCGGTTTGTGTGGAAAACTATGAAAGACCTAGCTATATACACACATACATAGAGGAACATCGATCGTTGCGCATGCACGCGTGAGAGATAAAGAATGCCCGATGTGATGGAGAGGGGATGTGTGTGGTGTGTGCCTTCATGGGAGACCGACCTGAAGAAAAAGATTGCATGCGTCATGATGGATAATGCCGATTGGTAGTGTGTGTGCATGCATGCACGAGAGAAAGTTAGTGGTACAATTATAAAGAAAAGACTACTGTGTGGGTGTAAAAGAATAGGTGAGGTCATAATCAATGTAAAGTTGAATTCAAATATTTTAATAAGAGATCCTGATGTTTGAAATCCATGCATGCATGAATATAACGGAGATCTGCGCGGTGTGGTTTGGAAACGAGCATGTTGTAATGTATACACATTGAACAAGGTCAGACTGATTTGAATTTGAGATACCGATGGCAGACATCATTTGGCCACGTCGCATCCGTGCATGGACACACTATTCTAATTGGAGATGATGGGCGGCTTTCGCATCACATATCTATATCTATACCCCTATATATATATATTATATTTTATATTTTTTTATATTGTGTGCGGGTAACTTTAACTTTGAAAGATGGTCGTTGGATGAGGCGAATCCGATGGTCTAAAGATGGCAAATTTGAGCACTACTGGCCATTGGATATCATCTAGATTCCACCAGATTTCGCCACATGTATAATCTAGAAGACTCCATGGTTGAACTTAAGCATAATGCACAGACATCAAAATACAAGCACTTCTTATTTGTTCTAGAATCTTCCGTATCAGAATTGCCCAAATGTTTTTCTACATGATTTGCCATTATTTGTTTTTACTTTATGTCTTACGACGCACAATTCCCTGAATCTTAAAATAGATTAGATTTCTTATAAAAACTAGATGATTTTGAATGAAATGAACTATAAGAATTAAAAGAACATCTACATCATGCATATATGACTCAAAGCTTGCATGCTATAATGTGGTATTTATTCATAATTTGGTTACCAAATCTCATGCGTGCAATGCACGTGTACCTTACTCTAGTCTAAATGGTGTTTGTGTGTGTGTGTGTGTGTGTGTTGTGCGTGTTGAGGTGCAAATTGTCTTTTTTTTGGGTACACGTTAAGCTTGTTCTTCCGAAATTTCAAGCAGCGCCTTGTTATGCCGAAAATTCAAGCTAGCGTCTCGCTCATCGTCTTCTAAACTCCGCCTCTTCAACCCGCGCCTAGTTAGCCCGAAATACTTAAGATATATCTTTGTCTCGTTGTGCTCCGACAACTCCCTCCATCTCAACCCGCGCCTTGCTATTCCAAAATTACAACGCGCGCGAAAACTCCCACCTCCTGTGAAATCCCGACACGTGAAATGCCCGTGGTACCCTTGAACCGAAAGAACCGCCTCAAATCGGTGGGGGGTACTTTCATAACTTACCCCACATTTCGGACAAGCGTGTCTCTAAGCCATGGTTCCCCATTGCCATCCCATCCGCCCACCCATTCATACACCGAGGCCGTGAAAACCCGCGACGAAACCCCACACCCTGTTCCGTCCGCCACCCAGCCGGAGCCTCTTCCCCGACGATGTCGTCCACAGCAACACCTCGACGTCCCTCATCCACCGTACCGGATGAGGATCCGTTGTCGATCTCATCGTCCCGCCGGTTCAGCCACCCCGTCCTCCACCTCCAAGGAGCTGCCCCGACGTTCCCCTCGTCTTCGCACCACCTCCATTCCCACACCGTCGTCTTCACCTGCACCACGGAAGAGCATCATCATCACCGTTTCTCGGATGAAGCTGCGGCCTAATCGGCGCCACCAAAGAGGTTGTACACTAATCGCCGCATTTTCTTCTTGATTCGATCTCACGGTGCTGCCGGCGCTCGGTCCCGAGCCGACACGGCGCGGCTCCATCCACGGCGGCGCCGCCGGCCACTTCCTCCACGGCTTCGCTCCCTCGGCGGCGATGTCCACATCAGTAGGAGCTAATGTTGCTTTAGCTCTCGCTCGCGCTGTTGCTCTGCTCTTGCTCTCGGTCCCCTACCTGGTCTGCTCTTGCTCGCGCTACTCCTCTCGCTCTTGCTCTTGCTTGTGATGCTGCTTCAATTTAGCTACACTTCAGTCGACTGAATCGACTTTTGGGTCATCGATTTTTAGGGGTGGGGGGCTCACGGGGTGAAGGAAGAACCAGCCGCGGGGGGGGGCTCACGGAGAGGTACCCCACTATCTATCTTAGGGTTCAGGATGGGGCGGTGGTCACCGGCGGTGGCGGGCGTTAGCGGCGAGCGATGGCGTGGGGATCGCCGGAGAAAAGCTCGCACGGGGGCCTAGAGGATGGCAGGGCGGCGGACCGGCGGTGGGGAGTGTTTTTGGCGGGCGGGCGGCGCTTACCGCCCGGCATGGGCGGCGGGGCTGCTGTTTGGTCGGTGGTGGCTAGTGGCTCAGGGGGGTGGAGGTTGAAGATGAACCGCATGCCCTTGATTTTGTATCCAACGGCTGCAAAATCGATCGACCAGAGATGAAAAGTCACGACCGACATGTAGCCTCACCTTGCTAGTGTGTTCGGTTTGACAAGAAAATTCAGTTTCGACAACAAAATTCAGTTTCGACGATTAAGTTTAGTTTCGACGCTTAAGTTCGAGTTTGACAGCTTAAATTCAGTTTGGACAGTTAAGTTCAGAGATGAGCGGCTGATGTATTTTACATCTAGCACTTCGTGGTTATGTATTTTACGTCATGTATTGGAGATGCTATTAGAATTCCACTCAGGTTAACGTTGTTCGTTGTCTCTCTTGTCCTACTTCAGCCTCGGCATCGTACAAATCACCTGAGCTGCTCCAACAACGAAACCCTCCATCACAGCGGAGCAGTACCTCGGGCTCCATCTCCACACGCCTAAGATCTTCTTCTCCTCCTCCGATAGCCAAGTCAGCCGGAGCATCCTCACCGACCAACCCAATCACGCTGAGATCGACATGGCTTCGCCAAAGAGGTTGTACACTTGTTGCATCTCTTTTTTACTCTACATGTTATATATATTGTCCACTGAGCACTCGTAGTAACGGGAAATACGATTATTTTATCCTACTATATGACAAGCAGTGAGGTACCAGGCAACTTAGCTATCCGTGATGGACTCTCTTGAACGCCATCATTATTTATCTCTCGCTTGAGCTGTGCATTTGTCGATGGGCCCGGGAGTTGAGCTAGTATCGCAGTGGCCTGGGTCCAAAGTAATAGAAGTAGCACAAAAACATTTTTAGTGTAGGATTTTCCTTGCTCAAGCCTGCCTACTAGAATCACCAGTGCTTGAAAGGAAAAGTGAATGAAAAACATCAGAATTGGAAAGTTTCCTATGGTACTACTTTTCATGAATTTGGTGCAAAGGAATGGAGCAAAGGAAAACTGTAGGATTTGTTCCTTTAGTGTCTCCTTGAAAGAAAAACCGTAGGAATTCTAGTTTCCACTTCTCTTCCTTTTCATATTCCTATTCATCAAGCACAAGACTAAGAGATAGTAGCATAATAGCATTATAACCGTACATTTTCTTGTGGTTTGACTTAATCTCACCATGCTTTTTTGCATCCTGTGATCTTCCAATTGTTGTGAATCAAACACCCAGATTGGCAGAAATCCTGTGTTTTTAAATTCTCTGTTTTGCACGTGCATTCCTATCCTATTCTGTCTATTTCCTATCCCTGCATTGTTAGAATCCTCAAATTCAAACAAGCCCTTACTCAATTACTTCTGTTACAGATATGTGTCAAAGAAAACCTTGTGTGGTTTGTCCTGCTCCTGCGGCGTTGTGTTCCACCCCAGCTCAGCTGCTCCAACGACGGAAGGGTTCACCACAGCAGGGATCCGCTCTCCGTATCTTTCGCGCCTCGATCTTCTTCCCCGCCGCCGCAGCCACGGCAATCGCATTACCATCATCAATCGAGCAGATGACCTTGAGGACTACACGGTCCGCAAGAGAGGTCGCACTCTTCGTGTCCGCTTCGTTATGCGCCGCTTAATATGATGACATGCTACATTATCGTCGTGTTCACCTATTAGACTCGAGTCGAGGTCCAAA
Source organism: Aegilops longissima (assembly GCA_021605205.1). Taxonomy (NCBI): domain Eukaryota; kingdom Viridiplantae; phylum Streptophyta; class Magnoliopsida; order Poales; family Poaceae; genus Aegilops; species Aegilops longissima. Next base: position 453,517,884 of record CM038677.1, on the reverse strand, counting down.
CTAATGCTGAAACTTGAGTTTTAAATGGTTGTGGGGTACATATTAGGGCAGCAATTAGTACTATCTGTCTACTATCCGGTTAATCTCCGTGTCTACTATGAGTTTCATGTTGGGTGCAAACAAACATTAAAGGAGCCATTATCTGTATTTTTAACTAAAGCTATTATCTTTTGCTATCATTGGTTTTGGGTCTATCCACAGTTTGCTACCATCACTCTGGATTTGTGCATGCACTCCTTACATAATCTCACTATGTTTTATTCCTATGCATGCCAGTTATTGTACACAATGGAACTGATCATGTAGAGAAAAAGAGACGAGCCTTGCGTGGCAATAAAATTTCATGCAGACGTCGTTCCATGGTGGGCGCAAAGGCAGCCCCCCTCCACCCATTTTGGATCGTAATCAAGAGGAAGATAACTGTTCTGAGGGGGATTCAGAAGGAGAAGACCACTCCTATTTACCTCATGAGGTCTTCGCTCTAACTTGGCATGCTGATGTTGGTAATATCATGCATATGGTGCCTTGCATTGCTTACTGTATACATTAAAGATGTCATCTACTTAGTTTAGACATGATTTGTGTCAATGCCATATGTTTAGTTTCTTTATCGTATATGTGAATCATGCAATGCCATCTTGTCTAGCCAGGCATCATATATGTGAATTTTGCAATGCCACCCTGGTTAGCTAGTCATCTTATATATGAATTATATCATGCCATCATTTTTTTATTACGTGTTAAATTTGTCAACACTTTTAGTACATTCAATTACTCTTCCTGTGCATCAGCCATTCGACACGGTCATGGAAAAATCTGGAGTGGAAGCAAGGTCTTGAGCGCATAATGCTATCTCGACGAAGCGCATGTCTTGTTGGTTACTTGATAGCTCCTCGGAGGAGGATTCGAGACAGATGACCAGTCATATCCCCCCCCCCCAAGGTGCATGACCTAACTTGGCAGGGTTATGTTGCTCATATCATGCGTATGGTATCTTGCATTGCTATGTCATTTTCTTAGTTTAGACATGCTTTGTGTGAATGCCACTGCTTAGTGTCTAATTACCATATATGTGAATTATGCAATGCCATCTTGTTGCAAGACATTATATATGTGAATTATGCAATGTTATCTTGTTGCAAGGCATTATGTATGTGAATTATGCAATGCCATGTTGTTTAGGCAAGCATCATATATGTGAATTATATCATGCCGTCCTTTTTTGTATTTCTCATTGCTTTTATCGACAATGTTTGTATATTCAACTGCTCTTCCTATGCATCAGCCATTTGAATTGGTGATGGAGAAATCTGAGTGAAAACAAGGTCTTGAGCGAGACAATGCTACTCTTTGAAGCAGATATCTTGCTGTTTCAGATAGCTCTTCGAGGAGGATTCAGAGGCGATGACCAGTCCTATTATCCCCGAGGTGTATGCTCAAACTTGGCAGGGTTATATTACTCATATAATGCATATGTTGTATTGCAATGCTTAGTTTTTACATCGTATACACAATATTGAATGCCATCTCCTTAGTTGACACATCATATATGCGATTGCCCTCTGCTGACTTCCTTAGTATATAAATCATATATTTGAATTATATCATGCCATGATGTTTACATAGACAGCATGCATCTGAATTATGGCATGCCAACCCATTTTCTAAAGACATAATATAGTTATATCATCTCATCCTGTTTACATAGTCATCCTATTTTGAATTATGTCATTCTATCCATGAATAATATCATGCCATCATGTTTCAATCGACAGCATGTTTGTGATTTATGGCATGCCAACCACTTTAATAGACACATCGTATAGCTATATCATGTCATCTTGTTTACATAGTCATCGTATTTTGAAGTATGTCATTCTATCCTGTTTAGTTAGCCATCATACATGTGAAATTGTGTCATGCTATCCTATTTAATTAGCCATCATATATGTGAAATTATGTCCTGCTATTCTGTTTGGTTAGACAACATAAATGTGAATTATTTCATGCCCTGTTTTCTTCCCTACTATCCATTGCACCTGTCTATCTTACAATGTCTATACATTCAATTACTTTTCTTGTTTATCAGCCATTTCAATTGGAGGGGGTGATGGCAGTATCTATGGGAGTAAAAACACGGTCTTGAAAAAGATCGTGCTACATCGATGCAGATAGAACCACGGTTGTACTTGCCCAAGAACCAGCCCCACCACACATAACCCACACTCATGCAGATTGTACCCTACCCAGCTTGGACAGAGAACCAGCTACACCCCTTCTAACCCCAACCCCAGCAGATAGACACCCGGTTCCGTTGACACAAGACCGTCTCCACCACAGAGCACCCAAACACGAGCAGTTAGTAAGGCAACTGCAGTGCCCAAATCACGAGGACCACCACTCCAAACTCAAGTCAACGCTTAAAGCGTAAGAAGAATTGTTCTCGTGTCAGGTTCCGTAGCTATGGTTCATACTACTTTGCTCTTGCATCACTCAGTATTCTCGATACCAACTAATTTCAAATTTGAGGATGCAATTGAAACTCCAATGGCGCAATGTATGTTTTAAACCTGTTTCTTCAATGTGTTTGGCTGTTTGCTGTTGTAACTTGCTCTATGTTGATTTCAGTTTCAATTGAATAAACAGTTATGTTCTCATGCCATGCACATTACAAGTGTTGTTATTGCTGTGTAGTTTCCCACACTTATATTCTGTCTATGCTGCTTTGTCTTAAATAGATATGATTCAAACTGTATCTATCTTGATTTGGCAACATAAACTAGAATGATATAGACCATACAGTGACCATACTACATAGATATATGTTTGTTTCATGTTGTTATCCTGTCCACCTTACTACCGAACTGGTTTACCAAAATGAGTTTCATATACTACATTGTAAACCTGAGATGTGTTTGTTTGTTTCTCTTTAGAACGCGGATAAAATATTGGAGAAGAGTACCTGTTATGAAATGGTAAAGGAAGAAATGCAGATAAGGTTCAAGATAGTGAGACATCCTGTTGGTCTCCAAGAAAGCTGATAAAAACTATATTGAAGACACCGAGACAACCCCAAAGTCCTGTCTTGATGTAGTGTTCGAGTTCTTGGCTACCACCTTCTGGCACCAGCTCTTGAACTCGTTGCTGAATCAGTTCGGCTTCTTGAGTCTCAACTTCAAGTTGAAAGACATCGATCAGATGTTATGCGACAGGAGGCCGAAGGACTGAGGAAGTCCCTGCAGAATTCAGATGCATACTTTCTGGTGCAACAACAAGCGTTGGAGGACTTAAGCGCCAAACAAGAGAATGTTAATAAGCTTGCTAAGCATCTTGCCAGCATTATGGGTACCCAGGATATTGTTTCTTGAGCTCTTCTGAAGTGGTTTCAGTTCTGGACTTGTTTTGCTGCGGCGTTTATATGCTGATGTGTTCCCTATATTTGCACTAGTGCCGAACTTTGATGCCCAGTGGATGTAATATGTGTAATAGCCGTGATAGCCTAGTGTAAGTTGCTTGCTTATTTATTTCCTTTTTGTCTTGTTTATTTGTTTGCTTGTAGTTAGTGGAGTTCTTTTTCTGCGGTTTGCTAGTGGCTGCAATAACCTATTTTTTAAACTAGGCCACAATAACCATGGGCTAATATTTACTGTATGGACACTGGGCCTCCTACGGGCCGTAGAAACAGTGGGCCTTCTACGGGCCGTATAAACAGTGGGCCTTCTACGGGCCGTAGAAACAGTGGGCCTTCTACGGGCCATAGAAACAATGGGCCTTCTACGGGCTGTAGAAACAATGGGCCTTCTACGGGCCATAGAAACAATGGGCCTTCTATGGGTCGTATCATCAATGGGCCTTATACGGGCCGTATGATCGATTGGCCAAACATGGGCCAAACAGACCGCATTCTGGCCGTAAACTGGCTAGAGTTGGAATCATCCATTCATGGGCCGACCATAACGGGACATCGTTAATAGGCCGTATTTGATGATGCTATGAAAACGGCCCAACGTATTAACGGACCACAAACGGGCCGACTGTAACCACAGGCTGAATTTGGCCCACAAGCGTAAAATGACGATAACAGCCGTAAGTAAACGAATCTTTGGAAAATAGCCCAAGAATAAATGGGCTCTGAGAAGGCCGAAACATAACATGGGCTGGAAACGGCCCAACGGAATAACGTGCCGTTAATGGGTATAAAGTGATACACTGATCTTTACGGGCCAGTTTCACCATGGGCCGTTAATGGGTGTAAAGTGATACACTGTTCATTACGGGCCAGTTTCACCACGGCCCGTTAATAGGCCAAGAGTTACATAGGGCCTCATATGGGCCGAAAGACGTCATGGGCCATACATGGGCCAGAAGTGAAAATGGGTTGGAATCATATTGGATGGCCCAGATAAAGCTACTGGGCCTAATTCGAATAGGGCGTAACGGGCCTTGGGTTAGCCGGCTGTAAATGGGCTATATGCGAACATGCCATTAACAGGCTTTCCATGGGCCGGCCTTTTCACAGGAATGGGCCTCTGTTAATGTGCCACGGTCGACGTATCATAGGCGCCTTCGTCCAATGAGTGGATGACATCTATCCCAAATGATGAGCCGACATCGTGTTTCCTCCAGCCAATGATGATTTTACACGTGGAAAATCCCCATTGGTTGGGGTTGTTAACGGTTATCGGATCCAAAACCCGCCCGGTAGCTTAACGGCGTTCGTTACGGTGGATGCCACGTGTCGGTCACCCTTGACGAAAGCACTTCTGTGACGCGCGATTTATCCTCATGGAAGTGGACAGTTCCGTGATGATAATTTTTGTAATGTCATGGAACACTTCTACGACAACACAGGTATGACTATCTTGATTCTGCCATAAATTTGTCATGGATGTACATGCATGACAAAAAACCCGACCTACTGTGACAAACACGTATCATCACGGAAGTGTATTTTTTTTGTAGTGTATGGAGCTGGAGGTCTTCAGGTGCAAGGGGATGGTGGAGCGTGGACTCAACGTCAATCACCTCATGATCACGGACCTCTCTCGTGATCTCAAGGTGGATGACAAGCCCATGAAGGACATCATCTTCACCCTCAACGAGCAAATCAACTTCCTCCAAAGCCAGACCTATGATCTCCAAAACCATGTCTTTGAATATGAGGCGAGGTTTAAAGGTATGAGTTTGGCTGCTAGTTGCAGGACCCATGAGAGTCACTCCTCCTCTTATGATCGTGGACCACTGCCATGGAAATCCGAGGACAAGATCTCTTCTTCATCACCACCACCTTCTTCTTCGTCACCAAAGGAGAACTAAGTATCGGGTATGGGCACTCCCCTTGGCTTCTGCCAAGCTTGGGGGAGGCGCCCTGGTATCGTATCATCCCATTATATTTTTACCTTTACTTAATTTAGGTTAATCTTTTGCTTTAGAAGAATAAAAGTTTAGTTCGATCCTTTCTTCTTTGAGAGTTTGCTTAGTGATCTATCCTTGTAATCGTGTGCAAGTTATATAATAAAGTTTGAGTTTGAGTTTTTGCTTTCTTTACTTTCATGTTGCAAATAAAAGAAAAGAGATAAGAAAGAAAAAGAGAAAGGAATTAAATAAAAGAAAGGAAATAAATCAAGAAGATCATATACTAATCTTATGGTAGGTGATGACACCACATAAGGAAAAGTATAAGTAGAAAATTTTATTAGAGATTGACAAACATAAATTAGTCAATGATGCAACTCATGAAAGAATTAATAGGGGAAGAGAAGATTCACATATAAATATACTATCCTAGAAATATTTTGTGATTGTGAGCCCTCATCAAAATATTATATGCCAAAATTGTTGACGTTGGACAAGGAAGACAACTTAATGGTTTATGTTTGTTTATATTCACATAGAAGTCATATTGTCATAGATCCTTCAACATGTGGTGCTTTCCCCCTATCTTTGCTAGCCAAAAATTCTGCACTAAGTAGAGATACTACTTGTGCATCCAAAAACTCTTAAACCCAAATCTTGTTTTCAAGTGTCCACCATACCTACCTAGGGATTGAGTAAGATACCTCAAATAAGTTGTCATCGGTGCAAAAAGGCAATAAAAATTGCTTCTAAATGTGTGAGATCATTTAGTGTAATAGAAAATTGAGCGTTGCACGAACTTGTGATAGTGAAGAATAAAAGCAACAGAATGCATAATAAAGGTCGCTATCACAAGGGGCAATGCAACATGGCGTTCTTTTGCACTAAGGGGTTGAGCATACATACAAATAAGCTCATGGAAACCTCTGCTTCCCACTGCGAAGGGAATATCTTTTACTTTTATGTATTTACTTTTATGCAAAGAGTCAAAGTTTTCCTTCTATTCCTTTTTATTTTATCCTTTGGCAAGCATCATGTGGTGAGGAAAGATCTAGGCACATATGTCTAGTTGAATATACTCCCTCCGTTCCTAAATATTTGTCTTTCTAGAGATTTCTTATGGTCACCACATACGGATGTATATAGACATATTTTAGAGTGTAGATTCACTCATTTTGTTCCGTATGTAGTCACCATTTGAAACCTCTAGAAAGATAAATATTTAGGAACTGAGGGAGTAGATAGCATGAGTTATTATTGTTGACATCACCCTTGAGGTGAATACGTTGGGACGCGAAACTATAAGCCCCTATCTTTCTGTGTGTATGGTTGAAACATTTTGCTCATGTGTACGCGGTGAGTGTTAGCAATCATAGAAGACTATATGATGTTTGAGTATGTGGACTTGCCTAAAGGCTCCGATACGTGACCCTTCTTGAAAAAATGATGAATTGTAGTTGCAAAGTTGACTGAGAACATAGTTTGTTGGTTTTAATAGAGTTTTTGCTTTATACTTCGATTGTGTGATGAATTTTCACTTATTCATGAGAAGTCTATGATAAAATTCTTATGTTTAATTCTGTTGCTGTTATAATAATGAACATAATGCTTCTATGTCCGTATTTTGTTTTTATTGACACCTCTCTCTCAAAGCATGTGGACATGTTTTTCGATTTCGGTTTTCGCTTGAGGACAAGCGAGGTCTAAGCTTGGCGGAGTTGATACGTCCATTTTGCATCATGTTTTCTTACTGTTATTTATAAAGTTTTTATCCATAATAATGCTTTTTGGAGTAATTCTAATGTCTTTTCTCTCATAATATGCAACATATACACAAAGAGGGAGAATTTCGGCAGCTGGAAATCTAGACCTGGAAAAGCTACGTCAGGCTACCTATTCTGCACAACTCCAAATGAATTGAAACTTCACAAGGAATTTTTATGGAATTTTTGAGGAATATTGGAGCAAATAACTACCAGAGGGGGCCCACCAGGTGGGCACAACCCACTTGGGGGCGCCAGGGAGCCCAGGCGCGCCCTTGTGGGTTGTGCTCATCCAGGGCCACCTCCGATGCCCCTCTTCTGGTATATAGGTCATTTTGACCTAGGAAAAAAATAAGGAAAGGACTTTCGGGATGGAGCGCCGCCGTCTCGAGGCGGAACTTGGGCAGGAGCACTTTTGCCCTCCGGCAGAGCAATTCCGCCAGGGGAACTTCCCTCCTGGAGGGGGAAATCATCATCATCATCATCACCAACAACTCTCCCATATTGGGGAGGGAAATCTCCATCAACATCTTCAACAACACCATCTCATCTCAAACCCTAGTTCATCTCTTGTGTTGAATCTTGTTACCGGAACTATAGATTGGTGCTTGTGGGTGACTAGTAGTGTTGATTACATCTTGTAGTTGATTACTATATGGTTTATTTGGTGGAAGGTTATATGTTCAGATCCAATATGCTATTTAATACTCCTCTGATCTTGAGCATGATTATTATTTCTGAGTAGTTACTTTTGTTCTTGAGGTCACGGGAGAAATCATGTTGCAAGTAATCATGTGAACTTGATATGTGTTCAATATTTTGATAGTATGTATGTTGTGATTCCCTTAGTGGTGTCATGTGAATGTCGACTACATGAAACTTCACCATATTCGGGCCTAAGGGAATGCATTGTGGAGTAGAAATTAGATGATGTGTTGCGAGAGTGACAGGAGCTTAAACCCCAGTTTATGCGCTATTCCGTAAGGGACCGATTGGATCCAAAAGTTTAATGCTATGGTTAGAATTTATTCTTAATACTTTTCTCGTAGTTGCGGATGCTTGGGGGAGGGTTAATCATAAGTAGGAGGTTTGTTCAAGTAAGAACAACACCTAAGTACCAGTCCACCCACATATCAAATTATCAAAGTAGCGAACAAAAATCGAACCAACATGATGAAAGTGGCTAGATGAAATTCCAGTGTGCCCTCAAGAACGTTTTGCTTATCATAAGAGACCGTTTTGGCCTGTTCTTTGCCTCAAAAGGATTGGGCTACCTTGCTGCACTTTTGTTACTACTATCATTACTTGCTCGTTACAAGTTATCTGCTATCAAACTACTCCACTACTTACAATTTCAGCACTTGCAGACATTACCTTACTGAAAACCACTTGTCATTTACTTCTGCTCCTCGTTGGGTTCAACACACTTACTTATCGAAAAGAGCTACAATTGATCCTCTATAATTGTGGGTCATCAGGCCGAACCTGGGTAAAACTCGCGTCTCTCGATTTTGACCAACCCTGTTCAAGCTACTGCCTAGTTGTGACGTGATGGCCTCATGACTAAGTCCTTGTTCTAGGACATCTGTCGTGATTAAACCACAACAGCCTAGCATGGACAAGAACGATGAACATTGGAGCATGATCAAGCATGGAGATAAAGGCACATGTGAAGGGAACAAGAACGAAGTTTCCAGTGAAGACTTCCGCACTTTGAAGCCACCATGATGACATACAAGAAGATGGACGGAATATACAGGATGCCCATTCATAAAATTCGTCCATAGCTTATTATAGATGCTGCACCACCTTATTTTTGGGTCACACCCATGTAATTTCAAAATGCCTCTTATTAGACTGTTTTTAGAGTCCGTATTATAGGGGAAACGACTTAGGGGGTGTGTCGGTGTCAAAACCGGCGGATCTCGGGTAGGGGGTCCCGAACTATGCGTCTAGGCGGATGGTAACAGGAAACAAGGGACACGATGTTTTTACCCAGGTTCGGGCCCTCTCGATTAATATTGATGATATGGGTAGTACAAGAGTGGATCTACCACGAAATCAGAGAGGCTAAACCCTAGAAGCTAGCCTATGGTATGATTGTTGTTCGTCCTACGGACTAGAACCCTACTCCTGCTTGATTAATATCTACATATCCGTATCGCCAAGCTTGCCTTCCACGCCAAGGAAAGTCCCATCCGGACACGGGACGAAGTCTTCAATCTTGTATCTTCATAATCCAGGAGTCCGGCCAACGGTGATAGTTCGGCTATCCGGACACCCCTAATCCAGACTCCTCAAGAGCCCCGAACCAGGCTTCAATGGCGATGAGTCCGGCGCATAGATTGTCTTCGGCATTGCGAGGCGGGTTCTTCTCCAAATTCCATATACTTGTCGAATAGTGTCCGGCTGCTGATAAATGTTGCGCTGCTTAGCTTCCACACCCAAAAATGGCCATCTTCCACGTGTTAAATGAATGCGAAAAGCCAGGGTATTTTTACACTTATCCCCTTAGCTGCGCAAATGAGCTGTCTATAAAAGGGACGAGGATCTAGATCTGAGTCACACCATCCCTCCATGAGCCATCGGAGCGCCTCGACAAAAAATCCATTCCATCATGGGCAGTCAACGCGGCTCCTCCTCTCGCGCTCCCAGCCCTTAGACTGGAAATTGGGAGAGATGCTCAGTCCCGCATAGCGAGCTAGTGACACTCCAAACCAAGGGATTTCTTCCCCTGGCCTTCATGGTTCCGGTCCGTGCCAGACTCGCCACCTATAAGGGCGGAAAGCAAGCGGAGAGTGTCCCCGATCCCTCCAAAGGAGAGCAGGTATGCTTTGTCTCTTATCTAGTAAGAGGACTCGGATTTCCAATTCATCCGTTTCTCCGGGGGCTCTTGGAGTTCTATGGCCTCCAGTTGCACCACCTTACGCCTGCCTCCATTTTGCACATCGCGGGCTTCGTGGCCCTTTGCGAACTGTTCTTGGGCGTCGAGGCTTATTTTGCGCTGTGGAAGAGATTATTCTGCCTTGTACCCCATTCTCATGAGGGGTCAATATATCAAGTGGGCGGAGCCGAGCTATGGCGCATAGCCGGGATCGGATATTTATCCGGAACCCCGAAGAAGGCGTCCGAAGACTGGCCTTCGGAATGGTTTTATATAGAAGACATCCCACTGCCGGATCCTATTCGGATCGGTCTCTCGGAGTTCAGCAATGCTCCTTTGAAGAAACGCCTGAGTTGGCGCTCGCGGAGCTCCCAGAGGGAAGGCGACAGGGACGTCCTTTACCTGATGAGCCGAATAAGATTGTTAGCTCATTCCGGACTGACCATGATCGGTGTCATGGCCACATGTATTATGCGGGGGGTGCAGCCGCTCCACTATAGGGGCCACCCCATGTGGGATTTCAACGGGGAAGATGATGCCACCCGTCATGGCCGTAAGGGGCCGGGATCGGTCACCGATCTGGTGAAGATCTTGTCCGCGTTGTACAAGGGAGAAGGGGAGGATTTTCTCCGCGTCAGTCCATTGAACGGATTTTCTTTGAACAATCCTCGAAGCTGGGTAAGCGGATATTTCTTTTTTGCACATCTGATCCGTATTCCCATGGTTAGGTATCTCATTTTGTGATTTTGACGCAGGAACTGCGCCAGGCCATAAAGACATAAACAACCCGCTTCCACAACCCGAGGATCCGAACGGCTCCTCGATCCGCCTCCCAAGAGGATCCGGACATATTGGTGGAGCTGATTGACGGGTATTTCACCAACCGAGCATCGATAATGCCTTGGTTGCCATTACGGCCGATTACCCCGAATACTTCCAGCCTCACAGTAATCGAGACCGAGGTCCCAATACTCGATAATGACCCATCCGTGCTTATTTTTGATCACCGATACCAATGGTGTTTCGCAGAGGGTGCCTTCGAGGCAGAGGCCGAGCTCAGCGCGGCTAGCCAACAAGGCAGCACGGCCCGCTGGCTAAAAAGAAGTGTGGTCCGGATTGAAACACCGCCGCAACGGTATGGCGCGTCACCATATTCCTGTGATTGATTCCCGGAAGGCGATTAACGCTGGTGCTCTTTTCAGAAAAAGAGCCGCGGACCGTGTCCGAGAGGTTGCCAATCGAGCCTCCGCCAGCCAGTGCTCCAAAGCCGGGTCCAAGCGGAGGCGAGCATGAGGCGTCGGCGGGACGCCCTCCGGCGAGAGGATGCCGACATATTCTCCGCCACCAACTTCGAGGTGGAGAGCGCCAGGAATCACAAAGCGCCACGACAGTTCTTTGTGACGACATGTTTCTCCCAAGAGGCATTGAATGCCTTCAATTGGAGATGCGCACTCCGCGCCACTCAAGATGGTCTAGCCAGAGCCACGGAGCAGTATGTAAAGGACATACGGTGAGGAAATTTGACGATTATATATGCCAAGAGCCCCCGAGACTTAAAATAGTTAGAATAACTGATTTAAGGATCATTTGTTATGCAGATCTTACAAAAAGAATACCCGACTGTCCTGTGAGCTTGAAGAATGCAAGGCCCAACTTGAGGTCAAGACTAGCCGCCATGTGGGGAGCCACAGAGACCCCTCCGTAATATATGCTTCAAAAGATAGGTAGTTTGTGAAGTGCGGCGTGTGTAAATCGACAATAATATTGCATATGGTGCCGGACTAGATCCAGACTAGCAACAACTCTTGCGCCGGTTGAAGGCCGGCGAGAATGTGCTAACAAGGGTGAGGCAAGAGAAAAATAATCTCAGATGCCAACACCCAGCTGGGTGAGGAACTAAAGGATGTTCGTGCTCAATTGTCCCGACTCCGTGAAGGAGAATCGGCGACTTCGCCGTGGCATTTATAGTAAGTGCTTGAGCGAACTTTGAAAAGAGTTCGCAAGGAAGTCAATTAACAGAGTTATGTCTCAGAGGTATGCTCACGGGTCGCCCCGCAGAGAAATGCCCAGTTCTACGGGTGACCTTCTTCCCGAGCTATTGCAACTGCATGAACGAAGTTCGACAGTGATGAAAGGCGCTGCCCAGTGCCTTGTGGCCATCTATCTCCCTTCCCAAGGCCTTGGAGAGCTTGCAGAGAAGCTTCAGGAGCACGACGGCGCTCCGACTATGGAAGATATCGGCTGTCGTCAAGGCGCCAGGAGGCCTGGGCCATGGTGAAGACGCTGTACACGGTTATGACCCAAACCACATGGCCGAGGTCGGACTCAGGGCCCGACGGGAAGGAGATCCTGTGAGCTTAGTGTACGACCAAGTAGAGTTGGCCGCAAAGTATTCCCAGCAGGATTGTAAACTAGACAACCTATTAGATGGCATTGAAGAGGAATACAATCAGTCAATTTGACTATGTAATTTAAAATGACATGTAAAATGCCTTCTAGCCGGATTGTAGATCGCTTGTCGAGCGGACCTTTTCGCTTCAACCTCGGGACCCAATAGTCCGGAGTGTGTCCGAATACCTCGCGGTTATGTAAAAACTGGGGCATGCGTGGAGACCAAAGCGTAGGGGTCATGAGTGCTTTATCGCATAAGTGCAAAACTAGTTATGTTATATTACATGGTTAGTAAGAAACATCTTCCGGGAGAATAGTTCCGTTAGGGGTTCCTTTCTCGAGGCATGCCCTAAAGTGCATGTCCGACTGCGAAAAAGGTAAAGCATCCGGGGCAGATAAATGAAAAATAAAAATCGCTTTTTCGCTCACCGACCAATATTCCCTTAAGAACGCTAGCTTTCGCTTCACCCAGGCTCGAGGTACACGCCCAAATTGACCCGAGGTAACAATCGCAGAGGTGCTCCTTTACCACCTAGCCGAACAATCGGGAACGAGGGGTAAGCACAGAGCCGTGCAACCCAGCTTGGCCAAAACTTAAGTCATATCGATGCATATAATGGTGAATAAAAGGTACATGCGAAGTGTGACACATGTGTTGGGCATAAAGTCAGATAAACAAGCTTCGTTAAAGAAGCCCCTCAGTACACCGAGCGCGGATAGCGCGTCAAGTGTGCGAACAATGCACAAACGAGCCTTTAACGGCTTCGGAAAAAGGAGGAAGAAGGAGAGAAATAAAAGACAGCTTAAAGTATAAAATATAGACGGAGGAAGGAGACGAACTCGTAATCCGCGCTAGGCGAGGATCTTCGGAGACGGGCTGCGCTCCATGGGTTCGCTCGAGTCGGTTATCCGATGCGTTTCAGACGTTACGCCCGCCGGTCGACTTGGTCGATGATGAAGGGACCCTCCCATTTGGGCTTGAGTTTGTCCTTTTTCTTGTCCGGCAGCGAGAACTAGTTCGCCAACATTGTAAGCTTTGGCCCGCATTTCCCTGCTTTGATATCTTCGAGCCTGCTATTGATAGAATGCGGAACGAGCTTTTGCCACGTCGCGCTCCTCCTCCAAGGCGTCCACACTGTCCTGCCGATCGAGCTTGGCTTCTCTTTCTTCGTATATGCGCACGCGAGGTGAGTCATGAATTATGCCGCAGGCAAAACTGCCTCTGCGCCAGATACCATAAAAATGGTGTGAATCCGTAGTGCGATTCGGCGTGGTCTCGCAGCCCCAGAGTACGGAGTCGAAGCCTCTACCCAAAGGCGTGTTAGATTCCTTGAGGGACCGCACTAGTATGGGTTTAATTCCGCCATGATTAGACCGCTTGCTCGCCGACTTGACCGTTAGTTTGGGGGTGATACACTAAAGCGTAGTCGAGCTTGATGCCCATGTTTTTGCACCAGAGTTTGACTTCGCCGGCCATGAAGTTCGTGCCGCTATCAATGATGATGCTATGGGGACGCCAGAACGGTGTACTACCCCGATATGAAGTCTATCACCGGTCCGGATTCGCCGCCTTTACTGTGCTTGGCCTCTATCCATTTGGTGAATTTATCCACCATGACCAATAGGTATTTTTGCTTGTGGGTTCCTCCTTTAAGGCGCCCAACCATGTCAAGCCTCCGCACTGCCAAGGGCCGGTGATGGGTATAGTTTTGAGGGCGGTGGGTGGCATGTGGCATTGATTAGCAAAGAGCCGGCAACCGACGATCGTTGGACTAAGTCCCGAGATCCGCCCGGCCGTCGGCCAATAAAATCCTGTACGGAAGGCCTTGCCTACAAGGGCCCGGGCTGCAAGATGGTGCCCACCGAGTCCAACATGAATTTCAGCCAGAGATTCCGCCTTCCTCTTCAAGATACACCTTTGAAGGACTCCGTTGTGCTTTTCTTATAAAGCTCTCCTCGTGGACCTTATAGGCTTTAGACCACCGCACTATGCAGCGGGCCTCGCTTTTGGTCCTCGGAAGTTCCTGCCTAGTTAGGTAGGCTAGGAATGGTTCTGTCCACGGGCGATGACTGCCATTATTGCGTGGGCTGACGGTGTTATTTCGCTGGACCACCAACTATGTCGGAATGTTCGTGTGGGGGCAGTGTGGTTGGGTCCGGTTGTTATTTCCTGACTCTCCTCCCATAGTACGGATGGCTTGAAAAGCCTCTAGGAAGATGTTGGGGGGGCGGCATCGCGCTTGCGCCAATGCGTGCTAACATGTCTCGCTGCCCGTTGTTATCCTGTGCTATATGGTGAAATTCGAGCCCTCAAACCGAGCTGACATTTTTAGGACGACATTGCGATAAGCTGCCATTTTCGGATCCTTGGCATCAATGTCCCCATTTATTTGGGATATTGTGAGGTTCAATCCTCGCAAGACCTCTAGGCGTTGAATGCCCATGGAGACCGCCATCCCGAGACCATGTAGAAGGGCCTCAGATTCGCCGCGTTGTTGGAGTCCGTACATTATTTGAAGTACGATTGACTGTATCTCCGGTTGGGGACGCTGAACGACGCCAGCCCCCAGGCCGCCAACATTTTGGAGCCGTCAAGTGCATGATCCAGTTGAATATGCGCCGTACTTTTTAGGGAGTTCGCTTCACCATTCGGCGATGAAGTCAGCCAAAACTTGCGACTTAATAGCTCGTCGTGGCTTGTAGGTTATGTCAAACGAGAGGAGCTCAATGGCCCATTTAGCAATCCGGCCCGTTGCGTCGCGGTTGTTTATAATGTCATTAAGAGGTACTTCAGAGGCTACTGTTATCGAACACTCTTGAAAGTAGTTTCGCAGCTTCCGGGATGCCATGAACACCGCATATGCTATATTTTGATAACGCGGGTACCGTGACTTGCATGGAGTTAGGACAGTGGACACGTAATAAACTGGTTTTTGGAGAGGGAACTTGTGTCCGTCAGTTTCTCGTTCGACAACGAGCACCGCGCTTACAACTTGATGGGTTGCTGCGATGTATAATAGCATTGGTTCGCCCATGTTGGGCGCGGCCAGGATCGGATTTGTTGCCAATATGGCTTTGATTTCTTCGAGTCCGGTCGTGGCAGCATCCGTCCACTCGAAGTGTTCGGTGCGCCGGAGGAGGCGATAAAGGGGCAATGCCTTTTCTCCTAAGCGGGAGATAAAGCGGCTTAGAGCCGCCACGCATCCAGTCAATTTTTGTATTTATTTGAGGTCTTTGGGGATATCCAATTGTGACAGAGCTCGGATCTTGGCTGGGTTTGCTTCAATTCCTCTACCGGATACAATGAAGCCCAAGAGCTTTCCGGCTGGTACGCCGAAAATGCATTTTTCCGGTTGAGCTTGATGTCATATGTTCGGAGATTATCGAATGTGAGCCTCAAGTCTTCGACTAGGGTTTCGACATGCTTGGATTTGACGCACCACATCGCTCACGATGCCTCCACCGCTTTGCCGATCTGGTTTGCCGACATGTCCAATCATGCGCCGATATGTTGCGCCGGCATTTTTGAGCCCAAAGGGCATTGTGTTGAAGCGTAATGGGCCGATGGAGTGATGAATGCCGCAGGGCTTGGTCTGGCTCTGCCATCTTAATTTGGTGGTAGCCGAGTATCGCCGAGGAAACACAATGAATTGTGTCCTGCGGTAGCGCCGATAATTTGATCGATGCGGGGAGGGGAAGGGATTCTTTGGGCAAGCCTTGCTAAGGTCCTTAAAATCGACACATAGGCGCCAGGATTTGTCCTTCTTGGTACCATTACCAGTGTTTGCTAGCCACCCGGATGTTTAAAGTCTCGATGAATCCGCCTCCAAGAGTTTGGCTAGCTCCTCTCCCATGGCCTGTCTCTTGGGTTCGAGAAACACCAAGAGCTTGTTTGACGGCTTGAACCTTTTAGGATATTTAGGCTGTGCTCGCCAGCCATGGGATCCCCGGCATGTCTCGAAGGGTGCCGTGCAAAATGTCCCTATTTTCGCAGAGGAATTCTCATAATGCGCGCCCACATCGGTTTAATTATGCCCGATGGAGGCCGCTTTTGTAGGGTCCGTTGGATGGACTTGGAATTTGACTATTTCGCCTCGCGGTTTAAAAGAGGTGGACTTGGATCTCTTATCGAGTATCACATCGCCTTGTTCACCGTGGAGCGCAGATGCGGTGAGTTCCTCCGCCGCTAGGGTTTTGATAGTGCCTCAAGGGCAAGTGCGGTTGTTTTATTTTCGCCATGAGCGCTATGTCCGGTCACTAGCGAGAGTGATAATTCCGCTGGTCCGGCATTTTGAGCTTCATGTACCCGTAATGGGGTATTTTTAAAAATTGTGAATGCATCTCGCCCTAATAGAGCGTGGTATCCGCTGCTGAACGGGCCACTTGGAATGTGACCTCCTCGACCTATAATTGTCCAAATGTGTCAACACCACATCCACCGTGATCTTTCCTCAGAAGCATGCTTCCCGATCGGGATTATTCCTCTAAAGGTTGTGTTGCTTTGCTCAATGCGGCTCCAGCTATTTCCATTTTTCAAGGGTTTCTCAGAGATGAGGTTTAATCACCGCCGCCCCATGAGTACCTTGGTAAGGCGAAAGTCGCCCACTATTGGACCGAGGACCAATGCGGCTGGTGCTCGGGCTGTTCGAATTTAGGTTCGCCACGGGCATCAAAGGTAATAGCCGTGTCACCCATGGATTTATTGTAGCTATCCGTAGACTTCGCAAGGCTGCGGAGTGTTCGCTTCACATATTATTTGATGCGAAAGTCTCAAGACTCGTTAATACCATACTTGGTATTGCTGGGCTGGTGCTCGAGCTAAAAGCTCTTCGCCACTTTTGGCCACTGCCGTAGTATCCAACATGCTCTAAGGCTATGAGTTGGAGTGGCGCCTGTGTTATGAATTTTGCAGGTCCATTGAGCCATCCCTCCAAGACGGTTCCATGCCCTTTGGGGGTTTTTGCTTTTGGTATGTAACCCTGTGTGCCCGTGATGATGCACCCTTTTATTTCGGACTAGGGTCGATTCGGGCCGGATTATCCCAAAATTTGATTTCAGTTTTCCAGCGCTCTCCATCACGCAGACTTTTCATACTATGGACGCCAAGTCAGCAAAGCGTAATTTCACAACGACTTGTGGCGCTTAGGATTCCCTTGTCCGCAATTTTGCGTAAGAATGAGATTGCGCCTCCTCGGGCAATCCTTTATCCTGTCCATAACCAGGAGGAATCGCCCAAGAATGATGTAATCGTTTCATCGGGCTCTTGCCGGATTTGGGATAGATCGCTTATGTTTGGGTGGGCGGTGGAATTAAATTCAACCCCGTCCGATCTAATATTCAGAGCCAAGAAGTTTCCAACTTGGAAGCTTGGGTTCTTGGAGGTTGTCCAATGAATCTAGCCCGCTGCCGACTTTAGGTTCGTGGCTTGAGGAGGTCCTCCTCCGCTGGAATCCGCATGGAGGGGTCGTGAATCCGACATAGCTAGTCCTTAAGGTAGGAGAAGAGTCGACGATTGTTCCTCTACCACAACAACGTGGTGGGTAGCCCGGGAGAGTTGATCTCTCTCGATCGGTTTTAGGCCCAATCGATCGTAGTCCGTAGCGACTCCTGGCGGGCGATGCGATCCAAGAGCTCATTCAAGGAAGAGAGCTCCATCGATCTAACCGCTCGGCGAAGTTCCGAAGTTAACGTGAAGATTGCTTTCGATGACCCGAGAAGTCATCGCCGCAAGGGCGGCGAACAGCGGTCATAAGAAAATCGCTTAGTCGGAGAGTTTGGCCGTGGCCAAAGCTCCTTTAGCAACGGTGCCGCCTTTAAAGACGGATGAGGCATCCTTCCCGACAGCGACGCATGTATGAACTCTCAATGAAAGCACCAATGTCGTTGTCAAACCGTGGATCTCGGTAGGGGGTCCCGAATCAGCGCCTAGGCGGATGGTAACAGAGACAAGGGACACGATGTTTTTACCAGGTTCGCCCTCTCGATGGAGGTAAAACCCTACTCCTTCTTGATTAATATTGATGATATGGGTAGTACAAGAGTGGATCTACCACGAGATCAGAGAGGCTAAACCCTAGAAGCTAGCCTATGGTATGTGTCGTGGATTTGTCACGGCAGATGTCCTTAGTGTCAGGACTTAGTCGCGAGGCCAACGCATCTATGTGGTAGCTTGAGAGGGGTTGAGTGGGACGAGAGACGCAGGGCGGATCAACACGCAAGGCAAGGGTTTAGACAGCTTCGGGCCCCGGGAAACATCATCCGGTAAAAACCCTACATGCTGTTTGAGGCTAGGTCTCATTATGATCATGAGGGAGTTGTCGTAAACCGGCTCTCCTCTTTGTATCTAGCCCTAACATTGTTTCTTCTTGCTTGTAGCTTTTTTTCCCTCTTTGGGGAGCCCCGCCCCTCCTTATATATGTTGAAGGGGCGGTTTACATGACTAGTCCTAGTTGGATTAGGATTACTCTATTACAAGTGGAGTCCTAGTCTTGCTTCCTTTGTAAGGGAATATTCCTTATGTTTTCCTCATAAACCGGCCCACCATTAAACGTGAACCGGCCTTCTGGGCCATGGGCCTCGTCATCCATCTGACCCACCCGCCGGGTTACTAATGAATCGTCAAGACCGGGCGGGCAGCCCGTGAACCGCCAAGCTCCGGGCGGGTTACCAATGAGTCGTCCAGTCCGGACGGGTTATACTTCCGGCCGGTTTATGCCACGGGGTATATCCCCGACATTAGCCCCAGCTTAATTTGGATTTTATCCATGTTAAACTGATCCTCAGAAATAAACACAAGAGCAAACTTGACAGTTGTGCCCCGGTTAAGAATTCTTGTAAACCGCACCGATTATCCTTAAGTCCTTGTCATTTCCTCCTTCTAGAAAAATCCGGTCAATAAACCATCTTCATACTCAAATTGTCGACGTTGGTGTCTCATAGAGAAATATTGTGAAGAATAATCCACTTGAGTCGGCTTCCAAAGCACCGCTTAAGAAATGTTGGTCTTGAAATAATCATATGATATTCAGCCGGTTTGAAAATATAGAACTTGCCGATCTCGATTTCCAAAATCACCGGGTTATAAACACCGATAGTTCCCGGTCATGATTGTTTCTAACGCCGTTCATGATTGTTTCCAACGCCGTTCATGATTATTGATGACGCTGGGTATGATTGTTGCATAACCGGTCATAATGATTGGTGATGCCGGTCAATCTGGTTTGCTCAAAACAGAAATTTGGAAGATATTTCTCCCTTATATCCATATTACTCGTAGCCCCCAAGTGTCGGGTTGTCATGCTTGCAGCAACCTCGGGACTTGTAATTGCCTTTATGCTCATAAAACTTCAACTAGTGTAGCCCCCAAGGGCCGGGTCATTATGCAATAATGAGCAGGACTTTCCAAATATTATCATGTAAACTTGACAGAATGTGTAGCCCCCAAGGGCCGCTCATTACGATGTGATGAGTCGATCTTCAATAAGGTGAGCAAACAATGACTTTGCATTAGCCCTCAAGTGTCATGGTGCATGCTTTGCAGCAACATGAGACTTGCATATTTGATATAACCTCAACTTGAATAATGTAGCCCCTAAGTGTCTGGATCGTAAGCCCGCAGCCGACTCGACTATTCCTTCCATTGTAGAATAAATCATATCCTTTGATAAAATAATAGCCATTGCGCTAAAGCGACTTTGAAAACCTCAATCATAATATTAATAACCATAATAAAAATCCAGCCATGTGGGCTATTTGAATAATATAATCCAATGATTTATAAGTTTATTATTCCCATGGCGCAATCCAAATATATGCTGGCAACTTGTCCAAAGCCAGGTCGGTTTAATAAACACCGGATAATTTCTCATCATATACTGGCGACTTATCGTCTTAAAGCCAGGCCGGTTTAATAAACACCGGATAATTTATCATCATGCTTTATTCAACCTGCTCTCGCATACAACGAGTTTAGTGTCCCGGCGGTTTATCACGGACGGGTCATAATGCCCAACATATAACCCAGGTTTATAACCAAGGCTGCACTTAAGAATAATCAATGAAATATATCATACCGTGACATTGAATCACATCATTGGTTTACCAACTTTTGTAGTAAGGGTGATAACCCCAATCTTGAGTAATGATAACTCCTTTCATATCGTGGTCGGTTTATGATAAAACCGCATCGGTTGTGATAAACACCGTTTAATCATATATAATATCATGGCGACTCGTAGTCAAACCGCATCGGCGGATAGTCTCCGGATTATGATTTGATCATGTAATGACAATTTGTAATTGAAAGTCAAGCCGGGTTAATGAACACCGGTTTACTCCATAATAAGATGGTAACATAAAATCAGACCGGGCAGATAGTCTCCGGATTAAGATTTGACCGTGTTCCGCCAATTTGTAATTGACAGTTTGAACCGGATTAACAATGTCGGTTTAAAAAACTCAAACGAAGTAAAAGTTCTTTAGCAAAAAAGAACAGAATTCAAGCAAAGGCAAAATAAAAACCATTGCAAATGAGGCTTTACTGAGCCGATCAGATGGTGTTACCATGGTCGGACACGACCAAGCTCCCAATAAGGTGTAGCTATGGTTCAAGTCAGCCAGGTCCCCAACTGAAACCGTGGCATTATGCCGATCAAGTGGCGTGGCAATGGTTCGGGTTCACCAAGCCCCAAGTGACTCTATGGCCTTAGGCCGATCAAGAGGCGGATCGGTTCAGACTTGACCATGTCCCTGTGATCCGGTGGCTTTCGCCTATCAAAAGGTGTTGCATTGGTTCGACACCACCAAGCCCCCAAGTGATATTGTGGCACTAGGCCGATCAAGAGGCGATGCTATGGTTTGGATACGACCAAGCCCCCAAGTGATCAATAATATGATAAGCCAATAAGGCATGATACCCATGTTTGAACCACAAGATCATGGCAGCAGTCCTCTTTGGCACCTTTAACTTTTGCAAGAGATAAATCCTTCTTGAACCGGATGTTAAACCGGATATTGAGAGCTTCAAAGCTTTGTGGGAGACATCTTTCCCTTGAACCGGATTTTAAACCGGAATCTTCATTTTCAGCCGGAAATTTTCTGACGGCCTTTTAAATTTTGCACCAATATGGCGGTTTAGGGTCCTGCATTAGATAATTTTGCAAGCCGGAGTAATTTCTCTTTTTAAGGAAAGCAATATCTAATATAAAAATATAATGGATGGACTTCACCTGATATGCCAGGCCAGTTAATATCCACCGCGGGGTTATAACCCAGCACAGACAAGAGAGTCGGCCGCGGCATTGTTGATGTCGTCCGGACTGCAGGGGCGGCGGTTTGTGTTCCGGTTCATCAGTGTGATGCACAGATGCCGGTGTAAAACAGCTAGCGCGCGCCATCCGCAGTAGGGCATCACTTTTATAGTGAGCACTTGTCCTGTATAAAAAGATATAGGCCAGAGTAATTGTTTCTTTGACGAAAATAATATTATGCTAATAAAATTGATTTAGACGGATATCACTTGATTTGTGCGGATGACTGATGATCCTTATATACTGCCTGCGGGTAACCTAGCAATGCTCAGGTACTAAGCAAATATCAACTTGTTCGTTTAACAGGGGAGCATGCATTGTGAGAAATCCACTGCTTCTTCCCATCAGCTCCACTTATCTGATGCCTTGAAATTCAGAATGTTCCTCAATATATGCAGAATTGATAACTCTTTTATACTGTCTCCACTGCAGTATCAAATCCAAATGTCTTGTTTATCAGTGGCATGTTATTATCCACCGTGTTTGAGAGACCAATAATCGGCACTTTCAATTTTCTCCTTTGTCATTTGGCATGTATCACATCAGCCCCATCATGAGCCCCACTTCCATCAAGTGTCAAGAGCATGTCAAAACTCCTGCCTGAATTGATACCGTCTCAAAATCTTTGCCCTGTTATGAGAAACTCCTAGTATGCTGCCACCAACAAGATTGATATCTTGACATTCCTATTAAGGTGTGCTTCCGCTAAACGATCTTCAAAAATCCGCAGAAATTATGTCAGATCACAACAATGTTTTTTTCACTCAGATTTTTCAAGTGTCAAGATAATCCACCGTGTGACTTTATTGAGACCAGGCAAAAATCCAGCACAAAGTTACCCTTCCATCCTTCACTTATTGATGTTCAACACGGCTTCGCGGCTCAAAAATATACTGGTATACGTGAGCTTGCCCGTACACCAATTGTTCCACCCAGTAGAGTCTGCTGTCTTCAAGGAATTTTCACACCCGTGTCATTGAATAATTATTGACCATCGATCAAGAGTGTATCAACCATTTAGTGTGCTCATCTTGCATCTACCACTAACCGAATCATGCCCTTGTCAAATCACTTGAGAATTGTACGAATAGAAATTATATCCATAGTCACCTAATAGACCAGTAGTTTTGCTTTCTTGAACCACGATTTGCCGATTCCATATACACTGTTTGCAACGGATGTGCAAGGACTGCATTCGTAGGCATCTGAAGATTTTATTGCTTTGCACTTGTTGTACACGATAGAGCACAAGGCGCACTGAAGCAGTATCGCAGCGTCCGCGGCCTCGACAACGGTGACCAGTGGCTTGGCGCGAAACCGAGTGAGAGGTGGCCTGAAAGCGGCGGTGGCTCGTGGTGACAGAAACCAACATAAGCAAGGCTGGCGACTCGGAAAAGCGCCGACGAGTTAAGGCCCTGGAAACGGGTTATGGCCCTGAATTCTGACGACGGCGGCTTGTAACAACTTGATGGCGAGGCTCGTTGACGCAGAAGCGGTAGTAACCACGGCAGCCCATGTTAATTTTGACAAGGTCAGGACGGCCAGCCGGCCGCGGAGACGGCGGCTTGTCGCCAGCCACAAGGGCTGCAGCAGAAGCAGTGTGAAGCTGGCTGGTCGGCGGGTCGACGCCAAACGGTTCAAGGCGGCACCATAGCAGAGGTGGCTCAACCGCAGAGACGAACAACCAACTCCGACGAAGACCACAGTGGTGGAGAAAAAGGGCCTTGGAGACCGAGGCAAATTAAGGCCACGGAGAAGACTTGACGGAGACCGGCGATTTGAGGTCACAGCGGAGTGGAGCGGCTGGTCGATTGAGCAGCTCTAAAGCGCGGCGAATGAGATGTCAAACCGGGGCGGCACGCGGTTGACGTAAACAGCGGGCGGCAGGCCCGAGACCTGCTCCGGCAGGGTCGCAGGCAGCCCGGAGGCCAGCGGCGGCCGGAGCCGTTCAAATCGGACCGTTCAGGTGATTCCGGGGGCGGAGTCAGCCAGTAACGGGAGGCCAGGCAGCAGCGGCCGAGCGCGTGGAGACGGTGTTGCGCGGAGGCTGCGTCGGTTCAGCCCGACCCATCACAAGGCAGGACCGTAGCCGGCTAGGCGAGCGGATGGTGACTGAGGCTCCAGCGAGGCGGGCTACAACCGGAGCAGAGGACGGGCGAGGATGAGTCGGAATCGGACGGTCGTGGCCGAGGCGCTGCCGGCAGGCGCTTTAGCAAGTCTGCGAGTGAATAGGAGGGCAGGCCGTGTGAATCGGAGCTTGCGCGATGGAGTCCGACGGTTCAACGTGCGTTGGTCGCAGGCGCTGATAGTGGTCGTGGAGAGGTTGCGGTTAGCGCCCGGCGAAAAACGGGAGCCGAGTCAATGAAGCAGCGGTCGAGCTTCAGAGGAGACCGGTTACGGTTGTCGATTCCGTTTCGATCGATCCGATTGTAATATTGATTTGAATAATATAAACACAAGATCGAGTCGTGATCCGCAGGCAGCTGCGGTCCAACCTGCGGTTTATGGCGATTTTCGCGGCTGCCGCAAGATTCTTGTCTTGCTGTAATGACCCGCAATAAGTAGCACAAGCGAATATCGACCTCGTGATGTAGCAGCTTTGAACAATCCACGTCCGGATATTAAGATACCGTGACTCGCCCAATAGAAGTTTGTCCCGCCCCGTGGCGGCCACTATACCCGATATCAATTCATCTCCAGATTCGACGTATCATCGGGTCACGTTGATCATGCGTAACCCTAATTTTCTCTTGACCTCAAATCTCAAAGATTGCAAATTTAGACCGATGAATTTGAGGCTAGCGCAGATCCTTCCAAACGGGAACTTTCTCCTCCAGAAAATTGCGAATTTATCGATCCCTAGAAGAGATCCCTCCAAGAACTCCTCACCACCGTGCGCTAGCCCCACGGTGGGCGCCAACTGTCGTGGATTTGTCACGGCAGATGTCCTTAGTGTCAGGACTTAGTCGCGAGGCCAACGATCTATGTGGTAGCTTGAGAGGGTTGAGGGACGAGAGACGCAGGCGGATCAACACGCAAGGCAAGGGTTTAGACAGCTTCGGGCCCCGGGAAACATCATCCGGTAAAAACCCTACATGCTGTTTGAGGCTAGGTGTCATTATGATCATGAGGGAGTCGCCATAAACCGGCTCTCCTCTTTGTATCTAGCCCTAACATTGTTTCTTCTTGCTTGTAGCTTTTTTTTCCTCTTTGGGGAGCCCCGCCCCTCCTTATATATGTTGAAGGGGCGGTTTACATGACTAGTCCTGGTTGGATTAGGATTACTCTATTACAAGTGGAGTCCTAGTCTTGCTTCCTTTGTAAGGGAATATTCCTTGTGTTTTCCTCATAAACCGGCCCACCATTAAACGTGAACTGCCTTCGGGCCATGGGCCTCGCATCCATCCGACCCGCCTACCGGTTACTAATGAATCGTCAAGACCGGGCGGGTAGCCCGTGAATCGCCAAGCTCCGGGCGGGTTACCAATGAGTCGTCCAGTCCGGACGGGTTATACTTCCGGCCGGTTTACGCCACGGGGTATATCCCCGACAGTATGATTGTTGTTCGTCCTACGGACTAGAACCCTCCGGTTTATATAGACATCGGATAGGGTTAGGGTTACACAGAGTCGGTTTACAACGGTAGGAGATTTACATATCCGTATCACCAAGCTTGCCCTCCACGCCAAATGGAAGTCCCATCCGGACACGGGACGAAGTCTTCAATCTTGTATCTTCATAGTCCAGGAGTCCGGTCAACGGTGATAGTTCGGCTATCCGGACACCCCCTAATCCAGGACTCCCTCAGGGTGTTTTAGTCCCACCTGGCCAGGGGTAGATGGAATCCCCTCTCTTTTCCCCTATAAATATAGCACTTGAGGCATCATTTAGACTTGGATTTGTTTAGTCAAAAGTTAGCCAGTGCAACTTCGTTTGTGTCCAATGACCAGGCCAAGACCGCTTTCGGATCCCCACTTTATCAATACTTCATATATATTCGCAATATTCATATTGCATTATAGTATTCTTGTTTGTTCTTTGATTGCATGCAGGAATAGACCTTCGTCATCTGGCTGATTGTGCTTCTGGCATCGTCAGTAGCCTCAAGAGATTGGTTTAGCGATTGCTAAGGCGCAACATTGTGCATGTTTGTAGTCGGATCGTCGAAGTCATTCTCCACCAAATCGATAGTTATCATCTCATCAAAATATCAGGACCCTCGCCTCTATCAAGTGGTATCAGTTTTTAGGTTGCTCGGTGAGATTTTCTTATTTTTTCGTAGTCTAGGTTGCATTTGTTCTTCATACCTAGAGTCCAAGAAAAATCCACAAAAAAGTTAGATTAGTTCATCCATATCCAAGATAGTCTGAGCCTTTTCGCCATTGCCACTTAATTTTTGCATTGTTGAATTTTCGGCTGCATCTTGTGTCGAGTTGTTGGTTTTAGTGTCTAATCATTTAAGTTTCGAGTTCTAGTCACGTTTTGTTCATGCCGCATTCGCAACGCCACTGTCCAATTCATTGTCATCTTCTACTGCCACCACCCACCATTGTTGTTCGTCATCATCAGATCATTAGCTGATCTTGGTGCTTGGTTCATCTTCGAGAAAGTGAAAAGAATCAGAGAAAGAATGAAAAGATAGATATTCAGTAAAAGGAAGAGAGATTGGATCGGCAAAAAAAGAGAATAAATCCAAGTCCAATTGTAACCTACCCCGTACACAATATTCGACACAACTCTAACAAACTCCACCTTAGCGAATATTCTTCACCGCCTTGGATTCGTTCATGCATCAAGCCTCCATGTACATTGGACTTGAGATATGCCATGAGCACCGCTGCTACTCCCAGACTTCATGTGACTCCACCTGAACTGTAGTCCATTCTCTTCTTCGTCACAGTCAACACTGGAGCAAAATTAAGTTCCTCATTACTCTACTTTGTGCTCCCACTTCTGGAGTATCCGTTCAATACCATCACACACCGATCACTGATTTGCATGTAAGTGAACAACTCACATATTGGATGCAACATATAAGAGTTACCTGAACTCAATGCCATTGCTCTCCTTGATCGCTTGTCTGAAACTTGAAGGAATTTCACCATTTCCCTGTGTCACGTTGAGAGTAAATTCGCAGTTGTCTCACCTTTTTTTTCTCGGATAGTCTTTGACATGTCCCACAGCTATAGCACTTGGCCTCCTTCTATACTTGCTATCCACACTTTACCATGTGCACTGAACACCACAGAATATACGACCATGTACTCTCGCAACTTTTGACAATTTCATACTTTTCGTCACTTTCTCAGATTCCCATGGTCCACACTCGTCCATCTGATGCATCAAACCCGATAGATCTAGTCACCAACTTGAACTTGATACTAGCCAACATTGCTTCATCACCCTCCGTACACTTTGTTTGACCACATGTCTAACCACCAGTGCCTTGGCCTGTCGTTGTATCCCGTGCTTACCGTACGCCTCCCCGCTATCACCATGTCGAGCCTCTACTGTCCCGGTCAAGTCTCCCAAGGATGCAAACCCACATCACTAGACCCCCACTGCAGAGAACCACTGATGATCACCGACCGATGCCGAGTATCACGTCTCTATCAGACCACTGGTACCCAGTCTGACCTATGTGTCTCTCACTATCCTGCTGAAAGAGGCTTCGACTCTACGTTAACTTATGTTGTAGCCCCTCGATCAGCTCAGAGTGAAGTCTTCCGCCAGCACTACAAAAAAAGACACATCCGTGACATTATGGCCCGAATGAAAACCATTTCTGTCATGGTTATGATGCTTCTATGACGATAATTATGACAAAAACATGTATCATCACAGATGTGGTGGGCTCCTACTTCTATGACAGAAATTGGCTTTTTCGTCCTGGGCGGGTCGGAGACGCACCTGCATGACATTCTTTGGGCCGTCCATGATGGAAAAATCATGGTAGAAGAGAGGGCGAGGAAATTTCGGGGAGTTCCCACTTATGGTGGGTGGTCGGGGTCGAGTGATGCACTGTGGTTTGCGCATTTCTCTCGTACGTAGGCACGTGTGTGTGCGAGGTGTTGGCTCTAACTGAACTCGAGGGAGGCGTTCACTTACTGAATCTGAGCGATTGCACTAGCTACGTTATTGAATCCGAGCAATCGATCCCTTGGCTGTTAACTGAACCCGAGCAATTCCTTCGCTGCTGACTGAACCCGAGTGATTCCTTCGCTGCTGCTGTTAACTGAACCCGAGTGATCAATCACTGTTGCTACTTACTGAAGCCGATCGAGCCCCCGTGCGAGACGTATCTAGCTGGTGTTGGGTTGCCACTTGATGAACAGTGACCGTTGCTACCGCACGGGCGATACGTAGAATGAGTTGAGACATGGTGAGTCGAGCCGGTTGGTTAGCTGTGGATGAACAGTTCCCGGTGGGGGTTGGATGAACAGGACCCCGTGGTTGCCGCTGGATGAACAGGACCCCGAGGAGGCGCCACACACCCCTGCAGCAGGTTGGGGGTGGATGAACAGGCCCCTGTGTGGAGGCTGGATGAATAGTAGTAGGTGGAGGCTGGATGAACAATAGCTGTTGAAGGCTGGAGGAAGTCGCAGTGGATGAACAATAGAAGGTGTAGGCTGGAGGGAGTCGATGGTGGATCTATAGTAGTCGATGGAGGCTGCAGGAAGTCGACGGTGGATGAACAGTAGCCCGTGGAGGCTGGAGTGAGGCAGTATACGGTGGATGAATAGTACCCCGTGGAGTCTCGTTTGCGGTACACCACACCCCTCCCGATGAACAGACCCGCTTTGACCGTGAGGCGCCGAATGTAAGTCCGCTTCTCTGCTTTGGCGGTATGCCGCACTTCTCCCGGCGAACAGGACTATGTTTCGACCGTAGGCGATTGGCGACAAGTCCATTTCCTCCGTTTTGCGGTACGCCATATCCCGTCTCAGCTGTTCCGTCCAAGCTGGTTGGCTCCCGATAAACAGGATGCGTTCTGACCCAATCGCTTGGCACCCGATGAACATGACATGTTATGACCTAGTCGCTTGGCTCCTGGTGAACACGATGTTGTTTCCTCTGTTCTGACCCAACCAGTTGGCTACCGATGAATAGGACGTCGTCGCTGTACGCGGTCGAGACCCCGTCCATATGTACGTACGTAACGTTATTTACTTTCTTGCAGCGTGTTTGTATGTACATGTACACGATATAGACGGGACTGCATGACATGCTACATCGGCGGCTCTACTACGACATGTGCCGCTCCTTACTCGGCCATGGTTCATCGCTGTAGAGAGACCGATCGACCACTATGTACATACATGTTCGAGACTAGAAAGATAACGCTACGTACGCTTCGACCTGGTGGGTCCCAACTGTCAGGGGTCATCATTTTTTTGTAATAAGAAGGCACTTCCTTGCGTGCGAAGATAAAGCCGGTGGGTCCCAGCTGTCAGGGGAAGATTTTTTGCGAAATACAGAGGCCCTTCTGGTGGGTCCGAGCTGTCAGGTGGAGGAATCATTATTTTGCGCGTAATAAGGAGGCACTTCCTTGTGTGCGGCCGTGGACCGAGCTATCAGCCTCTCCAGGCACAATCCTCTTCTGATGGCTGTCGTTTGTTGACCACATTGACGATACTGTACCGAGAGCACCAAGGTGGTGGACAACGGCGCGACCTAGGAAGGGAACAACCTGGAGCCGGGGAAGATGCGCCAGTAGATGCCCACGCGGAGGGGTGTACAAGGGTTGACTGGTTCGGCTGCAGTTTGAGGCTGTCATCGCCGAAGAATAACAGGGGGTGTGGGTGAGTAGAGGGAAGGCTTGGCCAGCGGTGGGAGAAGGGTGGGGCGGTGAGGTCCGCACGGCAGCACAGCCGGCCATGAGAGGCAGGAGCAGGCAATCCCTCCGCGCTGGTTTGGGCGGCTTCTGTAAGAAGACCGGAGATTGAAGAAGCAGCACGGCCGTTCGATTAACATCCAATGGTCACTGCTACTAGAATTGTTTGTTGACTAAGTTGACAAAGCCCTGCGTATGCGTCAACTTAGTAACCCATAGGTCAGCCTCCAAATCCGGTGAGTCCCAGTTTTCATGGGGAGGAATGTTTTTTTCCACGTAATAAGGAGACAATTCCTTCTGTGCAAAGATATAGTTGGTGGGCCCCAGATGTCAGGGGGAGGAATAATTTTTTCGCGCAATAAGCAGGAAGTTGCTTGCGTGCGGCCATGGACCATGGGGGTCCCTACTGCCAGCCTATCTACATACATTCCAATTCTGATGGTTGTCATTTGTTAACCACGTTGAGAACGCCGTACCTAGATCACCAACGCAGTGGACGACGACGAGGCCTAGAAATGGAATGACCCAGATCTGGCGAAGACACAACAGTTGATGCCTGGTACTTATTGCATTGGTTTTTCTCTTGAAGAGGAAAGGATGATCCAACAAAGTAGAGATAATTATTTCCCTCAGTTGAGAACCAAGGTATCAATCTAGTAGGAGGAACACACAAGTCACCAATGGTTGCACCTACACAAACACACAAATACTTGCACCCAACGCGATAAAGGGGTTGTCAATCCCTTCACGGTTACTTGCAAGGATGAGATCTGATAGACATAGGTATAAAAGATAAGTAAAAGTGCAAAATAAAGTAAAGGTAAATAAATTGCAGCAAGGTATTTTTGGGTTTTTGGTTTTATAGATCTAAAAATAATATGATGAAAAGATAGACCCGGGAGCCATAGTTTGCACTAGAGGATTCTCTCTTGAAAGAACACATACAGTGGGTAAACAAATTACTCTTGAGAAATTGATAGAAAAGCACGAAGTTATGATGATATCTAAGGCAAAGATCATGAATATAGGCATCACGTCCATGATAAGTAGACCGACTCCTGCCCGCATCTACTACTATTACTCCACACATCGACCACTATCCAGCATGCATCTAGTGTATTCAGTTGACAAGAATGGAGTAACGCCTTAAGGAAGATGACATGATGTAGAGGGATAGATCCAATCAATATGAATAAGCCCCACCTTTTTATCTTTAATGGCAACAATACAAATACGTGTCATGTCCCCTTCGTTCACTTGGAATAAGCACCGCAAGATTGAACCCATTACAAAGCACCTCTCCCATTGCAAGAAAAATCAATCTAGTTGGCCAAACCAAATCAATAGATCAGAGAGAAATACATAGCTATCTTAATCATGCATAAAAGCGTTCAGCGAAGAATCAAATAATATTCATAGATAATCTGATCATAAATCCACAATTCATCAGATCTCAACAAACGCACCGCAAAAGAAGATTACATCTAATAGATCTCCAAGAACATCAAGGAGAACATTGTATTAAAGATCAAAGAGAGAGAAGAAGTCATCTAGCCACTAGCTACGGACCCATAGGTCTGTGGTAAACTACTCACACATCATCAGAAGGGCTAAGCAAGGTTGATGTAGAGGCCCTCCGTGATTGAATCCCCATCCGGCAGAATACCGAAATAGGTCTCCAGATGGGATGTCACGAGGACAGAAACTTGCGGCGGCGGAAAAGTATTTCTGGTGTGTCCTCTGGTCTACGGGGAATATTTGGGTATTTATAGAAGAAGAATTAGGGTTAGAGGAGCCTCAGGGGACCCACGAGCTTGCAGGACGTGTCCCCTGGGGCGTGTCCTGTGAGCTTGTCGCCAATCTGTGGCCCCCTAACCTCCTTCCAAAGGTTCCTGGGTGTCTTGTGGTCCAAGAAAAATTGTCAAAAAGTTTCGTTCCATTTGGACTCCGTTTGGTATTGATTTTCTATAGAAGAAAAAAACAGGGGGAAAACAGCACTTGGCACTAGGTTAATAGGTTGGTCCCAAAAAATGGTATAACATAGCATAATAACGCATATAAATCATCCAACATGGATAATATAATAGCATGGAACAATAAAAAAATATAGATACGTTGGAGACGTATCAAGCATCCCCAAGCTTAATTCCTGCTCGTCATTGAGTAGGTAAATGATAAAAACCGAATTTTTGATGTGGAATGCTACCTAACATGTTTATCATGCAACCTTTTCTTAATGTGGCATGAATATTGAGATCTATAAGATTCAAAACAAAAGTTTAATGTTGACATAAAAACAATATACTTCAAGCATACTAGAAAGCAATTATGTCTTCTCAAAATGTTATGGCTAAAGAAAGTTATCCCTACAAAACCATATAATATTTTCATGCTCTATCTTCTTAACACAAAGTATTTATCATGCACAACCCCGATGACAAGCCAAGCAATTGGTTCATACTTTTAACGCGCTTCAGCTTTTTCAACTCTCACGCAATACATGAGCCTGAGCTATGGATATAGCACTAGGGGTGGAATAGAATATGATCACTACAAAAAAAATACACTTCCGTGATGATACGTGTTTGTCACAGTAGGTCGCGTTTTCTGTCATGCATGTACATCCATGAAAAATTTATGACAGAATCAAGATAGTCATACCGTGGCCGTCGAGAAGTGTTCCATGACATTGCTAAACTTATCATCACGGAAGTGTCCACTTCCATGACGATAAATCGCGTGTAAGAGAAGTGATTTCATCAAGGGTGACCGACACGTGGCATCCGTCGTAACGGAACGCCGTTAAGCTATCGGGTCGGATTTTGGATCCGATAACCCGTTAACAGCCACGACCAATGCCGATTTTCCACGTAAAATTCTCATTGGTCGACGGATCCACGCCGACTCCGCGCTAACACGTGTGTCACCATCCAACGGTCGAGATGGGCCTATGACATGTTGACACGTGGACCGGCCCAAAAGTGGCCCACAAAGTTTAAATGGGCCGGCCCAACCGAAGGCCCAAAAGATTTAGCGAACCATAATGGGCCGGCCCAGCTAAAGGCCCACAAAATTTAGCGGACCATAATGGGCCGGCCCAGCTAAACGCCCACATGATTTTGCAGACCATAATGGGCCGGCCCAGCTAAAGGCCCAAAAGATTTTATGACCACAATGGGCCGCCCAAATAAAGGCCCACAAGATTCTCGCAGACCATAATGGACCGCCCAGATTAAAGGCCCAACATTCTCTCACAAATCAGCCCGTCAACAAATTTCGTCCTAAACTTGTCATCAACGTGGCCCATGGTCACTTCGCCCGCTAACGATCCGCTAAGTAATTGGGCGAATTACGGCCCGGATATTTCCTACCGTTAAAGGTCCGGCTTCATTTGGGCCCATTTACGTGCCATCAAAACTTTCGCCCATAAACGACCGTGAAGGATTTGGGTCATATTCGGCCATGTCTAACATTCGGCATGTTAGAGGCCCACTATAGCTTTGGGCCACTTTCAGCCTGTTGTCATTTTCGGCCTGTTAACGCCGGACGAAACCATGGGCCATATGTGGCCCAACATCATATCGGGCCCATTAACGCCCATATAAAATTACGATAATATAGCCCGATCAAGTTCCTACCGTTAAAGGCCCGTATTAGGTCGGCGATTTACTGCCCGTCCAATTTCGCCCGTCAAAGATCTCGCATCGTAAATGGGCCACCATTTCGCCTGCTAAGTCCAAAGGGTTATTTGGCACAATCAGGCCCAATCTCACTGTTGGTCTATTAAAGGCCCATGTTTTTATGGGCTCGAGATATTTACACCTGTAAACGGCCTATTTTTACCGAGGGCCCAAATTATGTTTAGGCTCATTAAAGGCCCACTATGGGCACAGCCTACCGTAAAAATATGAAAGCTTATGCCGATTTAGGCCCAGATATTTTAGTGGGCTACATGCCAATTTCGCCCAGAATTGTTTTTAGCCCAATTGAATGGGCCCGATTTAATGTTGGCATGTTGGGCTCCTACGAAGCTTTCGGCCGAATACATTACTAAGATAAACCTACACTATAAAAAATAGCGTCAGAATTATCGCAGCCCGAGGCAAGATCATAAATGTTGTATCACAACAAAATAAATTCCAACCATACAACAAAAGGCATGTTGGCATAAAGTTTACAATCCTTCCAGATAAAAGCACCATCGATGTATAGAAGCACAAATCATTTGACATGAGTGCTAATGTTTCAGTCAGAATCTGATGGAGCAAAGATGATCTCCACCTTTTTCCGCCATTGCTCTTGAACAACGGTTTAATGTCCGATAGTCGGTTTCAAAACCATTCATATCTTGACGACATTTATCAACCACTATTCTTGTTTCCAAACTACGCCCATTAGGGATTGGACTTGTGTCGGAGCACATATATATCACTGCCTAGCAGGAAGATTTTGTTCAAGAGGGCGATTTGGACGAGGTTACCTTGATAACCAACCTGAATTACGCAGAAGGTGCTTTTTCACTGTTAGTGGAGAGATACCGACGACTTGCATCAAGAGGTGACATTGTGCCCGTAGTAGCCTCGCCACCTTCGTGGTTGTGGCTGTTCAATCATTTGTTCCATAGCTTCCTCAAAGTTTGAACTTGTAGATTAGTGTACCGATAAGTTACTAATGAGACAAAACAAACAAAGTAGGTTAAACGCTTATACATAATTTATTTTGGTGAACTCTTGTAATACATTAGCATGTATTGTAGTGCCAACTACATAATAAAATCAGTTTCGGAACATATGTCCTTGTAGCATGCCCATCGTATTGTCTATTTCCTCACATTCGCTGACATCTAAGGATAAAGAGACATGGTTTAAAGTAGGATGAACATAGTATGACATCATTCATATCATGGGAAAATAGATATAAAACAAACAGGCTATTTTATCATTGTGTGCGCACGTGAACATAACAACTAGATTACAGATCAAGACCAAAATAATATCCTTCATCTCTTTTAAACCATGTAAGGTGAAATGATACGTTAAGACAA
This sequence comes from Aegilops longissima, assembly GCA_021605205.1. NCBI lineage: Eukaryota > Viridiplantae > Streptophyta > Magnoliopsida > Poales > Poaceae > Aegilops > Aegilops longissima. The sequence goes on along the minus strand of CM038677.1, from coordinate 453,483,305 downwards.
CTGTGAATAAAAGTGAACAGAGTAACTGACATTGGCTGCAAACCAAGTAGTTAAATGAACACATCACAATACCAATCAGTTCAAGGCAGGAGGAGTAAGGACTTACAATAGCGGCTTGAACTGGTGTGCCCATGCCCTTCATCTTGCTGGTGTGGCAATCCTTGAACTGCATTCTGTTCAGGTTCTTTTTGGTCCGCACGGGCTTTCCTCTGTATTTGGAACAAGTCAATATAGATACGATAATATGGCACAAAAAAAGAAGGAAGTAGCAGCTATTTACGAGAGCCTCGCAGTGTGCAATATAGCTACGAGATCCTGTTGTCTGTTGGAATTTCACTTTAGAACGGTTGGTTTTGTTCTTCAAACAGTTAGCCTAGAAGAATATACACTTGTAAGGCACATACATAAATACAAGTTCAATATGTGGTCTGATCAAATACATATAGCCTACCTGATACTTTGGATTAGACCAGTGTTTAACGAGGGCTGTCCAGTCTTCATCTGTAATATATTCCACTGGAGATGTTTGGGAAATGTCATTGTTAGCCTTGCCTTCAAAGTGAGATTTTCTAAGGTGGTACTAATACTGTCGCAGAGTAGACTGAAAAACATGAGTGCATGCTTGTTTAGTTGCCTCATCTTCCGGATCCAACTTGAACCTCATCTGTTGAAAAAAGAATGTGAGTCTTATTAGGAGGAAGCTAGAAAGTATGGGACAGAGCAAGACAATATTACTAATTGTGATGAATAACATTACTTACGGATAAATGGTCAAGGAAGGTGTTAAACTGGTATTGTCTTTCTCATTCTGTCATCGGATCCACGTTGGGAGGATACGTGCATGACACCTAACGGCAACGGCTTCCTCTGATACTAACTTGGCTGACTCTGTAGCATCACGTGACCTTTTTAAGCCTGCCTCAAAATGGATCTCCATTCTTCCTCCTTTAGATTTTGTTAATCTGTCAAGCACCATCCCTGATGTATGCTTCCGCTTGCACCGTGGTGCTAGTTCAACAACGAATTTGGAAAGTGTTAGTGTACATCAAACTGTGAGAGTACATATAAAGGAGCATGCAACTGCAACTTGACTCGGTCAGGTACCGTCTTGGTGTTGATGCTCATGAGGTTCATCTAATCTTGCCAAGTCCTGTTGTGTTAGCAAAGGCTTCGTAAGTAGTGTTAGGTGTGAAGGCAGCTTGGGAACCGCCAGCCCGAGCAAACGAACGAGTAACTGTTGAGATGTCGGTATAGTTGAAGCGGATGTCGCAGCTGGTGGAGCAGTGATACTGTGTTTGTAGATTTAGCCGGTGGACTTGGACCTTCTCATCGCACTATAAGTACCAGCAGAATCTCGACGGCAGTAACCTTTTCCGTTTCACCCGACGAGTAACAAAGACTCCCTACTATATTATTTTCCTTGCTCTTTTTGACTTTGCCATGTCAAGCTGTACCCACAACACAAAAGAATAAAATCACTCTTCGTAACTCATTGATGCATGATACGCATAAGCAATACTTTGATGTAAGACAACCGTATGAGGATGGAATATGTAAGAAAAACAGACGGCATGACATATTCACAGCTACGATGTGCAAACTAAGGTATGATTTTCAAGAAAATGGAAGTAATGCAAGCTAGACACCATATGAAAGATGCAACCAATATTACTCGCCAAGTTAAAAGTGTCTTGTCATAAGTGGCAATTCAAAACTTAGAAGCAAGACAACATAGAAATCAATGCAAGATGCAACCACTATCAAACTGCCATGTTAAAAGCGCCCAATCATGAGTGACTGATGCGGATTCACAACAGCAGATACTTTGATGTAAGAACATGGTATGATAGATAGATGAAGTGTATTCTAGACACGAAAGCCATGTCATATGCACATGTATAACGATAAACTCAGCATGTGCAATTTAATCAAAATAGAAGAAATACAGGCTAGACAACATATGCAACATGAAACCAATTATCACATCACAACTTAGAGCAAGCACCTGCGATGGTGGAGTACGGAGATGAACTCATCATGTAGACTTGGGACTTTAACTTCATTAGCAGTAGCAGTGGAAAATCTAGAGAGTCTATGTTTGCGTCGGTGCGGAGGACCACCAACATCCCCTAACTTACTCTTTTCCTTCCTATTTTCTGATATTGCCTTATGAAGTCAAAACCACAAGAAGATGAATAAAATTAGCTCTGCATAACTGGTTGATGCATGAAACATACGAACACTACTTTGATGTAAGGCAAGTGCAGGATAGGAGGATGGAATATATACAAAAAAAGACAGCGTTTCATATTCACACGTACGATAGGAGGATGGAATATGTATGAAAAACAGTAAGCGGAAGGCATTTCAACAAAATTAGAAGAAATGAAAGCTAGGCACCATATGAGCATGCAACCAATATCACTCTATCAGGTAAAAAGTGTCTCGTTGTAAGTGCCTTTTCAAGAAATTAGAAGCAGTACAAGCTAGAAGACAATGCAAGATGCAACCTACATCACAGTCCCAAGTTAAATGTGTCTTATGGGTAAGTGATCGTTGCAGGTATAAGTTGTAAGCTATGCAGATGCAATTGAACATAATCAGAAGCAATACAAACTAGACATCATACGTAAAACGCAACCATGTATAACAGTTCCAAGTAAGAGCAAGCACCTGTTATGGTGGAGTAGAGGAGATGTGCTCATCATGTACACGTATGTTCTAGAAACAGGAACACATGTCATATTCACAGGCATTATTGTAAAGTAAGAAGATGCAATTCAAGTTAGAAGCAATACAAGCTAGACATCATACGCAACATGCAACCACATATAATAGTGCCAAGTTAGAGCAAGCACTGTGATGGTGGAGTAGGGAGATGTGCTCATCATCTACACAGCTACGTTGACTGTCCAGCTTTGTGTTGTCTTGCTAATCTTGTTGGGAGGATGGCGGAGTAGAATCTGTAGAGACCCCTGCTTGAGTTGTTCAAGGACCACCATCATCCACCGCTGCACTAATTTCATTCAGCTGTAATGATTTTGCATTGTGAAGTCAAATCGATAAGAAAAAGGAATAAAATTTGCTCTTCGTAACTCATTCATGCATGATACTTTAACACTACTCGGATGAAAGGCAAACACATGATGCGAGGATGGAATATGTATGAAAAACAGGATGGTGTGACATATTCACACCTAAGATGTGGTAACTAAGCAGAAGGCATTTCAACAAATTAGAAGCACTGCAAGCTAGACACCATATGAAAGATGCAACCAATATCACTCTGCCAAGTTCAAACTGTATGGCGTTTCAACAAATTAGAAGCAGCACATGCTAGAAATCATATGCAAGACACAACCAATATCACAGTGGCGACTTAAAGGTGCCTTATCATAAGTGACTGATGCAGGATATGCAAGAATAGTAGTTTGATGTAGAAACAGGAGCACATGTCATATTCACAGGCATTATGTGTAAAGTAAGCAGATGCAATTCAACAAAGTTAGAAGCAATACAAGCTAGACATCATACGCAATATGCAACCACATATAATAGTGCCAAGTTAGAGCAAGCACATGTGGTGGTGGAGTAGGGGAGATGTGCTCATCATCTACACAACTACGTTGACTGTCTAGCCTTGCGTTGTCTTGCGAATCTTGCTGGGAGGATGGCGGAGTAGAATCTATAGAGAACCTCCGCTTTCAGCTTGCTCTAAGGACCACCATCATCCAATGCCTTGCCAATTTCCTTCAGCTTTATTGATTTTGCATTGTGAGGTCATACCGACAAGAAAAAGGAATATCATTCGCTCTTCGTAACTCATTCATGCATGATACCGATTTAACACTACTCGATGAAAGGCAAAGTCATGATACGAGGATGGAATATGTACGAAAAAATGGACGGCTTAACATATTCACACCTATGATGTGGTAACTAAGCGAAGGCACTTCAACAAATTAGAAACACCGCAAGACACCATATGGAAGGTGCAATCAATATCACTCGCCAAGTTAAAACTGTCTCGTCATAGGTGGCGCTCATCAAACTAGAAGCAATACATGCTAGAAATCATATTCAAGACGCAAACCAATATCACACTGCCAACTTAAAGGTGTCCCATCATAAGTGACTGATGCAGATACACAAGAAGAGTAGTTTCATGTAAGAACATGGTGTGATAGAGATATAGTATGTACCAAAAACAGGAAAGCGTGTCATATTCACATGTATCATGTGTAAGCTAAGCAGATGCAGCTTTACACTAATTAGGAGCAATACGAAGCTAGACACCATATGCAACATGCAACCAAATATCACACCGCCAAGTTAGAGCAAGCACCTTGGATGGTGGAGTAGGGAGCGGAAACTTGGACCTTGTAATGCACTATCAAGACAAGGAGAATCGCACAGATGTCTGCTTACGTTGTTGCAGAGGACCACCATCATTGCCTTCCTTACTATTTTCCTTCCTCTTCTTGATTTTGCCTTGTCAAGTCAAACCCACAAGAAAAAGGAATAAAATTTGCTCTTCGAACTCATTGATGCATGATACCGATTTAACACTATTTTCATGTAAGGCAGCCGCATGATAGGAGGATGGAATATGTATGAAAAACAGACGGCGTGATGATTGACATGTATGATGTATAAAGTGTAAACTAAGCACAAGGTGCTTGAACTTGTTAGAATCAATGCAAGCTAGAAAGCATATGGAAGATGAAACCAATATCACTCTGCCAAATTAAAAGGGCGCCCTAACAAATGTATTTGACCAAATTAGAAGCAATACATGGCAACAAAGCTAGAAATAATATGCAATATGCAACTAATAAAGGTGACTCAACGTAAGTGATTGATGCAGGATATAGAAGAGAGGTAGTTTCATGTAAGAACAAGGTTAACACATAGATGTAGTGTGTACCAAAATAGGAAGGCATGTCATATTCACAGTATATTGTGTAAACTAAGCAGATGCAATTTACCCTAATTAGAAGCATTAAAAGCTAGACACCAGATGCAACATGCAACCACATATCACATCATGGGTTAGAGCAAGCACATGTGATGGTGGTGTAGGGAAGTGCGGTCTTCGTGTCAGAGCTACATTCAATATCTTCATTTAGGCTTGCTGTTTCTTGAGAATCATGTGGAGAGGATGAAATTGCATTCTTTATAAGAGTATTAAGGCCTCATATTAACCCACGCGCATGACTGTCTCATCATAAGCGATAGACGCAGGATACACAAGAACAGTAGTTTGATGTAAGAACATGGTGTGATAGGCAGATGTAGTATGTACCAAAAACAGGAAGGCGTGTCATATTCACATGTATAATGTGTAAGCTAAGGAGATGCAATTTAACAAATTAGGAGCATTGATGAGGGATACACAAGAAAAGTAGTTTGATGTAAGAACATGGTTAATAGAAAGACATAGTATGTACCAAAAACAGGAAGGCATGTCATATTCACAGGTATAATGTGTTAACTAAGCAGATGCAATTTACCCTAATTAGAAGCATTACAAGGTAGACACCATATGCAACATGCAACCACATATCACACCGCCAAGTAAGAGCAAGCACCTGCGATGGTGGTGTGGGGAATTGCGTGATCAACTAGAGAGCTACGTTGACTATCTTCATTTAGCCTTGCTGTTTCTTGAGAATCATGTGGGAGGATGACACTGCACTCTTTAAACGAGTAGGGCGTCTCACAAGAACTCCACTCGAGTGACTGTCTCATCATAAGTGATTGACGAGGATACAAAAGAGCATTAGTTTGATGTAGGAACATGGTTAATAGACATATGTAGTATGTATCAAAAACAGGAAGGCATGTCATTATCAAAGGTATAATGTGTAAAGTAAGCAGATGCAATTTAACCAAATTGGAAGCAATACAAGCTAAACACCATATGCAACATGCAACCACATTTGACAAATGAAGTTAAAGCAAGCACTGGATGGTTGTGTGTGGCAATTGAGATCACCAACTGCAGAGCTACGCCATCGCTCCAATCACGACATCGCACCCATTAGAGCTACCGAGACGCTTAGTGCTTATCTTAGAATCACACCGAGAAACTTCGTCTTTTCTTTTCTCGCATTCATCAACACTTTGCGTCGAGTCTGAAATACCCATGCATAAAAAACATAGTGTGAGTATGGGTGAAGTGTGTGCACAACTAGTACAGTGTAAAGGTAGCAGATAGCATGTCGGTGAGAAATAAATGACGGAGACATATGATAGCTCTATAACATGCATGGCACACTAAATTACTACAGATTCTATGAAAATAACAATGATCGAAAGCAAATAGGTCACCCATTTTTTCTGCACCGTCCGATGTACAAAGAATGGGCAGATCGCCTTCATCTACCTCCAGCCACCGGTGTTGACGATCTTCCTCGAACGCCAACGACCACCGCCCAAGATTCCTCCCCTGCGCCTCCCTCGACCTCACCGCACCACCGTGCTTGGCACCGCCCGCCATCCATTCAAGCCCCGCCGACCTCCAGATCGGGCGCAAGCAGCTCCTGCGCCCACACCCCTATGATAGACACCGACGCATCACTTCCCCGGGGAACAGGCGGACTAGGTGCTCCGCGCGCCTAAGCGGGTGCTGCTTTTTTTAATTGCGGTTTGACTGACCCTGAATTGAAATCCAGGCGGGCTACTGACCTCTAGCAAAGGTGAAATAGTAAAAGGGAGGGAAAACCTTGTGCATTTAGTATCACGAAGAAGATGCGGTAAGAAACGCTCAACTAGTTTCTTTCGTGGGATGAATACAGTGTGAGCGGAGACGTAAGATTTTCACGAATAAGGGAAGAGGAGTACCTCTTTCTGCTGGCAATGCTGTTCCTCCTTCTGTTTTTCCGACAATCTTCTTGTTGTTTGCCGGAAACCAGAAGGTGTGGAGGATGGTGCAGCCTTGGACGAACCCATGGCCAAGTTGTTGAGTGTGGTGCGGTGGCCGTTTGTCGGCGGCGGGGAAGCAGATCCGAGGCGGCGAACGACGGCGAAGGGAATAGCTCCGTGCGGTGGGCGATTATGGCAAAGGAGCCGCAGCAGTGAGGCGCAGGACGGCGTGGTCGGAGTGGTTCTGCACGGCGCGTCGCGTCGGCGTGGGTCGTGGAGGCAGCTCGCCTCGGCTTCACTGCTAAGTCCTTGAGGGCGCTATGGTTGCGGTTATGTTGGACGGCGACGCTGGGTACCGGCTCCGGCGTGATGGAGGAGGGCGGTGGATTGGCTGCTATGGGTGGAGGATGGAGGAGGCTGGGGTTTTGCGGCTAGTGGAGAGGGCGCCGAACCCATGGAGTATGAATGGGGAAACAGAGGAGGAGGGAACTAAGGGGAACAATGTTTCAGCTTTGAGACGCTTGTTTGAAATTTGGGGAAACTTACAAACTTTGCCCCATCTAAAATTCGGACATATTATGGGTTGGCGGTAGGATAGTCATGTCGTGTCCCAAATGTGGGCGGGATAGATTTCGCCGAGCGATGGGTAGGCGCCCACAGCAGATGAATTCTTCTCGAGGCGGTTGAGATCAAGGCGTCTTGGTGAAGTTACAAACCTACCCGGTTTAGACCTTTGGACATCGGGCCGATAGGCTACACGGGCCGAGTCAGACAATAATTTCCTACCACCAAAACATTAGTCTCACAAGGTTTCGGTGACTAGAGGCCTATTTGGCGCTTCGTTCAATATTTGGGAGCAGAAGCATTAACATTTTCGGTTCTCATGAATTGAACTTTCAGGATTTGTCAAACTTCACAAATATTTACTCTTGAAAATCCTAAAGCTACGATTATTTTGGGATATAGGGGGCACATTTGAATATACGTTGTACACGAGTATATATTAAAAAATATGCAACTTACCTCAGTTCATGCATGGTTCCAGAGATAATCTCCTTGGTTGCAAAAAAAAGTTAGATATGCATATGAATATATATAGCATGTTCAAACTCACAATAAAGATGTATGCCCCCTTTCACATCTGATTTACAAATGCCATTATCTCGGGTTCAAACAGATGAATGCACTTCCTATGAATTCGAATCTTCGAAACCTCCTTTATGTTGAATTCGACATGTATTCTATATCGTAGCTAGAAATTTGGAATGTATCCATGCAAGTGACAAATGTATAAAGTGCTTCACACTAACAACATGGAGTGCACTAATTAATGTTTACTAGTTGACCCGTTGCGTCAAATGGCGCAGAGACCCGCTAAAGACATGTTGTCGATGAAAATAGTTTCATTTTGCAAGAACATATTCGATGTTGGTAGTAGAAAGCCTATGTGTTAAGTCATACTATATTGATAATATGTTTATGACGCTGAGAAATCTGAGTTTGCAAAAACAAATCTTATTTCTATAACATGCATAGACCAGCTAAGGAAGCATTTCTTTAGTTGAAAATATAGTTACCATGCTGAGAAATCTAAGTTTAAAAAAAATCAAGTTTGCACAATATATATAGACCAATTAAGGATGCATTTTCTTAGCAGTGTTTGCACTAAACTTTTATTTTCCATGTGCATGAGAAGAAAAACCCTCTCTGTGTTGTGCATATGGAGGCATGGGTATTTGAAAGGCTCATATGCTACCTAGCCTAGTCCAGGAACAATTGTTTGTGTGGACCGTCCGGATACCTAGCCTGGTCCAGGAACAATTCTTTGTGTGGCCCGTTCGGAGTAGAATATGAAGCAGCAGCGCCTGCATCCATCGTGCATGTGTATTTCTTTTCTTCCTCGGTTTCTCCTTTGGGCAGGAGAAATGTACTCAACTGGTGATATTTTTCCTTTCTAATCCCCTTTAATAGAAAACATGGTGGACTGCTGTCTACAATGACATCTACATAGACATTTTAATTTGATAGCACAAAATATTCACATTATGTTCGCACCGAAAATATTAGCATTTTTCAAAGGATCGTGTGTTTGAGCAAAACATACATAAGCTTTTGTTTAAAAATATATTTACCGTTAAAGTGATTACTGGAAAAAGGATCTCACATGTACCAACAGAACATGAAGTGATCCATAAACATACTAAATGTCCTATGAATTCATTGGTTCAAATATCATGGCTCCATAGGATGGTCACGCAAAAAAAACACTACTTCATGAGACTTAGCAGCAAACATGCAATGCACAAAAATGATCAAATGGTTAATAAACCTGCCATTCGTCCTGAAGCTAGTTCGGTAAGAAAGAACATTTAGCAAAGGAAGATGGAGAATTTCTAAGCTTGTGGCAAGCATGCAATGTGCAGCACTGGATAAATCATTAATGGTGTTTTGGGGAATAATAGAAGTAAGCACTCATCGTCCATTCCGAATAAAAAACGTTGCATTATCAAAAATCCATAATCAACAAATGAAAAATAGGTGCCACCACCTCAACATAAATCTTGCTTGGTAGGGAATACATGAACCATCCATTTTGTTGTAAAACAAAATAACTGACATGACGTCATACATATTTTTCTTCATTTTATCCAAGAACTTGGCGGCAGTAATCCACTCCTTCCAATCGAAGAAAATGTAAAGGAAAAAGAAGATGAGGAAGTATGTACCCTTGCCACTGGCTGGGAGAATCTCAGCATAGGAAGAGAAGTTTGAGATATAATCCAACTGGAGCAGTAAAGAGAATACCAATCTAGCCTAGAACTACACAGAAGAAAGAGGTGGCACTGATCATGCTTCATGACAAAATGATCCATAATTCTTTCTTGAACATCATGTAACATCAAGTAGGACATGAGAAAGTAATAACATTTTAGGTAAAAGGCTGAATATGTTTAGGCTGGAAACTTGTTTGTGCAGTATGAAATATCCTGACTTTAGATACATTACATGTACATTAAAAATTATTTTGAGAAGATGAACTAATAGTTTAAAAATATACTGACTAATTACATACCCCTACCTATGGAACTGCAAAAACAAGCTCAATTTTAGCATATAAATACATGACATGTCACATTCAAAATTGAGGTATACTACAGATAACCAATTAAGTGCAGCAATGTATCATATTAGCAGTGAAGTGCTCCACCATCATAGCTTCTCATGTAAAAAGATAGTGTGCTGTTTCCTTTTGCCAAAACTTCCTCTATACCCCATATTTTCTTAACAGTTTAACAAGCAGTGGTAGCAAACAAGTGACAAATATAACAATATGTTGCAGATTTAACACCAATTTGACTCAAACATAGCATCTAAGAGTAGTTTAGTACACACTCGCACAAACCAAACTCTCAAGACATGACATAGCATTAAAGTTTGACGACACCGACACTTAGTTCTTGGGACTTAAATTCAGAAACATGAGATAACAGTGACATGCAGCGTAAAAAGCAGTATTATTGCCATCCCCCGAACTTATAAACTTCAAGCTTCATTGCTTCTGCTCCAGCGACCAGCAATAGTTATGCAGAACCGCAACCAACAAAAGAGAACATCTGGAATATGAAAATTAATTCAATTGAGTGGCTCATATGGGTAGATAGAATCATAAAGAAAATTATTACATTGACTCGCATCAGCAGGGTCCTTGTGAACAAGGATTCTGAATGTGTTATTTGATGAATAAAACAATATCTGCATGTGTTTTGTATGCCAAGTTTATTATACTGATTCACAGCAGCAAGGTCCTACAAAAACAGTGAATTCATGGTGTTCTAGTTGTGTAACTGATATCTAACTAAGAAGTATATTTTCTAGATTACCAAGATGAATAAAAAAGAAAAGCCCCACTGAGAAGAGCTGCTTCTCATAAAGATCTAAACAAATGCCAACCAACTCGATGGTCCGTCCTAAAATATTCTACCTTTTCATGATAAGCAGGTTAATCGTGCACAAACAAGATAATTGATATTCCAACAAACGACAACTAGCTTTCAACTACACAAGATCCCTGTAGTTCTAGTTTTGGTTGCAAGGCTGTCACAAGATCCCTGCAGATTTAGTTTTGGTTTAGTTGCAAGGCTGTTAGACTTATACTAATTTCAGAAGTTTAGATATTGTAAAATTCGTACTAAACAGAACATCTGAACTGCACAAGAACTCTGTAGTTTTAGATCATATAAAAAAAAGCACAACAGGACTATCCCTGAAAATGAAATACGTAAGGCTCATTTTCCAAATGATACAAGTACTATGCTTCTTATCAAATTAGCCACCGAAGCTCTCGCTCACCGGTAGAGAAAAGGTTAATTTATCCTTTATGGCACACATATCATATTGTATATGCAATAGTCTATGCTTTAAGTCAAACATTTATCATTCATCAGAACAAAAGATTCACATCTATTATGTTGATTTATGTTCCATAATGGATTGCAAACTAAGAGTCGATCGTTATAAAGAATTTGTAGGTATCAAAGAGGAAAGTTGTACCACCAATTATCAAAACCACTTAAATGAGGTCACCAAGGTGGGAAGGGAGGAGGGGAAGGAGAGAGATACCATCTTGCTGGGCTAACAGCAAGTTGATAATAGGTGGAGGCATTGGGATTCCAGGAAGCACCGCCTCCCAGTACACCTTTGGTATCTCCTCAGAGTTTGGCATCGCCGTTCTAGTGACATGCGTGCATCAGAGAACAGATGGATAATTTTCAGGAGCGAGAGCTTGGGTATATTATACAGAACACTACTGTAACATGTGAGCAGGAACAAGATGACCCCAGGTTGCAATCAAGAACCAGTGAATTAAGAATCTAAAATGAGTAAAAGAAATTACATACAGAGAAACCCCAACAATTAGGCAATCCATTCCCAGACATGATTAATTTGCAAGCCCAATTAGCATTATACCTCACAGCCGGAACAATGGTGGTTGCAGCACTTCTATATGCTAGCACAAAGCATCCAACTCTCACCAAGACTAAGACCTCAGATCCACCCGAAAGCGTAACTGGTGAAACAAATGAAGAAGGTGAAACAGAACAAAGGAATAGGTGTGTGTTATCTATACAAAAACTAAGACAATGAAGTAGAAGGGATAATTATTTACAACAGAAGAAATGGTGGAGTATAATATCTCTACTCGAATCCGAATTAGCAAAATAAGAAGACATGGAAAGGCAGTTGAAAAACATCATGGCGAAATTCTTGAGACACTTGAAAAAACATTCCGATGAACAAAACGGAATCCTCAAAGTGAGAATTAATCTGTCCAATCTACATGCAAGATTACAGTTTTGATCTAAACAACTAAACCCAAATCAATAATATAAACCTAAATGCAAAGACTTTGGATGACAAAAATGCGTGCATATCTGAATGAAAATGGGGTTCTTCGTAACTTCAAACCACCCTCGCATGCTTTGGTTCGATACTCAGCCGCTGGCAGGCCCAAAGATTCTAAAAGGACATCCGGCACCATTCTGTAGGGGATTTTCACCATTGGGGGAGTAGCCTGTGGTTTAAAATGGATGATATTAATTTGCAGAGTATGAAAAGAATGTAAGGCATAGCCTAAAACGGCCTATTTATTTGACACCCAAAACATAGAGTAACTGGAAGCCTATGGTTAAACCATGCCTGCTAGGCTGCTACAGCAAAAAAGAAAAGAAAACACACATAGATCACCAATTAGAAGGGCTCCCTGCACACCAGTCAATGGTCTGTATAAGTAATTACACTAATACAGTGGATATCAAACTAATGGTGTGCATTAGGTACAGAGGTATCCTCTTGTGATGTTGAGAAGGGAATGGCAATGGCTGAATATCTACTGATGAATGGCACCTCTTCCAATCCATGTCTTTCCATGATGATAAAAAGGGAAAGGGAAGGCTTACATGGTACGGGGGCATTTGCGCTACAGAAATCTTGCATAGACGTGTGTATAGATAGAGATGAAGAGCGGTGGGGAAGCTCACCTTGGCGCCTCCCCAAAATCCGCCCGTGGTCGCCTGTCCCCGTTACCCACGCCAGGCACCAAATCAAGCAAAGGAACAAAAGACTCCTCTATAAAGAGAAAAGGAGCTCCAGGACAAATCTATCCCCTTCTCGACGAGGAAAGATCTAGGTACCAAACAAACCAACAAAGCCAACAAAAAAACTTATAGGAATATAGCTAGATCCGAGAGCATCTCCTGAGCAGTAACAAACAAAAATACACTTTGCAAAAACTAAGCTGAGGTACCCAACAAACTTAAAAAGAGGACAAAATTTCTATATGAAAGCCTAGCTAGATCCGAGCATCTGGTCAACTGAAGAAACAAAAAGAATCCTCTTTGTAGGAACCTAGCTAGACATGAACATCTCCTTCACAAGAAGAGTGAAGAAGCTCACCCAATAGAAGAACTGGAGCATGGACCTGCCGTAATCACCGGCATCCTTGGGTTCGCCACTAGGGCGCTCATTTTCATCGGGGTCTACTATTCTCCCTCGAAATCGGACGGTGGATGAGCACCATGGAAGAGTCATTTTCAAATTTCCACAGAAAAGCAGTAAAAAATGGAGAGACAGAAGAGAAGTACCTTGTAGATGGGGATCCTGAGGAGGCCGAGGGCACCGACGAGGCTGCAGTCGGTCCACTGCAGGAGGAAGAGGAAGAGGCACGCGGCGGCACTGTAGGAGATAGACGGATTCTGTCGAAAACATCACACCCTAGACTGAAGAAATTGAGGAAGGGGATTATTTCGGTGGGAGGGAGGGGGGAAGGGAGGGGAGGGCACTCACAGGTTGTTGGCGTGCTGGATGTCAGGCTCGAGCACCTTGAGCGAGTACCTGAACAAGCGCCGCCGCCACCATCGCCCCCCTCCTCCTCCGCCGCCACCAGAGGGCGCGCCACCACCGTCTTCCCCCTCCTACGCCGCCACAAGAGGCCCCCTCCTGCTCCGCCACAAGAGGCCGCCGCCGCCGCCAAAGCAGAGCACTCGCTACAAGCTCAAGGTGGCGAGGCGACGAGGCGGAGGAGGAGGGCTGGGAGGTGGCCGGTGGCGGCTGGGGAGAGGAGAGGAGGCGCTCCGACCTAGCACCACCAGATCCGACCCCATCACCTCCTAGTTCCTTGCCTCCCCATGAAGTGTGCGCGGCCTGGGGCCTACCCCCGTCGCTGCTCCTTCCCCATGGAAACCCACGGTGGCTGGTCCGGGAGGCGAGCACTGCCGGACCTCCCTCTCCTCTCCTCTCCCCTTTCTCTCCCTCTCATCTTCCTATCTCTCTCTCCTAGGGTTCGTGCGAGATGAGGGGACCGGAGTGTGCACGGCGTGTGGGACGAGGGGATTGGGTTGTGTTGGGTGCGGGCGCGGCGCGTGGATGGGACAAATTCTCTCTCACCCGGGCGCCACTTACCCAGCCAATACAGACACGAGACAAGCCCACCAGTCATTGGGCAGAAAAATGAACCGTGGGGTGAAAATAATTTAACCGCAAGTGAAGATCCGACGACCGACGAAGCCACAATTGGGGGAGCCTCCTGGAGGTGAGTTGGCTAGCCTCTTTTTTGTTTTAAATATATGAATTGCAAAAGCATCCATTGCCTGTATTTCAAACCGCTCTCCTTCTATGGATCGATAATATGAAATAAACACATGCACATGCTAGAATTCAATAGAGTATGGGTGTCCGATAGACCGATTTTCGTCCATCGCAATTTGCAAAGTTCATGATCTCATCCAAAAATAATAATGCCATTTATATTTTAATTTAATGTGTAGAACCGCCTTTTACACGTAGATGCACTATGCCTCACCCCATTCTCACAAACGCGTTATATATCTCTCTATCTAATGCATAAGTGCACACACTTTATATGCATCGGCATTTCTCTTTCACACATGCTCACAATCTCTCTCAGGGTGTCGGGGTGTCTCACGCACATGCTCTTTGCAAAAAATTTAGTATTTTCCAGCGATGTATGTTCAGTTGGAGGAGACGTTCCACTCGACTACGAGGCACCTATGGTGACTTCGTAAAATCTCAAGATCATATATGCTGGCCCACTCTCTCGAAGGTGCTCATAGGGTAGGGTTCGCGTGTGCGCTTATAGCGTGAGTGCTTGCACGTATATATGAGCCCTTGCCTGCATCCGTGTTAAACAAATACATATCATGATTATACGGTCACCGCTCACCCGCATAACTCCGTATTTTGTTGATGACACAACCAATCGACTACCAACGTTCCACGCGGCGCAACTAGTGTTGCACCATCGGGCGCAGAACTGCGCGCCCACCTGTCAGCCCGTTATGAAAGAAAGAAATGGTAGTTTGAGTCTATACTGTGTTAATAAAATAGGAGTACATTTTAGGGTGATCATACGGTCACCGGCTCACCATACAGCTCAGAATTTGTTGATAACACGATCAATTAACCAATCAAACGGTCCACATTCAGCAGCGACATTACCATAGGGCCCACCCGTCAACAGATATATGAAGGATGAAATGGTAATAAATTAGTGGTCGGTGGGTATTCAAGTCGTGAGACCTCTGGTTGGCAGTCATCGGCGGTTGGGGGTGGCGTTCATTGGGCGGTGGGGTGGGGATCCTCGGAGAAAAAGCTCGGCGGGGGAGGGGGGGCTAGAGGATGGCGGTCGCGGCGCGCGACGGCGGTGGCTGGCGGTTCGCCGGTGGTGGTGGCGGCTCGTGGGGTGGAGTTTGATGATAAACTGGAGGCCCTTGATTTCGTATCCAACGGCTGGAAAATCTAATGACAAGAGATGAAAAGTCACGACCGACGTAGCCTCACCCCGCACGTACACATGCACGCACCCAAGACACACACGCATGTAGGTGTGCAACACTGACACGGACACACACACGCATGCTGGCATGCAACACTGACACGTACACATGCACTCACGAACACACGCACGCACGCACCCATGCATGCAACACTGAAACGTACCCTTGCACGCATGCAACACTCGCACACCTGCATGCACACAGCACACGACGCAAGACACACGCTCAACCTATACGTGCATGCACCCTTCGTTAAGGACATGAATTGTTACGGTATTAATCAATCTTATCTCGTGATAAGCGAACATTGATGTTTGCAGCGGTCTTTATGAATCACAACGATCGAAAGGGCTATCAACATAGTAGGCTTATCTACATGAAAAAGATGACGTCACACTCAATGTACAATCATCGGTTTATGAAATGCCCGCTTCTGATCGCCCTGGCCCACCAAAGGTTCATCTGCTGTGCGCTGCCTACGTTGGGTCACTGACATGCAGACCATGCACCGAAAGAGCCCACACATTAGTGGAAGAACGACGCGGTGTCCTAGGTCAGAGTCGAGGGCGCCACTCGCGGCACGCCCGGCTAAACACGCCTCCATGCCGCATTCAAACGCCTCCATGAAACCCGCCCATGTGGAACCCGAGAAACCCACTCTGGACACACGTCCGTTCATGACCGGGCCGGCATTAAACGTAACGCCGGCCGAGCTCCTCCCGTCCGCCGTCTATTTAATCTCCTATTTAAACGAGGCCAAACGTCGGCCAAGAATCGCACACCTCCGCCGCTCCCCTATCTCCTCCACCATTTTGTCCACTCTTACAATGGCTTATGAAGAGTAGTTATTCGCATCCAAGCCGGCTGGGTAGCTCGCGGATACGAAGCTATGCAGCTCGCTGATCCACCTCCTCCCTCGCTAGAGTCAAGAACTCGCCGCTCCGTGCCAGCTCGACGAGGAGCGGCGCTGCGGCGCCGTTGTTGCCGCCCACGCTGCCGCCTCGCACCGCGCCTCCGCTTCGGGGCGAGACTCCCATGCCGGGCGGTCGCGCATGCAAGCAGCGATGTGAAGCCGGGTGCGCGGAGAGCGACGAAGTCGGTGGCAGCGCCAAGGCCCGCCGCCATCATAGGGGAGAAGTATAACACGGGAGGCCGCCGCCGCTTGGGTCCCATGAAGGCCACCGCAGAGGCGATGCCGGCGTACACAACAGGTGTTTTGCCGGATCCTTTTGTTGCGAGGACCTTCGTCGACCCTGCATGGGCTTCACGGAAGAGGGGAATGTTAGGATGAACTCGAGCCGGTGCCGGCAATGGCGAAGTAGTGGCCGGTGATGAACTCGAACCGGTGCCGGCCACCATCATA
This sequence comes from Aegilops longissima, assembly GCA_021605205.1. Taxonomy (NCBI): domain Eukaryota; kingdom Viridiplantae; phylum Streptophyta; class Magnoliopsida; order Poales; family Poaceae; genus Aegilops; species Aegilops longissima. The sequence goes on along the minus strand of CM038677.1, from coordinate 453,466,223 downwards.
TTCGGCACCAGCCAATGATATCAGTTGGGCAGTGGGGAAGCGAGCCGTCCTTTGCGCTGAAGCATATACTTCCGGGGCTCCCGCAGTCCGGTGATCGTGTGCGGACATGAGGAATGTAAATCGATCGACGGGCGACCATTTAGGCCAGGTATTATATACCGCGTTGTCCGTAACTAGCACCGCATAATACATTTGAATGTAATGAAATCCGCCATGTTTGTATGAAAATCCGTATTTTATATGATTTCCGCCGTTGTTTATATGAAATATCAGTTTGTCTACGTGTTTGCGTGAATTTCGTCCGGTTGGTTGAGTTGTTGTCATAATGTGTGCGGCTACGGTTGGATGGCGTAATTTGCGGGTCGCCGGTCGGTCTGTATGGCTCAAAGCGGCGCTAGGGACAAAAAACACAGCTCATGCGAGCTCGTCTCCAACGTCTTGTACTGGAGGATGCATGACAAGATGAGCACCGAGCGATTCCTTGTTCATCGGTGGCGAAGGCATTGGGACAAAAGGGTCGCCAATATTTTGGCTACCCTGTGCAAGATCCAAACAGCCCTCCCAACAGATTCAAATCCTCGCTCACCATGGAATTTTGCCATGTGTTGTTTTCATGGACTAGTAAGATGCCGTGCATTGCACGGAACATCAAGATGCATTTTTTACAAACTCCCGCATGCATGCAAGGGATAATTAATGTCCTCCTTGCTAGTACCACGAGGCAAACACCATTAATATTGCATCGATTAGTGTTAGTGGCCTTGTATATCTGCAAATTGTAATATTGATAGTGGCCCTTGTATATAAAAATGGAGGGAGAAAGATGAGAGATAAGGTGAGGAGGAGGGGCGTGGTGGTGACTGGTGGTCGGACTGGGCGGAGGCATGGGGATGGACGGCGATTATGTCTAGGTTTGTATCTCTCTCACACACACCCACGTAGGGTGAGGGGCGGCACGAAGAGAAGAGGTGCACGCACGCGCACGCATTCCGCCTCTTTCCCAACCACACCCGCTGGTACACGGTGGAGCTCATTTCAGATTTAAAAGGCAGCTCACGTGGTAATTTGGCACGTGTACTGGTTGTCCACTTGGTGGAGGGAGGATCGTCTAACACGGGTGAACAAAAATATTGCGACTTGACGCATTATGTTAAATTAAAAAAAAGAGGCAAACCATGTGGGGGTTACCTTAGAGGCAAGACTCTATACACTGGAGTACTTTTGATGTGTCCCGTCAACTCGCAGACCGAGGAGAAGCTTGCTTAGTACGCCATCTCCCCCGCCCACTGGCGCGGTGGCACGCAGGATGAGGTGAAGCTCGCTTACGAGTAGTAGTAGTACTACTACTACTACTACTACTGTACGCCTTTACACCCGCTCCCTCGCCCACGCGTGCGGTGGCTCGCAGCACGAGGATAAAATTTTACTACTCCCTCTGTTTACTCCTCGTCCCTACTACGTACTTTGGTTAGTACTCCCTCCATTTACATATACAAGGCCACTATAAAAAATACATTTTGCATCTATACAAGGCCACAAATAGTAATCGAGACAAAAGTTACTACTCCCTCCTTTCCAGTTTATGGCTCAATTTCAAAATCTCTCCAACCAAGGTAGACGGTGAGTGGTCGAATTAATTTCGTAGTTTGCACAAGTAATTAGTACGCCGTTTTCTCAAGAAGTTATGTTTATCGAGGCATTAATTAGAACGAATGCATGAATGACCACTAAATTTCCATGAACTTGTACATGCATTGGTTAGTTTCTCTTGACATCGCTATGCGTCGGGTGATCTAACGCACTCGAAATCCAACATGTAATGGTACTACTACTAGTATAGTAGAATTGAGACTTATCAAACGGAAAACGGATGTTTTTAGATGAGCCCTATAAACCCTAGTGGGTACGCATCCGTAAAAATAGATTTTTCCAAAACTAAGTCGCCCTTTCATGAATTCTGTAGTATACCTCCATCGACGCCCCTTTCATGAATTATGTACTTCCGTCACGACATGTGGGACATATAGCAACCGGTCGACGTGTCAAGCACCAAATAACAATGCCGAACAGCAGGGGGACGACCCCACTGCATCGCCCAAGAGTAGTAATGAGCAATGAGACGCCAAATCACAATGCCGCACCTTCCTGCACGGACAAAGCAACCATTATTTCACACTTCAGTTCACCATCATCTTAAACCACGTAATATTGCTTCTGCCTCAAGAGGGACACACGCATCGTGGTACATCATGACACGTGGGACCGCATGACAGCCATGCTCCCCGCCGATCGCTCGGTAAAATCACCTCATTTTTACTATACTTCTCCGTGACGGTTTACTACATGGCATGCACGCTGCTCTAGGTTGAGAATTTAATCGGCTATATATGTGATGAATAGTACACTAGCCTTTTAAAAATGTATACTTTTGTACAGTAGTATTATAGATGGATTGTGCCATGGAGCAAAATTGAAATTAAAAAAAGGTGGTACATATAGAGAGCTAAATCACGCCAAATTATGCATATAGTACTATTAAAAAGCTAGTACGTGCTTAATTAAAAGCTAAATTCTATTAAAGAAATATTAGTAGTATTTACATACCAAGTGTTAAAGTAACGAGAAGAAACATAACATAGTTCTCTGGGGCTCAAAGACAACACACCCTCAAATTAAACTAAGCACACCTGAAATTAAACTATGCAACTAATCCAAGAGACACCGCATTAGAAGTTTAGAACCACCATGAACAACGACACTGCCACCTTACTCGGAGTCCTCGTCCATGTCCTCGACTTCGTCCTTGTCTCTCTTCCTCTTGGTCGATACTTCTTTGCTTGAACCGCACACTTGGTTGTTGCTCTTCATCCAACCCTTATAGATATTGAAACAAAGGTAGCCATCCATTGCAGCGTAGTGTATGTGGTCTATGTCTAGTACATTCCGCTGCCATGCATGACAATGAAACGTAATGAGGCTTCTCCGCTTACGGTATTTAAGGATGAACCATGGCTCTCGCCAGGTCAGCATTGAAGGTCGACGAGAGGGCACCACCGATTCTTCGGAGGTCGAAGGGTTGCCTACAACGAGGCCTATTCGACCCAGGACTTCTTTGTCGTTCTTAAAGTCTACAATAACGGATTTCACTGTTTTGTCCTTGAGGAAGTTCTTAAAATCCTGGCACTCAACGTCGGCATGGCATATGTGGTAGACCGAGCAAACGTTATGTACACGAACCTGGATCATGGCGGCTTCTTCCTCTCTTCGCCCTTAGATCCTTCTCTCGCCCCAGACTTTGGTGTACTCAACATCTAGCCCAAAGGACCCACTCATCATCTGAAGTTTTCAACATGCGCCAAGCGAGAAAGGCATCCTTTCACCGTCGCAGAAGAACGGGTGTAGATGACGCCGAACTCATCGCCGGTGATGGTTCTAACCTTGTACTCACTGCCGATCATGGAGATTTGGGACGCCATGGATTTGGGAGGAGGGTTAGGATTAGTGGAACTGTCGAATGTGAATGGACGGACGACTAGGAGCGAACCGCCGTAGTATTGAAGGACGTGCGGGGACGAGTAGGAGCGAACTGCTAGCGTGCGAACGGCAGGGTAGTGGCTTTCCATTCTCCCATGATACGGGCTTCCGAGAGCCCTTGGATCTGAGATCGAACGGTTGAATGGCGTGATTCTAGACCTATGGGTGAATATCCTATCCTGGAGGGTTATGCTGCAAATTTTCAGCAACATAGCATGCGACCGTTTGATCTCAGATCCAAGGGCTGCCAAGAGTCTGTATCATGGTCGCGCCTACCACGACCGTCACGATCGTCAGCGCTTCTTGGATATTTAACACGGTGCTTAGGCTATCCGATGTTGGCATGTCATACATAGTCATCACTTAGTCACTCATACTACAACAAGGTTGGCTATAAGTGTATTTTTTTACTCCTCTCTATCTTTTTTCAGATTTTCCGTCTCCATAATATAAGAATGTTTTTGAAACTAGTGCAGTGCCAAAAACGTTCTTATATTATGGGACACAGGGAGTACTACTATTTATTGCATTTGCCAAGGAGTGACCTCTTCCAATGAAATGGTGTTGCTAAGTTTGCTTCATTTAATTAGCTATAGACTCAAAATTTTCTTTTCACCTAGGTACACGCGCTTAGCACCGTTTCTTCCTTGGGTCACCAAACTAGTCTCTCTCTTCTTGATTAACTTGCCACATCAGACTTTATGCCTATGTGGCAAGCTTAAGCACATGTAGGAGAAAGTAAAAGTAAGTACAAAAGTGCACTTTACATGGCATTTTTGCATATGTGGAGGAAAGAGAGGCAAGGAAAAAGTGGAGAAGTGGGCTCTCATGCAAGAGCCAGCCTCTACTACATGGTGGAGCATCGGGAGAGACACCTGTATGGAGGTGGTCAAGAATCGGGAGACTCACGCCGGTCGAGGCCGCAGCTTAAAATGATAATGGCAAGTCAAATCACGGGCCCCACCTGTCCAAAGAAGAACTCATTGTCAAATCACACGGCCCTAGGTTTGCAGCAGCCTACTCCCTCGCCTTCTCGCGTCCTTTGTCGAACCAACTAGGTGGAATCTGCCCGCCTACTGCAAGCAGAAAAGCCCCGCCTCGACTTTTAAATACAACTACATCTGCTTAAGAATCCAATGATATACTTTTTGTGACATAGTAACTCATATTTAGTTAGTCAAATGGATGACCTAGAACAACGTGCAGGCCCTATAAACCGAGACGCCTAAAAATAAAAAAACCGAGACAGAGAGGGTAGTTCAGCACATATCTTTTTAGATCAATATAGTCGGGATTCACCAAGGAGCAAAACCAAGTGGTAGGCTGCTCCTATCATGTTGGCGTAGCAACTCAAGCAGGGCCAGTCCGCACACGAAATGGCGACACACTTAACAGGACCCCTTTGGCCGACATGTGGCTCATCCACTGTCTTGTTCCACGTGCGATGCACCAAATTACAGTTCGGAGCAACGGTTGGAATTGGAGGCACCCCGGTCGTAGAGCCGCAGCAGTAGAAAATGAGCGATGAGGGGTCAAATCACAATGCCCCACCTTTCTCGCATTAAGCTGGACGGACGAAGCAACCATCATTTCACTCTAGGGTGCAAGAGCATAAAGAAAAGAGAAAACAATGATGTGTGCGGCAGCTACCTAGGGCACCCTAGGGTAGGGGTCTCCACTACAGATCCTTTTTTTAAAGCGCCTACTACAAATCGGCTTCTCCTCGTCCCTCTTGAAGAAAACCAATGATGAGTGCGGCGGTAGGGTTTGTAGGAGTACTACGCGTGTGGGCCACGCCATAGTAAACGGGTTCGAGTCGACGCCTTAAATATGTGTGGGCCGCTTGGTTTTACGGGAACGAGACAGCATTTTGGGTTCGGGGACCAAGGAGATATAGTACGCATAAAAGATTGTGGACGAGGTTCGATCGAAAGGCAATGATGCATGGGCCCTGATTTTGATATACCGGGGCATGTGAAATTTGCTACTCTACTCAAAACTAGTAAGGTACACATGTATTGAACGCATGAGATTTCAAACCAAATTATGAATAAATACACACTATAGCATGTAAAGCTTTGAGTCATATATGCATGATGTAGATATTCGCTTAGTTCTTATAGTTCATCTCATTCAAAATCAATTAGTTTTATAAAATGTTAAGATTCATGGGGTTGTGCATTATAAATCATAAAGTAAAAACAAATAATGGCAATTCATTTAGAAAAATAATCAATTATGATACGTAAGATTCTAGAACAAAGGAGAAATGCTTGTGTTTTGAGGTTTGTGCATTATGCTTAAGTTCAACCATGGAGTCTTCTAAATTGTACATGTGGCGAGATCTGGTGGAATGTTAATGATATCCAACGACCAAGAGTGCTCGGATTTGCCTATCTCTCAGACCGTCGGGTTAGCTTCATCCAATGACCATCTTTCAAAGTTATTGGCACACTATATAGTTCTTGTGCCATAGTTGCATGTTTTGGAAAAAAGCTACTAGTGGGTTGTACTATCTATTTAGGAATAGAAGATGTATACATGGAAGTTGTAGGAAAGAGATGACATGGAGCATCTCAATTCCTATGAGTAGGGATTGGAAAAGAGATGTCATTTGGTTCACATCATAGGAACTTTTCTATTGAATCTAGAGATGACATGTATCTCAATTCCTATGAGGAGGGATTAGAAAAGAGATGTAATTTGGTTCATATCATAGGAACTTTTCTATTGAATATACGCTAATGTTTATTTTCCTTTGAAATTAAGGGAGTATAGAAATCCATTCATATGAACCAAGTGGCTCTAAAGCTATAGAAATGATATCATGTTTATTTCCTTTGAAATGTGGAGTATATGAATCTATTCCTATGAAACAATTGGATCTAAAGGAAAAATCCTATAAAAATCATATCATATAGAGTTCCTATGATATTCCTCGACACTAAAGGATGCTTGAAATTGCTGCGGGTGATATGATGGTCTTTCTTTGTAGACTCTCACCCATCTTTATAGTTACCTCTCAAGATGAATGAAATGATATATACATGGTATTCTACATGTGCAATTTGGTACACAAAACTCAGTAAAAGTTTGCGAGGTTCAATTTTCAATAAAGCTATATGCACTTGCATTTGAACGGAGGGAGCATATGGCAGTTGCTAACACTCACGTGGAAGATTTGTGTGTAGGAGGAGTGGCTGTTCTGTTAAATGACATGGCAAAACCGACATCGCCGGATGTCGATCTAACGGTTCTTATGGCGCTTGTCGAAAAAGGCTTGTGGCTAACGCTTGTCGGATAATGATTTACTGGACACATGCATTGCATTGATACGTGCCCCCTCTCTCTCACGCACACGCACCCTCACGAGTCACGACTCTCCCGAGTCCTCTCGCAGACTCGCACGCCGCACCCACCGCCTATCTCAGTAGATGTCACGCACATATGTGCTCTTCACACCCTACCTCGTAACTTCTAAAAACAAAAGACGGCACGCACATTTTATTTTAGCTCACACGTCACACACTTATACTATTACTCTTGCGGCGAACGTTCTTTGGGCTTAGTATATTGTACTCTCACGAAGAGAAGCGGTGCACGCATGCACTAGTTCTCTCACACCCACTCGCGGGTACACGTAGGAGCGCTTTTTTTCAAGCTGGTACAACAAAATCACTCCACTATATATAAAAGCTGGAGCCTTAGCGCTTGCTTTACTAGGGTTCCTCTCGTTCACTCTCTCATGCTCTCCAGATCTAAGCAACACATAGGGGCCACACTCTCTCTCAGCTCACGGCTGGTCACAAATCCGGCCGGACAACCTCGACCGGGGCAGGGGTGTAGGTGCATCGTTCACGCTGTCGTCAATGGTGAGGGAGGAGACCAACGGCTGCCCGCTGTCCCGATCGGCGGTCGCGTGCTGCTCTCTCCGAGAGAGCGCTGCTCGGGAGGGCCTCCGACCCTTCTTCCTCCTGCGTATTGTGGCCAAGACGCGCCTCCCAACACCGCCTTTGCCACATGCCGACGACCCTCGTGTATATATTCCTTGAAACCTGCCTTGCTCTACCGCCTCAGCTCCCTTCGTGGATCCTTTTCTACTTCGTCCGCTGTTCCAAAGCCACCTAGACTTCTACTATTATTAGAAGTAAAGCTAGTTCATACAGTCGACTCAAAGCGTTGGTTCAAACAGGGAAGAAAGTGGGAAAGCTGTAGCATGAATCTAGGACTTGGTTCTAAGAGGAAACGAGGGAAAGTAGTAATATCTATCACTGTTTAAATAATCATATTTCAGTATTTGTGCAAACAGGATGTCCGCTCCATATCGCTTCGGATGTCTGCTCCAGATCATTTCTATCCGCAAATCAAAGGCACACACCTCAGTTTTAGTACAACTGCAAGAAAATGAGATGGCTATCCTCGTTGCCGCGTCTAACCTCCCGCCTTCAAGGTATCCCTACATTGGTAGTAACTAAGGTAGAATGACCAACGCAATCTAAAAGAAGCTGATTCAGACGCTTTTACTTCCCGATTGCAAAGGCAGGGACGAGTGAAAACAACTACATCCTAGTCTGAAATGCACTTTCTACCATTCATCCATGGACAGAGGACTAGCTGGCACGGCTGCACGACGGTTTTTTGTACAGGTGCGCGGGCAAGAGGCATTGTGGTCTGCTTATTTCTGCAAATAGCGGTGCTTAAATTTAGTGAATGCACAAGCATTTCAGCTGGTCAAGATAATCGCATGGTTCAGTTCAGCATTCCAAATGAGACCACAATTATAATTGGTTATTCGGAATGAGAGGACCTAACCCGGATGGTGGCATCAAGAAAAACTAGAGTGAACTCCAGAAATTTAGGCCTCGCCGAGGCCCTTTGCTCGTAGAGAAGCCTTGCTTGTTTTTTCCTGATTTGTAAACCTTCTCACAACTTTGTCTTTTGCTGTGAACTAGTATATGTTTGTTATGTTCTATGAATCATTGAGATGTATAAAATTGCTCAACTTATGCTTTTCAAGTTTTTTATGAAGACGAGTTTAATGTGAGTGTTCCACATGAGCGCTGGACTAGCGTGTGAATGTTTGGAATTTATTACATTGTGGCCTCAATTAACTGCATGAACCACTGTAACAAGATAGATAGTTGCTTATATGTCAGACAACAGATTGTTGATTGTTAGCTGGTCGATAGCCTAGTGTTGAAGCGAGTTGAGCCAATGTGTCGTGTTTTGCACAACTGCTTACAAGTGGGGTAGCATCAATAGTGTTTACAAGTACTTATGTATACGGCAAGACGGTTCTCGAACGAGTGCTCTATTTCATCAAAACACACACTGCTCAGATGATAAACCGTGACAACTTATGTCTTACCATGCCATATTCATGAAAAACTAGTGAGGACGATCTGTTTCGCAATAATTACGATGGTTCTCACATGATTCACGGGCACACAAAAGTAGCAGCAGCTTCCCATAGACGGATTCAAACAGAGTACTAGCCCCGAGAGGGGTCGATAATGCAAGGTTCGGATAATTAGACACAATCCAAACTACTATTAAACACTAGTGGGGAAACTATTTCATGCCTCGATCTAATTTGGGCTGGACACAAGACGGACCTTGGCATGAACATCATCGAGGACGCCCCGCAAAGACCTCAATCCTGTGAACCTTCATGAAGACAACCTTGTGGCCTTGCCATCGATAAACTTGTTTGTGGAGGCATGCCACGCCATCTTCCCGCGTAAGCTTGACAAGAACAAGATGCCTCACAAACGAAGGAGTAGCTTTGAACTTCTTGTGCTTCAGTACACCCTGGACAACACGCCTGACAACAGTGAGGCTAGAATACAACTCTTCATTGGTATAACCGCAAATGGCTTCCAGGATCCAACAGCCTAAGAACTCTGTTTTCCCAGTGCATACATTCAGGTCGTCCGCCTCATAGCGAGTGACATGTACAACCACACAATCCTTGTCTACATCAGGGCTCTAATTGAAACAGAAACAAATTCTGAATTACTTTTAAGTATAAGAAACACAAGTTATTTAAACCACTATGTATAGCATGGCATCGAAGCTAATAAAATCTTGCATTATTAATCACCACATACTTCATTTTCTAAAATATCACCACATACTTATATGAAAAACCACAATCGAGATCGGCAAAGAAGGAAATCACCTTGGGCAGCTCAATGGGGAGGGGGGACACATCCTCGAAGGGGGAAAACTGCTCCTGCAGTGCCACGGGGGCTGTAACCTCAAATGGGGTGTTGACCATATCAGTAGTGGCCGTGAGCGTATCTGGGGTCGGCTAAGTGGTTGCCTCCATCTTCTTGGAGCTCTCTGTCCCATGGGGATCAGCCTCCCACGTCTGCTCCAATATCGGTAGATCTTTGCCTGGTTCTCCTTGGTCCATCATGAAACTGATGAATACTAGGAGACCTCTGAAAGGAAAACACAATCGCAATGACAATGAAACAAAAAAGAGAGTGAGGATCGGTTACAGCTTTGCAAAAGTTCTTTTTTTTTCTCTGAACGAAAATATACCAACATCACGGATCTGCTTACCTTCCCTTCGTTCGGAGAGAAGAACAGTGGCAGATGCAAGTGTTGCCTTTCTTGAAGACGGAGAGGGAGAAGGGGATTCAACGAAGAGTGAAATGATGGTTGCTTCGTCCGTCAAACTTAGACTACGGGGAGGTGGGGTTTTGTGATACGACGGCTCACATCGCCAGCCACGACCGGGATAACTCTCCGCCGTGCATACTGCCTTCTAATTTGGTGGATGGCATTTGGGCCTGCGCTGCATGGCCCGCATGTCGGTGAACAAAAGTATAACGGCATTCAGAGAAGGAGACGTTTCAATGACCTAGGAGGAGCCGAAGCGTAGAGTGTCTCCACTGCACTAGTAGTAATTGTTTTTCCGGTAGTCTGAGAGTGTCTCCACTGCATTAGTAGTAATTGTTTCTCCGGCCCAAGACAAAACAGCCCATCCACACTAGTAAATAGTAAAATCAATTCAAAATCCCATATATTTATGAATGAGAGGCGCCACCCACACCTAGCACACCGCCCCCAAAAAAACTTGGGTCCTCTTCTTCCTCCTCGCTCCCACCCACTCACGCCACTCGCCCCACTGCACCCCCAAATTCCTCACCTCACTCCTACAGAAAACCCCAGCCCCTTCTTCCTCACTCCTACAGAAAACCCCAGCTCCCTTCTTCTTCGCTCGCACTACAACTAGGCTCGCCATTCGTTACTCTGCTCAAATCCGTGAGCGCGACGCGACGCCTCGAGGAAAATGGAGTCGGCTGATCCCAGCGCCAAGAAGATGAGGCTCCCGCCAAGCAACGACGCTGTTTGTAGATCCCGCACCCGCAACTGGGAGAAGCGGCGACCCTGCCCCACCGGATCCCAGAACCAGAGAATCTCGGTGGACCGCATCAACAATCTCCCGATGCCGCCCTTGGGGAGATCATCTCGCTTCTCCCCACCAAGGATTACTTGTCACGCCAAGTCCTCTCAATTCGGTGGCGCCTCCATGGCGCCGTGCCCTTTAATCTCGATCGTCCGTCACTATCTCTCTTCAATGATTTTGAAATCCCAGAGCCATCATCTCCTCCCACCAGGGCTCCGCTCAAAGCCTCTGATCCCGCCTTGCTACCCGAGCAAGCATACCATGCCCCGCAGGTGGACGCTATGAAATCCTCAATTCACAGTAACTACAGCTGCTTGAGTTCTACTATTCCCCGAAATCACATACCACATACCAACGCCATGAACTTGTGCCCTCAAAGACCGATGTCCATCTCGCGGTTTCCCTCTCTCCACACCGCCACCTTTGCGATGTGCTACCTACCGCATAACTGGTACTAAACCTTCGACTCCCATTTCTCAAGAAACTTTCACTTGTGCGGGTTGTATATCGGAGGCCTCATTGACAGCATCATCCACTCCAGCTTGCCCTGCTACTGAGTGCTTGGTGCTTGTTTTCACAGATTAGAATCGGTTGTCTCCAAATAAAGTCGCCTAACCTTGTAAGAATTTGAATTTCTTTTGACGGAAGGCAGCTCATCATCCAAGATGCCCTTCACTTCAAAGGTTGATCCTTGATTCTAGTTATTCACCGCTGCAAATAATCGTCCTCTCTCGCGCCTAAACCGAGACCTTGGGTGTAATACATGATCTCTGTGCTCATTTCAATATGGTGTTTGGCTCCACAGCCTTCGTGTACTTTATATTATCATCTACACTTGTAAACATAAGCTGCATTTTAAATTTCTACGCATAATTTATATATCATCTTGGAGTACACATTTTGTACTAATATTATGTTCTATGCTCAATGAAGAGTTTCTCCATGGATGGCCTATCAATGGTGCTGGATTCTGTCAAGATCTTATATATCCAAATGAATAGTTTTGATCTGAACAAGATTATTGGCTTGCTGCAATGCTTTCCATGTCTGGAGAAGTTGTATATAATGGTGATAATTTCACGCACATTGGAAGCCCGCATATAGTGTACTAGAATTAACCGCTCAGCTGTTGCTCTTCGACACTCTTCTTTAGACCTTAACTGCTTTCAATCTTCATGTCTATTTAGGCAACAGGACGGGTAAGAAAGTAATAACCAATCGGTGGATTCGTAAGCATCAGGATTTTCTCACTTCTCATGAGATTCGATTGAACACAATAACTCTAGAACGATATGTAGCCAACCGCAAACACAAGATTTGTCACATTCTTCCCGCTAAATGCGAGGTTACTATTGTCCATCGTGCTTAAGTTTATCAGCAGCATGGTTTTGACGGATGGGTATGTTGAAGAGCAAAAAAGGAGTTTCGTGGGCAAAAGAGCTTCGAACGTGCGGGCTTCTATTTACAACATATTGTGGTCATAATCCAAAGAATTTTACGACCCAGATGTTCATTCTATGGACCTAACCGATCCATTTGACTGGATCGCCAAAACAGTCTTGGAGATAGATGTTGTTGCCCTTTTCAATCTGGTTTTTTGTAAACCGATGAACAATTAACCTCGTGCTTTTGTACAGTTTGTAAGTGGAGTTACATGTTCCTTCCCTTTTCAACTCGTCTGTGTCTGTCATATTTTCTTTGAAACAAGGCAAATGGCTTGCCATTCGCTTAATTTAGAGTGAAATATTGTAACAAATCCCAACCAACGGAAATAACATCACTCTACGACCGCTTGAGCTCACTGCATTATGAAGCCAAGTGATTAGCCCCACCAGCACCCACAAACTTATTTCAACTAGCACATCAAATGGGCTGTAAATTTTCATAGGAAAGGCTGCATAACCGTGACAGATTTGGATTCGACATTTGGGACCCGCGAGGAAATAGCCTATCCAAGGTGGTGTCGACTTACTAGCCACCAACAAACGATTCTGCTTACCAGCCGCTGGATTGACATCCAACATATGTCGTGTATCTTCTATCTCTTGTCATCTTCTTCCTCCAAATTACCAAACCAAACCACCCCATCAGCTCCGCCGCCCCGCCCCATGGCTGGATGCGCCCGCCGCCCTACCGACGCATTCCTTCAACGCTGGCCAGTCCCTCCTCTATTCCCCACACGCCCTGTTATTCTCCGGCGCCCCAACACGCACTCCGCTCAACCACCAACCTCGTATTCCCCTCCGCCACGATCGACCGGCGCATCTTCAACGGCTCCTCGCTGTTCCGTCCCGAGGCCTCGCCATCGCCCTCCGCCTTGTGGCCTTGGTTCGCTTCCAGGCGCTGTGCGCCACCTTCTTGCGTTGTCAACGCTCAACAACCGAGAGGAACAAGGAGATGATCAGACGTGGAGAGGATGATGAGGGACGCACCAGCGTCATGGCAATCACGCAAGCAAGTGCCTCTATAGTACAAGCCCAAAATATGGTTCCTCCTAATGGTTGGACATCCGGGGCTCACGCCATTGTCAACGTAGTCAATAAACGAGAGAATTACACTACGAAGGCCGACACGTGGACCCAAAGAAGTCGTGCAGCTTATTTTGAGGAACAAGCGGTTGTTATTTATACTAGTATTAGCGACGGATCGTGGTAACAACGGGCTGTCTTGAAAGCTGTGGCCCGCCTAGCTGTGGTTTTATTTATGTTTACCACATCATGAGCCCAGTTGTGTTTTTTCTTGCTGAAAATGGCTAGCCCAGTTCTATTTTTTAAAAGAAATACCCAAACAAGGCCTACTTGTTTTATCGGTTCTCTTGGCTGCAAATCTTTCAAGACGAGGAGAGTTTCATTCGGTTTGCCCAGAAATGGGCTGTACATTTTTAAAACACATCAAACCGGGAATTAGTTTCAATATTTTTTCATTACAAGATCTTAAATTCCATTGATTTTTATGCATGGACAATTATTTGGATTTTATATTTATATAAATTATTTTTCAAATAGTTTGAATGTGAATCGATATTTCTGGATTAGAAACAATTGACCGCACCAAATATGCAAAATTTTATATACTTTTTAACCGTGGCCACAATATGGGGTGTAATGCTAACAAAAGAAGATGGGCTCCAAAAAATTCTTAAGAATTAGCAATGGGCTGTACATTATTAGAAATAATGGCGATGGGTTGTATGTTGTTTTCCACAGATTTGAGGCTGACTTGTGCGCCTACTACAGGTTGACGCAGATGCTTTCATAAACAAAAGGTTGACGACACGCAACGCCTCGTCAACTTAGTCAACACACGAGAGCAAAGGATCGTTGGATGTCCATCCAACGCGTCGTGTTTCTTCAATCTCTGCTCTTCATGCTCCAAATTACAAACAAGCGCCGACGGACTACTCGCTCCCTCCTCCCATGCCCGCTATGTTGCCGCACAGCCTCACGGCCCCACCGTATTCCCATTGCTGGCCTAGCCATCCTCTACTCACCCACACATGTTGTTATTCTCCGGCGACGGCAGACGAACCAAGAAACCTCGTACTCTCCACGTGAGAAACAACCGCCGAGTATTCCCTCGCTCGTGTCGTTCCCTTCCTAGGCCTCGCCGCCCCCACCACCCTCGTGCTTCGGCGCTGCCTGGTCAACATGGTCAATGAATGACATCCATCGGAAGTGGATCAGACGTGGAGAGGCTGACGACACTGGGTCCACGGCCGCAAGCAAGAAATGCCTCCTTATTACGCAAAAATAATGATTCCTCCACCGACAGCTAGGACCCACAGAAGGGCCTCTGTAATTCAGGAAAAAAATTCCCCACGACAGTCGGACCCACCAGCTATATCTTCGCACGCAAGGAAGTGCCTCCTTATTACGCCCAAAAAATGAATACCCCCGCTAGCCGGGACCCACCATATTGTTGGGCTAACTTAGGGCCTACTAAGTTGACGGGACGGATGGCTTTGTCAACTTAGTCAATACTCCAAAGGACTGTATGATGTCCATCCAACGGCCATAGTGCTTCTTCAACCTCTGGTCTTCTTGCTCCACCCGCCAAAGCAAATACCGTCGTGCCGCCGCTCCCGCCTCTCTCGTGGCCGGTCAGGCTACCGCTGGAGGCCTCACCTCCACCATACTAATCCCACCACCGGCCGGCCATCCCTCCACTCACCCACACCCGCTGTTATTCTCAAGCGCGATGGCAGCCTCACACCCCACCAACCAAGGAACGCCAGATTCTCTCCGCATGGGCATCCACCGCCGCATCTTGCCCGGCTCCGTCCGTCCCTTCCTAGGCCTCACTGCCGCCCACCGCCGTGGTGCTCTCGGCAAGGCGTGGTCAATGTGGTCACCACCGACTTCCATCGAAGAGTATCAGACGTGGAGAGGCCGACACTGGGTCCACGGCAGCCGCAAGGAAGTGCCTCCTTATTACGCTGAAAAGAATTATTCCTCCACCGACAATGGGACCCATCGGACGGGCCACCAGTATTTTGTGAAAAATCGCTTCCCACGATCGCTGGGACCCACCGGACGGGCCACCGATTTTACTTAAAAAACGTTCCCCATTGTCACTCGGACCCACCGGAAGTGCCTCCTTATTACGCACAAAAATGAATACTCCCCAGCTAGCTGGGACCCACCTTGGTGGGAGGCTGACTTAGGGCCTACTAAGTTGACGGGACGAAGGGCTTTGTCAACTTAGTCAATATGAACGATTCTAGCTCGAGGATCAGACGATGTCCATCCAACGGCCGTAGTGCTTCTTCAACCTCTGGTCTTCTTGCTCCACCGCCAAAGCAGCGCCGGTCGTGCCGCATGCTCCTGCCTCCCGTGGTCGGGTCAGGTGTGCTTCCGCAGAGGCCTCACCGCCTTCTACTATTCCCACTCGCCGGCCAAAGCCTCACAAGGCGCCGGGCAGCCTCACACCGCAGCCGAACCAAGTGAACCCTCGATTCTCCTCCACGCTGGCTTCCACCGTCACAGATTCCCGCTCGCGTCCGTCCCCTTCCTAGGCCTCACCGTCGTCCACCACCGTGGTGCTCTCCGTGCGGTGTGGTCAACGTGGTCAAGGAACGACTTCCATCGGAAGAGTATTATACGTGGAGAGACTGACAGCTGGGTCCATGGCCACAGCCCAGTTTTTTTGTGATTTCCCAAGTAAGACGCTTTGTCAGGCCTGTTGGGCTGCAAATCTTTCAAGATGAGGAGAGCTTTCATTCGGCCGGCCGAGAAAATGGCCCATCAGTAATGAGAAATGGGATGTACATTTTTAAAACACATCAAACCAGCAATTAGTTTCAAATATCTTTTTTTTCACTTCAAGATTTTAAATTACATTAATTTTTATGCATGGAGAATTTGTTGGATTTTATATTGATATACATTTATTTTTAAAATCAGTTTGAATATGAGTCGAAATTTCAGGATTAAAAACAGTTCGGACCGCACCAAATATGCAAAATTTCAGATAATTTTTAACCGTGGCCACAATATGGGCTGTAATGCTAACAAAAAGAATATGGGCTCCAAAAACCTCAAGAATTAGCAAATGGGCTGTAAATTATTAGAAATAATGGCGATGGGATGTATGTCGCTTTCCACAGATTTGAGGCTTCCCAAAAAAGGTTGATGCACAAGCACCGATCGTTGATGTCCATCCAACGGGCGTCGGCTTCTTCAATCTCTGCTCTTCCCCGCTCAAATGCCAAACAAGCGCCGACGGACTTCTGCTCCCTCCTCCTCATGGCCGGCTGTGCTGCTATCACAGAGCCTCACCGCCCCACCGCATTCCCATCATCGGCCTAGCCATCCCTCTACTCACCCACACCTGCTGTTATTCTCCGGCGACGGCAGACGAACCAGTAAACCATCATACAGTCATACTCCCCTCCGCGTGGGAAACAACTTCCGAGTCTTCCTTGCCTCCGTGTCGTTCCCTTCCTAGGCCTCGCCGTCGTCCACCGCCGTGGTGCTCTCGGCGTGGCGTGGTCAATGTGGTCAACGACCGACTTCCATCGGAAGAGTACTGTGCGTGGAGACGCTGACAACTGGGTCCACGGCCGCAGCAAGGAAGTGCCTCCTTATTATGCGCAAAATAATTATTCCTCCACATGACAGCGGGGACTCACCGGACGGGCCACCGTATTTCGCGAAAAAAACGTTTCCCCTCTGACTGCTGGGACCCACCAGCTACACCTTCGCACGCAAGGAAGTGCGTCCGGGAAAACAAAACGATTCGCCCCCCTGACTGCTGGGACCCACCAGCTACATCTTCGCACGCAAGGAAGTGCCTGACAGTTGGGACCCACCTGGTCGAAGCGTACGTAGCGTTGTCATTCTGGTCGCGAACGTGTACATACATATATACTGTTGGATGTAGAGGCGCGCACGTGTCGTAGTAGAGGCGCGTATGTGTCATAGTAGAGACGCGCACGTAGCATGTGCACATACGTACAGCGGCCAGGGTGCAAGAAAGAAAATACAGCCACGTATGTGTACATACGGGAGGGGTCTCAAACGCCTACTCGCGCATACGTACGGCCAGGGATCGTGTACATGGCTGGGTCGGAACCAAGAAATAACATCGTCGTCGTGTTCATGGGGAGGCAACGGAATGCGTCGTGTTCATCGGGAGGCAACAGAACGTGTGGGAGCCAACCGGCTGGGTCGGAACGGAATGGGTGGTCGTGTTCATCGGGTGGGCTTGGACGGAACAGGCGATGGAAACAAGGCCTGGCGTACTGCAGAGTGGAGGAAACGGCCTTGTGTTCGACGGGCCACGTTCGAAACGGGATCATGTTCATCGGTTGGGGTCTGGCGTACCGCAAAACGGACGAAACGGACCTCCTACGATCGAAACGGGGGTCCTGGTGATCGGGAGGGGTGAGGCGTACCGCAAAACGGACAAAATAGACCTCCTACGGTCGAAACGGGGGTCCTGTTGATCGGGAGGGGTGTGGCGTACCGCAAAACGGCCGAAACGGACCTCCTACGGTCGAAACGGGGGTCCTGTTCATCGGGAGGGGTGTGGCGTACCGCAAAACGGGACACCACGGGATACTGTTCATCTCCACCGTCGACCTCCTCCAGCCTCCACGGGCTACCGTCGACCTCCTCCGGCCTCCACGGGCTCCTATTCATCCAGCCTCCACCGCGCGCTACTCCACCGACTACGGTTCAACCACCGCTCCACTGCCTACTGTTCATCCAGCCCTCCACACCACGGGGTCATGTTCATCCAACTCCCCCCTTCAAGCGCTCACTTTTCATCCAATCGATCGGCTTCGTTAGCAGCGATGGCGAATGAATCGCCGATCGGGTTCGATTAACAGCCATCGATCGATCGCTCGGGTTAAGTAACGCGTAGCTCGCAGGTCAATCGCCGGGTTCGCTAGAGCCCAACGCCTCGCCCGGGTTCAGTTAGAGCCAATGCCTCGCCCACACGCGCGTACATGTATGAGAGAAACACGCATCGCTCGGCCCCTGACCTCCCACCGTAACCGGGAACTCCCCGAAATTTTCCTCCCCCTCGCTTCTACCAAGATTTTTTCTGTCATGGACGGCCCAAAGAATGTCATGCAACTGCGTCTCTGGCCCGCCCAGGACGAAAAGCCCATTTTCTGTCATGATTTTTTCTCATAGAAGTAGGAGCCCACCACATCTATGATGATACCGGGTTTTGTCACAATTATCATCATAGAAGTGTCATATGTATGACAGAAAAAATTTCGTTCGGTCCAAATTGTCACGGATGTGTCTTTTTTTTGTAGTGGATGTTGGAGGTTGTGTTGAGAAGACAAAAAGGAGAGAGTCTCACATTGACGAGGCTAATCAACGAGCTATGGAGATGCCCATCAATTGATGTCAATGCAAGGAGTAGGGATTGCCATGCAACGGATGCACTAGAGTTATAAGTGTACGAAAGCTCAAAAGAAAACTAAGTGGGTGTGCATCCAACTTGCTTGTTCATGAAGACCTAGGGCATTTGAGGAAGCCCATCATTGGAATATGTCGGTGCGGAACGACACCTATGGGATCACAAGAATCCCTACTACGGTTGCCGGGGCGCGGGGTTGCAAGAAGAGCAGGGTTAGTAGCCAGCACAAGGATTGTTTACCTAGTTTCGGGCCGCGAGGATGCGTAAAACCCTAGTCCTACTTTGGTGGGTGTATTTCAGAGAGTTCTTGAGCTCTCAAACTAGCTGTGGTCAAGTGGTTCGAAGAGTCAATCCTTCTCCAAGATGCCATGGGCCTCCTTTTATAGTCGAAAGGGGCTGCCACAAAGGGCACACAGGAGGTGGAAAGGGCTACAGGTTCGAGCTTATCGCTCATATTACAGACAAGACGATTTAATGCGTAGCTTAGGTGTCCCTTGCTTTATTGGGGACGGGCGAGGCCCGCCCCGTCCGGCCACCTCCTCCTCGCTTTAACACGCACTCGGCCAAGAGAGCCGTGTGGTGCCATGTAGGCAGGCAGGCAGGCAGCTGAGGTGGCGCAGTGGCGGAGCCTTCACGAAGATCTGCATGCCGCCACGCTGGTGCTCAATGAGTTGGCCTGGGAGCTGCATGTTGCCACACAGGTGCCCGCCCAGCTGGTTTTGCATCAGAGCCCTTCTTTGGCTCTTCCACGGCAATAGTTTTAACGAAGCCATCCACATCTTCACGATGGGGTTCCTCTAATTCTCCCTCATAAGGTATCCTACATACCGCGCAAAAATGACGTAAAGACATTTCTTTGAATTCATCATATAAATGAAATGATACTGTAGGCGGTGATTTCTTAGGATAATAATAAAAGTTTTGCACGAAAGTATTGGTAAGTAAGAGATACTGATCGATTCGGTCGTCGATGAAACCGGTGAGGCCTGCAGTCTCGATTAAAGCATAAAAATCTTCATGAATTCCTGCCTCTTTCAAGAAATCCTCGCATGGCCATTCACACGACCATACTTCCGCTAAGCGAGGAAGATTATACTAGGGTTTTTCCTTCTCTTTGTCTTATTTTTCCTTAGAGCTTTGGCTAGAAGAGCCTTTGAAGAGCCTCCTTAGCATTTTCTGAAAATTTCTGAAATTTTAGTAACTTCAAAACAAAAGTGAATAAAACTAAACAAGATTGATAACAACTACTCCTACAAGTGCCTATAGCCTATATCATGCATTGGAATTACTTGGGACCTCAAAAATTTAACATGCAAGCTCAAGAACATGGTCACCTATGCAGCAAAATTTGCAATGAATAAAGCACTAGAACAAAAACTAATTGGACCAATGGAGGAGTCACATACCAAGCAACAATCTCCCAAAGCGGTTTTGTGAATGGAGTTTTGAGCTAAGAGATCAAAAATCGCAGCAAAACGAGCTAGAACTCGTGCTTCAGCTGGATGGGGATTTTTTTGGGTAGAAGATGAAGTGTGTGGGTGTTGGCATAAGTGGAGGGGGCCACCAGGGGCCCACGAGACAAGGGAGCGCGCCCTACAGGGGGGCACCCCCTCCTCTCTCGTGGCCTGGTGCTTGGCCCTCCTGTAGTGTTTTCAGTGCCTAAAATCCTCAAATATTCCAGAAAAAATCATACTAAGTTTGCAGGGCATTTGGAGCACTTTTATTTTCGGACTATTTTTTAATGCATGGATAATTCAGAAAACAGACGGATAATACTATTTTTGCTTTATTTATTCTAAATAACAGAAAGTAAAAGGAGGGTACAGAAGGTTGTGCCTTCTAGTTTCATCCATCTCGTGATCATCAAAATGAACCCACTAACAAGGTTGATCAAGTCTTGTTAACAAACTCATTCCGAATAACACGGAACCGAAGAAATTTCGAATAACACTAAGTTACCTCAATGGGGATATGAAAATCCCCAACAATAAGAATATCATACTTTTTCTTGACAGTAGGGAGAGGAAATTCAAAGCCTCCAAAAATGATAGTCGGAACTTTTTCAATAGAATTGATGCTATGAACTTGAGATTGTTTCCTCGGAAAATGTACCGTATGCTCATTACCATTAACATGAAAAGTGACATTGCCTTTGTTGCAATCAATAACAGCCCCTGCAGTATTAAGAAAAGGTCTACCAAGGATAATAGACATACTATCGTCCTCCGGAATATCAAGAATAACAAAGTCCGTTAAGATAGTGACATTTGCAACCACAACAGGCACATCCTCACAAATACCGACAGGTATAGCATTTGATTTATCAGCCATTTACGAAGATATTTCAGTAGGTGTCAACTTATTCAATTCAATTCTACGATATAAATAGAGAGGCATAACACTAACACCGGCTCCAAGATCACATAAAGCAATTCTAACATAATTTCTTTTAAAGGAGCAAGGTATAGTTGGAACGCCCGGATCTCCAAGTTTCTTTGGTATTCCACCTTTAAAAGTGTAATTAGCAAGCATGGTGGAAATTTCAGCTTCCGATATCTTTATTTTATTTGTGATGATATCCTTCATATACTTAGCATAAGGATTTACTTTAAGCATATCAGTTAAGCGCATACGTAAGAAAATAGGTCTAATCATTTCAGCAAAGCGCTCAAAATCCTCATCATCCTTTCACTTGGATGGTTTAGGAGGAAAGGGCATGGGTTTCTGAACCCATGGTTCTCTTTCTTTACCATGCTTCCTAGCAACAAAACCTCTCTTATCATAACGTTGATTCTTTGATTGTGGGTTATCAAGATCAATAGCAGGTTCAATCTCTACATCATTGCCTTTGCTAGGTTGAGCATCAACATGAACATTATCATTAACATTATCACTAGGTTCATGTTCATCACCGATTGTGTTTCAAAGATCGAAATATAAATATCATTGGGATTCTCGGTGTGTCTCTGACAGTTCACTAGAAGCATGCAAAGTTCTATCGTTTTCTTATTCTTCTTTTTAGAAGAACTTGGTGCCTCTAAATTATTTCTCTGAGAATCTTGCTCGATTCTCTTAGGCTGGCCTTCAGGATACAAAGGTTCCTAAGTCATTCTACCAGTTCTAGTAGCCACTCTAACAGCAAAGTCATTTTATTATTTAATTCATCAAGCAAATCATTTTCAGCTCTGAGTACTTGCTCAGCTTGAGCAGCAACCATAGAAGCATATTTGCTAACACGGTGAAGTTCATCTTTAGCCCTAGCCAGATTATCACCTACGCGTCCTATCTCGAAAGCATTATTCTTTAACTCTCTACCAACATAAGCATTAAAACTTTCTTGTCTAGCCATAAAGTCATCAAATTCATCTTAGCATGGGCTATGAAATTTAGTAGAGGGTATTTCAACTTTATCATATCTATAGAGAGAATTTACCTTTACTACCTGTGTCGGGTTATCAAGACAATGTGGTTCTTCAGGCGGTAAATTAAGACCATGTATTTCTTCAATAGGAGGTAAATTCTTAACATCTTCAGCTTGAATACCTTTTTCTTTCATTGATTTCTTTGCCTCTTGCATATCTTCAGATCGAGAAATAAAACACCTCTTCTTTGGAGTGGGTTTAGGAATAGGCTCAGAGTTGGCTCAATTGGTTCAGAATTACTTGAGAACTGGCTCGGAAGAGTCCAATTATTTTCATTAGTCAACATATTATTCAATAGTATTTCAGCTTCACGATTGTTCTTTCCTGAAAACACAACCAGCACAACTATCCAAGTAGTCCTTGGAAGCATCGGTTAGTCCATTATAAAAGATATCAAGTATTTCATTTTTCTTAAGAGGATGATCAGCAAAGCATTATAATCGGAGAAGCCTCCCCAAGCTTGTGGGAGACTCTCTTCTTTGATTTGCACAAAATATATATTTCCATAAGGCAGCTTGTTTCTTATGAGCAGGGAAATATTTAGCGTAGAAGTAATAAATCATATCCTGGGACCGCGCACACAACCAGGAGCAAGAGAATTATACCAAGTCTTAGCATCACCCTTTAATGAGAACGGAAATATCTTAAGGATATATAAATAGCGAGACTTCTCATCATGAGTAAATAGGGTGGCTATATCATTCAACTTGGTAAGATGTGCCACAACAGTTTCAGATTCAAGGCCATAAAAGGATCGATTCAACTAAAGTAATAAAATCAGGATCAACAGAGAATTCATAATCCTTATCAAGAATACGTATAGGTGAAGTAGCAAACGTAGGATCGGGTTTCATTCTAGCATTAAGAGACTGCTGCTTCCATTTAGCTAATAATTTCTTAAGATCATTTCTATCATTGCAAGCAAGGATTTCCAGAGCAGCTTTTTCATTCATAACATAACCCTTAGGAACAACAGGTAATACATAATCATTGGGGGAACCTTCATCATCACTATCATCAATAATAGGTTCTTCAATGTTTTCATTCCCCCTAACTCTAGCAAGTTGTTCATCTAGAAATTCACCTAATGGCAAAGTAGTATCACACACAGAAGTAGTTTCATCATGCATAGCAGAAGTGGCATCATCAATAACATGCGACATATCAGAATTCATAGCAGTAGTAGGTTTAGGTGTCGCAAGCCTACTAATAATGAAGGAGAATCTAGTGCGAGCTAGATGGCGCTTCCTTACCTCCCTCGTAGTTGAGGGCAAAATCTTGGTCTTAGCGTCTTTCAAGTTCTTCATAGTGACCAATGATATAAATCCCAAGTGACTCGTGAATAGAGCTATGCTCCCAAGAACGGTGCCGAAATTAGTCTTGATAACCCACAAGTATAGGGGATCGCAACAGCTTTCGAGGGTAGAGTATTCAACCCAAATTTATTGATTCGACACAAGGGGAGCCAAAGAATATTCTTGAGTATTAGCAGTTGAGTTGTCAATTCAACCACACCTGGATAACTTAGTATCTGCAGCAAAGTGTTTAGTAGCAAAAGTGGTATGATAATAATAGTAACGGTAGCAAAAGTAAAGATAAATATTTTTGGGTTTTTCTAGTAGTTGTAACAGTAGCAACGGAAAAGTAAATAATCGAAGAACAATATGTGAAAAGTTCGTAGGCAATGGATCAGTGATGGATAATTATGCCGGATGCGATTCCTCATGCAATAGCTATATAATAGGGTGATATAGAACTAGCTCCAATTCATCAATGTAATGTAGGCATGTATTCCGTAAATAGTCATACGTGCTTATGGAAAAGAACTTGTATGACATCGTTTGTCCTACCCTCCCGTGGCAGCGGGGTCCTTACGGAAACTAAGGGATATTAAGGCCTCCTTTTAATAGAGAACCGGAACAAAGCATTAGCACGTAGTGAATACATGAACTCCTCAAACTATGGTCATCACCGAGAAGTATCCCGATTATTGTCACTTCGGGGTTGTCGGATCATAACACATAATAGGTGACTATAGACTTGCAAGATAGGATCAAGAACACACATATATTCGTGAAAACATAATAGGTTCAGATCTGAAATATGGCACTCGGGCCCTAGTGACAAGCATTAAGCATAGCAAAGTCATAGCAACATCAATCTCAGAACATAGTGGATACTACGGATCAAACCCTAACAAAACTAACTTGATTACATGGTAAATCTCATCCAACCCATCACCGTCCAGCAAGCCTACGATGGAATTACTCACGCACGGCGGTGAGCATCATGAAATTGGTGATGGAGGATGGTTGATGATGACGACGGCGATTTAATCCCCTCTCCGAGCCCCGAACGGACTCGAGATCAGCCCTCCCGAGAGATTAGGGCTTGGCGGTGGCTCCATGTCGTAAAACGCGATGAAACTTTCTCTCTGATTTTTTCTCCCGAGACGGAATATATGGAGTTGGAGTTGAGGTCGGAGGAGGTCCAGGGGCCCACGAGATAGGGGCGCGCCTAGGGGCGCCTGCCTCGTGGACAGTGTCAGGCCCCGGTGTATTTCTTTCGCCTAATAATTTTATAAATTCCAAAAAGTGCTTCCGTGGATTTCCAGGACATTCCGAGAACTTTTATTTTCTACACATAAAACAACATCATAGCAGTTCTGCTGAAAACAACGTCAGTCCGGGTTAGTTTCATTCAAATCATGCAAGTTAGAGTCCAAAACAAGGGCAAAAGTGTTTGGAAAAGTAGATACGTTGGAGACGACGATTGCCCGCCACTGGTTGGTTGGGCGGCTGCATGTGAATGGCGGTGGAAGCTTGGTTGGCGTGGGCTGGCGGTGGCCTGGCTTTGGCGTCCTTGGTGAGGGCCTTCTTTGGGTGGCTCGGCAAGGGTCTTGCCGTGTGCGTTGTCGTCGTCCCCGGGGGGCCTTGCCGGGTGCAGTGGTCTTCCTCGGCAAGGATCTTGCCGAGGATCGTCGTCTTCTAATCCTCATCTGATCTTGAATATGTCTTCACAAAGATCTACATGCCACCACGGAGGTGCCTCCCGAGCCCTGGCCCAACATGGATGATGGCGTCGGGGACCGTGGGCTCAAGGGTGGCTCGCTCTGTTGGTGTGGGGCGAGCTGTCCCGACAAGAATCTTGCCGGGGCTGCAGAGGCTGCCCCGGCAAGGGTCTTGCTGGGGGAACCTGCTTCGTCCCTCTGCTCTTTGTGGTCTTGGCCTTGGTGTTGCTCTTATTATCTTGGGCTTTAGTCTTACCTTGGCTCACCCCCCCCCCCTATTCTGCTTGGCGTGACCGTAGGCGCGGCTCCGACTGCCCGTGCACAGGTATAGGGGTACAAAAACGCACCCCTCTTTTTGTACACCAACAGGAGCCCCGGGGCCTGGGCCACACATAAGCGCGACACGTTGTTGGGCCAGGCCCAAAAACGGTGCGCGGTAGGCGGGGCGGCTTTTACCGCAGTAAAACTTTTCGCGCGCGGCGCTTCCCACGACCCGCGCGCGCGGCGTGGCGTGGATGGGTGTGCGTGACGTGGGTGGCATGCGTGGGGCGGTTTCCACACGCATGTGTCACATTGCAGTAAAGAGGAGGCTCGTGCCTTCTCCGTAAAAAGAGGAAGGCGTGGAGGCACGGCTCATTTACTGAACGGGGCCGGGGCGTGGTCTTCAAGGCATCCACTCCCCACGATCACGGGGTGGGGAGAGGTCGCTTCGCCTGTCCCCTCGGCTTCTGCGCGTCCGCCACACGCCCTCCATGCACCTGGGGTTGCAAGCGATGGAGGCGGGAAACCGGGCTGTCGCTGGTTGGGGCAGCGGGTCGGTCCTGATTCCCTGCGCCTCTGGTGGCTGGATTGGCCGAGCGGGGCGGCCGATCCCTGTCCCCGCCTCCTTATAAAGAGGGGGAAGGGGGATGGTGCCCCGCACTCTTCCGTCATCTATCTCCTCTCGCTTCTGCTTCTTCCTTCCACTCGCCATGGAGAAGGGGAATCCTGGTCCCTCGACGGTGGCGGCGAGGTTCACCGCTCGACAGCGCGTCCCTCCTCCTCCTGAGCCTGCAGTGGTGGAGCCGGCCGCGAGGGGAAGGGGGAGGGGGCGAGGTCGTGGACGAGGGCGGGGCAGAGGTCGTAGTGCTCGGGGAAGAGGAGGACGGGGCGGCGCGCCGGCTTCGCCCCCGCCAATGATGCCTTTTCCAATGGAAGGCCATGTTGGAGACCAGCCCCATGAGTTCTTCATCAGTCTGCGCCGGCCTCCGCGTCACCGTCTTCGTCTTCCTGCCCTGTTCGCTCGGAAGATGGAGCGTGACCCGCCCCAATCCCTCAGATTGCACATGAGGGGTTGTGGGAATGGGGGCACGCGGGTCGACATTGATTTCCCGGCTCCTCGGGTCAAGTACCTCCGTCGTGGGTGGAAGACGTTCGCTCGTATCCACAGCCTGACGGCGGGGCTCGTCCTCTACTTCAAATTAATGGAGGATGACCTGCTCTCCGTCAAGGTCTTCGGCGACTTCGGGACTCGCTTGAAGTGCTGCGTGGAGAGCTCCTCCGATGGAGATTCCGACGATGGAAGCTCTTCCTCGAGCGAAAGTGATGAGGAGAACAGCGGGGTAGACGGCGGGGATGAGTCCGACTAGGCATCGGACGCCCTGCGCCTGGGCGGGTGCGGTAACAGCAACATCTGCACCTAGCCGCTCCTCCGATAGAGTTTTGCCGGGGGCGGAGCCAGCTCCTTGAACTTCTCGGGGCCGTCTCCTTGGGCGGCTGACATCGGGAGGCTGCGGAATAGGAAGAGGGTGGGCGGCAAGGCCGTCAAGTCAGAGTACGCGGGCACCGACGCCTTCGTCGCGTATTGCCGGTCCTAGCGCCTCGTCTTCCAGCTCCTTTCCCGGCACCGTCATCACCGGCCCGCCCCTGGACGGTCACCGAGGTGTTCTCTTGGTGCTTTCTGCTGCTCGTAGCTCGCCTAGGCGCCCCTTTTGCTCTCTCGCCTCCTTGACCTGCCTCCTGAGGAGAGGGACAAGAAAGGGATCACGGGCATCTTATCTCTCTTCTTTAGTTTGTAAGCCTGCGGGCCTTTGTTAAATTCAGAACTTGTAATCCCCTTGCTCATGGTTTTCATTCCGTATGAACTATACATGTATGTGATGTTTTTAATGAAAAGGGATGCTTGCCGGGTTTTTTGTTCATGGGTAGACCCCGCGACAGGGAGCGAATCCTTGTTATTTTTTAGGATAAACGTTTTTCGCCCGGCAACAAGCCTTGCCGTCGCCCCACTCCACTCGACCATTCTCGCACTCTTGGCGGAGGCAGGGATGAAGTGGGCTTTAGGCTCCTCATTCTACCTTCTTGTCGCCGCGTCTACAACCAAATCCGGACCCAGGAAATAATCCTTAGGTATAGGAAAAAGGGGAGCACGACAGCCTAGAGATAAAAACGAGGTTTCACATGCCCCAGTTCCATTCCGAAATGCAGGACGGAGCATGAAAGACTTATCTAGATCTGCAGCCCCCGACAATCTCATCTTGCCGTGGTTGGACCCTTGTGCTTGCAGCCCCCGGTAACTCTGGTTTGCCAGGGTCGGGACGCCGGTCCGTTTCCTTTCTTCCAAGTAGCTCGGCAGAAGTGCTCATGTGCCCTGCGAACCAAAGGAGGACAGAAGAGAAACCGAGAGACGCGCACTCGACCTCTAAGCTAGGGGTTAGTCGCTACTGAGCACTATCAACCCTAACCAAGGAAGAGACTCGACCTAGCATGCATGCTATGACTTAAGGCGCCAGTGCTTCATTTATTTAGGCTCAGTGTCTGCGCCTGGCTTTGTACAAAGGGTTACATGCCTTGTCGGCAAAGCTTGTACAAAAGGTGGCTTGCCGGGAGGCCCAGCAAGCCGCGCCTTATGGGTAAAACTTGCGAAGATGCTCGATGTTCCAGGAGTTTCTCACAGGGACGACATCTTCGGTCTCCAGGCGGACTGCACCGGGCCTGGTGACTCGTATTACCCGATAAGGGCCTTCCCACTTTGGCGTCAACTTGTTGGCACTCTTGGCCGACTGAACGCAGCGAAGAACAAGGTCGCCTTCCTCAAAGCTTCGGGCATGAACCTTGCGGCTATGGTAGCGGCGCAAGGCTTGCTGGTAGCGCGCTGCTCTCACTGCCGCCCGAAGACGATCTTCCTCAAGGAGTGTCGCGTCATCTTGGCACAACTGCTCTTGCTCAAGCTCATCATAAGCGAGCACTCGAGGTGACCCGTATATGAGTTCCGTGGGGAGAACTGCTTCTGCCCCATAGACCAGGGCAAAAGGTGTCTGGCTGGTGGCTTGATTTGGCGTCATTCTGATCGACCAAAGAACCGCCGGCAATTCATCAATCCAGCGCCTTCCGCTCTTGCGCAGCTTGTCAAAAGTCTTTGTCCTTAGGCCTCGCAACACTTCAGCATTCGCCCTCTCCTCTTGGCCGTTGCTCCGTGGGTGTGCCGCGGAAGCAAAACAGACCTTGCTGCCGAGGTCTTGAATGTACTGCATGAAGGTGTGGCTCGTGAACTACGTGCCGTTGTCGGTGATGACTCTATTTGGCACACCAAAACGGCAGACCAGTCCTTTGAAAAACTTGACAGCTGACTGAGCAGC
This sequence comes from Aegilops longissima, assembly GCA_021605205.1. Lineage (NCBI taxonomy): Eukaryota > Viridiplantae > Streptophyta > Magnoliopsida > Poales > Poaceae > Aegilops > Aegilops longissima. The sequence continues at coordinate 453,437,342 of CM038677.1, read as the reverse complement.
CACCTTTCTCACTGCTTCCACCTCCGGCCACTTTGTGAACTTGTTGATTGCAACGTACAAGTACTCAAAGCCCCCGACAGCGCGGGGGAAAGGGCCCAGTATGTTGAGCCCCCAGACCGAGAATGGCCATGAGAGAGGGATTGTTTGAAGGGCTTCTTTGAATGGAACTGACATGCTTCACACTTGGTTACTAGTGCCGTCGCATCCTGGAGGGCGGTGGGCCAGAAGAAACCTTGCCGGAACGCCTTTCCAGCAAGGGCCCTCGGCCCTATGTGGGAGCCACATATGCCTCCATGTATCTCCGCCAACAGCTCCAGTCCTTCCTCCCAGGGGATGCACTTCAATTTCACGTCGTTCGGCCTTCTCCTGTATAGGACGTCATCGACGAACTGGTACAGATCGGACCGATGGGCTACTTTGTCCGCTTCTTCCTGCTCCTCAGGAACCTCCCCTGTTTGGAGGAATCTGACGGTATGCTGCGCCCACGCCGGAGCCTGGGGCTCGACGGCAAGGACCAAAGGCATTTCTTCCGCCACGGGAGCGGCTGTCTCTACGGCTAGGGCTTGATGCCCTGTCGGAGGCAGCTGCTCTTGGGCAGGCTCAGCGTCCGCGGCAACACCCTTGCCGAAAGCCCCAGAGGGCTCGGTAGGAAAGTACTTGCCGGGACCCGACTTCCTTCACTTGTTCTGCCCCATTGATGGTTTGACGGATGGTTGAGTTAGCTGGAGCAAAAAGGTACCCGGTTCCACAGGTAGCTTGAATGCGGCACGCTTTGACAGGTAATCGGTGGTGTCGTTCTCCATTCGAGGGACGTGCTCCGCTTGGATACCGTCAAAGCGCTCCTCCAGGTTCCTCACTTCATCTACGTAAGCTTCCATCAATGGGCTCTGGTAATCCTTGTTGACCTGCCTGACAACAAGCTACGAGTCACTCCTGACGATGAGCTTCTTAACCCCGAGGTCTGCCGCGATCCTGAGACCGGCAAGCAATCCCTCGTACTCAGCAGTGTTGTTGGTGGACATCTCTCGGGGAAAGTGCATCTGGATCACGTACTTGAGGTGCTCCCCGGTAGGTGCGACGAGCAGCACACAGGCACCGGCGCCTTGCAGTGAGAAAGCCCCATCAAAGTACATGATCCAGTCGTGATCTTTCTCCTTGCCAGGGAGAGTGGTCTCCTCAATTTTTTCGTCAGGCGTTGAGGTCCATTCTGCAATGAACTCCGCCAAGACTCGGCTCTAAATTGTTGAGGTACTTTCAAACTTCAAACCGAAACTTGATAACTCCAAGGCCCACTCCACAATCCTCCCGGTTGCATCTGGGTTATGCAGTATCCGTTGCAACGGGAGGCGGGTGACGACAGTGATCTCGTGGGCTTGGAAGTAATGACGCAGCTTCCTCGAGGCCATAAGGAGGTCGAAGAGCAATTTCTGCACACCAGAGTACCTCGATCTAGCTCCCTGCAAGACAGAGCTAACAAAGTAAACCGGGTGCTGCATCATCTTCTTCTGCACCACCTCTCTTGACCGCACGAGCACTGCCTCGGTGGCACCAGACTCTGTCGGGGGCCTCACCTTGCCGGCTCCAGGCCCGGCCGGGGGAATCTTGGACTTGCCATCTGCTGGTTCTGCCGCCGTCACTGCTTCCTCGTTAACCTCCCTCTGCGCCACTAGCGCAGCACTGACCACTTGATTTGTCACCGCCAGATACAGCAGCAACGGCTCTTGTGGTTTAGGCGCAACCAGTATTGGCATGGAGGAAAGGTTTCTTTTCAAATCCTGCAATGCTGCCTCAGCTTCTGGGGTCCATTCCATTGGGCCTGCCTTCTTCAAGATTTTGAAGAAAGGAAGGGCGCGCTCGGCGGACTTTGAGATGAATTGGCTCATGGCAGCAACGCAGCCGGTGAGCCGACGCACATCTTTGATCCGCTTGGGTGCCTCAATCTCCTCAATAGCCTTGATTTTGTCTGGGTTTGCCTTGATCCCGCGTTGCGACACAAAGAATCCGAGAAGCTTGCTGGATGTAACACCGAAGACACACTTCTCAGGGTTCAGCTTGAGGTTGATCTTGCGTAGGTTGGCAAATGCCTCTACTAGATCTTGCACAATAGTTGGCCCGTCTTTGTTTATGACCACTATGTCATCCATGTAGGCCTCCATATTTCTATGGAGCTGAGGTTCAAAACCAATTTGGACTGCTCTTGCAAATGTTGAGCCAGCGCTCTTCAACCCGAAAGGCATCCGTAAAAAGCAATACGTACCACATGGGCTGATGAACATTGTCTTTTCTTCATCCTCTGTTGTCATGAAGATCTAGTGGTAGCCCGAGCAGGCGTCGAGGAATGATAACAGAAAACACCGGCTGTGGAGTCAACAATCTGGTCGATGCGCGGCAACGGGAAGGGGTCCTTAGGACAAGCCTTATTGATATATATGTGTAATCAATACACAGCCTCCACTTCCCATTCGCCTTGCGCACCACTACCGGATTGGCCAACCACGTCGGATGGAGCACTCCTCTCACCAACCCTGCCGCTTCCAGCTTCCCGATCTCCTCTGTGATAAACTCCTGCCTCTCCAGAGCCTGCTTCCTGACCTTCTGCTTGACGGGCCGCGCATGGGGGCAGACAGCTAGGTGGTGCTCAATCACCTCCCTGGGAACTCCAGGGAAGTTAGATGCCTGCCATGCAAACACGTCAACATTCCCCCACAGGAAGGTGACGAGCGCGCCTTCCTATTTGCTACCGAGGGTGGAGCCTATGGTGAAGGCCCCTCCCGTGCCATCCTCCCTGGCGGACACCTTCTTGGTTTGCGGTGGCTCGGCTCTAGATCTCTTGCTCTTGCCGGTAGAGCTCTCTCGCATGTCCTCGACGGCAGCACAACACTCTGAAGAGGTGCGCTTGCCGAAGTGGGTGCGAGAGGTCTTGCCGGGCTTCTTCTTCCCTCCCGGGGCTTCAGCGGCAGGAGCAGGCGCCTTGGTGGCATCTGCTGCAACTGCTTCCCAGTAGAGTTGGTCGGCGCAAATTAGCGCGTCCTTCTTGTCGGAGGGGACGGAGATGATGGTCAACGGCACGGGCATATTTAGCATGTTGTAGGCATAGTGTGACGCCGCCATGAACTTGGCTAGCACCGGGTAGCCGAGGATCCCGTTGTAGGGCAAGGGGATCTTGGCCACGTCGAAGACGATCCTCTCCATCCTGTAGTTCAACTCTCCTGCAAATGTCACGGGCAGTGTGACCTTTCCCTTCGGCCGGATCCTCCCCGGATTGACCCCTTGAAACGTGCCCGTTTCCTCGAGGTCTCCATCGAGGATTTGCAACCTTTGATCACGACAGCGAGATCAGTTCAGCCGGCCCGCCGTCAACCAAAATCTTGTTCGCCTTGAGGTTGCGTATCATTGGTGAGACCAACGATGGCAAACACCCGACCGCGGTAGTACGGTCAGGGTGGTCCTCGGCGTCAAAGATGAGGGGCGTGCTGGACCACTTCTACGGCTTCTGAGCGTCGAACGACGGCTCCGTTGCTGTAATCTCACACGCCCACTGTTTGAGCTGGCGGTGAGAGGTATGCAGCGAGGCACCGCCATCGATTCACATGGCCTCCGTAGCCTTCTGGAACCCTTGCTCACCAGAATCATCGTCTTCGTCGTGATCATCGTCTTCTTGTTTCTTGTCGCGGCCCTGGGCGGGCCTCTCTCGCTGGTTGTCCTTGCCGGGGCGGCTTCCTTGGCCGTCATGCTTCTTGCCGGATCCCTCAGCATCATCCTGGTCCTTCTCCTTGTCCCGCCTCTCATACTCAGCCTTTTGCTTCTCAGCAAGCAGCTCGACTTGTCGGCAGTTCTGGAGGTCGTGGCCCTTGGTGCGGTGGATCTTGCAGTATTGCTTGCCGGAGCTCCCTGGCTTGTCGGTAGCCGCCAAGGCCCGGCAGGCGGTGCACCCGGCAATCTCCTTGTCGGGGGCGCCTGCCTTGACCTTCTTGCAGGCACCGGTGTCGTCAGACCCCTCAATGGCAAGCACGGCCTTGCCTTTGCATTCCTGTTGCAACGCCGGCCCTTCTTCGTCGGGGTAGCGGCGTCTTCATCGGTAGAGTCGGTTTCCGCTCCGGCGTCTTCGCCGGGGTACTTCCTGCCCTCTTTAGCTCGGGCGCACCTATCGGCCAGAACATAGAGCTCGGCCACACCCTTAACCTTGGTCATCGCCAGCTCCTCGCGCATCTTGCGATTGCGCATGTTCTGGTGGAACGCGCTAATCATAGCGGCGGGATGAACGTCGGGGATGTTGTACTGCACCCGGCTGAATCTTTGGATATACTTGCGCAGGGTTTCCCCTTCTTTCTGTGGAATGATGTGCAGATCACTGGCCTGGCCATGAGCTTTGTGGCCTCCTTTGAAGGCGCCAACGAACTCTTGGCACAGATCCGACCAAGAAGAAATGGAATCCACCGGCAAGTGCATCAACCAAGACATCACATTGGGCTTGAGCGCTAGCGGGAAATAGTTGGCAAGCACCTTTTAAATCGTGAGCCCCAAAGAGCTTTGCATCGCGATGGTGTAGATGCTGAGGAACTCAGACGGATGGGTCTTGCCAGTGTACTTCTTGCCGACGTCGAGCTTGAACGTGCGGTGGGACGGCCACTGGAACTGCCGTAGCTCGCGGTTAAAGGCCGGGCAGCCCACCTCGTAAGGTAGGCTGCCGGAGCCCCCCGGTGTCGGATGGTCCATAGCGGGTCCCGCCCTCTTGTCCGACTGGCGGGGCACACTTCGCGCGGTGCTCAACGGTGGTTCGAGCGTCTTCATGAGCTCGTTCCCGAAGGACCTGGCGCGGGTTGCGGAGAGTCCGCGGGTCGGACGACGCTATGGAGATGTTATCACAAGCATCGTCACGACGGGCCGATGCCCGCGGCGGCTGGCGAGGAGGAGGAGAGTGCACCATGGCCGCAACTCCCCCGGTCCTCCCAGCGCCAGCATGTGTTGGCTCAGTGGAGCGCTGACCCAAGGGTCCCGCCGGTCGGGGATCGTCTTTGTTGGCAACGGCTACGAGGCTCCGGATGGTGGCCCTCCACTCGTCAAGCTTCTCCGCAGCAGGAGGGAAATCGAGGAGCAGCTGCGCGCGCGCCAAAGCTTCTGCTAGCATGGGCGGCGGCGACAGCTGCGTGGATCGCGGTGCCTTCAACTTCTAACTATGTTAGAAGGAGCTCTGCCTGACCAGTGATCGAGTGCCATTTTCGCCAAGATGCTTGGCGGGTGTCTTTGAACCCTTCATCATGCGGATGACGCACGGGGCTCTTCCCACGGCGGTGCTCAGGGTCACCAACGTGGTAACGCTGCTCGGCGCGCACACCATGGGAAGAGCGCGCAGTGGTCGCCGGTGTGGGCGACCTGGAGGTCGCTGCGCCGCCCGGAGGTGGCACAACGGTACCCCTGGAGGGCCCCGCGCAGCCTGCGGGGGGGCCCAACTCCGTCTTTGGATCCGGTGACGTGTGGTCGGTCGTCTTGTGTGCGAAAGAGGCTGCTCGCCAGGCTCTGACTACCAGGGTGATGCTGGTGCTCGCGGACCGCGGCCCGGGTCCTATCTACGAAATACAGAGGCCCTTCTGGTGGGTCCGAGCTGCCAGGTGGAGGAATCATTATTTTGCGCGTAATAAGGAGGCACTTCCTTGTGTGCGGCCGTGGACCCAGCTATCAGCCTCTCCAAGCAGAATCCTCTTCTGATGGCTGTCGTTTATTGACCGCATTGACGACGCTGTACCGAGAACACCAAGGTGGTGGACAACGGCGCGACCTAGGAAGGGAACGACCTGGAGCCGGGGAAGACGCGGACAGTAGATGCCCATGCGGAGGGGTGTACAAGGGTTGACTGGTTCGGCTGCAGTCTGAGGCTGTCGTCGCCGAAGAATAACAAGGGGTGTGGGTGAGTAGAGGCAAGACCTGGCCAGCGAGAAGGGTGGGGCGGTGAGGCCCGCGCGGCAGCACAGCTGGCCACGAGAGGCAGGAGCAGGCAATCCCGCCGGCGCTAGTTTGGGCAGCTGCTGTAAGAAGATCGGAGATTGAAGAAGCAGCACGGCCGTTCCATTAACATCCAATGGTCACTGCTACTAGAATCGTTTGTTGACTAAGTTGACAAAGCCCTACGTACGTGTCAACTTAGTAATCCACAGGTCAGCCTCCAAATCCGGTGAGTCCCAGTTGTCATGGGGAGGAATGTTTTTTTCCATGTAATAAGGAGACAATTCTTTCTATGCAAATATATAGCTGGTGGGCCCCAGATGTCGGGGGGGGGGGGAATCATTTTTTCGCGTAATAAGGAGGCAGTTGCTTGCGTGCGGCCATGGACCATGGGGGTCCCTACTGCCAGCCTCTCTACGTACATCCCTATTCTAATGGTTGTCATTTGTTGACCATGTTGAGCACGCCGTACCTAGATCACCAACGCGGTGGACGACGGCGAGGCCTAGAAATGGAACGACCCAGATCTGGCAAAGACACAACAGTTGATGCCTAGTACTTCTTGCATTGGTTTTTCCCTTGAAGAGGAAAGGGTGATCCAACAAATTAGAGATAAGTATTTCCCTCAGTTGAGAACCAAGGTATCAATCCAGTAGGAGGAACACACAAGTCACCAATGGTTGCACCTACACAAACAAACAAATACTTGCACCCGACGCGATAAAGGGGTTGTCAGTCCCTTCACGGTTATTTGCAAGGATGAGATCTGATAGACATAGGTATAAAAGATAAGTAAAAGTGCAAAATAAAGTAAAGGTAAATAAATTGCAACAAGGTATTTTTGGGTTTTTGGTTTTATAGATCTAAAAATAATATGATAAAAGATAGACCCGGGGGCCATAGTTTGCACTAGAGGCTTCTCTCTTGAAAGAACACATACAGTGGGTAAACAAATTACTGTTGAGAAATTGATAGAAAAGCACAAAGTTATGATGATATCTAAGGCAAAGATCATGAATATAGGCATCACGTCCGTGACAAGTTGACCGACTCCTGCCCGCATCTACTACTATTACTCCGCACATCGACCGCTATCCAGCATGCATCTAGTGTATTCAGTTGACAAGAATGGAGTAACGCCTTAAGCAAGATGACATGATGTAGAGGGTTAGATCCAATCAATATGAATAAACCCCACCTTTTTATCTTTAATGGCAACAATACAAATACGTGTCATGTCCCCATCTCTCACTGGGAATAAGCACCGCAAGATTGAACCCATTACAAAGCACCTCTCCCATTGCAAGAAAAATAAATCTAGTTGGCCAAACCAAATCAGTAGATCGGAGAGAAATACATAGCTATCTTAATCATGCATAAAAGAGTTCAGCGAAGAATCAAATAATATTCATAGATAATCTGATCATAAATCCACAATTCATCGGATCTCAACAAGCGCACCGCAAAAGAAGATTACATCTAATAGATCTCCAAGAAAATCAAGGAGAACATTGTATTGAAGATCAAAGAGAGAGAAGAAGTCATCTAGCTACTAGCTATGGACCCGTAGGTCTGTGGTAAACTACTCACACATCATCGGAAGGGCTAAGCAAGGTTGATGTAGAGGCCCTCCGTGATTGAATCCCCCTCCGGCAGTATACCAAATAGGTCTCCAGGTGGGATCTCACGAGGACAGAAACTTGCGGCGGCGGAAAAGTATTTCTGGTGTGTCCTCTGGTCTACGGGGAATATTTGGGTATTTATAGAATAATAATTAGGGTTAGAGGAGCCTCAGGGGACCCACGAGCTTGCAGGACGCGCCCCCCTGGGGCTTGACCTGTGAGCTTGTCGCCAATCTGTGGCCCCCTAACCTCCTCCCGAAGGTTCCTGGGTGTCTTGTGGTCCAAGAAAAATCGTCAAAAAGTTTCGTTCCATTTGAACTCCGTTTGGTATTGATTTTCTATAAAAGAAAAAAAGGGGGGAAAACAGCACTTGGCACTAGGTTAATAGGTTGGTCCCAAAAAATGGTATAACATAGCATAATAACGCATATAAATCATCCAATATGGATAATATAATACCATGGAACAATAAAAAATATAGATACGTTGGAGACGTATCAAGCATCCCCAAGCTTAATTCCTGCTCATCATTGAGTAGGTAAATGATAAAAACCGAATTTTTGATGTGGAATGCTACCTAACATGTTTATCATGCAACCTTTCTTAATGTGGCCTGAATATTGAGATCTATAAGATTCAAAACAAAAGTTTAATGTTGACATAAAAACAATATACTTCAAGCATACTAGAAAGCAATTGTATCTTGTCAAAATGTTATGGCTAAAGAAAGTTATCCCTACAAAACCATATAATCTCGTCATGCTCTATCTTCTTAACACGAAGTATTTATCATGCACAACCCCGATGACAAGCGAAGCAATTGGTTCATACTTTTAACGCGCTTCAGCTTTTTCAACTCTCAGGCAATACATGAGCGTGAGCTATGGATATAGCACCATGGGTGGAATAGAATATGATGTTGGAGGTTGTGTTGAGAAGACAAAAAGGAGAGAGTCTCACATTGACGAGGCTAATCAACGAGCTATGGAGATGCCCATCAATTGATGTCAATGCAAGGAGTAGGGATTGCCATGCAACGGATGCACTAGAGCTATAAGTGTACGAAAGCTCAAAAGAACACTAAGTGGGTGTGCATCCAACTTGCTTGTTCATGAAGACCTAGGGCATTTGAGGAAGCCCATCATTGGAATATGTCGGTGCGGAACGACACCTATGGGATCACAAGAATCCCTACTACGGTTGCCGGGGCGCGGGGTTGCGAGAAGAGCAGGGTTAGTAGCCGGCACAAGGATCGTTTACCCAGGTTCGGGCCGCGAGGATGCGTAAAACCCTAGTCCTGCTTTGGTGGGTGTATTTCAGAGAGTTCTTAAGCTCTCGAACTAGCTGTGGTCAGTGTGTGGTTCGAAAGAGCCGAATCCTTCTCCAATATGCCATGGGCCTCCTTTTATAGTCGAAAGGGGCTGCCACAGTGGCACACAGGAGGTGGAAAGGCGTACAGTGCCCTGAGCTTATCGCTCGTATTACAGGACAAGACACATTTAATGCGTAGCTTAGGTGTCCCCTTGCTTTATTGGGGACAGGGGCGAGGCCCGTCCCGTCCGTCGCTGCTCCTCCTCGCTTTGACACGCGCCCTGGCCAGTGAGGCGTGTGGTGCCATGTAGGAAGGCAGACAGCTGAGGTTGCACAGTGGTGGAGCCTTCACGAAGATCTGCATGCCGCCACGCTGGTGCTCGATGAGTTGGCCTGGGAGCTGCATGTTGCCACGCAGGTGCCCGCCCAGCTGGTTGGGCTAGCAGCTGCATGTGAACGGCGGTGGAAGCTTGGTTGGCGTGGGCCTGGCGGTGGCCCTGCTGGCGTCCTTGGTGAGGGCCTTGCCGGGTGGCCCGGCAAGGGTCTTGCGTCTTGACCCGACAAGGGTCTTGCCGTGTGTGTTGTCATCCCGGCAAGGGCCTTCTTTGGGGTGCAGTGGTCTTCTCGGCAAGGATCTTGCCGAGGATCGTCGTCTTCTAATCCTCATCTGATCTTGAATATGTCTTCACAAAGATCTGCATGCCACCACGGAGGTGCCTCCCGAGCCCTGGCCCAACGTGGATGATGGCATTGGGGATCGTGGGCTCAAGGGTGGCTCGCTCTGTTGGTGTGGGGCGAGCTGTCCCGGCAAGGATCTTGCCGGGGGAACCTGCTTTGTCCCTTTGCTCTTTGTGGTCTTGGCCTTGGCGTTGCTCTTATAATCTTGGGCTTTGATCTTACCTTGGCTCACCTCCCCTGTTCTGCTTGGCGTGACCGTAGGTGCGGCTCCGACTGCCCGTGCACAGGTATAGGGGTACAAAAACGCACCCCTCTTTTTGTACACCGACAGAATATGCAAGCCAAGTTCTATGATGAAAAATTCCCGCTAGTAATATATGACAGTGACAAAATAGGAGACTCTCTATCATGAAGAACATGGTGCTACTTTGAAGCACAAGTGTGGAAAAGGATGGTAACATTGTTCCTTCTCTCTTTTTCTCTCATTTTTTTATTTTTTCTAGTTTTTCCTCTCTTTTTTATTTTGGGCTCTTTGGCCTCTTTTTTTCTTTTCTTTTTTCCTAAGTCCGGAGTCTCATCCTGACTTGTGAGGGAATCATAGTCTCCTTCATCCTTTCCTCACTTGGGACAATGCTCTAATAATGATGATCATCACACTTTTATTTACTTACAACTCAAGAATTACAACTCGATACTAGAACAAAAATATGACTCTATATGAATGCCTCCAGTGGTGTACCGGGATGTGCAATGATCTAGCGTGACATGTATAAAAAAATATGAACGGTGGCCAAGCCACAAATACTATGTCAACTATATGATCATGCAAAGGAACATGACAATGATGGTATGTTTCATAATAAAATGGAACAGTGGAAGTTGCATGGAAATATATCTCGGAATGGCTATGGAAATGCCATAATAGGTAGGTATGGTGGCAGTTTTGAGGAAGATGGCTTATGTGTGAAAGAGCGTATCATATCACGGGGTTTGGATGCGCCGACAAAGTTTGCATCACAACTCAAGGTGAGTAAGGGCAATGCACGGTACCGAAGAGGCTAGCAAAATGTGGAAGGGTGAGAGTGCGTATAATCCATGGACTCAACATTAATCATAAAGAACTCACATAGTTATTGCAGAAGTTTATTAGCCCTCGAAGCAAAAGTACTACTACACATTCTCCTTATTGTAGAGCATTGGGAGTATGCCAGAGCCGGCGGTGGAGCCGGGGTGGTCTTCTGAGTCAAAGGTGAGGTCAGCCTCCGGCGCAGCCCAACCCGGCGGAGCCCCCGGGCGCTTGGAGGCTGCCCCAATCTGACGGAAGAAAAGCTTGACGTGGCGGTCTGAAGGCGGTGCTTGAGAGCCACCCAGCAGCGCTGCGACTGCGTGGTGCGCCGGCACCGCGTAGCACGCGGTGAAGAGGTCGCGGAGTTCCTCCCAGGATGCCACCGTGGACCCCGGGAGGTTGAGCAGCCAGACGTGCGGCTCGCCGGTGAGGGCCATGGGGAACCAGTTGGCCATGATCTTGTCGTCGCCTCCGGCTACAAGGACGGCCTCCTCGTATGCCAGCAGGAACAGCCCTAGATCTGCCGCTCCATCGTAACGTGGCGGCATCTCCGGCTTGAACTTCGTTGGCCACTGCAACTACCGTAGGGCGGGGGCCAGGGCCCGGTACCCAGACTCCCTGCTGCTGGTGCCGGTCGCAGAGGAGGATGGCGGCGCTCCTGCCATGGGAGCAAAGCGCGGCGGAGCGGGGCGCAGATTGGCGGAGAAGATGCTCCGGCGCACCCCTACCTGGCGCGCCAAATGTCGGATGTGGGGTTCCAGCAAACCCTTAAGGTTCGAACACTTGGTTGCGCACGAAGTCTTTCCCCCCCCCCCCTACCGATCTACGGTCTAGCTCGCTAAGATCTTGCGGACGAACTCGTCGAACTCACAACACAAAGAGACACAGGGTTTATACTGGTTCGGGCCACCGTTGTGGTTTAATACCCTACTCCAGTGTGGTGGTGGTGGATTGCCTCTTGGGCTGATGATGAACAGTACAAGGGAAGAACAGCCTCCAGAGGTTGAGGTGTTCTTGTGGCTAGGCTCTCGATCGGATTGGATCAAGCTAAGATCAGATGCCTCTACTATGGTGGCTAGCTCTACTTATATAGGCCCTGGTCCTCTTCCCAAAAAATGAGCGGGAAGGGAGCCAACAACGGTGGGCAAATTTGAAGGGGGACAGCTAGTACAAGCTATCTTGACAAAAGCGGTCTTCGCGTGCGAAAAGCCCTGGGGTGACGCCGTCTCGGGCTCCACGATGACCTCCGCCTTGCCATCCTCCTGGTCTTGGTCTTGTTGCACCAATATGGCAACCTTTGCTTGATGCCTCGGTACTCTTCGCCTACGCTTGCCTCCTTAGCACCAAAGAGGAAATGAGGACGCTGCGTGCACTGGCGCCCGCATGGCACCCGCCTGGCACCGTTTGTCATGGCTCACGTCACGAGAGCCTCGTGAGGTTTGCCCTGCCTTGATATCTCCGCTCCTCATGAGCCTGCCTAGCTAGGCCACTCCAGAGGAGGTCTTGCGTCGCCCGCCTCGCGAGGCTTGGACCCTCGCGAGAGTCTTGGATGCCTTGTTGATGAAGATGGGCCGTACGGCCTGCTGCCCAGCCACGCCGTGGGTCGTAGGCAGGCAAGTCTGGGGACACCCGTTCCCAGAACGCCGACAGGAACTCATCCACTACCTCACCGTCTTGCTGGCTCAAGAAGGCGGAGGACATCACCGAGTTGAACGTGTCCTGAACGCGAAGGTGTCGTACGTTCGGTACTCGATCGGTTGGAGCGCGAAGAAGTTTGACTACATCAACCGTGTTAACAATCGCTTCCGCTTATGGTCTACGCGGGTACGTAGACATACTCTCCCCTCTCGTTGCAATGCATCTCCTTCATAGATCTTGCGTGTGCGTAGCTTTTTTTGTTTTCCATGCAACGTTTCCCAACACGTGTATCGAATATAACTTGACAAATCCTTGCGTAAACAAGTCAGCCTCTAAATCTGTGGCGTGTACATCCCATTTGCTATTATTCTATTAATTTACATCCCATTTGCTAATTCATATGGAATTTATTGTAAACCATTTTCCATTTTTAGAATTGCTGCCCATTTTTCTCATTAGGACCAGAGTTAAAATTTTCAAATAAAGAATATGTGGGATTTTCAAACTTCCGCATATTTTTCCTCAGGTATGAAATATTTTAATCCCAAAATTAGGAGCCATATTAAAAATAATATAAAAATAAGTTAATATTATGTTAAAATCCAATGAAATATAAAATCTCAGTGGAGAACAAAAACAAAAAAATAAACTAATTGCCCATTTGCTATTTTTTGTTTGAATTTGCAGCCCATTTCATATTAGTTTTAGGATTTACTACCCATATTTTGGCCAGGCTGATTGCATCCCTCCTCATCTTGAAAGATTTGCAGCCCAGTAATTCGGAGAAAACAAATAGGCCTAGGTTGGGTATTCTTCAAAAAGAAATGGTGGGCTACCTATTTTCCCAAAGAAAAAACCGCCGGGCTGGTCACATTGTTAGACGGGCTGATACGTCGATTTTGCATCATTTTTTCCTACTGTTATTTTAAAAAAATTATGCATAATAATGTTTTTTGGAGTAATTCTAATGCCTTTTCTCTCATAATATGCAAGGTTTAAACAAAGAGGGAGAATACCAGCAGCTGGAATTCTGGACCTGAAGAAGCTACATCAGAGTTACCTATTCTGCACATCTCCAAATGAGCTGAAAATTTAGGAAGAATTATTTTGCAATACATAAAAATACTGGAGCAAATAACTACCGGAGGAGGCCCACTAGGTGGGCAGAACCCACCTGGGCGCGCCAGGCCCCCAGGCGCGCCCTGGTGGGTTGTGCCCTGCTCGGCCCACCTCCAGTGCCCATATTCTGGTATATAGGTCATTTTGACCTAGAAAAAATTAGGAGGGGACTTTCAGGACGAAGCGCCACCATCTCGAGGCGGAAATTGGGTAGGAGCACTTTTGCCCTTCGGCGGAGCGATTCCGCCGTGGGAACTTCCCTCCCGGAGGGGGAAATCATCGCCAACGTCATCACCAACAACACTTCCATCTTTGGGAGGGCCAGCTCCATCAACATCTTCAGCAACACCATCTCCTCTCAAACCCTAGCTCATCTCTTGTGTTCAATCTTTGTACCAGAACCTTAGATTGGTACTTGTGGGTTACTAGTAGTGTTGATTACATCTTGTAGTTGATTACTATATGGTTTATTTGATGGAAGATTATATGTTCAGATCCATTATAGTATTTAATACCCCTCTAATCTTGAGCATGATTATTGTTTGTAAGTAGTTACTTTTGTTCTTGAGGTCACGGGAGAAGTCATGTTGCAAATAATCATGTGAACTTGATATGTGTTCGCTATTTTGATGATATGTATGTTGTGATTCCCTTAATGGTGTCATGTGAACATCGACTACATCATACAATCTTCTATTTTCCATCATATAAGTTTCTAATCTACAATTTTAGTTTTCGATTTACTTTCTTTGCAATCTTTTACTTTCCAATCTATACACCAAAAATATCAAAAATATTTACTTTACCGTTTATCTATCTCTATCAGATCTCACTTTGCAAATAACTGTGAAGGGATTGACAACCCCTTTATCGTGTTGGGTGCAAGTTGGTGTTTGTTTGTACAGGTATTCGGTGACTTGTGTGTTATCTCCTACTGGATTGATACCTTGGTTCTCAAAACTGAGGGAAATACTTACTCTACTTTGTTGCATCACCCTTTCCTCTTCAAGGGAAAAACCAACGCAATCTCAAGAAGTAGTAGCGGACGCCGGTGATACGGCATGAATCCGAGGAGGGAGCAGAGGGGAAAGAAAGAGGGGCTCACAGTGAGCATGTAGATGAGAAAGGTGGGCTCGGGGAGGGCTCGACGCTGCCGGAATCGATGGCGAAGTTCGTTGGGGCCGAGGAAGAAGACGATGTCACATGGCTTGATGTAGGGGCTCCCGGCTCCAACAGGTTGATGTGGATGACGATGCAGTCGACGACGGAGCCGGTGGACGCGGTGGGTTGGTGCAGGGTGCTCTGTGGCTACGTGTGCGGCAGGGCGGCGACGATGACAGAAGCGGCCATGGCGGGAGAAGATGCAACAGCTCGTGCCTCGGGGGGAGGGGGAAAAGATCTCTGCAATATCCAACGCGTCGATGCTGGCGTTCTTATCCACCCCGCCGTGTCTGTAGCAACGCGGGCGACGAGCTGGCGCGGCTGGGACGGCAGCCAGCGCTCGGTCATGTTCGACGGGTGGAGGAGAGAGGAGGAGGGCGTTGCTAGCTGGGTTGGGACAGCTCCTATGGACTAGAGCCCAGTTGGGCAGTAGGTTTTGTTCCTTTTCATATTTTTTGTGTTTCCATTTTCCACACTATTTTGCAATTTAAGTTAATACCAACTGATTTTCGTTGCACTTGAAATTCCACACATAAATACTAGACAATGTATCAAGACCACACACAAGCTTTGGAAAAGCCTAAACATTTATCTAAATTGAAATGGATCAATTAATCATTGCCAACTCAGTTTTAATTAGGTTAGGGGAATTTTAGTAATTCAAATAATGTTGGCTTATTCATGATAATTAGCTAATGAATATTTGCAACACCGCCAACATTTTTATTTGAAAGTTTGAAGAAATAAGAATTTGACTTGT
Source organism: Aegilops longissima (assembly GCA_021605205.1). NCBI lineage: Eukaryota > Viridiplantae > Streptophyta > Magnoliopsida > Poales > Poaceae > Aegilops > Aegilops longissima. The sequence continues at coordinate 453,422,047 of CM038677.1, read as the reverse complement.
TAATTGAAATTTGAATTCAACTCGGTTTTTATCAAGTGGCAAAATGACTTTAGCAAAACATGGCACATTAGGGTGAGGTTACTGTAGCTTAATTATCGGGGCGTCACAATCTTCCATGCTAAGCGGGTTATTCTCATGATGGGGGTTTATTCACCCATCATTGCACGAGAGAGGCTAGTAATTGGGATGCCCAGTCCAATAATAAAAATAAAAAAAATTGAAATAAACTCCCCGAAAAAGTTGTTGGTATGGAGGGCATCCGTAAATTTGGCTAGCCATGGCTTGTGTTTGTTGGTGGAGGGGGAGTAAACTTTACCTTTTTGCTTGGGAACCACCGATAATGTGCTTAGCATGGAAGATATTGAGAACTCTCGGTCGTGACGTTGACAGGAAAGGCATGCCTCTCAAAATTATATTTATCTATGATTTAAGATTCGAGCTCATAACTCTACAAATCCATGCTTCCCTATGCGAAGGGCCTATCTATTTACTTTTATGTTATTTTACCTTCTCAATTAAAGCACTCCTGAGAGCACTATTTTCATTCTTATGCATTGTGTATAATTAATATTGTGTGCATCATGACTGGATCTCTTCTACCATGAATTACAATGTTTAGTCATTGCTTGAACTTTGGAGGTGTTCTGTATTTATGCTTTGCGGTCTCAAAAAGGCTAGTGAGATACCATGTTATCATATTATATCATGATTGTTTTGACAAAGTGTTGGCATTTGAGATATGTTATTATTGCTTGCTAGTTGCTTATGCCATTGATATGAGTGAATATAATTTCTAAGAGTTATATTTTGCATGGTTAATTCATGATCTTTGCTGAAAACTTGGGTACTATTTAAGCTTATATATAGATACAAGAACAAAAGAGTTCGTAAAAGTTTTTCGTTATCACTTTCAGCTTGTCAATTGAATTGCTTCAGGACAAGCAATGAGTTAAGCTTGGGGGAGTTGATACGTCTCCGTCGTATCTACTTTTCCAAACATTTTTGCTCTTGTTTTAGACTCTAATTTGCATGATTTGAATGAAACTAACCCAGACTAACGTTGTTTTCGGCAGAACTACCATGGTGTTGTTTTTGTGTAGAAACAAAAGTTCTCGGAATTGGACAAAACTTTTTGGAATTTTTTATGGGATAAATAAAAAATACAGGAGGGAACCCACCAGTGGCCCACAAGGCACTTGGGCGCGACCACCCCCCTAGGCACGCCCAAGTACCTTGTGGGGCCCACGTGGCTCCACTGATGTAACACCCCGGATGTAACTTTCCATATTTGTAACTCCAACTCTTGCCATTTTCGGCATTGTGATATGATATTCCCTCCGTGGTTGGGTTTTTGTCTTTCGTTTTTGCATTTTGTCCATGTCATGCATTTCATATCATGTCATCATGTGCATCTCATTTGCATACGTGTTAGTCTCATGTTTAGAGCATTTTCCCGTTATGCATTTTGCAATCCGGCACTCCTATGTCCCCGGCGTCCCCTTTACGTTTTTCCATGGCGGGTACTAAACTTTCTCGGAATGGACCGAGGTTTGTCAAGTGGCCTTGGTATACCACCGGTAGACCACTGTCAAGTTTCGGTCATTTGGAGCTCGTTTGGTACTCAGCAGTTAACCGCACTCTCAAAAGGCCTCTTTTAAGTTGCAGCCCAACACCCTTCAAAATAGTCCAATAACCCATCTAAGTCACTTCCATGCTCTCCGTCGTCGGATCACGATCGTGTGGTAAAACTACACTCCATTTGGAGCTTCCTAACTCCTTCTACCTATAAATATAGCCTCCCTCCAATTTCGGATCAAACCCTAGCTCCTTCCTCCTCCCGCCGACGGACACGTCCACCGCCGCCGGACGTGTCCGCCCGTCAACGCCGCCGCCCGCGCCCAATCCTCAGCGTGCCACGTGGAGCACGCCGCCGCCCAGCCCGCGCCGCCGCCCAGCGAACCCGCCGCAACCCTCCCGGCCGACGCAACGCCCCGCCGCCCGCCCCTCCTCGTCGCCCGCTCCGCCGCCTCGCCCGGCCGGCGCCATCGCCGCCTCCCGCCGGACGTCGCCTTGGTCGCCGCCCGCCGCTCGGCCACCACCCAGCCACCAGCCGCCCGCCCGCCCAACCGCGCGCCGCCCGCCGCCAGCGCGCCCGCCCGCCCGCCCGCCGCCGCCCTTCCCTCCTCCGGCGCCCCTCCTCCGACCTCTCCCCTGCTCCGGCGAGCCCGGCTCCGGCGACCTCGAGCCGGATCCGATCCGGATCCAACGGAAGGGTTGACTTTCTCCTTCCCCCCGAATCCTCTAAGTCCTTATTTCTGTGATAATTGTTGCATTTTCGTCGTGTCATAACTCTGCATCCGTAGCTCCGTTTCGTGCATATAATATGTTGAAATGTTCACCTCGAAGAGTAGATCATTTCATCTCATTGCATCATTTTCATTTGAGCTCATCTTGATGCCCGAAATGCTGTTGGAAGAGGGCTATGTGATGTTAGTTTCTGTTTCTTAACAGAACATGCACTTTTGTCATTTTTTCCATGATTGATGTGTGCATCCTATGAATTTGAGTCCTACATGTATTTTGTAATATTCCATGCCATCTTTCCAGGGGTGTATGCCATGTATTTTTGTGATCTATGTGGTGACTAGCACAAGCATGCAAACTAGGTGTCATGATGTTGCTGATTTCAGCCCCTGTTTTGCTGATATTTTCATGCCATGTTCACTTGATGCTACCGAGAGATCTATGCATATTTTGAGATACTTCAGTAAGGATGTTTTGAATATATGGTTATGCTCTATCCATCCATGCCTTTGTTTGCAATTATGGAGTGCCATAGCTTGAGTCAATCGAGCTCTACTTTTGCTATAAAATGTTTCCTGGCAGATTGTTTACATGTTATTCAATTTTGCCAAGGTTGTTGTAGTTGATCCGTGTATGCTATGATGTTGTTCTTGCCATGTATATCTTCTATGCCATGTCTTCTTGATGTATGTATGCTTAGATTATCATGTAAGGCTCTGTAGTGAGTGCATCGAGCTCTTGAACATGCGTACTTGTTATCTGTTTTTGTCATGCCACTGCTGAATCATTATGAAACTTGCTATATTGCCATGGGTGTTACTATATTTTCTGATCCTTTTTGGCTTATGGTCAGTAAGGGACTTTTGTTCTATGCTTTGAGTAGATTCATTCCATGCCTTATTTTGCTATTATAAGTTCCTGTAGCATGTTGTTTTCTTGCTCTGAACATTGCTTCCTGATGCTGATTTTGCCATGTTCAGTAATATCACCAAGTCTGTGAAGCTGATATGTTTTGCACTTTTGCCATGCTTGTTTGGACCTGTTATGATGTGAATTAGCCGTAGCTCAGTGTTCATCTTTTGTCAAGCATCTTGAGTAGATCACTGCCATATGCTTTGTTGGTACGTTTGGGTGCGATAGCTTAATTTCTTGTTGCTTGCTAAGTGGTATCATCTTTGTTAATGGCGGATTTGTGCCATTCTTGTTTTGCTTGTCATTTGCAAACCGTGCATCCGATTCGGTGATCTTTATATCGATTTCAACGAAATCATCTCATCTTTTCAGCGGCATACTTGGTTTGCCAAGTTGATGCCTGGTTCATCATTTTCCGTCCGAGAGCGCGATCGCATTGCATATCACATCTCGCATATCATGCCATGTTTTGCATCATGTTGCTTGTGCATTGCACCGTGATTTATTGTGGTTCCTTTGTTTGTGTTCTTGCTTTGGGTAGAGCCGGAGGCGAGTGCGTGAGCGAGGAACCTGTTGAGAATGCTTTCGAGGATCAAGCTTTCGACAACTCGAGAACTTTGCGAGCAAGATGACCATACCCTCGAAATCACTTCTATCTTTGCTATGCTAGATGCTCGCTCTTTTGCTATGCCTATGCTACGATGCCTATCACTTGCTAATCATGCCACCCATATTGCCATGTCAGCCCCTAACCATCCTTTCCTAGCAAACCGTTGATTGGCTATGTTACCGCTTTGCTCAGCACCTCTTATAGTGTTGCTAGTTGCAGGTGAAGATGAAGTTTGTTCCTTGTTGGAACATGGAGATGTTGTTCCTTGTTGGGACATGTTTACTTGTTGGGGATATCACAATATATCTGCTATAATTAATGCATCTATATACTTGGTAAAGGGTGGAAGGCTCGGCCTTATGCACAGTGTTTTGTTCCACTCTTACCACCCTAGTTTCCGTCATACGGTGTTATGTTCCTTGATTTCGCGTTCCTTACGGTTGGGTGATTTATGGGACCCCTTGACGATCGCTTTGAATAAGACTCCTCCAAAGAAGGCCCAACTTTGGTTTTACCATTTGCCACCTAAGCCTTTTTCCCCGGGTTTCGCGAGCCGAGGGTCATCTTTATTTTAACCCCGGGCCAGTTCTCCTCTGAGTCTTGGTCCAACTTTATCGACCGCCGGTGGCCATCGGGGGCAACTCGAGATGGCCTATCGAAGTTTGGACAATCCGGTGTGCCCTAAGAGCGAGATATGTGCAGCTCCTATCGGGTTTGTCGGCACATTCGGGCAGCTTTGTTGGTCTTGTTTTATTCTTGTCGAAATGTCTTGTAGTCCGGGATTCGAGATTGATTGGGTCTTCGGTAGAAGGAATATCCTTCGTTGACCGTGAGAGCTTATAATGGGCTAAGTTGGGACACCCTGCAGGTATTATCTTTCAAAGCCGTGCCCATGATTATGAGGCAGATGGGAATTTGTTAATGTCCGGTTGTAGAAAACCCGAAGTTGACCTTAATTAAAATACACATCAACCACGTGTGTAACCGTGATGGTCTCTTCTCGGCGGAGTCCGGGAAGTGAACACGGTGTTGGAGTAATGTTTGACGTAAGTAGTTCAGGATCACTTCTTGATCGCTACTAGCTTCACGACCGTGCTTTGCTTCTCTTCTCGCTCTCTTTTGCGAATGTAGCCACCATATATGCTAGTCGCTTGCTGCAGCTCCACCTCACAACTCTGTCCTTCCTATAAGCTTAAATAGTCTTGATCTCGCGGGTTTGAGATTTACGAGTCCTGTGACTCACAGATTCTACCAAAACAGTTGCAGTGCCGGCGATGTCGGTGCAGGTGGCGCAACCGAGCTCAAGTGGGAGTTCGACGAGGCGTGGTCGTTACTATGTGTCTTTTCCGATGATCGATGTGGAGCCAGTTGGGACGATCGGGGATCTGTGTAGCATTTGGGGTATCTTCTTTTATTTTGGTTCCGTAGTCGGACCTTGAGTGTAATTTGAATGATGGATGTTTATTTATGTATTGTGTGAAGTGGCGACTGTAAGCCAACTATGTATCTATTTCCCTTATGTATTACATGGGTTGTGTGAAGATTACCTCACTTGCGACATTGCTTTCAATGCGGTTATGCCTCTAAGTCGTGCTTCGACACGTGGGAGATATAGCCGCATCGAGGGCGTTACAACTGACCCTAATCTCAAGCCTATAAATTTCTATTTCCCGAGAAAAAATAAGAGAAAAAGTTTCATCGCGTTTTACGATACGGAGCCACCGCCGCCTCCTATTCTTCATCAGGAGGCTAGATCTGAAGTCCGTTTGGGGTTTCGGAGAGGGGGATTCGTCCCCATCATCATCACCACCGGCCTTCGTAGGCTTGCTGGACGGTGATGGGGTTGGTTGAGATTTGCCATGTAATCGAGTCAATTTGTTAGGGCTTGATCCCTAGTATCCACTATGTTCTGAGATTGATGTTGCTATGACTTTGCTATGCTTAATGCTTGTCACTAGGGCCTGAATGCCACGATTTCAGATCTGAACCGTTTATGTTTTCATGAATATATTTGAGTTCTTGATCCTATCTTGCAAGTTATCCACACCTAATACGTGTTATGATCCGCATACCCCCAAAGTGACAATAGTTGGGATTCTTTCTGGTGATTACCGTAGTTTGAGGAGTTCATGTATCTTACATTCTTAAGAAGTTGATCCCCACTACTACCAATTATCTCAACATACACACTATCCACATAAGCTTCATGACACATCAGCAAAAATGCCATGTCATCCTGCCATAATCACCTCAGCAAATAGATCTTTTCTTTACCAAAAAATGTTTCAATTAGTGTGCACCGCCCCTCTTTCTTCTGTAACTGACGATACGCATCGTCTTCCATCTTCCATAACTGATATGTCTTCTTAGATTTTTTGTCCAAAAGGACCCCCTGCCGAGATGAATTGACAAAAAAGACTATCTCTGGATTATTTTGACAAAAGGACCCCTCACGGTGGCGGCGGCGCGGCAGCGCGACACGTGGCACTCCGCCGCCACGCCAGAGGCGGCGGGCCCGCCGCCACCGCAGAGGCGGCCACTCAGCGAACGGAATCCCCATCGTGCGTCGCGCCGGCGACGGAACGGGCGGGCCAGGGCCACGCCGCCATCACCGGAGGTGGCCAGCCCGACGCTGTCGCCGGTGGGCGACAGCCCCTGCTGCGTCGGGGGCCCGCCAATGGGCCTCGCCGCCACTTGCGGCGGCCACCTCGCCGACAACTGCCGGCCGACAACCTTCTGCTTTCGCCCGCCGAGCGCTGGCCCGCCGCCACTAGCACAAAGCGGCCCATCGCTGCATCGCCTAATCCGCACGCGATTCCTTGCGGCGTGGGCTGTGGCAAATGGCGCTCATTCCCATGCTTTGAAAATTGCTGCTGCGGTGAGGTGATAGCACCCAAGAGCGTGATTTCAGCGGGGATATGAACGCGATGCTGCTTTTGGTTATTTCGCCGGGAATCAGTCCTACTTTTGCTACTTTTGCCTCATAGGATGCGACGGCACTGCGAGAATTTGTCCGGCTATTGCTTGGCGGATCGCGACGACACTGCGATAATCAGTCACTCGCTGCGGGAATCCGATCTGCGGGAACTGTTGTGCCGACACTACAGGGATCCTAAAATATCCCGCCTAATTTTCTCTGTTCTCGCTTATTTTCTCGCCATCATTTATCGTGCGAGCCTATAAAAGGAGACACCGAGGCTCTCGGCCAGCCATCCTCGAAATCGCCAAAGTCATAAAGTGTGTAACGCATTTTTTCATCGGTATGAGTTTGCCTCGTTCGGATCAAAGCATTAGGCCGATGAAAATGAAGAATGCAAGTTTGCCTCGGGGTGGCAGTCCTGCGGTGTTGGTGTGGCGATCTTTGCAAGGTGAAGGAGGTGACGGATTTTTCAGATTGGTTGGGCATGAAGTTTTTCATGTGCGCCAATTATGAGGAAGATCCTGCCGTAGCTATTTCAGTCGACAAGCCTCGGTATGCTTTAACCATCACGAATAGATATTGTTGGTATTTTGATTGATTCTTTAGTAACATTCTTGTTTCTTGTTGTAGTCTCCTCCGCCTCTGTGCATGTACTATCGTTGGATTGACACGGAGAAGCCGGCTTGGGCGATGACTGAGATTCGTGAAAGAAGTCGCCGTCGTGGGATAGTTTCTTTGCGGAAGAGCGGCGAGAAGGCGGAAGCGGAGGAGGAGAAAGCGAGCAGAGAGAGAGTTAAAAGAATACTATGCGAACAACACCGTTTTCAGGATTTAGGAAAGAAAAACAGGAAGAGGCTCGTCGCATGGAGGAGCAGGAACGACAATGAAAGGAGGCTCGTGAGGCGGAGAGGCAGAGAAAGAAAGAAAGGGCTCGTGAGGCCAAGGCAGCGAAGAAGTGGCGATGGAAAAGGAAAATATCCACGCTGGACTCGGTAGATTCCTGTGGTAGTATTTTTAATTTCGCAATCATTTGTATCTTTGTTTCGCACTTTAATGTAGCTTTATTTCAGGAGTTAAATGTAGCTTTATTCCTCGATGTATCTTATTTTCAGTTGTACCGTGTCGTAATGGAAAAAAATATAGTTTTAGAATAAAGTAGTGGCATTTTATTTCCCTGAACTAATATCGAACATCGTGCAACAACTATAAAATAAAACAAAGATAGAACATAATGCCCTACAATAAGAGAGTACAAACTAATAATGGAAGTACATCTGAATTAAGCGGTAGAACTGGAATACAGCTTAAAAACTACATGAAGGCATCATCGTCATCCTCCATCGATGCAGAATTCTTGCCCTTCGAGGATGCGAACTCTTACCCTTGGACGATGCGTAACTCTTGCCCTTCGAGAATGCAGTACTCTTGCCCTTAGGCGATGCGAGAACTCTTGCCCTTTGACGATGCAGCACCCGAAGCGGCGCCATGAAGATATCATCTTCGTCCTCGCTCTCCTCAGTCCATAAAATGGATGCTTTTCTGCAGTCCTTCCGAAAGTTTCACTCTTGGCTCCACTACCTTCTTCCACCTTGCATTCAACCTAAGAAGTTCTTTACGTACCTCCTCATAGGTCCTTTCAGGCCACCTGACCTCTACGTAATTGGTGAGCCAACTCATTCATTATGGTGTCACTACCGGTGAGTTCGTCCCATGGAACTATCCTATTGTCCATCCCGAAATCGGTAGCTAGCCTCGGAAGAGTGCTGCTCATCCTGGGTGAAAACTACGATCGAAAGGATAATGGGACATCTCGACTACACTACACTCGAATGCTTATCCACCTCCGTCTCAAGGGGTTTTATAGGTAAAGAGGAGAAAATGGCGGAAAGAACGATTGCGGTATGGAGGGAAAGGGTTGGCGGAACATATGGCGGAAACGGGTGGCGGGAAGATATGGCGGGAAGGGGTTGGCGGAAACGGGTGGTGGAACATATGGAGGGAAAGCGTTTGCGGGAAAATATTGCGGCCTAACATAAGCAAAAGAGTGGAGCGGGATAGTATGGCGGGAGATATAGGCGGGAAAAATTGTTCCTGACCGGTGCATTTTATTTCAGCATACATAGATGTTCAAATTGAAAAGTCGATACACACATATGTAGATACAATGGGTCGCAGCGTGCATAGATGAATCACCCTACTTTACGACAACCACCGGCCTTTCCTTACGACCGGAAGGCGACAAGCGATTAGGTGGCCGGGGCACACGAAGACCGCGGCCGTACTCCAATTCGGCTTCATGTGTCTGCGAGTCCTGCGTAGGTGGTGGAGTCGCGAATCCTTGTTGCGAACTGAAGCGTAATTGTAGGCGATGGTTGTGAATCCGGGGATAAAATATGGGCCAATAACGCCCCTCCAAGAACTCTGTAACTAATGATGTAACCGTGTCGCCAAGATCATGTGATGCTCCCGGAGGCCTGTGTTGACGCCATGATCATGTGATGCTCCCGGAGGCTGTGTTGGCGCTTGCGTTGGGTGTTCTCATCGCCCCAATTAACATCGTGTGTCCTGCACATAGAAACATTTTAAACAAACTGTTAGAGGATAATATATGATATCATTGTAAATGCATTGAAATGTAAACATGACTACCGAGCATATCCCTCTCCTATCTTGTCGGCCATTGTGCGTGGTGCTGGTTTAAATCTGGTACACGAGTCTCCTCGGGCATGGGGATCCCTCGCGTGGAGAGATACGGTGAGATCCCTCACCTTGGGTATATGCATCATATCCTGTATGCGCATATGGGTTAGGGAAAGAAACTGCTCGGGCATCGAATCCAAGCCCGTGCCATGGTCCCGAGATGTCCGCCCACGACGAAGCTGCATCGAAGAAGAAGCGATGCAGGCGAGAGATGAGTCATGTCGTGGCAATGTCGTTCTAGTACTCGGACCCTCCCCATTGCTCATGGCTCAGACGCGCCTCGCTTCGATGCGACGACGGTGCCACACTTGGTCCGCTGACCTCGCTACCGCATGTATGCTCCAGTGGCAATGTCGTCGCCTCTACCGCATCGAACTTCTTTGCCACGAATTGTTGCAAAAGTTTCGGAATGTCTTGCGATATGGGCCCCGGGCGGCATGCTATCCGTAGCCATCTGCCCTACTTCGTTGACATTTTCAAGCTGAACAATATTTGGATGTTATTTAGTTCAAATGATTATGAAATGATGGACCTAAAAAGTTACAAGTGATTACCGGTGGTCACGATAGTAAGCTGCATGCAGCTCAACATGTCTCCGCTACCGCTCCTCTTGTGTGAGATGTGTTGGTATAGTAGCTGGCTGACCGCCAAGCTAGCACGTGTGTTCATGCAGTACCACTGCTTGTACGCTTGATCTATACTTCCATCATACGGTCTGCGAAATTAAATAATTACATAAACCGTTGTGATGAAAGCAAAGCATCCTCACGCATCGTATGATCATCGTAAAAAAATAATGTACATAAAATATACCTAAGTTGACGCACTATATCTGCTAGCGCTTCATTTTCCCACTTGTGTACCCATTCACTGTTCTCTTCCCTCCAATCGTATAAACTCCAACCCCTGCCCATATTTGTTAACCTGCAAATTATGTAACAAAGTGTGAGTTTAGTAAATTAAAAATGACACTAACTATTTAGGGATGTCACATCTTACTTATGTGTTTCCTCGTCGATACGTCTAGGAAAAGGTGGTGGAATTTCTTGATAGAGACCGAACTGTCTCATTACACGCTCTGGGTTGTAAGGTTCAACACACCACAGGAACAATAAGTTGCAGCGAGTCAGCCAAAATGCACTATCGGTCAACATGCACGGTGTGAAGTGTTGAGCATCAAAGACCATTTTAGCTGGTCCTGAGTCCACGGGTTCCATGTGACTTCGCCTCATCAAGTATCTCAAACTGCTGGTGGTACAGGGGTAACAATTTTTCGCAATATCTGGAGACCAACGTTTCCGTGCCTTTGTCCACCTGGTGGCCATAGTTGCGCTTAGCACCTCACCAAAGTCGTATGGGTATATGGGTTGTACTATACGAGGTCGTCCTACTGGGAGGTATTCCTGGGACCACAACTGAGAAACTCATAGGCGACACAAAGTAATGGAGCTTTTTGTGCGAAAGAGGTTTTTGCGTGGCATCACACAAGCCTCTGTATGTATGAGATAGCATGGCAGAACCGAAGCTGTATTTTGGCTGCTCGGGTAAAGGTTCATCTACCATATTCTCTGCAATGTAGATGAGACCAGGGACAACAACGTCCCCATGTGAATTTGGAAACAAATTCCGAGGAGCCACAACAAATCACGCAAACAGATGTCTTTTCTAGTCTCCTCATTGGCGAAGCTAGATAAATTAAGAAAGTTATCACGAAGCAGGCACGAGTGGGATGCCCCGAGGGTTACCGAATCGTTGTGATTCTCGGCATTTCCATCCCAAGACGGGCTGCTATATCTAATGCCCAAGATGGAGACACTCGTGGAGAGACTACCGCTCACCTCTAATTGGTAGAGCAGTGATCATAGAAACATCTTTCAGTGTAGGTGCAAGCTCCCCAAAGCGAAAGTGAAAGGTGTGGGTTTCAGTGTCTCCACCGGTCAACGAGGGATGTCAAAAGGATGGGTCCGAACGTGCTTGGTCGTCGCATGATGTGAGCCTAGCAAAACCTTGTAGTCCATAAGCGTCAAGGTGAGCAAGGAAATGATTGTGTATTGGCCATGTTTTCTTTATGGTTCAAGTCCGAAGGCCGATAATCATGCTTAGTATTTGGTTTCAAAAGTAGGTGGCAGCGGTGGCGGCGTCATGGGGCCCTGCAAAAGCACGGCACTTCACCCATAACCTGCACACAAACATACAAATATAAATTACGAGGAAGACAGAAATACAAATGCAAATCAAAATTAACTTAAAAATATAAAGAGATACGATTTACATTAATTATCTGAAGTTAACATCGGAGTACAATAATACAAACGGAATCAATTTAAATTTAATATAAGTACACATAACGAGTAGAAATATAAATAGACATGGCGAGTACATATATATCAACATCATGTGTTGTTGTTGGCTCGACTGGGCAGTCTTTGCGTGAATGTCCAGGACACTGCAAACGCTGCATCGCCTTGTTTCTCCCATCGGCTATGGTCCATGTCATTGCGATGACGCCTAGACTCGACGTCGTCCCTTTGCGGTTCTCATCAAGTCGGCGTTCGAACCCATTTCGCCCATCTCGCCACAACATTTTGTAGTTCATATCAATGCCCCAAGCCCGAACTCACTGTTCCAAGTGTTGTACAGATTGTACATGTTGAAGTCTGGCGATATGTATGGCTCGACGCTGATTTTTGAACAGCAGCCGCCCGGAGCACATGATTGCAAGGGTAGCCCTCGAGCTTGGGCTTGTTACAAGTGCACTCACAGGAGGTTGAGCCAAGGGTGACAGCTTGCTTTTTGATCCTCTGTGGTGACCCTTAACGTGCTTGGCTCGCACATTGACCTCCCACTTATTCCTAAGTCGTCCACTTTCCTACAGCCATGACTTTGGGACTTCTTTGCTTTCTCGTCCAGATGTCTTTGCATCTTCTCGGACCATGGCTTGTTCAATTCAACTTGTGCTTTGGCGACGGTGACCCTATCTGCAAAGTATGACAGGTCCGGTTCCAAGTTTCTTCAATTAGGGCTGTGATAGGCGGTGCTCGCACTCCTTTAAGAACACCATTGTACACCTCGACATGTTGCTGGTCATTATTCCATACCGAGCCCGGTGTCGTGAGCTGCGCCCACTTCTCCAAATGAGGGCAATTCTCGGTGATCCATGGCTCAAATTTATGGGCGCCCCTCGACCCTCCGGTCTTCTCTCTCTTCGGCAAGGCCGCGGTCAATCTCACCATTGATACCGCCTGATCGCATTCATTTTGGCTACAGTTTTTGCATGCACATCCTCTTGAATAACTTGAACCAATCCTTGTTTTTGAATTTGGAGTAAAGTTTGCTGCCAAATGCCTCATGCACCACCTTCCTCTAGATCGGGCCAGCCCCACTCTTCTTCCGACGCCTTAATTATTTCAAGAGCGCTTAATAATCCAAAGTTGCGATCGAGATGACGCAAACACCTTCACGCTCTTTCACGACACCCATCTTCACGCAGCTCGGGAACCACAACCAGCTATCTTTGTTCTCGCTCTCGACCAATGCATATGCAATAGGAAGAAGCTGATTATTTGCATCCGCTGCAATCGCCACCAATAGTGTGCCCTTGTACTTTCCAAAGGAGAAAGGTACCATCAACAGATAATACCGGCGACAGATGCACGAAGGCTTGTATAGTCCGGGCGAATGCCCGAATAAGCGGTCCAGATTAGCTCACCCGGGTTCATTGGGTTTGGGCGTTCTCTCCGCCAAACTTGAGTCCCCTATTAGCACTTGCTATCGATGAAGCATTCTAGGGGCATAAGAATATGCCTCCTCATAGGTACCATACAAGTTCTTGAATATATTTTCCTTCGCACGCCTAGCCTTGCTGTAGCTAACAGGAATCTAATTAGATCCTCTGCATCTTTTGCGAGCCCTAACACTAATGTTGAGACTTCCCTGCACAATTGTTTCCATCGTCGTGCCACAAATTTTGTTGTCACATTGCGGTGATCTGAAGAGTCCCGTTGCTCACGGTATGCTCCACTATTTTTGTGATATGCCATGACCGACATACCCGGGCTTCAGCCTAGCGAGAACTCTTCCGCGGCAACCTTTCGCGGTGTGGATGCATATGACCTTCAACTCTTTTTATCGATCGCTTCACTCTATGTTTGGCGGTGGATGCCGATTGCATAGCTACCCATTGCTGGTAAGCGACTTCTTATCTGGGAAAACTTGCCCAACCTCCGGGCTTCCGCTCCTAGGCGAAGCGAGTGAAATTCGTTGGTGATGCTCATATCCTGTAAAAACCCAGGTTGCAGTGCCGCCGCGACCGCCCTCTGAGGAGGAACATCTTCTTCTCCGCTTGACTCCGAAGACGCAGAAGAATGATCATCATCATCTAGCGCCTCCGGCAATCCCTCCACGTGTTCGCTCATGTCAACGGCCGCCGACCAATATCCTATGTCATACACAGGCTGGCCGCCCGTCGGTTCCGATGGGCCGATGCTAGGGGCTGATGTGATGGCCAACTCGACCTCACCACCCTCGCATCGCATCCGGCAACATCGGTGGTGAAATGAACTCCACATACACCATCGGCTGACCATACATTGAGTTATTGGGATTGCTTGCAAACCTCATGTACGACCCCCACGACAGATCACCTGTGACAGGCCGCAAACCCCAACGGGCAACTGTCCCATCATTTCCTCCATCAACGACGAAGGCCTCCATTGTCATTTTTTTTTCCTGCATCACTGGGCCAAATACCGCTCGGATGCACCTTCTAACAGCTGCGTAACCCACGTTGACCATGTCTCTCACCACTACTGTAGTCGACTCGCAGAAGGACACATCCACCCCGCAAGGACCGTCGCGTATGACGTTCTCATAGTACACTACTAAATTGTCCGTAGTACCTAACCAACATACATGTTTACATTTCAAATAATTAGTAACTGAACATTTAGTAACGATGACAACATTTACATATCTTACGACTAAAATAATAACTGTATTTTCGTTATAAATATTCGGTTTATTTTTAGAATCATTTGCTTAGACTTTAAGGGGTTGTTTGGCTAACGGGTATTTAAAGATCTATTTTTCTCAAACTTGTCTACGAGCGTAACAAACTAAAACTCTGTTTGCTTTTCTCTAACTACCCCAAAAATATCCTAAAATAGTTCTCGTAACATGCAAAAACTTAGCTTCTGGAAAAACGACTATTAGTAAAATATGGTAATAACATAATAGTACGATAATTACATTTTAATATAATATGGTAATTACTCGCTGTCCAAACAACCAGTAAACATAATAGTACGATAATAACATTTTAATATCATATGAGTAAAATATTTAATTTCTTTCGCTTTATATAATTTTTTTCACATCATACGATAACAATCATTTATCTACAAATAATAATATTTGCAGCAGCATGCACATTATTCACAATAGTACATCAATACAAAAAATGTTAACAAAATTACAGTGTCATTTTTCACCTTAGCTCCAATATGGATGTGCTTGCGAATGCAATTTAAGCGTCAAAATAGTTCCAATAAATATCCGTCGCCAGTACTATATGAACCTCGTCAACCTATTATCACATTAACAACAATATTACACACGGATTTTTCTTCCTGCTAACAAAAGTATGAAAATAGCACTTCCATGTATGTGTTCATCACCTCAAAATGGGACAGCGAAAATGGAAACACAATTTCTTCAATCACGTCTTCTCCTCCTTGTTTGCTACTAAGATGAATTATTTTACCTAATTACATACATCATTAAGTACATTAGCACCTAATCTGAACATATAAAATTTAGATTATTATGACATAACAAAGTAGACCTACGGTCTCCTAACTATAGACTTATTAATAAACATACCACATAAAATAACATACCACATGAAATAACATACCGCATGCAATAAAAACTATTGTAAATGTTGTATCTATCGTCTGAAATTATTTCTAAACTCTACGCACTAACATCGCATAGCTAATGACGAGCTAAAATACTAACTAATTACCACACTGCATGCACAAATAAAAAAATGTTTTGCAAAGCTCATACCTTGATCTTCAACTTCGTACTACACTTTATAACGCAAATCCTACTCCTCAAGCTCTAAATGACTCCAAATGACTCCTTCAAGTGCTAAAATTATGCCTAAAACAACAGAGAATACACACTTAGGAACTAATCAAACAAAACACAAACATCATGCATGTGAACGAAACCAACAAAAATGGATATATCTTACCTTAATCTAACTTTTCTTCAACTTCATCATCTTCGAAATCAAACTCCAAATCGACCAAAATCACGAGTAAAAGTGGCTAGTTTTCCTTTCTGTCTATGTATGCGCTCAGAGAGAGCTAAGAGGTAGAGGAGGCAACCAGAGATATGCGAGAGAGAGTGTATGCGCACGGAGTCGCGGATGTGCGTTAAAAAGAAGAGGACCACTGTATTGTCGGCAGAGCAAGCGAACTCACCTACCACGGCATCGTTCCAGCATCGCGGTGTCTCATCATCTGCAGCAACAACAACGCTGAGTGTTGTCGCCTCGCCGGAGAAATAGAAGGAAGCGAGAATCACGCATGCTTTAATCGAGTGTCGCCTCGTAGCAATCAGTACTACAAAGTTTAGGCGGAATCTAATCATCGAAACTTGTGGCGAGTAAAACAAGGAGTCGGGCGCCGTGAAAATCTGCGCCATCGAATCGGTAGCGCGCCTCGGAATCGGCCCGTTTGCGCCTTATTGCGCATCACAGGCACGCCACCTCCTGGTGGCGGCGGGCCCGCTGTCTCGTCGCAGCAGCAGCAGGGCGTGTCGGCGGGGAGCGACAATGGCGGTATGCAGCCGCCTCGCGCGGTGGTGGCCGGGCCCACGTGGCGCTGCCCGTTCTGTCATGACACGCGCTGCTGTGTCGCAAGCCGTTGTGCCCAGCGAGGCCGCCTCCGCGGTGGCGGCGGGCCCGCCGCCTCGTGGAGTGGCGGCAGGTGACACGTGTCGCCTGCCGCGCCCGCCGCCACTTGTGTGGGGGTCTTTTTTGTCCATTTCGTCCGTAGGGGGTCTTTTTTGGCAATTCCAGTCGGCAGAGGGTCTCTTTCGACAAAAATTCGTCTTCTTATCCTCAACTCCCCCATTTGGTCTGCACATCTCCTTCACTCCAATCAAAATCCTGAACAGCCACCACCAGCCATCTGTGTCGCGCAAGCCGGCGGCAATCTCTTCCTCCGTGCTGCCTAAGACGGCGGCATCCTCTTGATGTCTCCACACAGGTGGCGCCTGCCTTCCCTAGCCATCTGCGCCAGCCTAGCCGGCTGCACAACCGTCGGCAACACAGTCGGAAGTGGCGCCCCTTCTGATTGTGGCTGCCGCGCCGCAACCCCATGACGCAACACGCCTCGGGGCATCTGCTACACACTCCATCAAAGTTGTGGATCCTGCTGATGATTTCAAGGGAATGCAGTTTCTCATTCGATTCTTATAATCGCTATCCCTCTGTTTATCTCCCCCCAAAGCATATGGATCTGTTCCCTTCCTTTAGTATTGTTGTTTGGGATGGCCCTCTACACCTGCCTCTCTTTGACTTAGATGCAGGCACGCTGCTGGGAATCCAGCAGTTCTTACTTTGTTCAAGGCAACAAGGTAAGTACGCATGTTTCTTCTATATTTGACCTTTCAAACCCTTAATGTTGCTACTCCTTTCTTTATTTTGTTCTCCGGGATGGTCCCATCTAGCTGACTCTTGATTCATGTTCAACCTTCTGATTGCCGGCGATCCGGCACTGATGCTAGCTTCTTGCCGCATTTGCATTCTTCTACAGAGGTTAACTCTATGCATTTTATGATGAGATAATTCATTGTAGATTTTTTACGGTTAATGTAGCTACTTCGTAATTATCTCTGTACAACAGTACTATCAGGATGTTCTAGCAATAACATGGTTTGTATGTGTATGCATGCAGGTATACAGTCTAGTCTACACTTTCTTTTATATTTTACCCAAATCAATATGACCTCACACAACAGTGGGTTGCTATTGAATCATAATCTCATATGCGAATGATTGACAATTTTTTCTCTAATATTGATTGGGTCTAATCTTTATAATTGCAAAACTTTGATCACTTTCAGGTTTGCTGCTTCAACTTCTCACGCCTATAATTTGTTTTAATTTGCAATTCGTTTAAATTTTCAAACGCATCATTCATCAATTATGTCACTGAAGTAGAGATTGGCAATGATATTATCTCTATACTATCCTATGATCGGGGTGTTCTAGCAATAACAAGGTTTATTCGTTTATACTTGCATGTATACAATGTACTCTAAGCATTTTTATAATAATCCCATATCAATATGACACACAAAACACTGACCATGATAACCTCTCTGCCCTTGAATCAGGATATAAAATACGGCTGACGGACAAAAGAATTTTTTTTCTCTATTGTTGATCCAGCTAATATTTATCATTGAAAAAAATCAGTCACTTTCAGGCAGGTACTTAACTTAATCTTATTCATCTGAGTTAACCGAAGTACCTGTGTCGCGGCATACTACCAATTTGGTGTCATTCCAAAATAACAAGTGCACTTGACTTTTGTTCACTCCTTTTACTCCTGTGCAATTCTACACATGTTTATTTTTGATATACCAATAGGTCACTGCAGGTTGGGTTATCTGTTTGTGAACTTATATTTTCCTTTTTGTTCAGAATATGTTTTCTCAATGGTAGCAGAATTCCATATATTATATTTTTTTAAAGGGGAATATATTAATATCAAAGTAGATATCCGCAGATTATATATCTTCAGAGTATTATTTTTGCTCAAAAATATATATCTTAAGAGTTCATTGCTAGCCGTTAACTCCACGGAAATTGCTAGCTGCCAATACAAATTCTTTAGTGAACAACAGCGTGATACTATGCACAATCTCACTATACAAAATTGCTGAGATGTTGGATGCTCTATCTTTTTAATTATCTCCATCATCTGCTCTTCTAATACTTGCACTCCAGGATGCCTCTGCAATCCTCACGTCACTCTTCCATCAGTTCTGTCAAAAAGGCACACAGCAGATACATGCACGCAATGAATCGGCTCAAGGATTCTACAAAACGAAAATTATGTGTAACTATCACGAGGAAATCTCAGGGTGAAGACTACAGTATCCAACTGCCACATGAACATCACATTTATCACTGTTGGCTACATCAAAAAGGCGAATGACACCTCAAGACATTTTCAGCAACATGGACCCCAGCAAAAAGAAATTGATACATATTAGCTCCTCTGCTTATTAACAAATAATATTTATAAACAACAGATTTATTTCTACATATAACCGCATTTGTAAATATATTGTACTGAGTACTTGCATTCAATATAACTTCTGTTACTATACACTTCTAAAATTTCCCCTCTCAACTCAAGCCACTGTAATTTGCACTACTAACATACCATGGTTCTCTACGAGTATCAAGTATTTCATTCTTTTGAATCGTTAACACATGGTTCTCTAAAATTAGTCCTCAAATACCCGCAGCAACGCGCGGAGAATCATCTAGTTCACTATGTGTTAATGCTTTGTTCCGGCTCTCTATTAGAAGGAGGCCTTAATATCCCATAGTTTCCTTATGGACCCCGCTGCCATGGGAGGGTAGGACAAAAGATGTCATGCAAGTTCTTATCATAAGCACGTATGACTATATACGGAATGCATGCCTACATTATATTGATGAATTGGAGCTAGTTCTGTGTCGCTCTAGATTGTGACCGTTACATGATGAATGTCATCCAACACAATTATCCATCATTGATACAATGCCTACGCTTTTCATATATTGATCTTTGCTAAGTTACAACTACTACTGCTACTACAATCGCTACAAGATTGCTACTGCTATTGTTGTTGTTACCGTTACTATTGTTGCTGTTACCACTACTATCAAACTATCATATTATTGTGCTACTGATCACTCTGCTACAGATATTTAGTCCTCCAGGTGTGGTTGAATTGACAACTCAACTGCTAATACTCGCGAATATTCTTTGGCTCCCCTTGTGTCGAATCAGTAAATTTGGGTTGAATACTCTACCCTTGAAAACTGTTGCGATCCCCTATACTTGTGGGTTATCACTAGTGCGCTTCACGGGCAGTCCACCTCTAGCAGTTTTGCTAAATCTTTGCAGTACTAAACATTTAGGTATGTCACGTAAGTCCAGCCGGGTCAAAATGTAAAGAATATGTTTGCAAGGGAGACCTTTATGATTCATACTTTGGCAACTGCACTTCACTGTTTCTTCAGATTTGCCCGACGTGCAGTCCAATTTGAATCTGAGATCCCTGTTATTTTTTCATGCCATTATAAATCTCTGAGTGTCTGCTCCTCTTAGTCATTCAAGGACCTCAAAGTCCCCTACCTTCTTCATATCTTGATGGAAGATGTAAAAGTTTGTCGCGGTGAACTCACGAGCAGCGGCTTTCTCAATGTGTGCTAACTCATCGACTACTGGTGCTGGGAGTGTCTGTGTGGCCGTGTAGTCATCGTACGCCTCGTTTTCGCTGAGCTCTCGTACTGCACAACCATGTCAACAATGGTCATACCGGAGTCCATATGCATATGAAGGCATGAGTTCAGACTCTCGCTCCTCTGGTTACTCCGCATACCAAGGAAGAACCCACCAGATATGATGCAACCCAAATCCTCTTCTTCATGTACATCCTATGCAACAATGTGTTAGTTTTCTCTGACTGCCATTTAGTTGTAAACGCTGCCCATCTCTCCTCAAAAACTTTATGTAGTAGAATAGTAAAGAAGCCTGAACTCCTCCAGGGACTTGTGATGAAGGTGTTTCTGCATGTTCTTCTCGATATGCCACAAACAAAGTCGATGCCACACGTCCACAAGGACCTTCCTGATGGCCCTTATCATGGTTGCGTCTCCATCAATAATTACGGACCTAGGCTTCTTCTAACAGTGAGCTCTCAAGCGTCTGAAGCAGCGAAACATACATATCTTTCGTCTCATCGAACACAATAGCACAACTGAACATCGTGGTTCGACGATGATTGTTCGGACCGGCGAAAGGTATGAATGGCATTCCATACCTATTCATCTTGTACATGTTGTCGAAGACGGTCACATCACTGAAGTTAAGATAATCCCGGCATGACTGGGAATCACACCAAAATAGGTTTTTGAGCCTGCCTTCAGCGTCAACAGTGTGCTCAAAGAAAAAGTCCGGATCCTTGTCCTTTCTAGTCATCATGATCCCAATGGCAGTGTCAGCATCACCCTGTGCAAGCAATTTCATCTTATCTCTGTAGCACATATTATAAAGCTTTCTCCTCCCAAAACCAGTCTTAGCATACGACATGTACCTGCTGATGAAGTTGTCAAACATAATGTGTTTTCTGATCCCAGCTTCTGCTATAGCTAAGATCTCAAGCCTATGAAATTTCTTGATCTGATTATGAGACCGGAGAAACGTAACTTCGTCCGGTCTAGCAAGAAGTGACTATGATCATCGCTGAAACTGCTGACATACCAAATTGCACGCTCTTTATCAAGCTTCACTGTTAAATGGGCTTCGCACAAGCATCGACTCTCTGGTCTGAGCCTACGGATCCTCCCTTCCATGGTACAAAACTTTGGCATGTCGTTTTCTATCCCTCGAACACAGATACCTCCTCAAGCGCATAATTCCCTCGGGACCCTTCCCCCGTTTCTGTAAGTTCCCCCTAATGTTGAACCCACGTTCCTTCGCATACTGCTTATAGAAATTGTACGCCTCCACTTTTGACCTGAATGTCATGGCCATCACCTTCCAATGCATGCCCAGTGAGTCTTTCTGATAATATGTCCTTGCAAAAAAAGGCATAGAACCATGTATGTCAGTCAGTTGTTATGACGGCAATAATTTTCAAAACTTATTTTGCTCGAGCTATCACCATAAGATGCATCGACATCGCTTTTGTCACTGTCATCTCGACTATATTCCGCTCGTAGTCCCCATCCGCATCCTGTTGGGGAACGTTGCAGAAAATTAAAATTTTTCCTACGGTTTCACCAAGATCCATCTATGAGTTCTACTAAGCAACGAGTAACGAGAGAGAGTTTGCATCTACATACCACTTGTAGATCGAGTACGGAAGCGTTCTTGAGAGTGGTGATGATGAAGACGTTCCCAACGTGATTCCGATCACCGATGACCAAAGTACTGAAAGGACAGCACCTCCGTGTTCAACACACGACGGAGACGATGGCGTCTCCTCCGTCTTGATCCAGCAAGAGTGAAGGAGAGGTTGAAGAAGACAATTCAATGGCAGCACGACGGCGTGGTGCAGTGGTCTGTAGTTCTCCGGCAGGCTTCGCCAAGCTCGCGTGGAGAAAGAGAGGTGTTGGGAGGGAGGGCTGCGCCTTCAACTGTGTTGGCAGCCTCCCCCCCCCCTCTATTTATAGGAGGAGAGGGTCAGGGGCCGGCCATCTAGGGCAAACCCTAGATGGGGGCGGCGCCCAAGGGAGGAGGGAGGGTGGCTTGCCCCCAAGCTAGGGGCGCCCGCTAGGGTTTACCCTCCCAAACCCTAGCCGCATGGGCCTAGGTGGGAGGCGCCCAGCCACCAGGGGCTGGCTCCTCTCCACTTAGCCCATGTGGCCCCCGGAGAGGTGGCCCCTCCGGTGGACCTCCGGAACCCTCCGTAGCCCGTGCTTTACCGTATACTACCAAACTTCCGAGTCCGTTTAACCACTTTCCATATATAAATCTTTACCTCCGGACCATTCCGAACTCCTCGTGACGTCCGGGATCTCATCCGGACTCAACAACATTCGGTAATCACATACTTGTCTTCCTATTAACCCTAGCGTCACCGAACCTTAAGTGTGTAGACCCTACGGGTTCGGGAGACATGCAGACATGACCGAGACTACCTCAAGTCAATAACCAACAGCGGGATCTGGATACCCATGTTGGCTCCCACATGCTCCTCGATGTTGTCATCGTATGAACCACGATGTCAAGGGTTCAAGCAACCCCGTATTCTATTCCCTTTGTCTGATCGGTATGTTACTTGCCCGAGACTCGATCGTCGGTATCCCAATACCTCGTTAGTCTCGTTACCGGCAAGTCACTTTACTCGTACCGCAATGCATGATCCCGTGACCAGACACTTGATCACTTTGAGCTCATTATGATGATGCATTACCGAGTGGGCCCTAGTGATACCTCTCCGTGTCGGAGTGACAAATCCGATCTCGATCCGTGTCAACCCAATGGTCACTTTCGGAGATACCAGTAGTGCACCTTTATAGTCACCCGATTACGTTGTGACGTTTGATACACCCAAAGCACTCCTACGGTATCCGGAATTGCACGATCTCATGGTCTAAGGAAGAGATACTTGACATTGGAAAAGCTCTAGCAAAACGAACTACACGATCTTTGTGCTATGCTTAGGATTGGGTCTTGTCCATCACGTCATTCTCCTAATGACGTGATCCCGCTGTCAATGACATCGATGTCCATAGTCGAAACCATGACTATCTGTTGACCAACGAGCTAGTCAACTAGAGGCTTACTAGGGGCGTATTGTAGTCTATGTATCCACACGTGTATTACGATTTCCGGATAATACAGTTATAGCATGAATAAAGACAATTATCATGAACAAGGAAATATAATAATAATGCTTTTATTATTGCCTCTAGGGCATATTTCCAACAGTCTCCCACTTGCACTAGAGTCAATAATCTAGTTTACATTGTGATGAACCGAACACCCATAGAGTTCGGTGTTGATCATGTTTGCCCACGGAAGAGGTTTAGTCAACGGATCTGCGACATTCAGATCCGTATGCACTTTACAAATTTCTATGTCTCCATCCCGAACATTTTCACGGATGGAGTTGAAGCGACGCTTGATGTGCTGGTCTTCTTGTGAAACCTGGGCTCCTTGGCAAGGGCAATAGCTCCAAGTGTTGTCACGAAGAGTTTGATCGGCCCCGACGCATTGGGTATGACTCCTAGGTCGGTGATGAACTCCTTCACCCAAATTGCTTCATGCGCTGCCTCCGAGGCTGCCATGTACTCCGCTTCACATGTAGATCCCGCCACGACGCTTCGCTTGCAAACTGCACCAGCTTCTTGCTCCACCATTCAACATATACACGTATCCGGTTTGTGACTTAGAGTCATCCAGATCTGTGTCGAAGCTAGCGTCGACGTAACTTTATTGACGAGCTCTTCGTCACCTCCATAAACGAAACATGTCCTTTGTCCTTTTCGGTACTTCAGATATTCTTGACCGCTGTCCGGTGTTCCTTGCGGGATTACTTTGGTACCTTCCTACCAAACTTACGGCAAGGTTTACATCAGGTCCGTACACAGCATGGCATACATAATAGATCATATGGCTGAGGCATAGGGATGACACTCATCTCTTCTTTATCTTTTGCCGTGGTCGGGCATTGAGCTGAGCTCAATCTCACACCTTGCAATCTGAGCAAGAACCCTTCTTGGACTGGTCCATTTTGAACTTCTTCAAAATCTTATCAAGGTATGTGCTTTGTGAAAGACCTATGAGGCGTCTCGATCTATCTCTATAGATCTTGATGCCTAATATATAAGCAGCTTCTCCAAGGTCCTTCATTGAAAAACACTTATTCAAGTAGGCCTTAATGCTGTCCAAGAATTCTATATCATTTCCCATCAAGTATGTCATCTACATATAATATGAGAAATGCTACTGAGCTCCCACTCACTTTCTTGTAAACGCAGGCTTCTCCATAAGTCGCATAAACCCAAACGCTTTGATCATCTCATCAAAGCGAATGTTCCAACTCCGAGATGCTTGCACCAGCCCATAAATGGATCATTGGAGCTTGCATACTTTGTCGACATTCTTAGGATCGACAAAACCTTCCGGCTGTATCATATACAGCTCTTCCTTAAGATAACCGTTAAGGAACGCTGTTTTGACGTCCATCTGCCATATCTCATAATCATAGTATCGGCAATTGCTAACATGATTCGGACGGACTTAAGCTTCGCTACGGAGAGAAAGTCTCATCGTAGTCAATCCCTTGAACTTGCCGATAACCCTTAGCGACAAGTCGAGCTTTATAGATGGTGACATTACCATCCGCGTCCGTCTTCTTCTTAAAATCCATTTGTTTTCTATCGCTCGCCGATCATCGGCAAGTCGGTCAAAGTCCACACTTTGTTTTCATACATGGATTCTATCTCGGACTTCATGGCTTCTAGCCATTTGTTGGAATCTGGGCCGCCATTGCTTCTTCATAGTTCAAGGTTCACCGTTGTCTAACAACATGATTTCCGTGATAGGGTTGCTGTACCACTGCAGTGCGGAACGTGTCCTAGTGGACCTCTGAAGTTCAGTAGTAACTTGATCCGAAGTACCTTGATCATCATCATGAATTTCCTCTTCACTTGGTGTAGGCATCACAGAACATTTTCCCGAGCTGCACTACTTTCTGTTCAAGAGGTAGTACTTCATCGAGTTCTACTTTCCTCCCACTTACTTCTTTCGAGAGAAACTCTTTTCCGAAAGATTCCGTTCTCGGCAACAAAGATCTTGCCTTCGGATCTAAGGTAGAAGGTATACCCAAAGGTTTCCTTAGGGTATCCTATGAAGACGCATTTTCCGACTTGGGTTCGAGCTTTTCAGTTGAAGTTTCTTGACATAAGCATCGCATCCCCAAACTTTCGAAACGACAGACTTAGGTTTCTTCCCAAACCATAATTCATACGGTGTCGTCTCAACGGATTTAGACGGTGCCCTATTTAAAATGAATGTAGCTGTCTCTAGAGCGTATCCCCAAAATGATAGCGGTAAATCGGTAAGAGACATCATAGATCGCACCATATCCAATAGAGTGCGATTCGACGTTCGGACACACCGTTACCGAGGTGTTCCAGCGGCGTTAGTTGTGAAACGATTCCACATTTTCTTAAGTGTGTACCAAATTCGTGACTTAAATATTCTCCTCCACGATCGATCGTAAGAATTTTATCTTTCGGTCACGTTGATTCTCTACTTCATTCTGAAATTCCTTGAACTTTTCAAAGGTCTCGGACTTGTGTTTCATCAAGTAGACATACCCATATCTACTCAAGTCATCTGTGAGAGTGAGAACATAACGATATCCTCCATGAGCCTCAACGCTCATTGGACCGCACACATCGGTATGTATGATTTCCAACAAGTTGGTTGCTCGCTCCATTGTTCCGAGAATGGAGTCTTGTTCATCTTGCCCATGAGGCATGGTTCGCATGTGTCAAATGATTCATAATCAAGAGACTCCAAAAGTCCATCAAGATGGAGCTTCTTCATGCGCTTGACACCTATGTGACCAAGGCGGCGATGCCACAAGTATGTGGGACTATCGTTATCAACTTTACATCTTTTGGTATTCACGCTATGAACATGTGTAATACTACGCCGAGATTCATTAAGAATAAACCATTGACCATCGGAGCATGACCATAAAACATATCTCTCATATAAATAGAACAACCATTATTCTCGGATTTAAATGAGTAGCCATCTCGCATTAAACGAGATCCGGATACAATATTCATGCTCAAACTTGGCACCAAATAACAATTATTAAGGTTCATAACTAATCCCGTGGGTAAATGAAGAGGTAGCGTGCGACGGCGATCACATCGACTGGAACCATTCCCGACGCCATCGTCACCTCGTCCCTTCGCCAGCCTCCGCTTATTCCGCAGCTCCTGCTGTGAGTTACAAATATGAGCAACGGCACCGGTATCAAATACCGGGAGTTACTACGATTCTTGGTAAGGTACACATCAATTACATGTATATCAAATATACCTTTGGTGTTGCCGGCCTTCTTATCCGCTAAGTATTTGGGGCAGTTCCGCTTCGGGACCCTTCCCTTGCAATAAAAGCACTCGGTCTCGGGCTTGGGTCCATTCTTTGACTTCTTCCGGCAACTTGCTTACCGGGCGGCAACCTCCTTGCCGTCCCTTCTTGAAGTTCTTCTTGCCCTTGCCCTTCTTAAACTTAGTGGTCTTATTGACCATCAACACTTGATGTTCTTTCTTGATTTCAACCTCGGTGACTTCAAATAGAGAACACTTCAGAATGGTCTTTACCATCCCCTGCATGTTGTAATTCATCACAAAGCTCTTGTAGCTTGGTGGGAGCGATCGGAGGATTCTGTCAATGACCGCCTCATCGGGAGGTTGATATTCACCGGTCATACGATTGTGCAACCTGCACATCTTCGTAATGTGCTCACCGATGTAACTGTTTTCCTCCATCTTACAACTATAGAACTTGTCGGAGATGTCATATCTCTCGACCGGGCGTGAGCTTGGAAAACAAGTTTCAGCTCCTCGAACATCTCATATGCTCCGTGGTGCTCAAAACGCTTTTGGAGCCCGGTTCTAAGTCTGTAAAGCATGCCGCCTTTGAACGAGGGAGTAATCATCAAGACGAGACTGCCAAGCATTCATAATGTCTTGGTTCTCAGGACGGAGCTTCACCTAGCGGTCCTTCTAGGACGTATTGTTTCCTGGCAGCTATGAGGATGATCCTCAGGTTCCGGACCCAGTCCGTATAGTTGCTGCCGTCATCTTTCAGCTTGGTTTTCTCTAGGAACGCGTTGAAGTTCAAGTTGACATGAGCGTTGGCCATTTGATCTACAAGACATATAATTCAAAAGTTTTAGACTATTGTTCATTATAATAAAGTTCATCTAATCAAATTATTAATGAACTCCCACTTAGATTAGACATCCCTCTAGTCATCTAAGTGTTACACGATCCGAGTCGACTAGGCCGTGTTCGATCAACACGTGAGACGGACTAGTCTGCGTCGGTGAACATTCTCATGTTGATCGTATCTTCCATACGACTCGTGTTCGACCTTTCGGTCTCCGTGTTCCGAGGCCATGTCTTCACATGCTTAGGCTCGTCAAGTTAACCCTAAGTGTTTCTGCGTGTGTAAATCTTGCTTACACCGTTGTATGTGAACGTAAGAATCCATCACACCCGATTAACACGTGGTGCTTAGAAGCGACGAACCGTAGCAACGGTGCACGCTTAGGGAGAACACTTCTTGAAATTGTTCTAAGGATCATCTTATTTACTACCGTCGTTCTAAGTAAACAAGATGCATAATCATAATAAACATCACATGCAATTATAAAGTAGTGACATGATATGGCCAATATCATATAGCTCCTTTGATCTTCATCTTCGGGGCTCCATGATCATCCTGTCACCGGCATGACACCATGATCTCCATCATCATGATCTCCATCATCGTGCCTCCATGAAGTTGTCACGCCAACGACTACTTCTACTTCTATGGCTAACGCGTTTAGCAATAAAGTAAAGTAAATTACATGGCGTTCTTCAATGACACGCAGGTCATACAAAATATAAAGACAACTCCTATGGCTCTGCGGTTGTCATACTCATCGACATGCAAGTCGTGATTCCTATTACAAGAACATGATCTCATACATCACAATATATCATCATTCATCACAACTTGGCCATATCACGTCACATGACAATTGCTGCAAAAAACAAGTTAGACGTCCTCTAATTGTTGTTGCATCTTTTACGTGGCTGCAATTGGGTTCTAGCAAGAATGTTTTCTTACCTACGAATAACCACAACGTGATCTTGTCAACTTCTATTTACCCTTCATAAGGACCCTGTTCATCGAATCCGCTCCCACTAAAGTAGGAGAGCGAGACACCCGCCACCACCTTATGCAACTAGTGCATGTTAGTCGGTGGAACCGGTCTCACGTAAGAATGCGTGTAAGGTTGGTCCGGGCGCTTCATCCCACAATACCGCGGAAGCAAGAAACAACTAGTAACGGCAAGTAAGTTGACAAGATCCACGCCCACAACAAAATTGTGTTCTACTCGTGCAAAGAGAACTACGCATAGACCTAGCTCATGATGCCACTTTGTTGGGGAACGTTGCGAGAAAATTAAAATTTTTCCTACGGTTTCACCAAGATCCATCTATGAGTTCTACTAAGCAACGAGTAACGAGAGAGTTTGCATCTACATACCACTTGTAGATCGAGTGCGGAAGCGTTCTTGAGAGTGGTGATGATGAAGACGTTCCCAACGTGATTCCGATCACCGATGACCAAAGTCTTGAAAGGACAGCACCTCCGTGTTCAACACACGTGCGGACGATGGCGTCTCCTCCGTCTTGATCCAGAAGAGTGAAGGAGAGGTTGAAGAAGACAATTCCAATGGCAGCACGACGGCGTGGTGCAGTGGTACTGATAGTTCTCCGCAGGCTTCGCCAAGCTCAGCGTGGAGAAAGAGAGGTGTTGGGGAGGGAGGGCTGCGCCTTCAACTGTGTTGGCAGCCTCCCCCACCCCTCTATTTATAGGAGGAGAGGGTCAGGGGCCGCCATCTAGGGCAAACCCTAGATGGGGCGGCGGCCCAAGGGAGGAGGGAGGTGGCTTGCCCCCAAGCTAGGGGGCCCCTTTAGGTTTACCCTCCCAAACCCTAGCCGCATGGGCCTAGGTGGGAGGCGCCCAGCCACCAGGCTGGCTCCCTCCCACTTAGCCCATGTGGCCCCCGGAGAGGTGGCCCCTCCCGGTGGACCTCCGGAACCCTCCCGTGGCCCGTGCTTTACGGTATACTACCAAACTTCCTGAGTCCGTTTAACCACTTTCCATATATAAATCTTTACCTCCGGACCATTCCGAACTCCTCGTGACGTCCGGGATCTCATCCGGACTCAACAACATTCGGTAATCACATACTTGTCTTCCTATTAACCCTAGCGCCACCGAACCTTAAGTGTAGACCCTACGGGTTCGGGAGACATCTGAACATGACCGAGACTACCTCAAGTCAATAACCAACAGCGGGATCTGGATACCCATGTTGGCTCCCACATGCTCCTCGATGTTGTCATCGTATGAACCACGATGTCAAGGGTTCAAGCAACCCGTATTCTATTCCCTTTGTCGATCGGTATGTTACTTGCGAGACTCGATCGTCGGTATCCCAATACCTCGTTAGTCTCGTTACGGCAAGTCACTTTACTCGTACCTCAATGCATGATCCGTGACCGGACACTTGATCACTTTGAGCTCATTATGATGATGCATTACCGAGTGGGCCCTAGTGATACCTCTCCGTGTCACGGAGTGACAAATCCCGCCTCGATCCGTGTCAACCCAATGGTCACTTTCGGAGATACCGTAGTGCACCTTTATAGTCACCCGATTCGTTGTGACGTTTGATACACCCAAAGCACTCCTACGGTATCCGGGAATTGCACGATCTCATGGTCTAAGGAAGAGATACTTGACATTGGAAAAGCTCTAGCAAAACGAACTACACGATCTTTGTGCTATGCTTAGGATTGGGTCTTGTCCATCACGTCATTCTCCTAATGACGTGATCCCGTTATCAATGACATCGATGTCCATAGTCGAAACCATGACTATCTGTTGACCAACGAGCTAGTCAACTAGAGGCTTACTAGGGACGTATTGTAGTCTATGTATCCACACGTGTATTACGATTTCCGGATAATACAGTTATAGCATGAATAAAGACAATTATCATGAACAAGGAAATATAATAATAATGCTTTTATTATTGCCTCTAGGGCATATTTCCAACACATCCATCTGCGCACATTTAAAATAAGACATATAAGTGTTAATGCGGTTGTTATGTCATTCCCTGCCCTGCTTAACTTTAAACTTACCTGGCTAGTGCTTTCAGCATATGAATCATCTATATCCATATCCTATTGTCATCATCGTCATCTACATGTAGAAAGTCAAAGAAATACATGTAAGTGTCAGTGCGGTTGTTTGTATTTCATATTTTTTTGTCAACATTCACGACACTTACATTACCACTGTAAGATTCATCCAAACGCATATAGTTCTCCTCGACATGTTGGTCTACATTCAATGACGAGGTTCCATCCTCGCTACCGCAATCATCGCCGTCATAACCGGTCTCTTGCTCCATCTATACATGTTTAAATAAAGTCTTAGATCAATCCGAACACCACATAACATCATCGCAAATATAATCAGTACCTCAATCAATTGCTTAACAGTAGGTCGCACGATTTGATGCACTAAACTAATACATAAATATTTTCATATCATTTCAATGAGAACATAATGTAAAGTTAAAAATGCAAATAAAAATACCTACAAAACATTCACAATGACGAGGGCTTGCCTACCTCGTCGTCGCCGTCAGAGAGGACAGAAGCGTTGATGTTGACCGGTGATGAAGGCGTGAAGGCGACGACGAAGGTGTGGGGATGATGATGACGACGCGTGTGGGTGACGACAGTCATGTTCCTGTTGGCAGGAGAGACGGCGTGAAGATTCGGGGTAGGCGGCGGCCAAGGCGTGAGGGCGACAACGCTGGTGACAATATTTCCTCGTCGACCAGAGACCGCCTGAGATGAAGGCGGCGGCGGGAACGACAATGGCCAATAGGGTTTCGCCTGGGGCGGCGGCTGGGCGAGCGCGGCGTTTTTTTCGGTCGTACCAGGAGGGCGGACCATGCGGCGACGCGAGCGTATCTATACGGCGTGTGTAATGACCCCCCCCCCCCCACCCTTTAGAGCAACTCCAACGCGCCGACCCAAACAGACGGCAATTTCGTCCGCTTTTTGTCCGTTTGGGTCGGCCAGGCAGAAACGGACGTCCGCTTCCGCGTTTAGGTCGGTGTATGCGCCCAACGCTCGCCTGACCCATTTTGACGGCGCCGACAAAAAAAACTGTGCATGCATATTTAAAACAAAAACAACTTAATTAAACATTAAAGCCGGCCAAGACGGCCAGGAAGGCCGGCGAAAGTCCACGCGTCCACATTAGCATTAAATAAAACTAAAAAACTAAACTACGAGGTGGCGCGCTGCCCTAGGCGTCGTCATCATCGTCGTCCTCGGGGTCGGTGAGGTCGATGAGCGTCGGCGTAGGGCCGGCCGAGGGGAATGTCGTGTTCCAGGCGACGGCGATGTAGGCCGCGGGCAGCTGTTCCGGCGCGGGCAGTGCGGGCGCGATGGGCTGTTCCGGCGCAGTGCGATCTGCAGACGGGGCTGTGCGGCCGACCGTGCAGCCGCGGCCTGGCGCGCCTCCTCCTCAGCCTCGTGTGCCTCCTCCTCGAGGTCGCGCTCGAGCATCTCCTCGTACTCGCCGCGACGGCGCTCCTCGGCCAGCCGGCGCTGGCGCCACATCTCGAGGTACACCTGCTCCTGCGCCGGGGACGCCCCCATCCAAACCGGTGGCGCGGACACCCACTCGCGCAGCACTCCCATACAGGAGTAGCGCTCGATGGGCTCCGGGTCGGCCTTGACGCGGCGTTGGGAAGGGGACGGCGGGGCCACCGGTGGCACCACGCAATCACTGGCCGCGGAGAGGGCAAGGGCCTGCGCCATGGCCGCCTCGTAGCGAGCCTCCTCTTCCTCCACCGCCTCCACCCTGTGCCGCTCGTCCTCCTCGCTCTCGCGGTAGACCGCCGCAAGGGCCGCCTGGTAGGCGTCCTCCACCGCCTGGTTCTCCTCGCGGACAACGAGCGGGGGCGGCGGCACGGCGCTGCTCGGCGTCGGCGCCGCCCGCCGCCGCGCCGCCCTCCTCCGTGTCGCGTCTAGCCGATCAGCAGCGCCGCCGCTGCATGGGATCCTCTTCGATCCGAATGCGATCATGCGGCGAGGTGACGTCGAAACAAGCAGAGGCACGCGGTGTTGCCAGTGCCACTCCACCCGGTGCACTGGAATGTTCGCGCGCACCCTCTGCCGGCGAGCCGGCGCCGGCGGAGGCGGTAGGAACTCCGAGGGGAAAGGGACGGCGGGGGCCTTGCCCTTGGCCTTGTTGTTGCTGTCGGCGCCGGAGAAGATCCCCATTTGGCTAGGGGTTGCCTAGGGTTTGCCGATGACGGGAGAGCGAGCTTGCCTAGATGTGGATGGCGAGTTTGGATGAGGACGGCCCCGCCGCACGATCGGCGTAAAAAAGGGCTGATGTCGCTGACGCGTGGGCCCGTGGTCATAAATTAAGCTGGCCGCGTGGGCAGCGGGTAGTTGGACGGCTGCCAGGTGGGGACGCGGCGAACAGCGAGAAGGCGCATGTGGCGTCCGTTCAGCGTCCACGCCGACGCATTTGGGGCGCAAATTTAGGCCGCAAATGCGTCGGCGCGGACGCGAAGCGGGCGTGATTTGGGTTTGGGTCGGCACGTTGGGCCACCACTTTTGCCCGCGCCGACCCAAACGGACGCAGGCGGATGAAATGGGTCGCCCCATTAGAGTTGCTCTTATACGTTTTTTTTGGGGGAGAGAGTGGATGTCCTGAACGCAGCGGCATCTGGACGCTGCAATCCAACCACACGCTTTTATCACGGTGATCTGCGCATATGCATTGGTTGTCCAACATTTAATCAAGTTATAAGATAAAATACAGGGACAGGGCGTACGGGGTGCCTGTCTTGGCAGAGAAGGATGGTCCACAAAAAGTATAAAGGTGAGAGATGGTGCGCGAAAAGTCATCTCTCTCTTTGCCACAGTAGGAGGGTGGTGTGTACCTTAGAGCATGGTTAATAGTATAGCCAGCCGGTGGCTATAAGCAAGTGCCATGTCATCTACAGCCCATCTTATAGCCAACATATACAATAATAGTTCAAAAGAGTGTACTATTTTTATTATGTGGCCCACATTTCATTCTCACAAAG
Organism: Aegilops longissima; assembly: GCA_021605205.1. NCBI lineage: Eukaryota > Viridiplantae > Streptophyta > Magnoliopsida > Poales > Poaceae > Aegilops > Aegilops longissima. The sequence goes on along the minus strand of CM038677.1, from coordinate 453,388,850 downwards.
TCTAGGAGCACGTGATAGAGCTGGCTCTTCACGAAGAGCCCATTTACCTTCTCTCTCCTCTTCTCTTTCCTCCAACTAAGCAGAAATATACTAGTTTATTCCTTATAGCCCGTTGATTCAGCTCTATTATACTTGCTTTTATGTGCATGCGGCATGCCTGCACATCCGTCACCACACACCGGTTCTGACTTGAGACACGGATACAAGGTCCCGAATGGAGCATGTTCCGGCGAATGGAGAGGAGGCGGCAACCGCCATGGCTAACGGGTGAGTGAATCCCTTCTTCGTCTCCTCCCAGTTTCCTCTTGTTCTTTTTCAATGGTGTTCGGATGTCAGATTGGTTCCCGGTCGTTCGCTGCTAAGAGCAACTCTAATGGGGCGACCCATTTCATCCGCCCGCGTCCGTTTGGGTCCACGCGGACAAAAGTGGAGGCCCAACGCGCTGACCAAACTCAAATTGTGTCCGCCTGGCGTCCGCGCCGACCCATTTTCAGCCCAAAATTGCGCCTGGAATACGTCGGCACGGACGCGCCGCACGTCTCCTCGCCGTCTGCCGCGTCCCCACCTGGCGGCCACCCAACCGCCACCAGTCATCTTATTTATGACGACCACCGATAGCGAGCCCATGCGTCAGCCAATGGAAGCGTCCTTTTTTAACCACGCGTGCGGCAGGGTCGGCCTCATCCACTTCTTCCGTCCACATCTGGTCCCCCCCACTACTCCCTTTGCTTCCTCGCCGACGACCGCAAACCCTAGCCATGGGCCTCTTCGGCAGCAGCAATGGCAAGGGCAAGGACAAGGGCACCCCCGGCGCCTCGTCCTCCCGTGCTCCCCTTCCCCCTCCTCCTCCTCCGGCGGCGATGCGTTTCTGCCCTGGTCGCCGGCGCCTGCACATCCCGATGCACCAAGCGCGGTGGCACTGGGAGTACAGGCAGCCATTGTCGTACCCCGATGTCATGCTGCCGCACCGTTGGCATCTGGATCCACAGTGGATCCCGGTGCCGGCCGTTCCTCATACCCAGCGGGTGCACGACGACGAGGTACGCAGGCGCCGCGTGCAGTTCACGCCGGAGCAGCGTCGGCTGCCAGAGTACGCCGCCGACTCCCCCAACTTGGAGGCTTTGTTCGCCCTCGAACACGAGGAGCAACGGCGCTCGGGTGTCGACGCCGTCCGCGCCGTTCCGCCGCCGCCGCAGTAGAGCCGGAGGACATGGAGGCGGAGGCGAGTACCAAGCCGCCGAGGAGGCCTGCGGACGCTGGCCGGAGGCTAGCCGCCTCGAGGAGGACGCGACTGGGATGGGCTGGAGCAAGCCCTTGCCTGCTCGGCGCGGGGACTCGTCCCACGCCTCGCTCTTCGTGCCGCCACCGCCACCGCCGCCGCCCGCCCAGCCCAAGCCGGAGCCGACGCGAAAGCGCTCCCGCCTCCACCCACTTGGCCGGAGGAGGCCTACTGTGGGCGGGCGATAGATGCATGAGTGGGTGGCGTGCCTCCGTCCGCCGTCCGCGACGCCGGAGGAGGCGGCCCACCATCAGCGATGGAAGGAGCACTGGCTCCGCCAGGAGCAAGCCGACGGCGAGGAGCAGATGCACTACGACGCCATGCTCCAACGCGACGCGGAGGCGCTCCGGCTCGAGGAGGAGGAGGAGCGCGCGCGGCTTGCCGCAATGCCGCCGCCCCAGCAGACGCCGGAGGAGGCGACCGGCAGCGCATCAGCGGCGTTGGGTGGTAGCCCTCGCCCGGTCTTCATCGACCTCACCGACGACGGCGGTGTCGACGGCAAGGGCAAGAGCAAGGCCGACGACGTCTAGGGCAGCATGCCGGGCGACAGCAGGCGGGCGCAGACTTTTATTAATGTTTTATTTAATGTTTATTAGATTTAGATGGACTTTGGCCGGCGTTTGACCGGCCACTTTATGTTTATTTATGTTTATTTCGTATAACTTATTTTTTTTTCACGACGGCACATTTGGGTCGGCCTTCCCGTTGGGCGGTCAAGCCGACCCATTTTAAAATGCGGACGCGCACGTCCGCCTGGTCGACTCAAACGGTCAAAAAACGGATAAAGCGCGTGTCTGTTTGGGTCGCTCCGTTAGAGTTGCTCTAAGGAAGCTGGTTGCTTACCGGCAGATCTGGGAATCTGCTCCTCGTCCCCGAGCACGAAGTGATTCAAACTTGTTTGAGTTGTTTGACCGGTGGCGGTCCTTCTACGGGCGACGCCGTGTTCAGGAAATGGCCGGATCCAGTCCTTGGCATTCATGCACCCACCTGCACGATCTCCGAGAATGCGTACCGGTCTTCTACACCCAAAAGTTGCATGGTCCGTGATCCTGCATGTTCGAGCCAAAAGTCGCATGATACAGTGCCTTATGTCAGAACGTACTATCAGCTTTCAGCTTAATTTACGTTGCAAACAGAACTCCAATACCCCACTATACTCTAACTAGCACTATCCTGGTGCGCATCGCGAAGGGCTGTGCGCCGCAGATGTCGCTGCGTGCAGCACTGCACTTCTGGGGGAGGGGGTACCAGCCATCCTACTACCCCTCTCTCGGTTTACAGGACGTGTGCGTATTCTTAAATCGTTAATTTGATCAACCTAATACAAGTTATATATTATAAAAAATATACCAACATAAACTTTGAAGTTTCTACTTTTAAAATGGTATAATTTTTGTGTTATATAGTTTATATTAGGGTGATAAAATTAACAACCTAAATATACGCGCAGAACTTGTAAACTGAAACGAAGGTAGTAGTGTTTTTGGCTGTACTTATTAACACCGCCTTCACCGAAGAAGAGAATAGAGTCGCCATCTCCGCTGTTGATGGAGAGGTTGCAGAATACGTTGCCGCCACACTACAAGTGGTCGAGGGAGGGCGTGAGGGGTTGATACACGCAATCAAACACGTCAAGGGTGATTCTCCAGTCAAGATGATAAACGTACACAAGAAGTACTTTCTTCGTAAAAATATATAATAGCGTTCAGATCAGAGGAGGAGTACTTTTACATTGCTCCAGAACCAAGCTAGGGCCAGTTCTTTTGGTGGCTTTCAGAATAAGCTGCCCCCTACTTAGCTTATTCTAGAAGCTCAACCAAACTTATTTTTTTTAAAGCCTAGTAGTTAAGACTTGACTAGTAAGCTTCTAATAAGAAAATTTTGGTTGGGCTTCTAGAATAAGCTGGGTAGGGGGCAGCTTATTCTGGAAGCCTAAAAAAGGCAGTTTTCGCTCCTATCTTCCAAACTGGATTGTTTGGGTATGTAAAGGCTGAACTATCTATGGTAACCACTGTTGGTCTCTGCACCACTGCACATACTCTGCCAACGGTTTAATTACATAATTTAAACAGGATTATTTGTTCTGCCGACATATTAATATCACACATAACTTGTATTTTGTTGGTCAATACAATACAGAAGCCTTGGTAGCAATGACATTGTTTAAAGCAGGAGTAAATCGGTAACCAAGCATAACATACACACGTCACAGCTCAGCTCATATACATGCATCTGCAGAAATGGAAAACGAAATCCTGGGTTCAACTGTACCCTGCTTTTACCTTCTCATCAAAAGTAAACAGTGTAGTTGTTGAAGAGATGAAACTGTCTACTCAGCTTTCCAAGATGACAATGGCGGGGTCTCAGACTCCTTCCAAGTACTAGCCATTGGAGGGTACCTGTCACCCTGAACATCACCTGCAGCCACGTAAGACTCGAGTTCAGCCATTTCCTCTGGTGTGAGCTTCACAGCTAATGCTCCCACATTTTGGTTGAAATTTTCAATTTTTGTTGTCCCAGGTATGGGGCAAACATCGCTTCCCTGATGGTGAACCCAAGCCAAGGCAAGTTGTGATGGTGTGCATCCTTTCCTAGTGGCCATCGCATCAACACGCTCAAATATCTGGGCATTCTTCTCGAGACTCTCTGGTTGAAATCTAGGTAAATTCTGTAGAAGTATAAAGTTATCAGTAAAAGATCAAACTGGTAGTACAAGTTCCACTTCAGTTTTATAGGAGAAATGGACAAGTCTTGTATGTACACTCATGCCAGTTCACAAAAAACTGTGATTTTAGACAATGATATGGTCCTCGTAGCATTTTTATTATAATATACTTTGTTACCAGTAGCTTTACAAGTTCAAATGCTAGTTGACAAATTTTTTCGAATTTGCATGAACAGTCAAAAGGGTAATTCCCCCCCTCTCTGGTATGACCATTTACCGGGGCACACCAGTAAGGCCGGTAACTGACCAATAACCAAAAATATCGGCCAGTTACCAAAACTTTCGGCACAACGCAAAGCCGGCAATAGAGTAACAGCTACTGCCCCCGGGGAAGATGACAGATAGGGAGGCAGAAGTGCTAAGGAGCAGGGAACAAAAGAGCAATCATCGGAGTGACAGAGTACAAGAGCGGACACACTGTAATACCATGTAGTAGACTACCAACACTTGCCACACACCATTGCATTTCATTGATCACGAATAACTAGAGTAAATTGATTACATGAGGTAACCTTAAAGAGAGTAGATAATAGACCGTGATGATAGAGTACCATGCATACATGCAGGACATGCCACACAAAGCAGGTGCAGGTCTAACACATGTATCCAATCCAAAAACATTTGGTCAATGTACCCTTGCAAATGTATGCAATTGTGAATCAATGGAAGCATGGTAATTGCTGTGGTACCTTTGCAAAGAGGTGAAACAGGGTCAATTTATCATTGGTACCCAATATTTTGAGGGACACCTAAACTACCCCCAAGGTGAAAAATGCTGAAATAAGGCACAAAATGTTGAAATATATTGCCCACCATTCGCCATCAGTTCAGACTTTGTATGAACTGATTGATGCATGAATTAGATATGGTATCAGAGCCAAGAGGTCGCAAGTTCAAGACTCGACAAACACATTTTTGAATAAAAATAATTGCAGCCTACATTGATGCCATATCTAAGGCTAGGAGCAGCCTAGACGTGATGGGATGTGGAAATATAATGCTCACCATTCTGCATTAGTTCGGACTTTTGGATGAACTCCTTGTGCATGAGATCAATACAAAACACAGCGACAAGATTTGCTATTCATCTAATAATATACACCCAAGAATTTATTTTCAAAAATTTCAACCACAGAAGTGCTCCATTTGAACTTGACATCTTTGCAATGGCACCATAGGAATTACCGTGTTTGAAGTGATACATTAATAATTACCTTTGTAGTGGTACATCGACAATTTATCGAATAAGATATCAGTACCACAAGTTTTGGAGTTTGACTAGACATATGTCCAAAACAACTACTTTTTGCAAGGCAATGCTTTAAAAAAGTTTCCGTAGGATCAAGGGAATGAGGATCATTCCCATCATGCATAAGCATAATATTTGGATCATTGCACATTTAGAAATCTGATGACAATGAAGAACTAAGAGCATCTCCAGACGCCGCCCCAACAAGCCCCCCCAGGGCCCTTTTTTATCGTCGGCGCCAAAAAATCGGCCCAGACGCGCCCCCAGAAGCCCATTTTTCGCCGGTTAGGGCCGAATTTGGCGCCGGCGGACCCAGGCCGAACCCGGCGCGCTGGGGGCGCCCGGGGGCGCCGGGGGAAACGCTTTTGGCGCGAAAACTGGCGGGCCCGCCAAGTCGGCGACTCGGTGCCATTGTCGTCCTCATCAACTCGGTTCCCGCGGGAATCAATGCGAAGGCTGTCGTGCTGCCGGGCAGCACCGGTCAGCCTCCATTGATGCCTCACGGGCGGCGCAGTGAAGGCGCGCGGCGACGCGCGTCCCGCCAGCTCCCGCCACGCGTGCCACGCGTACACACGCCGGCCGTCCTCTCGCTGCCCACACCCAGCTATAAAAGCCACCCTTCCCTCGCCGATGAGCTCACACTCGATCGCCACAGAACCCTCTCCCCTCTCGACCTCTCACCGCCCGACGCTTATCTCTCCTCTCTCCCACTCCGACGAGCATGGCCGAGCGCTACCCAGGCGACGGTGCGGCGGCCAACAGCTACGGCCGCTGCCACCTGCACGAGGACAAGGCACGCCTCCTCTACGAGGCTGACTACCCGGCCCCGCCGGACATGCGAGTGCCGGGCGCCTGGAGGCCCAGCGCCGGCGGCGTCCCGGTGCCTCCAGCACCCACCGGAGCTGAACGGCGGGCCGAGATCGCCCGCATCCGGTTGTCGCTGCCGGCGGAGACGCGGAACCAGCCAACGTACGCCCCCGACAGCAACACGCTGTGGACGGCGTACTTCGAGCGCCGCCACGAGGAGCAGCTCGCCTCCACCAACGGCGTCGAGCCCCGCGGCCGCCTCAACTCCGACAGGAGGCGCCAATGGTGGGGCGTCCCCGGCCGTACCCTCGAAGCCGTCCTCGAGTACATCGAGTCCGGCAACACGCCGCGCTTGGAGTACCCAGCAACCCCATCCTTCTCTCGCCACCGCGGCAGCTCCTGGACGCCGCGACGAATGGAGACGGCGACCTCCTCGTCGTCGGGCTCCCTCTCCTCCGGATCGCCGGCACTCCGCCCCATCAAGCCAGAGCCACAGGAGACGCCGCTCCGACTTCGCACCCGCGGCGGCGCCCTGGTCATCAACGAGGGCGGCGGTCGCCCCTCCCCTCCCTCGTCCCGTCTCGTCCGGCCGAAGACCGAGCCGGGGCTGCTCCCCGTGAAGGAGCATGAGGACATGGCCGCCAACGACGAGACCGCCCTCAGATGGGCGCGGGAGGACTATGTCCGCTAGGAGATGGCGCGCCAACGCCGCGCCCTCGAGGAGATCTACGCTCGGCGCCGCGGCCGTGAGGAGGGCGGCGTCGTCGTCCTCGACAACAGTGACGAGGAGGCGCCCGGGCCGTCCAACCCCCCAGGCATCGCGACGCTGGTCAGGGCTGCAGCAGGGACGGCGGCGGCCCACAGAACGGCGGCGGTGGCGGCGCAGTAGTAGTTTTAGTTGGCGATTTAGTTGTTTTAAATTATGTTTGTTAGTTTTTGTACAAATATCAATGAAATCGCCTAGTTTGGCCGAAGTTCTGCTGTGTTTGGACGAATTTCGGCCGAGTTCGGTTTTAAAAAACCGGTGTCTGGGGCGGCGGCTGGGAAACCGGCCGCCCCAAGCCGATTTTTTTAAAAAAACCGGTGTCTGGGGCGGCGGCTGGGAAACCGGCCGCCCCCAAGCCGATTTTATCGCCGGTTCGCCCCCAAGCGCGCTATTTCAGGCCCCTAGGGGGCCGAACGGCTGGAGATGCTCTAAGTTGCAGCCACAATGTCATGGGAAGTCACCTTGCGGAAGTCCTGGTCTGATAGTGAGTCAACCAATTTTGCTCCTTTAGAGAAGAATCCTCTACCAAGTGGGCTGTAAGCAACAATTCCAACTCCAAGTTCTCTGAAATTTACAAGTAAAATGATTATGATAAATAAAGCGCCCGACTTTTCAACAAACAAAATGCCCTGGATCCCTGGTTTTTGTATAATACCTGCAAGTTGGAATTATGTCTTCTTCGACATCTCTTGACCACAGTGACCACTCCATCTGAACTGCAGTGATAGGATGAATAGCATGAGCCCTCCTGATTGTTGATGCAGATGCTTCAGATAATCCGATGTATTTTATTTTTCCTTCTTCGACAAGCTTCTTGAGTTCTCCAACCTAATAAGGTGGCAAGTAAATTTAGTTGCCAACATAAAAAAACAAAGGCATGGCTTACATCATATAACAACATAATAAAGTGAGAACAAAAGGACCAGTCCGACAGTTGTGTGTACAGATAAAGGACAGCCATAAGACACCAACCATCCGGTGAACCAGCCTCCACCAACCATCTCTCTGTTCTAAGAAATTTGACTTCTCTCACTTGCAATCTACACTCTCCACTTGTATGCACGTATTCATAACTATAACCACAACAAATATAAAAACCACTCCAAAAACACAAACGAGAGCTCGACTTCCTCCTTCACCGACGGAGCGGTGGAGGACGGCGGCGCCACGATCCGGATCTCACTCCATCGGATCCACCGGCCGGCGCCAAGAACCAGTCACTGCCGGACTTGCTCATCGCGGTGTGTGGAGGAGAGGAGAGGACAGGTGAGGTGGCGGTGTGATGAGAGGAGAGGAGATGGGGTTGATCGGCACGCCAGCCTGCTTAAATAGCAGGGCAGGCAGACCGATGCCACTTCAATGCGACGCAGCGGCCGAAGTAGGTTTCTCGGTTGCCACGTCGATGTGAACGCCGGCGCATTCAACCCTTTGGTCACGTCCGTCTGCCCATCAATTCGGGTAGGCGGACGTCCAGTCGCATCCGCTCTGCATCTGTGCTGAGTGGCATGGATGTGCGGCGAGGTTTCTGGAGCAGAAGGTGCCGGAAGGGTTTGGGCGGGGTCGTGTAGTCTGGCGCAAACGTAGCACGAGTCCAGACGCCCGCAAACCTTCCCTGGGTTTGGTACCGGTTTGTGGGAATTCGGACGTCCGAACGCGTCCACGGGCGTTTAAGGGACACCATTGAATGGCAAAATGTCCGGACAAGCCAGTCCGAACGTTTAGGGGAGGTTTGGTGATCGGCGTTGGAGTGGAATTGCCCTAAAGGACAACCGTAAGACACCAACCGTCCGGTGAACCAGCCTCCACCAACCCACTCTCTGTTCTAAGAAAAAATTGAGTTCTCTCACCAGCAGTCCCCACTCTCCAATTGTATGTACGTATCCATAACTAAAACCACAACAAATTTAAAAGTCACTCCAAAAAAACAAACAAACCAAAAAAATAGTTGGGGACATGAGACTCACCGTGACCTCGATAGGCACCCTGGTGTCGACGCGGTGCTGGTAGTAAAGGTCAATGCAGCTGACGCCGAGCCGCTTGAGGCTGCCCTCGCACGCCGCCCGCACGTAGGCCGGACCCCCGCGAACCTCCCGCTTGCCGTCGGCGAACGAGATACCGAACTTGGTGGCCAGCTCTACCCTCTCCCTCACGCCCCCCAGCAGCGCCTGTCACGAGCAGAGCATTACATCGAGCGCCTTTAGTGCGCGTTCATAAATCAAAGATCTGAGCATGATTGCAGCACATAACCGACCTTGCCGAGCAGGATCTCGTTGGTGTGCGGCCCGTAGATGTCGGAGGAGTCGAGCAGGGTGACGCCGGCGTCGACGGCGTGGTGGATGAGCGCGACCATGTCTGGCTCGGGCTTGGGCGGGCCGTAGAAGGCGGACATACCCATGCAGCCGAGGCCCTGCGCCGAGACCTCCATACCCTGGGAGCCCAGCTTCAGGCGCGGCACCACCGTAGCAGGAGCGGTCGCCATGATCGTCAAGGTAGTGCTCCCCGCTGGTCTGGGTGTTTCCGGATAGTAGTAGTTTTGGTGTGGCTCTGACGTAAATGGGGAGCAGCTAGGCGTTCTCGAAGCTTTTTATTGTTCGTGCGAGATAATGAGATGTTCTGACTTCTGAGGTTGGTGGAATGGCGGCATCAGTGTGGGACAGCCAGAGAAAAGGTAGTTTTTCACCTCCAGCTGACCGTCTCATTCCTTCACCGTGCAAACTGGCCATATTAACGGTAATGTCATCTGGCAGATGGTTGGGGGTGGCAAGCTTACGCACTTTCCTGATGGTTTTAGTTTTTTTTTTTTGGAACATCAGTATAGACGCAAGCGCTCATACACACGCGCATACACTCACCCCTATGAACGCACATATGCACACCCTACCTTTATGAAAGACCTTCGAGACCGAGTAAGATATCATCTTGAGATTTACTGAAGTCACCGTAAGCGCCTCGTCGTCGATTTTAACGTCTCCTCCCACTGAAAGCGAATCGCCGAAAATCATGAAATAAATCCAGGAATAATGCAAGCACCAGGACTTGAACCCTGATGGGCTGATATACCATTGTCCCTCTAACCATCCAACCACAGGTTGGTTTGCCCTGATGATTTTAGTTATGATGTGAGACTAAATGGTGACAATTTTAGAAGGAAAACGCTCTTCTCTAAAGAAACTGTCACCCCTCGTATAACTAAAACTGCTATCTAAACATTCGCTAATGTCAACCCCTCTTAGTGGATTTTCGCCAGTTAAGAGGGTCATATACTAAATACTCCCTCCATTTTCAAATGTAAGTCTTTTTAGAAATTTCAACAAGTGACTACATACGGAGTAAAATGAGTGAATCTACACTCTAATATATGTATATACATCTGTATGTTGTAGTCCATTTGAAATGTCTAAACAGACTTATATTTAGGAACGGAGGGGGTATTACCTATCATTAAAAAAATACAAAAAATAAAAATTACATCTAAGTCCATAGGGTGTTGAAGTCTTTAACCCCGTCTTAGCAGAGCAAACTTATTAAAATTCATGAACTTATAGAAGCAATAATCAAGAATTCAGTCAATAACTCTATATAGATCAAAAGAGGTTGGTCGTCATGATCTACATATCAAATCGCTGCCTCGGATAAAAAACACCGGAGAGGGCATGTAGAACGCCCCGGGTCCGGCAGCTAGAGAATAAGGGCCATTATGCTAGTCGTTCCTTATACGATATAATTAATTTCAGAGAGTACAACCTGTTTGGAAGGTTTGGATACCCCCTTGAGGGCATATATCTTTCTCTGGTTATTAGCTCACAACAAGGTACAAAAGATAACTTGAAGAAAAGGCATGTTGCTAAGATTACAGTCCATTCAGCATTTAGCTTTTGACTATGTGGTTGCCTCTAATGTTAGGCCAATTATCTCTAGTTTCTGTGAAGTTTCAACAGGTCTTTGAATCTATTGCCGTGTTTTGGACAGCCAATAAAAAAGCACCTAGTTCTAACTATGTCACTGTTTGGTATGGAGTATCTGAAAACATAGGAATAGCATGTCTTTTACAATGTCTTCGGGATGGACATCAAACGGATTTGGTGAAGAATCCTGAAAAGCGAAAACAGTTAGAACGTGGGTGATTTTTTGCCCTCCGGAAGAAAGAGCAAATGGAGTGTTCATGCTCTCACTTAACAATAATGCTGAGAGCACCCCTGCCTCTACAAGGTGGTTGAGAAAGGTCAATATCATGAACCAGTTAGATGAACTGGGGAGTTATCTCTCATGTGGATGACCATTCATTGTCTCACATCTTAGGAGATGGAGATGAGCTAATTCACCACCAAGAAGCGAGAAGATCTCATGGAAGCAAGCCTTCCTAGCCCAGCATCAATCATTGAATCTGATTGTTAGTCACCACTTCCCGTAGCGGCGGACAAGGAGTTGAGAGAGCTTCCTGTTTTCTTCTCTCTCCTCGCGTCAACGTCGTTCTTTGCAATATGTAGTGCTCCCTCCGTTAACAAATATAAGGCCTTCTAAATTTTTTCTGATTCAGATGTATATAGATGCATTTTAATGTGTTTGTTCATTCATTTCAATTCGTATGTAGCTTATATTGAAATATCTAAAACATCTTATATTTGTTTATGGAGGGAGTAGGATTTTATCTTCACTACACTTCGAATCTTTTGCGTGCTTGCAAGCAGTGCTCTGCCTTTTGCTTTAGCTATTTGTTATTTACCATTTTGCTAAACCTGAACATCCGTAGCATGTTGTACACCAGTTTTGTTCTTAATAACATGACCAGAAAAGTTACTCTGATTTTCTAAAAAGAGTACGAAAATGATAAATCTCAAATGTTCAGGATTTACCCATGGCAAATCAAACATTTTTATGTCAACTTTAGTTGACACGGATGGCGTGTTTAGTTGAGAAACACTGTAATTTTCTAACAAAAATTGCCATGCATCCACGCGTATATAAATTGTTATAGAGAATGTTTGTTTTGTCATGATCAAGACCCCCAGAAAATAACAAAATAATAAGATGAGAATCGTGATCGGATAGCTGGAGTGAAGGCATGGACTAGCTTTGTCAATCGGTCTACGCCTAACTCATATAATGTTTATTTGATTTTTATACTCCCTCCTTTCATCTATATAGAATCTAATGTATTTTTTATAACCGTCTTTAACTATTGATAAGATTAATAAAAGTACAAAGATGTATAATATAAAAAATTATATAATTAAAAGCTGCTTTCACATACGAATTTAACGGTATGCTTTATGTAACTTGCATGTCATATATTATTGCTCTAACATTTAGTCAAAATTAGCTACTTTATGTAACTTACATGTCATATATTATTGCTCTAACATTTGATCAAAATTAGCCTAGAAAACACATTAAACCCTATATAGATGGTGTCATATATTATTGCTCTAACATTTGATCAAAATTAGCCTAGAAAACACATTAAACCCTATATAGATGGAACAAGGGAGTATTCCCCTCCATCCCAAAATAAATGTCATAACATTAATACAATTTTATATTAAAATTAGTGTCTTTACCTTAGTACAAAATTAAGACACTTATTTTGAGACGGATGAATGGAGTATATTTTAACATATTTTTTTATAATGGAACAGAGTAAGTAGAAGCAAATATAATGCAAGCCGAATAGGTAAAGCATGTTGGGCTCGGCCATACTGGTCAGATCTCAAAGTATCCGTCTTCGTTGTTCCTTTGACTGCACTCGGTCATCCAGTGTACAGAATGCAACAAATCAGGAATGCTCATGATGATCGGACGACAAATATCACCCCAAAAAAATACTGTATTGCATGGTGGTGATGATAACCAAATCCAGGTTACCAGATGCAGGCAAAGTTTATTTCACCAGCCTCTGTCAAACCATACAGAGACATGCTTGAGCGATGTTCAACAAATTGTACGGACAAAACTGGATTCACTGAATCCTGCAACGACAGAAAGAAAAAATGAAACCATCGTATTGGTAATCCACCCAATCATATACACTCTACACGGACCTTCCTAGGCTATAAGACAACTTGGGGACGCGCCCCACCCACAGGGCTCATTTAACAAATTCCATCAACCAAACCGAGCCGGAGCTCTGGACCAAAACAGCATCATAACAAGTGTGTAGTATCATCCGTAGGGCTCGCACCGCCCATAAACAAATAGACCGAGGCTGCAAGAGATTATCCCGCGATGGTTCTGTTGTCGACTTCTTCTATTCCAAGAATTGTGTGCCCCAGGCCTCCAAAAACAAGTAGACCAAGGCTGCAAAAACCCATTGCCTGCGATCACCAAATCACAGGCACTGGCCTGCAACAAAACTCAAGACAAACAACCATTGCTATAATTCATTCATCACTGTGCATTTGCTTTCTCCAACTTCTCTTTCTCAATTTCAACTTTTCTTTCCTCGGCATGTTGAGCAACGCCATTAGCCAGTGCCTGGTAGTGAAAATCCAGTGTTTGCATAAGGCTCTGGAACCTGGCTGGGTCGGATGCTTGTACAGCTGGACAAAATAATTATTGCCTTGTCAGCAACTTTTGGGCACAATAAATACTGCAAAAGAATGTACAGTGGGAAATATTCTCTACCTTGGATGGTTCCAACAAAGAAGATAAATGGATCAACCTCATCTATCGGGGTCTGCAGCTCCTCGTCATCACTAAAATCATCATCAGAATCATCATCATCATCATCCTCATCATGGAGCTGAAAACCTCTTGCCTGAATTACCACAAGGGTGTAAAGAGTGATCACAGGGTGCTATAAAAACGCAAAGAAAATTATACCCAAAATGCTGATGTGACATCTTTGCTACAGGATCTTTTCACTTGTTCTTTGCAGACAACATTGTCAACAAAAGGAGACTGAGGTGTTCTTTCCAGTGCAGCTAAGGCACATGAACTGTGTCCGTGTACACAGGGAGGCAAAAGGCTCATCAAGCTGCTAACAGGCCTATGAAACAAGGGCAGGTGATTTTATGAAGCCACAAGTGTGCGCTTTACTTAGCATCTTTCCCTAGAGTACCGAGTATTGAAGATAAAAATTTCATCTAAAGTACCGTTGGAGGTGTGCTATTAATGCAGATTAAGGCCCCAGCTCCCATTTGCCCCTGCCTACCAGAGGAGAGATCTTCTGTGAACCTCAGAAGTACAAAGCAAGGTGAAGTTACCTGCCAATGCTACCCAACTTCCCAACATACATATATTTGAAGCAGACCTCTCTTTCAGTGTTTCTATAGCCAATAACATTGTTTTTGGGACTTACTTACTAATCGCTGCCAGAATCAAGCATATTCTCTTATGTATGCTTTTATGAGACAGATCCAGATCCTCAAGACTTGGAAGGATCAGGAGCTGGTTGGCTGGAAAATTGGGATCTGGAACTCTACCAAGCAGTCTACGTATTTATGTAATGACCTCCTCTTGGAGGTTCACTGATGCTCATATTTGAAGGTAATGAGCACCTTCACCAGAGATTGCATTAGCTCTATTAACTATTCCATCATGACAAGCACTTGTAGATAAAATTAACATGGTGGGCATATATAAAATAAAAATTAAACCATGCCAATAAGATCTCCGAATGCAAATTTTACTCGAGACAAGGTAACAAAACAAACCTGTACTAGTTTCTGTATATTAAGACTATTTACTTCATCCTGATCTTCGTCATCAACCCCCATCTCCCCATCATCCTCATCCTCCTCATTCTCTTCTTCATCAGCATCAAATTCATCCACATCATCATCAGCAGCATCATTTTGCCTCTTAGATTCTGGTATATTTAATGCAAAAGATTAAGATTTAACTGAAGAAGAAATTTAAGCATTTCACTAATACACTACATATATAAGTTCTATAACAGCAAAAGACAAAATAAAGTTGGAAGTCTTTGTATGTTATTTCCTTTTTTTTTCTTGTATAAATATGCAGTGGGAGTCTCTCCTACTTTTTCTGACAGAATACAAGGAAACTCTTGATTTGCAAAAGTGTGGAAGTGTGAAACAATATATGGAAGTGCTTAATCAACCCGGTGCCTGAAATCTCAGGAATATAGGGTAGTTTTTCAAGGGCTAGCGCTTTATATCATACAATAAACAAGAGATGCACCTGCAACTTGCTCCTTGTATGCAACAAGCAGCTCAAGTGTTGCCTTGAAAATGCGTTCTAGAGCCTCTGCTGGAATATGATTAGCTGGAAGGCCAATAAGTGAAGTCAATCCTAAGCAGCAGACTTTCTTGTCATGCTCTCTGAAAATAAAGCGAAACACCATTTGTCGAGTCAGTACAGCAAATAAACACAAAGGAATAATTTTACAAGCAAGAGCTAATTAAACTTACCTTTTGAAGTTCACCCTCTTGCCACTTTTTTTCACTTGTTGTAACATGACAAACCAAAGATTGAAAATTTCTGTCGCAACTCCAAGTTTGTGCAACATTGCAAGTGTCAACGAGGGATTGTAGTAGAATACATTAGCTATCTGCAGTAGGCATGGAGAGTGTGATAAGTAACTTTGCTGACTCAACATGAGTACATGGCTGTCAAGAGGGTCAACCCACGCAATCAGTAGTATCATTTCTAGACACAGAAATCAGAAGGAACACATGGTCTGCCTACTATGACATGAGGTTGCTTCATACAATATGAAATACACAAATGTGCTCATTTAAGACACATGAAATTATATAGTGATTTTATTTTGAGCAATAGCTACGGACCTATGGCACTGTAGGCCTAGAAAACCATATGTGCTTTACCTTCACAGGAAAAAAAATAACATTTCACAAACAAGAACAAGGCGTTATATACCTTGCTGCATTCTGAATATACCCCACATGTCAGAAACTATCTTCAGGAAAAAAGGCATGCAAAAATGAACCCCATGAACATGTAAAATGGTTTCTCCATATGAATCTAAAGTTTGAATCGACTGATCATAATGATTTTGGTTTATATAATTTCTTACAGAGCACAGTACGTACCCAACATAAAGCAGTTGGACAGTCTATCACATAGTTCAATAAACTGAGGTTAGTATTGCTGATTAGTTACTGTAAATCATGGCAAACAAGGTACTTCAATTACAGAAGCCCTGTTTGCAATCAAATTATTTAAAAAAAATGTATTTACAAATTGCAAAAAAAATGTTGCATCTATGGAGTGGCAGAGCTCACAAGTGTTAACAGTTTTCTGCAGTATCAGCAAAACCCAAGGTGAGTTTACCAACTAAATTATCCAGGAGAATTGTTTATTTTACTTTAACTCTCTGAAAGTCTGCAACTAGCCGATCTAAAATTAATTTAAATAAGATTGCATTCATGCATATATATAATTACCTGGGTGTATTTGGCTAGCTAGCTTTATAGTTTGTGGTAAGCAGTTAAAGTATTTAGGAGAGTTTTTTTTTACTGAACTCTTTGAACTCACCGGTCTACAAATAATTAACACAAGATTGCATGCATCCATGCACACTATTAAAATGCCACATTTTACAAGAGCAGTCTTTCTTATATCCAAATGGCTCAAATTATTTAGAACTCTAATTTTCCAGAAACAATGGTGTTTCAAGAGAGCTCCAAAATATTGTGTATCCAAACGGGGTCTTAATAGTTCGCTTTGGAAAAGTGACCAAAAGAAGGGAGGTAAAGGCAGACCAACAGTTAACAGCTCAGGGTTATCAAACCAGGCTGCGGAATACATTTTAAGTTGATCATTTATGTTTAACACTACACTTAGATATCATCTACTCCCTCCGTTCCAAATTAGTTGACTTGGATTTATCTAGATACGGGATGTATCTAACACTAAAACATGTCTAGATATATCCGTATCTAGACAAATCTGAGTCAACTAATTTGGAACGGAGGGAGTATTTTTTAAGTACTACTCAAGTCTACTCTACACTCACAGACGACGTTACTTATGCACAACTGATACAGAAAAGCTAAAAACAGCAAAACCAAATAATGCATACTATGATAAGAGACTTTTAGCTGGTCAGCATGTTTTGGAACAGATAAAGAGAATTATGCACATTTCATACCACTTGCACAAGGAGAGATTTCAGATAAGGCTTCTCTGCTCGACGGAGCCTATCAATCGTAAGCCTGAGATACGGCTCAACCCAATGATCAACTTGCCCTTTGCAGTTTTGAAAAAACACTTCAATGAGCTTGGGTGCCGGCACAATATCTGAATCTTCCATATTTTGGTCTGTCATAACCTAGAGAAATGTTGATATGCCACTGTAAGAGCAGAACTACTTAAACATTCAGAACAAATTAAAGCTAAAAATGAATCAAATCTACACTCACAGATGACAGTCCTTTCCATAAGCTTTGTTGATAATCAGGATCTTTGCAGGTAACAAAATGTTCAGTGCCACGAGAAATGTAATTGTCTAGTGGGACAAGAATATCTGCACGGCAACAGAAGTATTTAACAACGAGCTGCTGTAAAAAAATAATGTATGTCTATCAAAATTAATCCAACTGGTAGGAGATTGGCTACCAGGCCAGTTTGCTAACAAGTAGCCTAGCAGATAAGCACTTTATAATAACAGCCCACAGACCAGACCAGATACTGTACCAATTATGTCAAATGGAGCAAGAAAAGACACAACATGCCTGTTGTTTATATATATATCTAAAAAGAGAAACAACACGCCAATGAATTAGCATTTTACCCAAAAGATATCAGATACCACTAAGCTAAATTACTGTTTTGGACATCATGATGCTGGTTTTGGACTTGTTTGGATGTTGCGTCGTCTTTCGTATATTATTATGATTTCTAAAAAATAACATAGTACCATAGAACTTTGAGATCTTTTGACGCAAAAGAAAATCATACTCTTCCGTCCCATATTAATTGACGCTCAAACGGATGTATCTAGCACTGAAATACGTCTAGATACATCCGTTTGAGCGTCAATTAGTATGGGACGGAGGTAACGGAGGTAGTACTTATAAACATGTTCATCCCAGATAACATGTCTTTCTAAAGCAAACTACGGATGTCACTTGACCTTTGATCCTCACCAAGCAATATTGTAACAGATGTGTACATGGTGGAAAAACTGTGGAGCATCCGTACTTGGTAGGGCAATGGTATCCACTACCTCATCGGACACAGAAAGGTGCAGATACATCACCAGTGACATATCTGGCTGGATAAACATCAAGAATAGACAGTATGTACCAGGGATACTTCATGGACACACTGTCCAACAAGACAAAGAGGTTTAACCCTTGGTGGGTGTCCCTCGCATGCAAACACTCGCATGAGAACTTCAGTACCGAGGACATGCCCATGGCGACCAGGCGACAACCACCAGTCAGCAGCGAGAATCTTCCCACCCCAACATCAAGTGCTTATATGAAAAGAGCAAGCAGCTATGTTCATGTTGTTCTTCGAAGTTACTATTGTTTTTTGGTTTCCTGATTCTAAGGAAAACTCATCACTGAGAAATTATTTGGACATAACTAATCGATGAGCATGACAAAATCACATGCAAACTAGTCAGCTAACACAGAGCAAAACAAATACAACTTGCAAACATAAAGGAAATGGAAAAATAATATAATAAGTAGCATGGTATCCAAATAACCAAATGAAGACACCACCAAGGAAACCTATGTTTTGGATGAAATATGACCATAGTACTTTCAGTTATATCTCAAGCACTTAAAAAGGTGGCAAAGTGAGGGGTGTGAGTGGAGATAATCAAGGTAGTCTAGGAAAGTGCCAGTGATTTGGAAAGAGTTTTTTCCTCAGAAGTGATAATTATTTGGACGCAGAAGGCGTAACAGACAAAAAGCAAGAAATGAGCATGATCTAGAATTCAGTTTCCAGTATATAGCAAATTTAATAGCAACCTGTTCAAAACTAGACTTACTCTCAAAGAAATCAATGGCCCAATCATTAAGAGCCTCCATCATCAATGGCCACAAGCTCCACATGTCCAAAGAAATTGTTGGTGAGTAAAAGGTCAGATAGGACACTATTTCTAGAACCTCTTCATAAACATCTGCAAAACAGAGTCGAATGCATCAGCACAAATTAAAGGAAGAAGAACAAAGTTTATAAAATCAAAACTGATATTAACACAAAAAACTTCATCTCCCTCAAACCGCTAATAATTCTCGAGTTCTTACATCTTTCCTAGCACATTTAGGGGAGGGATGGTAGAGATAACTGTAACTACCTACAAGCTTCTAATGAGCTGAAAGGTTTTATCACTGTCATCAAAAGGAAAGTCTAAAGAAAGAGAAGACTACCACAATTCAGAAACCAATTATGTCTAAGTTCGCTTTAACTACATCTATACAAGCTTTTAATGAGCTGAAAGGTTTTATCAGTCATCAAAAGGAAAGTTTAAAGAAAGAGAAGACTACCACAATTCAGAAACCAATTATGTCTAAGTTCGCTTTAACTACATCTAGAGGAATCAATATCCTGAACAACCAAGATTAGTTCCAGTAAGGGACTAACAAAACTGATAGTGTAAACAACCAGTTGAGGCTATACACATCCTTGAAATGTAACACGCTGCGTTGTTATAATTAGACAACAAAGTACCTTGACCATCCGAAGTCAACATCCTGCGCAAAATAGGCAACAGAGTGGGCTCTATTTGGATAAAAAGATGGGGAAGACTGCTAATGGACTCAAGGATTGTGCTTAAAGCACGTAAGCAACCAACAGCAGCCAAAGCACCAGAGTCCTCTACTTCATCATCAGCTTCTGAACTAGCCATGCATCTCCAGAAGGCAGCAGCCTATAAAATTAGTAAGCATGAAGTTTCAGGAAGGTAGATTCAGTGGAGCATGTGACCATATTGAGTTAAACATAAATCAAGGGCCAACATACCAAACTCTGGCACAAGCCAAGGGCATATGGTGCCATCTCTTCACCAAATCTATCAACAATTGTCTCGAGAGTGAAAACAAGATCCTCATTCTCAACTTCACCCATAAGCTTAAAAAATTCTGCAAATAAAAAACAATCAAACCACAACAAAATCACCATTCCTACCAAGGTTGAATAAAGTAGTTCTTACCATCAAGAAGCTGTGGAAGGATAGGACGGATCTCATCCAGATCTGTAGAATGGAACAGAAATTGTAAGGAACAAACAGAACAAAGTTGATAACTGACTAGGTATCAAGAAGCTCACCCTTGCATGCTTCAACGAAAGAACGGAGAGCAAAGACCGAATCGACCCTGACAGGAAGTTCTGGATCACGCAAACCAGAGATAACACAATGCATAGCTTTGCGAAAATTGTCCTGGTCTGAGAAGGTGATGTGCGCATACTGCCCTGCCACCCATGCTGCCTATTGCCCATATAATATATTAGTCTGATGTCACATAGAAGTAGCGAGTACATCAAGGAAAACTTAGAGAAGGTGAGCATAACCATAGAAATAAAGAAAAGTAAGAACTTTGATACTACTCCCTCCGTCCCATAATGTAAGACATTTTTTTTACACTACACTAGTGTAAAGAAACGTCTTAAATTATGAGACAGAGGGAGTAATTATTAAACAAATAAACTTGGATTATAACAGAGCATATAAAGTGTTCCATTAAAATAAACTTGAATAAAGGGTTCCCTAAGGATAGCAATTAATTAAAATATGACAATAGTGGTCACAATGTGCAGTCAACTTTTGAGATTGTGGTCAGCAGCTCATCTTCTCGTGGACTAATACTAGACTTGATGGCATTCTGGTTAGGTTGCTGGCACCTAATATCAAGTAGTCTAAGGCGGTAGCCCAGGTGCTGAGAGTAACACTTGGATCCAAGGTGGTTACAGTGCTCTCTCAGCTCAAGAGATTATTAGCATCTGTCACTTGAACTGCATCTGGACAAATTCCTTTTCTGATACAAGAGAAGACGCCATTTTCTGGCGCTTATCTCCCAAACTTCAGTAGTCCGGCCAAGTCAGAGCATAAGGATTCCTTCTCTGAACAAATTAACTTCCATTGTCCTCATTTATTTTGTTAAGATAATGTAGCGCTCAAGTGTTGATTCTTTGGCTTGAGCTGCAACACCATTGCTTGGCTGCAGGTTACCTTGCGCACTGTCAGCTCCCCAACCATGGTTTCTGTCCTCTATGCACAAGAGCCAGAGACGGTACAGCACTTCTTTGTGTGTTGCTCCTGGATCTGGCAGCTTTCAATCAGGACGACTGCATGCAGCTTGGAATATTCAGTTTGGAAGAAAGAGCCAGTTCTTTCAGGGCTATCAGCATGATATGAGAACGGTGGACAATGCTATCAAACAGAAGTAGAACGTTGGAGGGCAAGCTTCACTTTAGGCTGTGAGAACTACTTAGATTAGCATTTTGTTTCATGTTGAAAAGTTGTGTGTCGTTCCCTAGTGAATTGCTGGCTCATGGCTAGACCATCCAGAACCTAAAGCACGCCCTTCAGCCCTTTCCTTAATGACAACTTGTTGCAGGAATACATCCTCTGTTCCTAAATATAAGATGTTTTGGCGGTAGTGGATAGAATATTCACAAGACACAATTAATTGTGTTTGGTTTTAAGATGAAAAATTCACAGCACCTTTTCTTAAACTATTATACAGGCTGTTACAAAGAGCAATAGTGGACAGAGGTATCTTGGAAAAGTACAAGTAAACATGGTAGCTTTTGGACCTGAGGTGGGGCAAATTTCTGGGACAAATAAACATATTTCTAACTTTCTAATTAAAAAAGGTAGAACGCTTCAATGCACAGGCTTCAACAAATTGTACACATGATCTGAATGTTTAAACGATAATAAGGAACAAAAGGTAGAACTGCTGGCTAAGTTGGAGCATACTACCTTCGCACGCAAGTGTCCAACATGACTACTGAACTCTGGAAAGACATGCTGAACTAACATTCGCTCTAGCTCAGCCTTGTACGGATCAGTTTGTTTCAGCCTATCACATAATGTCCCAATGGCAAGAAGGGCACCATCTTTTTGGCGATAGGGCTTCACTTCAATTGATGCCTCATTATACCTACCAAGTTATTCTTGAATTAGGTAGCTCATAAGGTTGAGGATCACAGCACAAATCACAAAAACGATGCATACCTCATGAATATCTCCACAATGAATTGGATAAACTTTTGTAGGTTGCCTTTCCCCCGTTTTCTTACCAATTCGCTGACAAAATCCATAGCAGCTGTTCGAGGACTATACAAATCTTCAATTATATCTGTATGCAAAAAAATGGCATCATGAGTAAACAGATGAACACTGAAAATAGTGCATGTTACCTTACATCATTGAGAGGAATTTGATCGTGCAATTTTACCATAGCCTTTCCGAACATACTCATGCGGATCTTCATCCCATAACATTTGGTCATTGTCATTGAAGCACATTAGTGGAAATATTATCTCAAAAAGAATTATGTCAATTTGTGGTTGCATCAGCTGATACATGCTGTTCTTTGTGAGACTGCAAGAACAAGTAACCATTACAGTTAGTCACCGCACATTTAAAGATCACCAGGTACACATATTTTACGTGGTAGATAGAGTAAGTGATGCAACATGCATATGAGGAGATATCCAGTAAGCTACAGATAAATATGCCAAACAGGAAATTTTCAACATACAGCTAGTAAATGTCAAACAAAAAACTACTATGTTTAAAAAGAAAGAACATAAATCTAACAGTAGCTATTAAAGGTACATTCTGCTAGGCAAATTATACATTCACAGGAAAGATGGAAAATGAAAGAGAATTTGTAACATTAGTAATCTCAGTAGAGCAAGTTGCGTTGCTGAAATTATCTAACAGGCATAGAGAGACATGCACAGCAAGCTCATGACTAGTGGGACATGCAGAAACCAGAAATTACGGAAGGTGGCAATCTGAACATTATGAAAGCTGGTTTGTCCTTTGGAAGTACATAATGCTGCTGCATAAAAAGTCTCCCACGAACCTGTTGGTGAGATATTGAAGGATAAGATTGATAACCCTATCAGGCAAATAGCCACCAGTGCGAATTGCATTGAGCAACTGTAGATGGCATCCCAGAATTTTTCCAGCATAGTTCTTTTGAAACATTTGAGCAAAAGCTTTACTCTCTGGTTTATGAACCTTCATATCAGCAAACCTGTCAATGACAAATGAGTAACCAAGTAAAAATAATGATTTAATGAAAAACAAACCAACTTCTTTCAATACTGACCGACTGTATAAACGGTTCAAGATATGGGTAATCCATTTCTTGACTTTCCACCAGCCCCAAGCTTTCCTAGCGTCAGGATCCGATGGTTGCCCTTCCAATGGAACTGGCCTTTCCAACAAGTTTAAGAATAGAACAATCCATGCATTGAAGATGTTTGGTTCAAAAAGTTGCTTTGGAATTTCTAGCTGCAGAAAGCACATGACAAGAGCATAAACGTACAAGAAAAAGGGGGAGGGAGGGGTAAATTACTAAGACCATGAACGTACATAAATTGAGGACCAGAATATTTTGCAGATCAGCTTGATCAAGTCAGCAACTTCAATTGGAGGATTGGCAATCTGGACAAGTGTGCTGAATATATTCAACAAACGAGGAAAACACTCCTCAACAATTTGATACAAAGGTATCCTTTCCTCCTCTGACTTGAACCTAAACCATGAGCCATATAAATAGGATAAGTGTGCCAACTCATATAGAAGTAAAACAAAAGCATTGTGCTGCAATGTCATCAAGACCAACAGCAAAATTTCAGTAAAGAAGATTTATGATAGATGGAAAAGGTGGTATGTATGCTCACTCATATTTCCGGGATAGGATCCTTAGCACATAAAGTGCTCCGAAAATTTGATCCTGTGATTCCATGTTATGTGTAACCCAATGTAGAAGACTAGGCCAATGCTCAGGGTAATCCGCAAGGATCAAGGTCTTGATACTTTCTCCAAGCTGTGCTCTAAAGATATTCATGAAAGATGTGTCAATTATCCATATGTTTCTCATCAACAAATGCCAAATGTTATGCTTTCGCCATTAAGAAAACTTATAAAGACAAGAATATGTGAACTGGTATGGCTAGCGAAAAAAAATTACCATGTGGCCGCATTACAACTCGAGAAAATACTTTGTATAATGCTTCTCTACAAATGGAGGTTTAATACTGAGGAAAAAAGGGAACAGATGCATTCAAGAACTAACAACAAGCCAGCGTCTATTATTACCCATAATGTGTTTCATGAAGGCAAAGTCAATATTTTTTTACTACATATTGCTTCTATTAGAAACAAAATGGAACTTCAAGCAGCATAAAGA
Organism: Aegilops longissima; assembly: GCA_021605205.1. Lineage (NCBI taxonomy): Eukaryota > Viridiplantae > Streptophyta > Magnoliopsida > Poales > Poaceae > Aegilops > Aegilops longissima. The sequence continues at coordinate 453,364,709 of CM038677.1, read as the reverse complement.
AAAACATAAAAGCTTCATTTTTAATTGCAACTAGCTGGAAGATGAAGTATATGTAGGCCGAAACTAGAATTGGTCAACATTATTTTCCCTCCATTGGAGCTCTATGGTGAAGTCGGAGTCGCCCGTTCGAGGCAACCGGTGATGACGATGACACTTGCGACTCCTCGGTGAATGTCTTTCTTTTTGCAGCTTCAGGTTTCATGTCGGTGGCCAGATTGGCCGCTGGTGCCCTTGTCACATGGGTTGGGTTGTATCGGTTTTAGCTCGGTTTTCCCGTCAATTAACCGGGCAATTCTCTTCTTATTAATCAATGAAAATGGCAAGTCTTTTGCCTCGTTTCAAAAAAAAATGCACCATTGAAAACTACCGGCACTGGAATTCAGTTTATCTGGTAAAAAAATTGACAATATAACAAAATAACGAAAAAAAATGAGCAGTACAATTGTAGCAAGCAGCTATGACAGTAAAACGTTACTACTTCTTAAGGAAAGGACAGGTGGATTGCGACAAAGTTATTTTTACCTTAGCAGTGGAGGCAATTGAGTAACAAAGCCCAGTATATTCTCACGAACCATAGACTTGTCACCTTCTGGAATTTTACGTGTTTCATCTACAGAAAGGAAGAAAAATTGTCAAGTTACCAAAATGAAGGGAACAATGCCCAGGTATTACCCTCCACGTACCAGGATCAATAGGTGACCAGGCTTTTGAAACAAAGTTCTTGAAGTGAATGCTTGCGACCTGTCTCACGGCCATATCACAACTTCCATCTACGATGATCTGTAACAATCTCACCAGATGTTGTTGCGTATACTGAAGCTGCAGGAATCGCAGGAACTTCAGTACAAGGGTCCGAAATGAAATAATATATGCATATAGCATCGCAACATGTATAGAACAAAAAAGACAGGAAACACTGAATAAGAATGAACAATGCAAAACAAAATGGCCAGCTTAGTTAGAGCATTCTGCATTATTCCTTTGGGTATGTTAATCCATTTCTCATTCTTGGAAAAGGGGTAGTTATTCATCAATCAAAAACAAATGCAAAATAAGTTTCTAAGAAAAACAAGAACATGGCAATATGAGCAGCTTTGCAATCTTCTGAGTCCATGGTAACTTTCTATTTAAAAATACTAAATCTTCCATGAGTGTTGGTTTTGGCTCAAGTTCTTGTTAGCGCATATTGTAGTATTGAAATACACTATTATACAATAAAAGAACAAAAACAAGTTTGAACTTCAGAAAACACAGCAGCAGTCGCTTCATATATGATTAATAACTATAGGCAAACACACTTACAATAGGTTATTAAGGCAACCGGGTAGATTTGTCTGTTCTGTATACAGATCAGCTTGAATACAGTTTCAACACTGATGGTCTTACACTCAGTACGCTCTCATGAACAATAATTTCAATTACATAATATGTAAACAAGCGCTGTCCAAAATGCAGTGCACTCGAGAGCGTCATTACAACAAATATAACGATATAGCAAACAGCTCCTTCTATGCACGGAAGTTGGCTAAGAAACTCTCTTCACAGACAGTTCGTCCAAGTGGAGGTGTGCAGATAGCTAAAAGGAAGGATATTATCACTCTGCTCCAACAAATTTACAATCTTGTGAAAAGATTTGACTGCATCCTTACAAAGCATATTATATTGTGACATTAAAAAGGAAGGGAGAAAACAAGCACCACTGTGATGTACAAATGTTCATCGTTAAATAAGTGCTCTGTGTGCGGAGTACATGATTATATGCCACTAAAAGATTTAAAATTTATATGCTGTCTTATAGTTTGAGCTGTAATGGCAGCCTGCTTGATTGAACAGGTTGCTAAGCCTACCAACTCTGAGGTGTTCATGAGCTGGAAGTCAATAATGCCACTCGCATGAGCTAATAACACTGAGCATAGCTCCACAACAAAGTCGAACTAGCTGACAACGGGCAGCAAGCATCAAACCGGTCCAGAAGTGAAGCTCATACAAATCACCGGTACAAACTGATCCAATCCAGTAACCTAGCTCCAGATCACGGAAAACATAGCAACAGCAATCAACTCGACACGGAACAGAGAATATGTGTTGACGTGACTGGTTCGATTGAGCAGGATTCCACGGCAAAACGCAACAGCGTAGAGGCGCGAGGCAGTGATCCGACGAACCCCTACCCCCAATCCAACCCCTTCCGCCGCGGCAGGAACCCCAGGCTCCCGATAGCGGCGTCGACGATGCAAGCAACGGAGAGAGAGGCTAGAGCGGCATCAAGGCGGCAGTGGAGGGGCTAACCTGCTCGAGGCTGGCCTCAGCGGCTTTGCGCTCCTCGGGGGCGTGGCTGAGCGCCGCGCGCAGCACCAGGGTCAGGTTGGACAGATCCATCGCGGCGGGCCGGCCGAGCTCGAGCAGCGACGGCGGCGGCGGCAGGGCGGGAGGGGCGAGGCCGCAACCCCGAGCTAGGGTTCTCGATCGGCGACGCGGGGTGGTGGAGAGGGAGGGGGGCGGGGGTGGGGTGGCGAGTGGGCAGAGTCGGGGTCGCCTCCTCCCACTTCTGGCCTCGCGGTCGCGGAGACCTGGGGGAGTTGAGAAGCGTGCGTGCGTGCGCGCCGCACCGTGCCGTGCGTGCTCGAGGCAGAGAAAGGAGGGGTGGATCAGTGGAGTAGTGGTGGGTATTTAAATCTAGGGTTTGGTCGAGGGGTTTTGCTCGGCCGAGCCCGAGCAAGAGCAAGCCCGGCCTGCTGCGCGTGTGCCGCTGCTACGACCACCCCCCACCTGCCGGCAGCAGCAAAGGCCCTCGTCCGAACCCGAGGCCCAGTATTAAGGGTGAAATTTTGGATCCGATTAATATACTCCTAGATGGATAATGTTCATACCATATCATATTTCGCATTCTTTTGGATGGTCATTTATGGGAGCATTGCATGTGTTGCGTCCTAGTGACGTCACGTGTCGCACTTTGTTGAAGTGGTTTTTTTGAACGAAGTATTTTTCTAACTTTTTGGCCAAGTTGAGCATGAACTGACCCCGTTTTGAAAGAAAAAATTATCTTATCTTTTTTGGTCACGACAATATCCCTGGTCTCTCTTTTGCATGGGAGACGCATGGTCCCTAGCGTTTCTCCCTGGCTCACATATTGCGTGGGCTTATTGTAGCAAAGGGGGAAACACCATGGAAACCCCCTGCCCCCGGCCCAGAACGTCACAAATCATGCAGTTTTTTTCTGATAAGTCATCCAGTCGCGCGGGCCCAGCCCACCCCATCTTCCCTATCATCCCTATCTTCTTGTGGCGGCCGAGCGCACTAACAGAGAGGGATTCTCTCGCGCCCCCTTCCCTCTCCCCTCGCCAAATATTCAATATCTACTCACTCCACCACTCAAATTCATGGATGTGAGGGCCCTGGGCATCCTTGAGGTATTCTCCCCCATTCTCTCCATTTTTTCAGTTGAATCCTCTTCTTATTATGCATTAATATTCAATATTGGGTGGTGTTAGATGAGTAGATAATTTCTTCATTTTTGGAATTTTTTGTAGTTGGTGGACAATTTTAGAAGATTGGTAGGTACTAGATGATGTGTTCTTGAATATGTAGGCCATATTATTTCGGATCGGTGCTTGTACAGGCTATTCATATGTTGTCATAGGAACCCGCATGAAGAGAGATGATGAACTCTTCAGAGGTCATTTATGGGAGCATTGCACATGTTGTGTCCTAGTGTCGTCACGTGTCGTGCTTCGTTACAGTGGGGTTTTTCGTACGAAATTACTGTTCTAACTTTTTGGCTAAGTTAAGCATGAATTCACCCTGTTTTAAAAAATATGTATCTGACCTTTTTTGGTCAAGCCAACACGTCCCGTTTGCATGGGAGACATCATGGTCCCTGGTGTTTCCCCCTCGTCCACACATCATAGACCTCGGCTTTCACCCTCGACCCAAAACGCCACAGACCTTGGTGTTTTCTCCCGATAAGTCATCCAGCCGCGCGGGCCCAACCCACTCCATCTTCCCTATCCTCTGGCGACGACCGAGCTAACGCACGAACAGAGAGGGTTCTCTCTCGCCCCTTCCCTCACCCCTCACCAAATCCTCAAGATATACTCATTCCACCCCTCAAATTCGTGGATCTGAGGCCCCTAAGCATCCTCAAGGTACTCTTGCCCCTTCCCTCCAATTTATTTCAATTGAATCCTCTTCTTTTTTATGACGGTGTTAGATGAGTAGATGGTTTATTCATTTCAGGGAAAACATTGTAGTTGGTAGATTATTTTAGATGATTGATAGGTACTAGATGATGCGTTGTTGAATTTTTAGGCCATATTAATTCAGATTTGTGCCTATATAGGCTATCCGTACGTTGTCATAGGAACACACATTTAAGGACAATATAACCGCACCTAATCCCTCTTAGGCCATCAGCATCTTGAGCCGTTCATTCTCATGATCTAGCAATTTTTGGCCGTCAGATTGCCATTAGTGTACCATCTCTTACGTTTCTCAGCAAATGGGCCAGCTGTCCTATAGGGACGCTACTCCGGTAGCAGAATTGGACGCCTATGGTTGATTGGGCCGAACTGCGGTTGATTGGGCCATAGTATACCGAGACGAATCTCTGATCTCTCCTCGCGACTCATCAGCTGGCCTGGTGGCGGCGCTCCCCTCCCGATCCCCAACCTCTCGTCTCTCTCCATCGAGGTCGCCGCCGCCTCCCACGCCCACCCCTCCGATCCCAGTCTAGGGTGAAACATAGGTGCGCCTCAGGTGGGTATCGTCCGAGAGAGAGGCGAATAAGGCGAGGCACTCCTGGTGGCGTGGGGAGGGAGTTGAAGCCGGAGTCGCCGATGGCGAGGGCCGCCGTGAGGAAGGGGAGGTTGGGGCGGTGGGTCAGTGGTAAACACACGCGACGTGCAGCTCCTTGCACCCTGTCCTCCTCATCACTGCACTCCCGTAGGCATGACTGATGGCAACCTCCCGGCTCACCTCCACTTGCTACACAGCCGACTCATATTCGCTGTGTTCAGGACATGAATTAGACATGGCAACTTCAACTATAACCTTCATTTCCTTGTGTCTGAGATGGCGGTTTGACCTCTGGGGATCTGGGCTATGGTCATTTGATGAAATTCCAACCATGGTGATGTGCAAATATCATGTCAGTTCTTGTCAGGTAATTTCTTCCTCGTGAAAACTATGACAATGTTAATACTCACTGATCAGACTAAACTTTGCCTCTTTAATAATAGAAGAATAAATGGCATCCATCTTGGTCTCAGTGACTCTAAAGAAGACATGATAGGAAATGGAACTGGTGGGGATGCTTGAATTGATGGACCGAAGGTCCTCTGCAGGCCTATATATACATCAAAGTAACACTTTTACAGTTAATTTGATGCGGGGATGAATGACCATGTTCGGATCGCTGATGGTAATCGGGATGATGAGTTTGATGAATCACCAAGTAGACTTGATCCTATCATGTTTGATGATGTGAACAGCATAACCCTTCGGAGGTACAAGCTGGTGAAATGGTTCATGGAACCCTTTTTTGAGGACCACGTATCTGGTTGCTTTGTGCGTCTTGGGATTGGCAAGATAAAATCAGGCACCCCCAAGTACATGATGTGCATAGTTAGAAAATATGGATGCCAGTGACCCAAATCAGCAGTACAAGCTGGAGAGTTACAAAACATGCAAGTATCTCAATGTTCTATGGGATAATGAAGCTAATGCTGCTCGATGTTAGATGACTCGGGTCTCTAACTCTCCAGCCCTTGAAGAACAGTTCAAGAGTGGCTTCAAGAGGCTGAAAAGAATGGTGTATGCATACCAACCCGGCAAGAAGTGCAGGAGAAGAAAGAAGCCATTATAAAGACCTGCAACCTTTTGTATTCAGTGTCTACTGTAAAGCATATGCTGCGAGAGAAGATATCAATTGTGAGACGTCCTATGAATGTTGCTGCTGAGAAGGATATGTTGAGGGATCAGTTGGATATGGCCCTGGTCCAGAGAGTTTCCATTTTAATGCTAAATACTGACTGTGAGTCATCTATCTGCCAGTTTTATTACCTTAGCCTTTGCCGCTATAGAAGCTTTCTTTGTCCTCTACAGATTATTATTTTTGCGTAACCAGTGAAAATACTTAAGATACTTAAGTGATATTATTGGCGAAATAAGGCGGGTCCTCTTTAGCTCGGAGTTATTCAATTTCTAGATGTCGTGATGCTTTCTTGTTTCCTGGTATTTGTAAGCAAGGATTTGGGAGTGATTTCACCTACGCATGATGGTAGTTGCTATATTCCACGCTCCAGGGGAGCCAATTTCGTGTTTCTGGCCGTCCGTTTACACGATCTGGACGTTTTTGGTCGTCGGATCTCCTGTTTAAAGCGACCTGTCCCGCATCTGGTAAAAATTGGGCCGACTGTCCTGTGGGCTGAAACGAGGCCCTCTGGTTAACTGGGCCGATTAGGTGATTTGGGAGTTTCCAGCCCACTTAACTAACCGAGCACGTACTGTCCAGAGCGACAGATCAGTCTGCGCCCAATACAGAGGACCGGATCGGTGACAGAGGGGGGATCGAGGCGCTCGCGATGCGGCCGGCGTGGGTGCTGCGAGGGGATCCAACGCGCGCACGATTGATCTTCCTTGGGGATCAGGACGACGCACGCGAGGTGATCCCGTGGCGCACGATGCGGGTGACGCCTCATCTGATGGAAACTGCTCCGCTGACACTTGAAAGATGCAATCACACTTCAGTTTTGGAGCGTGCATTCATGGCGGCTGCCGATCCTTTCCGATGCCGAGGAGTACAGGTACGTGTATATATCCCTCTTTTCCTGTCACTCTTCGCCCACCCTTTCCACTCTAGCAGCACAACATCTTTCAGCAAGCCGAGGCAGGCCACGGCGACTGATCCCCGTCGAGTGCACGGCCGTCTCAGTCGCCAGGCATGCGGGTCAGGCATGCCGCAACACTTGGATTTCGTGGGAGAAGCGAAGCAGCCCTATTGTTGTTCGGTGAAGCAGACGGCTGAATCTCATCTGCCGGGTTGAAAGAGGCGATGAATCATCAGTTCTTGGAAGCGTTAACGGCAACTGATGGGCGCTGTCGTTCGCCTATATCCTTTAATGGAGATATACATTGTTATTTTCCTGACCTGCAGCTGCTTGACTTCATGCGCCTGAATATGTAACTTCTGTCGGTCCTTCTCTTACTGTAGCACCTATGGTTCACGGTTGTATTGCGCACTATCTTTATTTTCTCTTTCCCCTACGATTCCCTCTTCCACTCAGCAAATCTTTTGTGCTAATGTCTTTCCAAACTAAGTTTGTATAGGGGTTTGTCAATCCTGGATCTGGTCAACTATTTGATTCAGACAGATCATGGAGGCTGGTTCTCATATTTTGCTTGGTGAATTCTTCAATGCACAATTTGCCATGGCTGTTGATCAGGTAATTAGTCCACTCGCAGGACTGCCACACGTCATCTCTTCATGCAAATATAATCCAACATAGTCTATTTCCGTCACGTGCTTCATCCAAATGCTAACTGAACTTCAACATAAACCAGTTGCTTGTTTTGTTGTCTAAAGTTATTTCAAACTTAGAACATTTTGCTGTTTAGAGGTAGCTTTTCTGTAAAAAAAAGTTGTCGTGCTGCTATAATACTAACATGTCACAAATTGTCAAGAGATATTTAGATAAATCTGATTGAGTTAACAAGTTTATCATGATGTAATATATGCATTGTGATACATTCTGCTATACTGGTTCGATGCTTGATTTGTCAATGTCATTTCATATTCTGAGGAAGTCTCATTCTTTGAGGGAGAACCTGATTGATGGTGAACCTAGGGACTAGCAAGTTTGCTTTGCCCATTGGTTGAGATTTAACGTATGAATAAGACGAACTTATTTTACAACAACTCGTGACCACTTCTGAAGTGAAGGCAAACTACCTACATACAACAATTATAATCTCACTGGTATGGCTATCTTTTTTATTTAATTTAAATAATTGGCATTACTAGCATATTTACCAATTTGTAAAACAGAATAATCATTTCTTTAGTTGTTCATCTTTTTTATTAAACTGTTAGTATATATGTAATGCTCACTCTGTTTTTGCAGGCCACTGGAGTCATTTCAGTCCTACAATGTTCAAAAACTATGTGTAAACAGATTGATGGCTTAAGTAGACTTAAAGTTCAAGGGAGCTATCTTTATATATTTAGAATTCCATCTATGCATACATAAGAATAGCTATGCACTGGACCATCTACGATATTCATAATCCGTGTCCTAAGACAACAAGCTATACCATGATTATCTAAGCTTGCATTGTGTTGCCAGTCTTATTTTCAAATGGATGTTCCTACGAATTTGCCCTTTATACATGCTGCACACAGAAAGTATTTATTTATTTATTATTTGATATGTTCACTTCTTAAAGTATGTGAAATTCATGTTTCATATACTTATCTACTAAAAGACAACTACCGGTACAATAGCACAATAATTTTCGGCTCTTCCATGTGGATGATAGTTATCTATGTAACGAAATCTTTACTACTATTTGTGCATGATTATACCATGTCTGTTCTTCTAATAGCTTAATGCCATTCCCTTCGATACACCACTGCCACCATGGCCAATCCACCAAAAGGAGGCGGAATAGAAAAATAACATCACAAATTAAATACATGTAGATAGGCTAATGGAGTAATCGATTTATAGTAAAATACACTAATTTAATGTCAAATCAGAGAGGAAGAGGATATATTATTGTTGTTGTTTTGTGAGAGCATTACAAGAAGTTTAGAACTCTTCTTTACTCCACCATAATAACCTATTTTCCAGATTATAATAATCACTTCAACAAGGGAAGTGGAGCAGAATTTTGCCATTGTCCAAGGATGCAATCAATGCAGACGGCGATGGACAACGTCCATTATTTGATGACTATAAAACTAGCAATGATGTATTAACAAGAAAATCACTTTAATAAATAAAATACATGGATTAACAACAAATGTATATCCCACTTAAAGTCAATTTAACTTAAAAATAAATGTATCCACATACTAAGTTCAATCTCTAATATTTGACATCAAAATAGACGGGCGCGGCAACGCGCGCCGTTAATGATCTAGTGAAGAGATATGATGAACACTTGATGGTTGTATATGGTACGGTTTGTTTGAGATCTTGGTTTGGTTATAGATGATTAATGTTTGCATATGTTGCCGCATGGGATATTATCAAGAGAGATGATGAAGAGATGATGGTTGTATGTGATATTGTTTGTTTGATAATCTTGCTTGGTTCATAAATGATGTGTGTGTATGTGCTAGCAATTTGGTTTTTTATTTGCAAGTAAGTTCATTATGTTCGGATGATGTGTGTATGTGGTACAAAAATATATGATGTGTGGGTACGTGTCGGAGTCTAGGATCCGCGTCCAAGAAACTTCTCCAAGAACTAGGGTTCGAACTCTAGGGGGCTTTGCTTGGCGACCTAAGACACTGCGACAACTACGGCTGGACTGCCACTGGCACACTGGCTCTCACCGGACACGAAGGGGATGTGTGAGCTACCCAGGTTCGGCCCATCGTGCTGGTGTAAATCCCCTACTCCTGCCTATGTTGGATTGCTCTGTAATAGAGAGCTTGTGGCTCGAGGTACATGAGAGGTTGGGAGAATGGCTCGATCCCCTTATATGGAGGCAGTGCTGCCCCCTTTGTAGTGCCTTGGCCCTCTTCCCCGAAAATATGAGGGGGAAAGGGTGGCCATAGGGCAGCAATTCAAAGGAGGACACGCGCCCAGGCCTCTCCTCACTAAAGGCGGTCTCCACCTGGTAAAGTAGTCTTCATGACGCACTGGTGGGCTCGGCGATGACCTTTGCTCTGGCATGCCGATCCGTCCTAATCTTCTTTCACCAAAGAGGAAATGCTTTGGGACTTGCTTTGGGGGAGACAGACATCGCTTCTCCCTTATCACCAGAATGGAAACCGGGGTTGGTCATGCCCCACCGTCCTTATCCTGACAGCGGGACATCATCCATGTGATGGGCGCGAAGCCCCGTGGCCGGCGCCGTACGACCTGCCTCATGAGGCGACCTTGTGAGGGGAGCCTCGCGAGGCAGCCCGGTGCTTGGCGGCCTTGGTAGGGCTCTGCCTGGTGGCAAGGGGCATAGCGAGGCACGCCCCTCGCGAGGCATCTCCTTGTGGAGCGGCCGGAGCAGGGCCACCTGTCATGGGCAGGCCCAGGTGCCGCCCTTTCGGCTAGAGGCAGACGGGTCGTGGTACCCTGGTTCCCACTAGGCCGACAGTAGCCCCAGGGCCCGCGGCATGCACGTTCCAACCGTTAGGAGCGAAACAGCGCGGGGCCCATCGAGCTATTGGGCCCAGAGGGTGACGCATGGCGGGTTTTATGGGGCGGGATGCTGTTAGCAAACGTTGCATGGAAAACAAAAAAAATTCTATGCATACGCAAGATCTATCCATGGAGATGCATAACAACGAGAGGGGAGAGTGTGTCTACGTACCCTTGTAGACCGTAAGCGGAAGCGTTTGATAAGGCGGTTGATGTAGTCGAACTTCTTCGCGCTCCAACCGATCAAGTACCGAACGTACGACACCTCCGCATTCTGCATACGTTCAGCTCGGTGACATCCTCTGCCTTCTTGATCCAGCAAGACAGCGAGGTAATGGATGAGTTCCGGCAGCACGACAGCGTGGTGATGGTGACAGTGAAGCTATCTCCGTAGGGATTCGCCTAAGCACTACGAAAAATTGACCGGGGGTGTAAACGGTGGAGGGGGGCGTCGCACATGGCTAAGACAATGTCATGGTTGTGTTAGGCGCCCCCTCCCACATATATATATATAGGTGGGGGTGGAGGGAGCAGCCAGGAGGCGTGATACGTCTCCGTCGTATCTACTTTTCCAAACACTTTTACCCTTGTTTTGGACTCTAACTTGCATAATTTGAATGGAACTAACCCGGACTAATGCTGTTTTCAGCAGACTTTCCATGGTGTTATTTATGTGCAGAAACAAAAGTTCTCGGAATGACCTGAAACTCCACGGAACATCTTTTCGGAAAATATCAAAAATACTGGAAGAAAAATCCACGTCAGGGGGCCCACACCCTGTCCACGAGGGTGGGGGCACGCCTGCCCCCCCCCGGGCGCGCCCCCCTACCTCGTGGGCCCCCTAGAGCTCCTCCGACCTCAACTCCAACTCTATATATTTGCTTTCGGGGAGAAAAAAATCAGAGAGAAGGATTCATCGCGTTTTACGATACGGAGCCGCCGCCAAGCCCTAAAACCTCTCGGGAGGCTGATCTGGAGTCCGTTCGGGGCTCGGAGAGGGGATTCGTCGCCGTCGTCATCATCAACCATCCTCCATCACCAATTTCATGATGCTCACCGCCGTGCGTGAGTAATTCCATCATAGGCTTGCTGGACGGTGATGGGTTGGATGAGATCTATCATGTAATCGAGTTAGTTTTGTTAGGGTTTGATCCCTAGTATCCACTATGTTCTGAGATGGATGTTGCTATGACTTTGCTATGCTTAATGCTTGTTACTAGGGCCCGAGTGCCATGATTTCAGATCTGAACCTATTATGTTTTCATGAATATATGTGAGTTCTTGATCCTATCTTGCAAGTCTATAGTCACCTACTATGTGTTATGATCCGGCAACCCCGAAGTGACAATAATCGGGACCACACCCGGTGATGACCATAGTTTGAGGAGTTCATGTGTTCACTATGTGTTAATACTTTGTTCCGGTACTCTATTAAAAGGAGGCATTAATATCCCTTACTTTCCATTAGGACCCCGCTGCCACGGGAGGGTAGGACAAAAGATGTCATGCAAGTTCTTTTCCATAAGCACGTATGACTATATTCGGAATACATGCCTACATTACATTGATGAATTGGAGCTGTTCTGTGTCACCCTATGTTATGATTGTTACATGATGAACCGCATCCGGCATAATTCTCCATCACCGGTCCAATGCCTATGAGCTTTTCACATATTGTTCTTCGCTTATTTACTTTTCCGTTGCTACTGTTACAATCACTACAAAACACCAAAAATATTACTTTTGCTACCGTTACTTTTGTTACCATTACCATTACTATCATACTACTTTGGTATTAAACACTTTGCTGCAGATACTAAGTTATCCAGGTGTGTTGAATTGACAACTCAACTGCTAATACTTGAGAATATTCTTTGGCCCCCCTTGTGTCGAATCAATAAATTTGGGTTGAACTCTACCCTCGAAAACTGTTGCGATCCCCTATACTTGTGGGTTATCAAGATTATTTTCTAGCGCCGTTGCCGGGGAGCATATCTCTATTCTTTGAGTCACTTGGGATTTATATCTGTTGGTCACTATGAAGAACTTGAAAGACGCTAAGACAACAATTTATCCCTCAACTACGAGGGGAGTTAAGGAACTGCCATCTAGCTTTGCACTTGATTCACCTTCTGTTTTGAGTAAGCTTGCGACATCTAAACCTGCTTCTGCTATTCGTTCTGATATGTCGCAGTTATTGGTGATGCCACTTCTGCTATGCATGATACTTATGATGAAACTACTTCCATGCTTGATACTACTGTGCCACTTAGTGAATTTCTTGATGAACAAATTGCTAGGGTTAGAGAGAAAGAAATTATTGAAACTGATTATATAGATGAAAGTGATGATGAAGACTTGCTGTTATTCACGAGGATATGTTTTGATAAAGAAGCTACTTTAGCTATTTTAGCTTGCAAAGATAGATATGAACTCAAGAGGTTATTAGCTAAATGGAAGCAGCAATCCCTTAATGATAGAATGAAACCTGACCCTGCTTTTGCTACTTCACCTATCTGTGTTACTGGTAAGGATTATGAATTCTCTGTTGATCCTAATATAATTACTTTGGTTGAATCTGATCCTTTTCATGGCTATGAATCTGAAACTGTTGTGGCACATCTTACTAAATTAAATGATATAGCCACCCTGTTCACTAATTATGAGAGATCTCGCTATCTCTATATCCTTAAAATATTTCCGTTCTCATTAAAGGGTGATGCTAAGATATGGTTTAATTCTCTTGATCCTGGTTGTGTGTGTAGTCCCTAGGATATGATTTACTACTTCTCTGCTAAATATTTCCCTGCTCATAATAAACAAGCTGCTTTGAGGGAAATATACAACTTTGTGCAAATTGAAGAAGAGAGTCTCCCACAAGCTTGGGGGAGGCTTCTTAAGTTACTTAATGCTTTGCCTGATCATCCTCTCAAGAAAAATGAAAAACTTGATATCTTCTATAATGGACTAACCGATGCTTCCAGAGATTACCTGGATAGTTGTGCTGGTTCTGTTTTCAGGGAAAGAACACCGATGAAGCTGAAATTCTATTGAATAATATGTTGAGAAATGAAAATAATTGGACACTTCTTGAGCCAGATCCTGAGCTTATTCCTAAACCAACTCCGAAGAAGAGAGGTGTTCTATTTCTCAGTCCTGAAGATATGCAAGAGGCAAAAATTTATGAAAGAAAAAGGTATAAAAGCTGAAGATGTTAAGAATTTACCTCCTATTGAAGAAATACATGGTCTTAATTTACCGCCTATTGAAGAAACATATGATCCTAATCCATTACCTGATGAAGAAACTCATGGGCTTGATAACCCCACACAGGTAGTAAAGGTAAATTATCTCTATAGATTTGATGAAGGTGGTACTCCTCACTATAAGTCTGCTAGACAATGTTTGGATGAGTTTGATAACTTTATTGTCAAACAAGAAAACTTCAATGCTTATTTTGGTAGACAATTGAAATATAATTCCGATACGCTTGAATATTTGGGTGATTATATGTCTAGAGTTAAAGGTGAACTTAAACTCATTACTAAACATGCTTCTATGGTTACCACTCAAGTAGAACAAGTACTTAAAGCTCAAAATTGTTTGCTCAATGAAATGAATAGTAAGAAAAATGATTATGTTGTTAGAGTGGCTACTAGAACTGGTAAGATGACTCAGGAACCTTTGTATCCTGAAGGCCACCCTAAGAGAATTGAGCAAGATTCTTAGAGAAATAATATTGATGCACCTAGTCCTTCTAAAAGGAAGAAAAAGAAAAATGATAGGACTTTGCATGCTTCTAGTGAACCTATTGCTGAACCACCTGAGAATCCAAATGATATATCCATTTCTGATGCTGAAACACAATCTGGTAATGAACATGAACCTAATGAAAATGTTAATGATGATGTTCATGATAATGCTCAACCTAGTAATGACAATGATGTAGAAATTGAAACTGTTGTTGATCTTGATAACCCACAATCGAAGAATCAACGTTATGATAAGAGAGACTTTGTTGCTAGTAAACATGGTAAAGAAAGGGAACCTTGGGTTCAGAAACCCATGCCTTTTCCTCTGAAACCATCCAAGAAAAAGGATGATGAGGACTTTGAGCGCTTTGCTGAAATGATTAGACCTATCTTTTTGCGTATGCGATTAACTGATATGCTCAAAATGAATCCTTATGCTAAGTATATGAAGGATATTGTTACTAATAAAAGAAAGATACCGAAAGCTGAAATTTCCACCATGCTTGCTAATTATACTTTTAAAGGTGGAATACCAAAGGAACTTGGAGATCCAGGAGTACCTACTATACCATGCTCCATTAAAAGAAACTATGTTAAAACTGCTTTATGTGATCTTGGAGCCGGTGTTAGTGTTATGCCTCTCTCTTTATATCGTAGACTTGATTTGAATAAGTTGACACCTATTGAAATCTCTTTGCAAATAGCTGATAAATCAACCGCTATACCTGTCGGTATTTGTGAGGATGTGCCTGTTGTAGTTGCAAACATTACTATTTTAACGGAATTTGTTATCCTTGATATTCCCGAGGACGATAGTATGTCCATTATTCTTGGAAGACCCTTTTTGAATACTGCAGGGGCTGTTATTGATTGCAACAAAGGCAATGTCAATTTTCATGTTAATGGTAATGAGCATACGGTACACTTTCCGAGGAAACAACCTCAAGTTCATAGTATCAATTCTATTGGAAAAATTCCATCGATTATTTTTGGAGGTTTTGAATTTCCTCTTCCTGCTGTCAAGAAGAAA
The DNA here is from genome assembly GCA_021605205.1 of Aegilops longissima. Lineage (NCBI taxonomy): Eukaryota > Viridiplantae > Streptophyta > Magnoliopsida > Poales > Poaceae > Aegilops > Aegilops longissima. The sequence continues at coordinate 453,349,563 of CM038677.1, read as the reverse complement.
TATGATATTCTTATTATAGGGGATGTGCATATCCCCGTTGAGGTAACATAGTGTTATTCGAAATTTCTCCGGTCCCATGTTATTCGGAATGAGTTTGTTAACAAGACTTGATCAACCTTGTTAGTGGATTCCTTTTGATGAGCATGAGATGGATGAAACTAGAAGGCACAACCTTCTGTACCCTCTTTCTACTTTCTGTTATTTAGTTGAACTAAAGTAAAAATAGTATTTTCCTGTTTGTTTTCTGATTTATTTGTGCAATATAAAAATACCCCGAAAATAAAAGTTCTCCCAATGCCCTGAAAATGAAATATGATTTTTTGGAATATTTGAGAATATCTGGCACTGAGAACACAACAGGAGGGGAAAGCACCTGGCCAGGGGGTGGAGGGCGCGCCCTACCCCCTGGGTGCGCCCCCCTGCCTCATGGGCCCACGGTGGCCCCCCTCCACTTATTCCTGCACCCACACACTCCTTCTTCCTCCCACAAACACCAATATCCAGCTCAAGCACGAGTTCTAGCTCATTTTGCTGCGATTTTCGATCTCCTTGCTCAAAGCACCTCTCACAAAACTGCTTGGGGGGATTGTTCCTTGGTATGTGACTCCTCCATTAGTCCAATTAGTTTTTGTTCTAGTGCTTTATTCATTGCAAATTTGTGCTGCCTAGGTGACCATGTTCTTGAGCTTGCATGTCAAATTTATATGGTTCCAAGTAGTTCTAATGCTTGATATAGGCTCTAGTCACTTGTAGGAGTAGTTGCTATCAATTTTGTTGAGCTTGGTTCACTTTTATTTGAAGTTACTAAAAATTTCAGAAATTTTTCAGAGGAAGAAATATGCTTAGAAAAATGTTTCAAGGTGGTTCTTCAAGGAAGCAAGGACCCAGGCTTGCAATGCGTGATGCTGACGATGTGCCACCAAGGGACGCTCCAGTGCGGCCTTGTGAATGGCCTTCAGAAAATTTTATGGATCGAGCAGGAATCAAGGAAGAATTTAACGCATATTTGCGTAACGCTGATCTTGTGAGTTTTGAGGCAGATAAGTGCAGCAATACCATCATCTCACTAATTCATTTGTGAGGAGGTTTGAATTTTCATCTTCACGTAATTCTCCAGCTGTCCTGTTTGATCTTTATGAAAAATCTTATACCATGGACTTAGAGGATTTTACCACTGCTTGCAAACTCCCACAATGGGGTAGTGCTAGTGAACCTCGCAAATCTGAATTTAGAAATTTTCTTGCTAGTGTAATTGTGGGGGAATCTAGAGATATAGCACAAGCTACCATAGGGAGCATTCATTTTCCTGCTATACATTATTTTGCTCTCTTCATAGGTAGGGGCATAAATGGTAAAGATGAAGCATGTCATATGTGTGTTACTGACCTCAGTATTCTTAGGAGTGCTGTGTTAGGAGACAAATCCTATAATTTGGGAGCCATTGTTGCACGTAGGTTGCATAATAATAGGCTTAATGGAGATTTCTTCGGTGGAATTTATGCAACCCGCTTAGCTGATTTTCTTGGTGTGGACGTTTGTGAGGATGATATTGAGTTGCCTCCTACTTATTTAGACTATAATGCTATGGTCCACCACCAGTTTGTCGAGAGGAATGAATCACCTCTCCAGTATCGCTTAATCTTTGACAGACATCGTGTTGTCCGTATTACTCTCCCTGGTCCTGCCTTCTTTGATTATCAGGCAAAAGGAAGATATGTTATTACCAGAGAGGAGGCAGATGAGTACGAGAGGAGGGCGGAGGCCGCTCGTCGCCATGCTACAGCTCAGGAGGCGATAGCCGCTGCATCTTAGTACGACCCCGGCTACAACTACGGATATCCGCCAGGCCATCCGTGGCAATAAACCAACTTAGGCCAAAAGCCTAAGCTTGGGGGAGTACGTATTTCCCACCGACATTACATTCATGTTCACACTCACTCATTGCTAGATGTCGGTGCTCATACTCTTTCATTGTAATATCCATGCTAGTTTATTTTCTTTTTCTTACTTTCTTCTTGTGTGTTTGTTAAACCTTAAGAAAAACCAAAAAAATTTAGTAGTAACTTTTAGTTAGTTTACTTTTCTTGCTGTAGTAGTAATAATTAAAAAGAAAACCCAAAAAGATTTCCCATTCTTCTTTTGCTTGTTGGGAGCTTTCCCGTGTAAATAGTTTTTATTTCTTTTCTTTTCTTTGGGGGTCGATAGGAGAAGACCATAATTAAATTATTGAAGTGGCTCTTATATGCATTATTGTTGATTTAACCAAGAGCCCATATTGCCTTGTCTTCTCTTGTTTATTGAATGCTCGCAGATTCCAGCTTAGTCCAATGGACGTGCACTCTTATTATTATTCACATCGTTCGGTCGTGCAAGTGAAAGGCAATTATGACGATATATGATGGACTGACTGAGATGAGAAAAGCTGGTATGAACTCGACCTCTCTTGTTTTTGTAAATATGATTAGTTCATCATTTCTGATTCAGCTTATTATGAATAAACATGTTTGCAATGACAATTAGAGATCATAGTTGCTCGTGCCATGCTTGATTAGCTATGAGTTATAATGGTTTACCTTGCGTGCCAACATGCTATTAAAATGGTTGTGATGTGGTATAGTGGGGCGGTATCCTCCTTTGAATGATTTAAGTGACTCGACTTGGCACATGTTCACACATGTAGTTGAAAAAAATCAACATAGCCTTCATGATATTTATGTTCATGGTGGATTATATCCTACTCATGCTTGTACTCAATGTTTATTAATTTTAATGCATGTTCATGACTGTTGTCGCTCTCTAGTTGGTCGCTTCCCAGTCTTTTGCTAGCCTTCACTTGTACTAAGCGGGAATACTGTTTGTGCATCCAATCCCTTAAACCCCAAAGTTATTCCATATGAGTCCACTATACCTTCCTATATGCGGTATCTAGCTGCCGTTCCAAGTAAATTTGCATGTGCCAAACTCCAAACCTTCAAATAAACATTCTGTTTTGTATGCTCGAATAGCTCATGTATCAACTAGGATTGTCCGTATCTTCCATGCTAGGCGGGTTATTCTCAAGAGGAGTGGACTCCGCTCCTCATTCACGAGAAAATGGCTGGTCACCGGGATGCCCAGTCCCATGCGTTATGCAAACTAAATCAAATTAATTGCAAACAAAACTCCCCCTGGGACTGTTGCTAGTTGGAGACACTCGTTGTTTCGAGCAAGTCATGGATTGATGCTTGTTGGTGGAGGGGAGTATAAACTTTACCATTCTGTTTGGGAACCGCCTATAATGTGAGTAGCATGGAAGATATCGCCATCTCTTGGTTGTTATGTTGACAATGAAAGTATGCCGCTCAAAATATTATTTATCTATGTTTCAAAATCGAGCTCTGGCAGCTCTACAAATCCCTGCTTCCCTCTGCGAAGGGCCTATCTATTTACTTCTATGTTGAGTCATCATCCTCTTATTAAAAGCACTAGCTGGAGAGCGCTGCTGTCATTTGCATCCGTTACTATTAATTTATATTGGGTATGACTATGACTGGATCTCTTATACCATGAATTACAATGTCTAGTCAGTCCTTGATCTTTAAAGGTGCTCTGCATTTATGTTTTGCGGTCTCAGAAAGGGCTAGCGAGATACCATCTTATTATATCATATTATGATTGTTTTGAGAAAGTGTTTTCATCCGAGATTTATTATTATGGCTTGCTAGTTGATTATGCTATTGATATGAGTAAACATGAGACTTAAGAGTTATTGCAAATGTGGTTAGTCATAATCTTTCTTTGAAAACTTGAATCTTGGCTTTACATATTTACAACAACAAGAGCAAACAGAGTTTGTAAAAGTTTTTCTTTATCACTTTCAGTTTATCAACTGAATTGCTTGAGGACAAGCAAAGGTTTAAGCTTGGGGGAGTTGATACGTCTCCGTCGTATATACTTTTCCAAACACCTTTGCCCTTGTTTTGGACTCTAACTTGCATGATTTGAATGAAACTAACCCGGACTGACGCTGTTTTCAGCAGACTTTCCATGGTGTTATTTATGTGCAGAAACAAAAGTTCTCGGAATGACCTGAAACTCCACGGAACATCTTTTCAGAAAATATCAAAAATACTGGAAGAAAAATCCACGTCAGGGGGCCCACACCCTGTCCACGAGGGTGGGGGCGCGCCTGCCCCCCTGGGCGTGCCCCCCTACCTCGTGGGCCCCATGGATCTCCTCCGACCTCAACTCCAACTCTATATATTTGCTTTCGGGGAGAGAAAAATCAGAGAGAAGGATTCATCACGTTTTATGATACGGAGCCACCGCCAAGCCCTAAAACCTCTCGGGAGGGATGATCTGGAATCCGTTCGGGGCTCCGGAGAGGGGGATTCATCGCCGTCGTCATCATCAACCATCCTCCATCACCAATTTCATGACGCTCACTGCCGTGCGTGAGTAATTCCATCGTAGGCTTGCTGGACGGTGATGGGTTGGATGAGATCTATCATGTAATCGAGTTAGTTTTGTTAGGGTTTGATCCCTAGTATCCACTATGTTCTGAGATTGATGTTGCTATGACTTTGCTATGCTTAATGCTTGTCACTAGCGCCCGAGTGCCATGATTTCAGATCTGAACCTTTTATGTTTTCATGAATATATGTGATTTCTTGATCCTATCTTGCAAGTCTATAGTCACCCACTATGTGTTATGATCCGGCAACCCCGAAGTGACAATAATCGGGACCACTCCCGGTGATGAACATAGTTTGAGGAGTTCATGTGTTCACTATGTGTTAATGCTTTGTTCCGGTACTCTATTAAAAGGAGGCCTTAATATCCCTTAGTTTCCATTAGGACCCCGCTGCCACGGGAGGGTAGGACAAAAGATGTCATGCAAGTTCTTTTCCATAAGCACGTATGACTATATTCGGAATACATGCCTACATTACATTGATGAATTGGAGCTAGTTCTGTGCCACCCTATGTTATGATTGTTACATGATGAACCGCATCCGACATAATTCTCCATCACCGATCCAATGCCTACGAGCTTTTCACATATTGTTCTTCGCTTAATTACTTTTCCGTTGCTACTGTTACAATCACTACAAAACACCAAAAATATTACTTTTGCTACCGTTACTTTTGTTACCGTTACCACTGTTATCATACTACTTTGCTACTAGACACTTTGCTGCAGATACTAAGTTATCCAGGTGTGGTTGAATTGACAACTCAACTGCTAATACTTGAGAATATTCTTTGGCTCCCCTTGTGTCGAATTAATAAATTTGGGTTGAATACTCTACCATCGAAAACTGTTGCGATCCCCTATACTTGTGGGTTATCAAGGCGCCCCCAAGTAAGGCGAATCCTACTTGGGTTACTCCCCCAAGTGGCGCCCCCTTCCTTATTTGGAGTGCGGGAGGAAGGAAGAAGGAGGTGGCGCCCCCCTCCTTTCTCTCCTGAGGAGGGAAAGGCAGGAGGGGCCATCCCTCCCCTTCCCTTCTCCATAGGGCCATCCAGTCAAAGGAGGGGCGCGCCAGCCCCCTTGTGGGCTGGTTTGTCCCCCCCTTTGGACCTTAAGGCTCATATCTTCCCGGGGGTGCCCGAAACCCCTTCCGGTGACCCGATTTCTTCCCAGTGCGTCCCGAAACACTTCCATTGTCCAAATATCATCGTCCTATATATCAATCTTTACCTCTCAACCATTTTGAGACTCCTCGTCATGTCTCTGATCTCATCCAGGACTCCGAACAACATTCGGTCCCCAAAACATATAACTCATATAACATTATATCGTTAACGAATGTTAAGCGTGCGGACCCTACGGGTTCGAGAACTATGTAGACATGACCGAGACACCTCTCCGGTCAATAACCAATAGCAGAACCTAGATGCCCATATTGGCTTCTACATATTCTACGAAGATCTTTATTGGTCGAACCGTTATGACAACATACGTAATTCCCTTTGTCCATCGGTATGTTACTTGCCCGAGATCTGATCGCCGGTATCTTCATACCTAGTTCAATCTCGTTACCGCAAGTCTCTTTAATCATTCCATAATACATCATCTCATAACTAACTCCTTAGTCATTTGCTTGCAAGCTTATGATGTGTATTACCGAGAGGGTCCAGAGACACCTCTCCGATACTTGAGTGACAAATCCTAATCTCGATCTATGCCAACTCAACAAACACCTTCAGAGATACCTGTAGAGCATCTTTATGATCACCTAATTACGTTGTGATGTTTGATAGCACACAAGGTATTCCTACGGTATCCGGGAGTTGCATAATCTCATAGTCGGAGGAATATGTATTTGACATGAAGAAAGTAATAGCAATAAACGGAACGATCAATATGCTAAGCTAACGGATGGGTCTTGTCCATCACATCATTCTCCTAATGATGCGATCCCGTTATCAAATTACAAGACATGTCTATGGTTAGGAAACCTTAACCATCTTTGATCAATGAGCTAGTCTAGTAGAGGCTTACTAGGGACACAATATTTGTTTATGTATTCACACATGTATTTAAGTTTCCGATCAATACAATTCTAGCATGAATAATAAACATGTATCATGAATAAGGAAATATAAAGTAACAACTTTATTATTGCCTCTAGGGCATATTTCCTTCAGATGCCCCCACTCCCCAGGACGCCCTGGTAATCGTCGACCAGGGATAAAGCCTGGGCACACATGGCGCAAGCACATCATTTCTCCCCGTCTCCATCTCGCCCTTCGTCTTGCGCGTGAGTAGCTTCCTTGTTCCTCTTCCTCCAACTTCCAATCCTCCTCCTCGTCGTGGCCCCCGACAAGAAGCCTGCGACTGCTGAGGCCTCCTCCAGCAAGGGAGTCCCGGCGGTGGAGCCTGGTCCAGCCCTGCTGCCATCCACCATCACCAAAGAGAATGGGCTGACCAGGGCTCGTCCCATGTTGGCCTCCGTGCACCACGAGGGAGGCGCCACCAAGATCTGGCTGGGCTCACACCCACGGCGCCACCCCGGGTCCATGGTGGTCCCCGTCTTCTTCCACTCGCTCTTCGCCGGGTTGGTGCCGCCCTTCTCCGACTTTCTCCTCGCCATCCTTGAGCACTACGAGATTTGCCTCCTGTATCTCCATCCCAACTCCATCCTTGTCCTCTCTCTCTTCTCATATTTCCGTGAGGCCTTCTTGGGAGTGATGTCGTCTGTGGCGCTCTTCCAAACTTTCTATAGCCTGCGGGTCTCTCCTCGGGGAACCACCGCTCCGGGGACGCCTCCTTCCGCGTTGACGATGAGATGCGCAAGATCTTCATTGACATGAAGATCTCGAAGAAGGTGGAGAACTTCAGGTCGCACTGGGTTTATGTCGACGCCCTGCGGACCAGCCCCCTCCCGGCGGTCCCGACCAAGTCGGCGGAGAAGATCCCCCATTGTGAACACAAGAAACTCGGCAACGCTGTCCTGAGGACGATTTTGATGAGGCTGGCGGAGTTGCACGAGGCCGGGCTTACAGTGGGCATGGTCGCCCAGGAGTTCCTCAGCCACCGCATCACGCCCCTGAAGAAACGCTCACACCTAGTGTGGGAGATTGTCGGTGTCAAAACCGATGGACCTTGAGTAGGGGGTCCCGAGCTGTGGACCTAGGATCAATGGGGAACAAGGGTGAAGGACACGGCGTTTACCCAGGTTCGGGCCCTCTCTAAGAGGTAAAACCTTTGATACGTCCATTTTGCTTCATGCTATTATATCGATATTTATTGCATTATGGGTTGTTATTACACATTATGTCACAATACTTATGCCTATTCTCTCTTATTTTACAAGGTTTACATAAGGAGGAGAATGCTTGGCACCGGAATTCAGGTTGGAAAAGGAGCAAATATTAGAGACCTATTCTGCACAACTCCAAAAGTCCTGAAACTCCACGGAAGTTGTTTTTGGAAATAATGAAAAATACTGAGCGGAAGAAATACCAGAGGGGGCCCACACCCTGGCCACAAGGGTGGGGGCGCGCCCCCTGCCTCGTGGGCCCCCTGTTGGCCCTCCGATGGCCATCTTATGCTATATGAAGTCTTTCGTCCGAAGAAAAATCATAAGCAAGCTTTTGGGACGAGACTCCGCCGCCACAAGGCGGAACCTTGGCGAAACCAATCTAGGGCTCTGGCGGAGCTGTTCTGCCGGTGACACTTCCCTCCGGGAGGGGGAAATCTGTTGGGGAACGTAGTAATTTCAAAAAATTTCCTACGCACACGCATGACCATGGTGATGGCATAGCAACGAGAGGGGAGAGTGTCTGTCCACGTACCCTCGTAGACCGAAAGCGGAAGTGTTATAACAACGCGGTTGATGTAGTCGTACATCTTCATGATCCGACCGATCCAAGTACCGAACGTACGGTACCTCCGAGTTCTGCACACGTTCAGCTCGATGACGATCCCCGGGCTCCGATCCAGCAAAGCGTCGGGGATGAGTTCCGTCAGCACGACGGCGTGGTGACGATGATGATGCTCCACCGACGCAGGGCTTCGCCTAAGCTCCGCGACGATATGACTTCACCGGCGCGCAGGCTTCGCTTAAGCTCCGCGACGATATGACCGAAGTGGAATATGGTGGAGGGGGCACCGCACACGGCTAAGGAACGATCACGTAGATCAACTTGTGTGTCTTGGGGTGCCCCTGCCTCGTATATAAAGGAGCAAGGGGGGCGGCGGCGGCCCTAGGGAGGCGCTGCGAGGAGTCCTACTCCCACCGAGTAGGACTCCCCTTCCTAATTGGATTAGGATTGGGGAGGGAAGAGGGAAGGGCGCCGCCCCTCTCCTGTCCTATTCGGACTAGAGGGGAGGGGCGCGCGCCTGCCCCTGGCCGGCCTTCCTCTTCTCCCTATGGCCCATCAAGGCCCATTGACCCCGGGGTTCCAGTAACCCAGGTGTTCGGTAACATCCTGTTTTCATCCGGAACCTTTCAAGTCCAAACATAGGCTTCCAATATATCAATCTTTATGTCTCGACCATTTTGAGACTCCTCGTCATGTCCGTGATCACATCCGGGACTCCGAACAACCTTCGGTACATCAAAACTTATAAACTCATAATAAACTGTCATCGAAACGTTAAGCGTGCGGACCCTACGGGTTCGAGAACTATGTAGACATGACCTAGAACCATTCTCGGTCAATAACCAATAGCGGAACCTGGATGCCCATATTGGTTCCTACATATTCTACGAAGATCTTTATCGGTCAAACCGCATAACGACATACGTTGTTCCCTTTGTCATCGGTATGTTACTTACCCGAGATTCGATCGTCGATATCTAATACCTAGTTCAATCTCGTTACCGGTAAGTCTCTTTACTCGTTCCGTAATACATCATCTCACAACTAACTCATTAGTTGCAATGCTTGCAAGGCTTATGTGATGTGTATTACCGAGAAGGCCAGAGATACCTCTCCGACAATCGGAGTGACAAAACCTAATCTCGAAATCGCCAACCCAACATGTACCTTTGGAGACACCTGTAGTACTCCTTTATAATCACCCGATTCGTTGTGACGTTTGGTAGTACCAAAGTGTTCCTCCGTAAACGGAGTTGCATAATCTCATAGTTACAGGAACATGTATAGGTCATGAAGAAAGCAATAGCAATATACTAAGCGATCAAGTGCTAAGCTAACGGAATGGGTCATGTCAATCACATCATTCTCCTAATGATGTGATCCCATTAATCAAATGACAACACATGTCTATGGTTAGGAAACATAACCATCTTTGATTAATGAGCTAGTCTAGTAGAGGCATACTAGTGACTATCTGTTTGTCTATGTATTCACACATGTATTATGTTTCCGGTTAATACAATTCTAGCATGAATAATAAACATTTATCATGATATAAGGAAATAAATAATAACTTTATTATTGCCTCTAGGGCATATTTCCTTCATCTCCCACTTGCACTAGAGTCAATAATCTAGATTACACAAAATGATTCTAACACCCATGGAGTCTTGGTGCTGATCATGTTTTGCTCGTGGAAGAGGCTTAGTCACGGTCTGCAACATTCAGATCCGTATATATTTTGCAAATCTCTATGTCTCCCACTTGGACTTGGTCCCGAATGGAATTGAAGCGTCTCTTGATATGCTTGGTCCTCTTGTGAAATCTGGATTCCTTTGACATGGCAATTGCACTAGTATTGTCACGAAGATCTTCATTGGTCCCGATGCACTAGGTATGACACCTAGATCGGAAATGAACTCTTTCATCCGCACTCCTTCATTTGCTGCTTCCAAGCAGCTATGTACTCCGCTTCACATGTAGATCCCGCCACGACGCTTTGTTTAGAACTGCACCAACCGACAGCTCCACCGTTTAATAAAAACACGATCCGGTTTGCGATTTAGAATCGTCCGGATCGGTGTCAAAGCTTACATCGACGTAACCATTTACGACTAGCTCTTTGTCACCTCCATATACGAGAAACATATCCTTAGTCCTTTTCGTATTTTCAGATGTTCTTGACCGCTGTCCAGATGATCCACTCTGGATTACTTTGGTACCTTCCTGCCAAGCTTCTTGCTAAGCATACGTCGGTCCGGTACACAACATTGCATACATGATAGAGCCTATGGCTGAAGCATAGGAACATCTTTCATTTTCTCTCTATCTTCTGCTGTGGTCGGGCATTGAGTCGACTCAATCTTACACCTTGTCTGGTAAAAACCTTTCTTTGCACGATCCATTTTGAACTTTTCAAAACTTTATCAAGGTATGTGCTTTGTGAAAGTCCAATTAAGCGTCTTGATCTATCTCTATAGATCTTGATGCCCAATATATAAGCAGCTTCACCGAGGTCTTTCATTGAAAAACTTTTATTCAAGTATCCTTTTATGCTATCCAGAAATTCTATATCATTTCCAATCAATAATATGTCGTCCACATATAATATCGTAAATGCTCTGAGCTCCCACTCACTTTCTTGTAAATACAGCTTCTCCAAAAGTCTCAGATAAAACCATATGCTTTGATCACACTATCAAAGCGTTTATTCCAACTCCGAGAGGCTTGCACTGCACCATAAATTGATCATTGGAGCTTGCATACTTTGTTAGCACCCTTTGGATCAACAAAACCTTCTGGTTGCATCATATACAACTCTTCTTCTAGAAATCCATTCAAGAATGCAGTTTTACATCCATTTGCCAAATTTCATAATCATAAAATGCGGCAATTGCTAACATGATTCGAACAGACTTAAGCATCGCTTCGGGTGAGAAGGTCTCATCGTAGTCAACCCCTTGAACTTGTCGAAAACCTTTCGCAACAAGTCGAGCTTTGTAGACAGCTTACATTACCATCGCCGTCGGTCTTCTTCTTAAAGATCCATTTATTCTCAATGGCTTGCCGATCATCGGGCAAGTCAACCAAAGTCCATACTTTGTTCTCATACATGGATCCCATCTCAGATTTCATGGCTTCCACCATTTCATGAATCTGGGCTCACCATCGCTTCTTCATAGTTTGTAGGTTCGCCATGGTCAAGTAACATGACTTCCGAATAGGATTACCGTACCACTCAGTGCGTATTTTACTCTGGTTGACCTCGAAGTTCAAGAGCAACTTGATCTGAAGTTTCATGATCAACATCATTAGTTTCCTCACTAATTGGTGTAGTTGTCACAGAACCATTTCTTGTGGTGAACTACCTTCCAATAAGGGAGCAGAATCTGATTATCTCATCAAGTTCTACTTTCCTCCCACTCACTTCTTTCGAGAGAAACTCCTTTTCTAGAAAGGATCCGAATTTAGCAACGAAAATCTTGCCTTCAGATCTGTGATAGAAGGTGTACCCAACATCTCCTTTGGGTACCCTATGAAGACACATTTCTCGATTTGGGTTCGAGCTTATCCGGTTGAAGTTTCTTCACATAAGCATCGCAGCCCCAAACTTTAAGAAACGACAACTTTGGTTTCTTGCCAAACCACAGTTCATACGGTGTCGTCTCAACGGACTTAGATGGTGCCCTATTTAACGTGAATGCGGCCGTCTCTAAAGCATATCCCCAAAGCGATAGCGGTAAATCAGTAAGAGACATCATAGATCGCACCATATCAAGTAAAGTACGATTCGACGTTCGGACACACCATTTCTCGTGGTGTTCCGGGTGGCGTGAGTTGCTAAACTATTCCACATTGTTTCAAATGTAAACCAAACTCGTAACTCAAATATTCTCCTCCACGATCGATCGTAGAAACTTTATTTTCTTGTTACGATGATTTTCCACTTCACTCTGAAATTCTTTGAACTTTTCAAATGTTTCAGATTTGTGTTTCATTAAGTAGATATACCCATATCTCGCTTAAATCATCTGTGAAGGTGAGAAAATAACAATACCCGCCAAGTGCCTCAACATTCATTGGACCACAAACATCGATGTATGATTTCCAACAAATCAGTTGCTCGCTCCATAGTTCCGGAGAACGGCGTTTTAGGCATCTTGCCCATGAGGCACGGTTCATAAGTACCAAGTGATTCATAATCAAGTGATTCCAAAAGTCCATCGGTATGGAGTTTCTTCATGCGTTTACACCGATATGACCCAAACGGCGGTGCCACAAATAAGTTGCATTATCATTATCAACTCTGCATCTTTTGGTTTCAACACTATGAATATGTGTATTACTACTATCGAGATTCAATAAAAATAGACCACTCTTCAAGGGTGCATGACCATAAAAGATATTATTCATATAAATAGAACAACCATTATTCTCTGTCTTAAATGAATAACCGTCTCGCATCAAACAAGATCCAGATATAGTGTTCATGCTTAACGCTGGCACAAAGTAACAATTATTTAGGTCTAAAACTAATCCCGATGGTAGATGTAGAGGTAGCGTGCCGACCGCGATCACATCGACTTTGGAACCATTTCCCACGCGCATCGTCACCTCGTCCTTAGCCAATCTTCACTTAATCCGTAGTTCTGTTTGAGTTGCAAATATTAGCAATGTAACCATATCAAATACCAGTACTATCTGCAGTATTAGTAAGGTACACATCAATAACATGTATATCACATATACCTTTGATCACATTGCCATCCTTCTTGTCCGCCAAATACTTGGGGCAGTTCCGCTTCCAAAGGTCCAGTTTGCTTGCAAGAAAACACTCGATTTCAGGCTTAGGTCCAGACTTGGGTTTCTTCTCTTGAGCAGCAACTTTCTTGCTGTTCTTTTGAAGTTCCTTCTTCTTTCCTTTGCCTTTTTCTTGAAACTAGTGGTCTTGTTGACCATCAACACTTGATGCTCTTTCTTGATTTCTACCTCCGCTGCTTTTAGCATTGCGAAGAGCTCGGGAATTGTTTTGGTCATCCCTTGCATATTATAGTTCATCACGAAGCTCTTGTAGCTTGGTGGGAGTGATTGGAGAATTTCATCAATGACACTATCATCCGGAAGAGTAACTCCCAGTTGAATCAAGTGATTATTATACCCGGACATTTTGAGTATATGTTCACCGATGTAACTATTCTCCTCCATCTTGCAGCTATAGAACTTATTGGAGACTTCATATCTCTCAATCCGGGCATTTGCTTGAAATATTAACTTCAACTCCTGGAACATCTCATATGCTCCATGACGCTCAAAACGTCGTTGAAGACCCGGTTCTAAGCCGTAAAGCATGGCACATCGAACTATAGAGTAGTCATCGCTTTGCTCGCCAGACGTTCACAACTTCGGTGTTGCTCTCAAGCAGCAGCTCGGCACCCAGCGGTGCTTCCAGATTTAATTCTTCCATGCAGAATGAGGATAATCCTCAAATTACGGACCCAGTCCGTAATTGCTACCATCATCTTTCAACTTTGCTTTCTCAAGGAACGCATTAAAATTCAACGGAACAACAAAGACGAGCCATCTATCTATAGTAAACATAGACAAGCAAAAATACTATCGGTACTAAGTTCATGATAAATTTAAGTTTAATTAATCATATTAAAAACTCCCACTTAGATGACATCTCTAGTCATCTAAGTGATTACGTGATCCAAATCAACTAAACCATGTCCGATCATCACGTGAGATGGAGTAGTTTCAATGGTGAACATCACTATGTTGATCATATCTACTATATGATTCACGTTCGACCTTTCGGTCTCCGTGTTCCGAGGCCATATCTGTTATATGCTAGGCTCGTCAAGTTTAACTCGAGTATTCGCGTGTGCAACTGTTTTGCACCCGTTGTATTTGAACGTAGAGCCTATCACACCCGATCATCACGTGGTGTCTCAAAGACGAAGAACTTTCGCAGCGGTGCATACTCGGGAGAACACTTCTTGATAATTTTAGTGAGAGATCATCTTATAATGCTACCGTCAATCAAAGCAAGATAAGATGCATAAAGGATAAACATCACATGCAATCAATATAAGTGATATGATATGGTCATCATCATCTTGTGCTTGTGATCTCCATCGCCAAGCACCGCCATGATCACCATCATCACCGGCGCAACACCTTGATCTCCATCGTAGCATCGTTGTCGCCTCGCCAACTATTGCTTCTACGACTATCGCTCTCGCTTAGTGATAAAGTAAAGCAATTACATGGCTTTTGCATTTCATACAATAAAGCGACAACCATATGGCTCCTCGCCAATTGCCGATAACTCGGTTACAAAACATGATCATCTCATACAATAAAATATAGCATCACGCCTTGACCACATCACATCACAACATGCCCTGCAAAAACAAGTTAGACGTCCTCTACTTTGTTGTTGCAAGTTTTACGTGGCTGCTACGGGCTGAGCAAGAACCGTTCTTACCTACGCATCAAAACCACAACGATAGTTTGTCAAGTTGGTGCTATTTTAACCTTCGCAAGGACCGGGCGTAGCCACACTTCAGTTCAACTAAAGTGAGAGAAACAGACACCGCGGTCACCTTTAAGCAACTAGTGCTCAAGCGGTGAAACCAGTCTCGCGTAGCGTCTGGCGTAATGTCGGTCCGGCCGCTTCATCTCACAATACCGCCAACCAAGGTATGACATGCTGGTAAGCAAGATGACTTATATCGCCCACAACTCACTTGTGTTCTACTCGTGCATATGACATCAACGCATAAACCCGGCTCGGATGCCATCGTTGGGGAACGAGTAATTTCAAAAATTCCTACGCACACGCATGACCATGGTGATGGCATAGCAACGAGAGGGAGAGTGTCCGTCCACGCACTCGTGAGACCGAAAGCGAAGCGTTATAACAACGCTGTTGATGTAGTCGACGCCTTCACGATCCGACCGATCCAAGTACCGAACGACGGTACCTCCGAAGTTCGCACACGCTCAGCTCGATGACGATCCCCGGCTCCGATCCAGAAAGCGTCGGGGATGAGTTCCGTCAACACGACGGCGCAGTGACGATGATGATGCTCCACCGACGCAAGGCTTTGCCTAAGCTCCGCAACGATATGACTTCACGGCGCAGGGCTTCGCCTTAAGCTCCGCGACGATATGACCAAGTGGAATATGGTGGAGGGGGCACCGACACGGCTAAGGAACGATCACGTAGATCAACTTGTGTGTCTTGGGGTGCCCCCGCCTCAGATATAAAGGAGCAAGGGGTGCGGCCGCCCTAGGGAGGCGCTTGAGGAGTACTACTCCCACCGGAGTAGGACTCCCCTTCCTAATTGGATTAGGATTGGGAGGGAAGAGGGAAGGCGCCTCTCTCTTGTCCTATTCGGACTAGAGGGGGGGGCGCCCTGCCCCCGGCCGGCCCTTCCTCTTCTCCCTATGGCCCATCAAGGCCCATTGACCCCGGGGTTCCAGTAACCCCCTGTTTTTGATAACATCCTGTTTTCATCCGTAACCTTCCAAGTCCAAACATAGGCTTCCAATATATCAATCTTTATGTCTCGACCATTTCGAGACTCCTCGTCATTCCGTGATCACATCCGGACTCGAACAACCTTCGTACATCAAAACTTATAAACTCATAATAAACATCATCGAAACGTTAAGCGTGCGGACCCTACGGGTTCGAGAACTATGTAGACATGACCTAGAACCATTCTCGGTCAATAACCAATAGCGGAACCTGGATGCCCATATTGGTTCCTACATATTCTACTTAAGATCTTTATCGGTCAAACCGCATAACGACATACGTTGTTCCCTTTGTCATCGGTATGTTACTTACCCGAGATTCGATCGTCGATATCTAATACCTAGTTCAATCTCGTTACCGGTAAGTCTCTTTACTCGTTCCGTAATACATCATCTCACAACTAACTCATTAGTTGCAATGCTTGCAAGGCTTATGTGATGTGTATTACCGAGAAGGCCCAGAGATACCTCTCCGACAATCGGAGGACAAAACCTAATCTCAAATACGCCAACCCAACATGTACCTTTGGAGACACCTGTAGTACTCCTTTATAATCACCCGCCACGTTGTGATGTTTGGTAGTACCCAAAGTGTTCCTCCGTAAACGGAGTTGCATAATCTCATAGTTACAGGAACATGTATAGGTCATGAAGAAAGCAATAGCAATATACTAAACGATCAAGTGCTAAGCTAACGGAATGGGTCATGTCAATCACATCATTCTCCTAATGATGTGATCCCATTAATCAAATGACAACACATGTCTATGGTTAGGAAACATAACCATCTTTGATTAATGAGCTAGTCTAGTAGAGGCATACTAGTGACTATCTGTTTGTCTATGTATTCACACATGTATTATGTTTCCGGTTAATACAATTCTAGCATGAATAATAAACATTTATCATGATATAAGGAAATAAATAATAACTTTATTATTGCCTCTAGGGCATATTTCCTTCAAAATCGTCGCCATCGTCATCACCAACGCTCCTCTCATCGGGAGAGGGCCAATCTCCATCAACATCTTCACCAGCACCATCTCCTCTCAAACCCTAGTTCATCTCTTGTATCCAATTCTTGTCTCTGAGTCTGGGATTGGTACATGTAGGTTGCTAGTAGTGTTGATTACTCCTTGTAATTGATGCTAGTTGGTTTATTTGGTGGAAGATCATATGTTTAGATCCTATATGCATATTAATACTCCTCTGATTATGAACATGAACATGCTTTGTGAGTAGTTACGTTTGTTCCCGAGGACATGGGAGAAGTCTTGCTATTAGTAGTCATGTGAATTTGGTATTCGTTCGATATTTTGATGAGATGTATGTTGTCTCTCCTCTAGTGGTGTTATGTGAATGTCGACTACATGACACTTCACCATTATTTGAGCCTAGAGGAAGGCATTGGGAATCAATAAGTAGATGATGGGTTGCTAGAGTGACAGAAGCTTAAACCCTAGTTTATGCGTTGCTTCGTAAGGGGCTGATTTGGATCCATATGTTTTATGCTATGGTTAGGTTTACCTTAGTACTTCTTTTGTAGTTGTGGATGCTTGCAATAGGGGTTAATCATAACTGGGATGCTTGTTCAAGTAAGAACAGCACCGAAGCACCGGTCCACCCACATATCAAATTATCAAAGTACCGAACGCGAATCATATGAACGTGATGAAAACTAGCTTGACGATAATTCCCATGTGTCCTCGGGAGTGCTTTTCTCTATATAAGAGTTTGTCCAGGCTTGTCCTTTGCTACAAAAAGGATTGGGCCACCTTGCTGCACTTTATTTACTTTTGTTACTTGTTGCTCGTTATAAATTATCTTATCACAAAACTATCTGTTACCTACAATTTCTGTGCTTGCAGAGAATACCTTGCTGAAAACCACTTATCATTTCCTTCTTCTCCTCGTTGGGTTCGACACTCTTACTTATCGAAAGGACTACGATAGATCCCCTATACTTGTGGGTCATCAAGACTCTTTTAAAAGCGCCGCTGCGGGAGTGAAGCGCCTTTGGTAGGTGGAATTTTGTAAGGAAAAATTTATATAGTGTGCTGAAATTCATCGTCACTTGTTACCATGGAAAGTAATCCTCTGAGGGGCTTGTTCGGGTATCTTCACCCCAACCAAGAGAACAAAGAGTTGCTCCTCAACCCATCGAACCTCATGAAAATGAAAATGTCTACTTTGAAATTCCTTCGGTATGGCGTAAAAACTGCTAGCTAATCCTTTTACAGAGATGGAACATTACATCCCGATGAGCACCTAATATATGTGGATGAAGTTTGTGGATTATTTAAGCTTGCGTATGCCCGATGATGTTATCAAGAAGAAGGTCTTCCCTTTATCTTTGAAGGGAGATGCATTGACATGGTACAGGCTATGTGATGATGTGGGGTCATGGAACTACAACGATTGAAATTGGAATTTCATCCGAAGTTTTATCCTATGCATCTTGTTCATCGTGATCGCAATTATATATATAATTTTTGGCCTCGCGAAGGAGAAAGCATCGCTCAAGCTTGGGGGAGGCTTAAATCAATGTTATATTCATGCCCCAATCATGAGCTCTCAAGAGAAATGATTATTCGAAAATTTTATGCTCGGCTTTCTGATAACAATCGCACCATGCTCGATACTTCTTGTGCTGGCTCTTTTATGATGAAGACTATTGAATTTAAATGGGATTTATTGAAAAGAATTAAACTCAACTATGAAGATTGGGATCTCGACGAAGGTAAGGAGTCAGGTATGACACCTAAGTTTGATTGTGTTAAATCTTTTATGGATACCGATGTTTTCCGTAAATTTAGCACTAAATATGGACTTGACTCTGAGATAGTAGCTTCCTTTTGTGAATCTTTTGCTACTCATGTTGATCTCCCTAAGAGAAGTGGTTTAAATATCATCCTCCCATAGAAGTAAAAGTAGCTGCACCAATTAAATTTGAAGAAAAGACTATCACTTATAATGATCCTATTGTTCCTACTGCTTATGTTGAGAAACCACCTTTTCCTATTAGGATAAAGGATCATGCTAAAGCTTCAACTGTGGTTCGTAAAAGCAATATTAGAACTTATACACCTCCTAAGCAAGTTTTTTTTGACTATGTACTGCAAGGCAACAGCCTCACAGTCCTTTATTAAAACAATATGGGTTCAGTACAAAATTACAAAGGGAAACAAAAGGAAGAAAGACTACTTACAGGGAGTGATTAGTGTAAAGAAGCTATCCAATCAGTTAGTCTATCTCTATATTTACACTTGATTCTATGAGCTAAGAGAGAAAGATCATGAATAAAATTCCTCCTCCAAGCTCTAAAAGTGGGCAACTCATTTCTGAAGATCCTTCCATTCCTCTGGGTCCAAATATTCCAGGTAGCCGTAAAGACTACCTCAGTGAAAAACGGTTGACCAAATTCCCTCCTCGGCAAGACAAGCCATTTCAAAAGTAGTCAGTTAGGTTGAACATTCCATGAAATGCCCAAATAATTCCGCACATCGTTGGCTAAAGTTGCAAGCAAAGAAGAGATGAGCTCTATCTTCATGCAAACCTGAGAAGCAAATGGCACAAGTATCATCCTCGATAATCCAATGTCGCTCTCGCATCATATCCCTAGTGTTCGGATGGTCCGTCAAAAGAAGCCAGCCAAACACCTTGAGCTTGAGAGTGCAAGCACATTTCCGCATCCACCAAAAAGAGGGTCACCACGACTTGGAAAAACAAGACAAATAGTAGATCCCGGATTGATAATCCCCAGCTTTTGAAGGCCATTTCGGACATCACTAACTCCCTCATGCAAGTTTATCGAGGCATTATAGCCTGAAGTTGATTGAATTCCTCAAAAGCTTCAACCGATAAAGGCGGTGAAAATTGTCGGTCGGGACAGCAGCTCCATCACATTCTTAATGGTAAGCGTGTCATCAATGACAAAAGAATGAAGCCTCGGAAACGTTGTTGCATGATAACCACCTCGGTATTAAGTTGCCACCGATCCAGCCAGAAAACCACCGAGTCCCCGGAGCGCACATGAGGGACGGCCAACTTACAAAATTTGTCATAGAGCTTCATCACATCACGCCACCAAAAAGAACCACAACTTTATGCTATTTGGGGCGGAGCAAGAAGATAATATGTGTCCCGGATAAGTGAAACCCAGGGCACATCCAACTTGTTATAAAATTTGAAGAGATGCTTGATCAACAAGGCATCATTTTGTTTGCCAAGGTCTAGAACCCCAAGTCCTCCCTGGTTCTTGGGCCGACATACTAACTCCCAAGCTGCCAATGATTGTCTTGGTGTGTCAGAGTTGCCTCGCCACAAACATTGCCGCATGATACGTTCTATCTGCTTCAAAATTCCTTGAGGTAATGAAATGGTGCACAAGAAGTATATTGGCATGGAACATAAAACCGATTTCAAGAGCTGCAGCCGCTACCCCGATTCAACAGATGGATGAGGCGCACAATCTTCTCTCTATGCGGTCCACTAAGGGGAGCAAGTCATAGATTGTGGGCCGAGTAGTACCCATTGGCAATCCCAGGTAAGTAAATGGCATGGAGCCAACATCACATCCAAGCAAAGCCGCCACACGTTGACCCTCCTCATCAGACATATTCATTGGAATCAATGATGATTTACTAAAATTAACCCGCAAACCCGTTGATTTAGCAAAGGTCTCAAGCATCTCCTTGAAAGCGATGAGCTGGTCGTCCACCGCAGGAAGGACAATTAATGTGTCATCAGCGTATTGAACAATCGGATAATCCCGTGAAGAGGTTGGTATGGGCAGTGTGAGAATGTTCCTTGCACACATCTCATTAACCACGGACTGCAATAAATCCACCGCAATCACAAATAACAAAGGGATAATGGGTCTCCTTGTCGCACACCAACGGCAGACAAAGTGATTACCAGCACACCATTTAAGAGGACCGAAGAGGAACCAGAGGACAAGATGCTATCGATCCAACCTGTCCAACGATCATCAAAACCCTTGCATTTCGTAATCCCGAGAATCGATCATGCTCGATGGTATCAAACGCCGTGAAATCCAATTTGAGAAGGATTATAGGTCTTTTGGATGCCTTACACCGATGTATATATTCAAAACACCATGCAAGGCAATCTTGAATGGATCTACATCAAGAAACCCATATTGATTATGATGAATACATTTTAGAATCACACTCTGCAAACGATTTGCCAAAAGTTTAGTTAAAACTTGAGACAAGTGTTTGTCAACGATATGGGTCTAAAATCACCAATATATTCCGGCTCAACTTTTTGGAATGAGTGTAATGAGAGATGTATTCAGACACTCCAGTTGCACTTTCCTCATAAAGCTCCCCGACCAGCTTCATAAAATCTGGCTTCAAAATATTCCAACATTTCTTGAGGAAAAGACCAGAACCCATCGGGCCCGGAGCCCGTCAAGGCATGTTCTTAATCACCGTATCCACCTCGGAATCCATGAAAGGCAAGGATAAGTTCTCCAGCCCATCAATACGAAAGCAATTAATGTGTCAAGGTCAAAACCCATTTGTATACCTTTTGCTTGGCCCATTCTACGATTGAAATCAGACCAAAACATCCCAAATTTAATCGTTGATGATCAAGAACCACGCCCCATCCACAGATTTGATCAAGAAATAGTGTTTCTCCTATATCTTTCAGCCCATTATGTGGAAGAATTTTGAATTCTCCTCACCAACTTTGATATTTCGATCGTGCAACGTTGCTTCCAATAAATGAACTGCCAAAGGCAGGATATCTTCGAGATGTAATTTGACAATCTTCCAAAATTGAACTCCGCCAACTCAAGGGCCTAAATTCCTCAATATTATCCAAAAAACAATTACTTTGTTGCAATCAGAATGAGCGCCTTGACGTGGACAGGTTAAGATGCCATTTCTTAAGAGCATAACGAAGAGATTTGAATTTAGCGTAAATGATTAAGGCAGTTGAAGATTTATCCATGTGGCTATTCCAAACCTCGACACGCAATCCATAAAGCCGTGCAAATCAACCCAATAGTTTTCAAAGCGAAAAACCTTTGCCTTGGGGATACAAGTGGCAATTGAAACCACACACGGACGTGATCGAGGCAAGTGCAAGCGGAATAACCATTGTGTTAGTGATCATGTGTCCAAGCCACGATGTAAAAACCAATCAATTTGTTCGAGCAGGGTGTGGTTTGCATATTAGACCATGTGTACCGACGACCCTTGATTGGCGCTTCAACAAGACCCAAATGACCAATTATTTCATTAAACAAAAAGATATCATTCACATCACCACCTGGCTGATTTCGATTCTCAATCGAACGCATAAAGTTGAAGTCACCTAAAAGCAGCCAATTGTCCTCGAGCTGAATATCCAGATTATATAACCACTGCACAAAATCATCACGCGCCGATCCTTGACACGGACCATAAATTGAGACAAGAAACCAAGACTCAGATGTATGTTTAGATTGAAACTTCACAATAATGCCATATGGTTTAACCTCAATTAAGCTGCCTATGAAGAGAGATGAATTCCATATGACCACCATACCAGCGGATGCCCCAACCGATGGTACATAAACAAAGTTATCAAAACGCCTTGGACAGAATTTTCTAATGAAGCGATGATCAATATGCATGCATTTGGTTTCTTGGAGGCAAACAACAGAGCATCCACTTTCATTGATCTTTTGCCTAACCGCAGTCGACGCGCTTCGTAATTCTGCACCCTAACATTCCAACAGTAGTACTTTCCAATCTCTAAACGAGGTTTGATTCATTACATACCAAAAGAGGACATAGTAAAAGTAAGCCACACAATGGCCTACAACCCACTAGATGATGTAAACCGCAAAGTTCCAAACAGATAAGAATGTAAAATGGCGATTATGGTACGCCATGGACCTAAACCTCGGATGACTAAACTAATCATCGAACTTGCATCGTTGTTGAGCGGAAGGATTAGCTCGCAAGCTTATCCGTCGTGATTTTCTCCGTGCAATGCGAAGACGAGCACCAATTCATCAAGATCAACTATGGTCGCCGAGGAGGCACCGCAGAATCATCGCCGCTTGGAAGGTGCAGTTTTGCGCTTCTTCACCGTGTGTGGCTTCCTAGGAGGTGTCCCAATAACTACCTAACGGTAGCCATCACGCGATCGTGACCGAGGCGAAACCATCATACCGACCTCAGATTCCACAATGACTTTAGAGGCCTTGGGCTTTCTTCCACGCTTCGTAGTAACTTTAGGAACAGCCAGAACTCAAATGTTTCAAAGAACAAAGCTCATCAATATCGTCAAAACAAAGAGCTCGAGCTATGTGCCTTTTAACAGTGTCATTTCCTTAAACTGAGTCACAGAACAAAAAGTGCGTAAGCTGCAATTTTGGAGCCGGAGGGTAAAAGAGTCGCCAGACTGATTGTTCAAAAGGGCACCGAGATGAGACCGAAGACAACCTTTGGGATATCGAGATCCCAATAAGCGGCAATACCTTCTCGAACGAAGCGCTTCCATTGCATTACAAGGCAGGACACAGCCCAAAAACAGTTAGCACTTGTCCGATCATTAAAGGAGGCTGTTGCGGTCCCATTGGGTGTCGGAGAACCGCAACTTCAGCAGCACCGATGCCGTTGTTAATCAATCCTGACAACTGAAGCACAATTGATTCTTGAGACCGAACTTCCTCAACATTATCCTCGCTGCCCCACTTCCCGAACTTGTGGAGGGTCATTCTATGGCTGTTCATTGGGTGCAGCACATCGCTCCAACCCAGCCCGGAACTCGTAAGACCCAATTATGATTGTTGAACCGCATGTTGCCGTGGAGAGGGGGGATTGCCATGAAGGGCATTGATCCTCATCGCAGGTAGGATATCAACAAAGTCTGCAGATAGAATATAAACCGGAGCAGTCCAAGAAACCAACCCTCCAAAGTCAAGAAAATCTCTCAGATGTGATCGATCTAGGGACCATAGATGGTGCAGAAAAGACACATAGACCAAAGATCGGACCATCATTGGATCATCCCGATGCCAATGGTGGAAGCGCCAAACGATCGATAACATCCGCAAGATATTGAGAGCGCCTATAATCCAAAGGAACTCCTAGCAAGATAACCCATCCCTTCAAAACCTTGAGCAGCTCAGAGTTAATACCCTCGCCATGCGGAATAAACCTCGACAAATCTATCGCTGCCCAAATTGAAAGGAGGATGATCAACTAATGCTTGGCGGGCCAGAGCACCGCGTGGTCGAAACAAACCAACTCCTTGATCCACGGCCGGGCCTCCAACACAGCTCTCGCAGAGTATTGACGACAAAATCACCGACCAGATTCCTCAGAGATGGCGACTTCTTCGTAGAGGAGCCAGCTCGACAATGGCGACGGCATACTCCTCATGTTGTCGATCCGAGCCACCGCCGGCAAGAAAGAAAGTGCGAGGCAGCGTAGCTCCCTCCATCAATGATGTCGAATCCATGCGGAGGAAATCCATCGGGTCCAGCGGAAAGTTGGCCATTGCCGAGCCGGGAGGGGTGATCCAAAGCCGGAGGCGAGGTGATTGAGGGTGATGGTGAGGAGGGCGGCAGAGGCGTTGTGGGCGGTGGCTCAACTGGCAATGGTGGGATGGACGGGGTGGCAGGCTTGATAGGACTGGGCATAGATGTTGGGGAACGTTGCAGAAAATTAAAATTTTTCCTACGGTTTCACCAAGATCCATCTATGAGTTCTACTAAGCAACGAGTCACGAGAGAGAGTTTGCATCTACATACCACTTGTAGATCGAAAACGGAAGCGCTCGAGAGAGTGGTGATGATGAAGACGCTCCCAACGTGATTCCGATCACCGATGACCAAAGTGCCGAAGGACAGCACCTCCGTGTTCAACACACGACGGGATTTACGATGGCGCTCCTCCGCCTTGATCCAGCAAGAATGAAGGAGAGGTTGAAGAAGACAACTCCAATGGCAGCACGACGGCAAGGCAGCAGTTGGTACGGCAGTTCTCCCAAGGCTTCGCCAAGCTCATGTGGAGAAAGAGAGGTGTTGGGAGGGAGGCTGCGCCTTCAATTGTGTATGCAGCCCCCCCCCCCCCTCTATTTATAGGAGGAGAGGGTAAGGGGGCCGCCATCTAGGGAAACCCTAGATGGGGCGGCGGCCCAAGGGGAGGAGGGAGGTGGCTTGCCCCAAGCCAGGGGGCGCCCCTTTAGCCCTTAGGGTTTCCCCTCCCAAACCCTAGCCGCATGGGCCTAGGTGGGAGGCGCCCAGCCCACCAGGCTGGCTCCTCTCCCACTTAGCCCATGGGCCCCCGAGGGGTGGCCCTCCCGTGGACCTCCGAACTCTCCCGTGGCCCCTGTACATTACCCAGATACCCTCAAACTTTCCTGAGTCCGCTTAACCACTTTCCATATATAAATCTTTACCTCCGACCATTCCGAACTCCTTGTGACGTCCGGGATCTCATCCGGACTCAACAACATTCGGTAATCACATACTTGTCTTCCTATTAACCCTAGCGCCACCGAACCTTATGTGTAGACCCTACGGTTCGGGAGACATGCGTACATGACCGAGACTACCTCAAGTCAATAACCAACAGCGGATCTGGATACCCATGTTGGCTCCTACATGCTCCTCGATGTTGTCATCGGATGAACCACGATGTCAAGGGTTCAAGCAACCCCAGATTCTATTCCCTTTGTCGACGGTATGTTACTTGCCCGAGACTCGATCGCTTGTATCCCAATACCTCGCTTAGTCTCGCACCGCAAGTCACTTTACTCGCATCGCAATGCATGATCCCGTGACCGACACTTGATCACTTTGAGCTCATTATGATGATGCATTACCGAGTGGGCCCAAGGATACCTCTCCGTAATACGGAGTGACAAATCCCGCCTCGATCCGTGTCAACCCAATGGTCACTTTCGAGATACCGAGTGCACCTTTATAGTCACCCAGCTTACGCCAGTGACGCTTGATACACCCAAAGCACTCCTACGGTATCCGGAATTGCACGATCTCATGGTCTAAGGAAGAGATACTTGACATTGGAAAAGCTCTAGCAAAACGAACTACACGATCTTTGTGCTATGCTTAGGATTGTCTTGTCCATCACGCCATTCTCCTAATGACGTGATCCCGTTGTCAATGACATCCGATGTCCATAGTCGAAACCACGACTATCTCGTTGACCAACGAGCTAGTATACTAGAGGCTTACTAGGGACGATTGTAGTCTATGTATTCACACGTATTACGATTTCCGGATAATACAGCTTATAGCATGAATAAAGACAATTATCATGAACAAGGAAATATAATAATAATGCTTTTATTATTGCCTCTAGGGCATATTTCCAACAGTCTCCCACTTGCACTAGAGTCAATAATCTAGTTTACATTGTGATGAATTGAACACCCATAGAGTTCTGGTGTTGATCATGTTTTGCCCATGGAAGAGGTTTAGTCAACGGATCTGCGACATTCAGATCCGTATGCACTTTACAAATTTCTATGTCTCCATCCTGAACATTTTCACGGATGGAGTTGAAGCGACGCTGATGTGCCTCGGTCTTCTTGTGAAACCTGGGCTCCTTGGCAAGTGCAATAGCTCCAGTGTTGTCACAGTAAGAGTTTGATCGGCCCCGACGCATTGGGTATGACTCCTAGGTCGGTGATGAACTCCTTCACCCAAATTGCTTCATGCGCTGCCTCCGAGGCTGCCATGTACTCCGCTTCACATGTAGATCCCGCCACGACGCTCGCTTGCAGCCTGCACCACTACTACTCCACCATTCAACATATACACGATCCGGTTTGTGACTTAGAGTCATCCAGATCTCGTGTCGGGCTAGCGCCGACATAACCTCGTTACGACGAGCCTTCGTCACCTCCATAAACGAGAAACATGTCCTTTGTCCTTTCGTGTACTTTAGGATATTCTTGACCGCTGTCCAGTGTTCCTTGTCGGGATTACTTTGGTACCTTCCTACCAAACTTAAGGCAAGGTTTACATCAGTCCGTACACAAGATGGCATACATAATAGATCCTATGGTCGAGGCATAGGGATGACACTCATCTCTTCTTTATCTTTTGTCGTGGTCGGCATTGAGCTGAGCTCAATCTCACACCTTGCAACATGTGCAAGAACCCTTCTTGACTGGTCCATTTTGAACTTCTTCAAAATCTTATCAAGGTATGTGCTTTGTGAAAGACCTATGAGGCGCCCTCGATCTATCTCTATAGATCTTGATGCCTAATATATAAGCAGCTTCTCCAAGGTCCTTCATTGAAAAACACTTATTCAAGTAGGCCTTAATGTTGTCCAAGAATTCTATATCATTTCCCATCGAAGTATGTCATCTACATATAATATGAGAAATGCTACAGAGCTCCCACTCACTTTCTTGTAAACGCAGGCTTCTCCATAAGTCTCAAGATAACCCAAACGCTTTGATCATCTCATCAAAGCGAATGTTCCAACTCCGAGATGCTTGCACCAGCCCATAAATGGATCGCTGGAGCTTGCATACTTTGTCAAGATTTTAGGATCGACAAAACCTTCCGCTGTATCATATACACTCTTCCTTAAGATAGCCGTTAAGGAACGCTGTTTTGACGCCCATCTCGCCATATCTCATAATCATAGTATGCGGCAATTGCTAACATGATTCGGACGGACTTAAGCTTCGCCACGGAGAGAAAGTCTCATCGTAGTCAATCCCTTGAACTTGCCGATAACCCTTAGCGACAAGTCGAGCTTTATAGATGGTGACATTACCATCCGCCATCCGCCTTCTTCTTAAAGATCCATTTGTTTTCTATCGCCGCCGATCATCGGGCAAGTCACCAAAGTCCACACTTTGTTTTCATACATGGATTCTATCTCGACTTCATGGCTTCTAGCCATTTGTTGGAATCTGGGCCCGCCATTGCTTCTTCATAGTTCAAGGTTCACCGTTGTCTAACAACATGATTTCCGGACAGGTTGCTGCATTCACTGGTGCGGAACGTGTCCTAGTGGACCTACGGTTCAAGAGCAACTTGATCCGGTACCTTGATCATCATCATGAATTTCCTCTTCAGTTGGTGTAGGCATCACAGAACATTTTCCGAGCTGCACTACTTTCCTGCTCAAGAGGTAGTATTTCATCGAAGTTCTACTTTCCTCCCACTTACTTCTTTCGAGAGAAACTCTTTTCCGTAAAGGTTCCGCTCTCGGCAACAAAGATCTTGCCTTCGGATCTATAGAAGGTATACCCAAAGGTTTCTTTAGGGTATCCTATGAAGACGATTTTTCCGACTTGGGTTCGAGCTTTTCAGTTGAAGTTTCTTGACATAAGCATCGCATCCCCAAACTTCTAGAAACGATACTTAGGTTTCTTCCCAAACCATAATTCATACGGTGTCGCCTCAACGGATTTAGACGGTGCCCTATTTAAAGTGAATGTAGCTGTCTCTAGAGCGATACCCAAAATGATAGCGGTAAATCGGTAAGAGACATCATAGATCGCACCATATCCAATAAAGTGCGACACGACGCTCGACACACCGCATTACCGAGGTGTTCCAGCGGCGTTAGTTGTGAAACGATTCCACATTTTCTTAAGTGTGTACCAAATTGTGACTTAAATATTCTCCTCCATGATCCGATCGAAGAATTTTATCTTTCGTCACGTTGATTCTCTACTTCATTCTGAAATTCCTTGAACTTTTCAAAGGTCTCAGACTTGTGTTTCATCAAGTAGACATACCCATATCTACTCAAGTCATCTGTGAGAGTGAGAACATAACGATATCCTCCATGAGCCTCAACGCCATTGGACCGCACACATCGGTATGTATGATTTCCAACAAGTTGGTTGCTCGCCCATTGTTCCGAGAATGGAGTCTTGGTCATCTTGCCCATGAGGCATGGTTCGCATGTGTCAAATGATTCATAATCAAGAGACTCCAAAAGTCCATCAAGATGGAGCTTCTTCATGCGCTTGACACCAATGTGACCAAGGCGGCAAGTACACAAGTATGTGGGACTATCGTTATCAACTTTACATCTTTTGGTATTCACGCTATGAACATGTGTAATACTACGCCGAGATTCATTAAGAATAAACCATTGACCATCGGAGCATGACCATAAAACATATCTCTCATATAAATAGAACAACCATTATTCTCGGATTTAAATGAGTAGCCATCTCGCATTAAACGAGATCCAGATACAATATTCATGCTCAAACTTGGCACCAAATAACAATTATTAAGGTTCATAACTAATCCTGGGTAAATGAAGAGGTAGCGTGTCGACGGCGATCACATCGACTCGAACCATTCCCGACGCCAAGATCGTCACCTCGCCCTTTGCCGCCTCCGCTTATTCCGCAGCTCCCGCCGTGAGTTACAAATATGAGCAACGGCACCGTATCAAATACCCAGAGTTACTACGACATCGGTAAGGTACACATCAATTACATGTATATCAAATATACCTTTGGTGTTGCCGCCTTCTTATCCGCTAAGTACTTGGGGCAGTTCCGCTTCAAAGGACCCTCCCTTGCAATAAAAGCACTCAGGTCTCGGTTTTGGGTCCATTCTTTGACTTCTTCCCGCAACTTGCTTACCGGGCGCGCAATCTCCTTGCCGTCCTTCTTGAAGTTCTTCTTACCCTTGCCCTTCTTGAACTTAGTGGTCTTATTGACCATCAACACTTGATGTTCTTTCTTGATTTCAACCTCGGCCGACTTCAAAGATAGAGAACACTTCAGAATGGTCTTTACCATCCCCGCATGTTGTAGTTCATCACAAAGCTCTTGTAGCTTGGTGGGAGCGATCGAGGATTCTGCAATGACCGCCTCATCGTGGAGGTTAATATTCAGTCGGGTCATACGGTTGTGCAATCCGCATATCTTCGTAATGTGCTCACCGATGTAACTGTTTTCTCCATCTTACAACTATAGAACTTGTCGGAGATGTCATATCTCTCGACCCGGCGTGAGCTTGAAAACCAGTTTCAGCTCTTCAACATCTCATATGCTCCGTGATGCTCAAAACGCTTTTGGAGCCCCGGTTCTAAGTCGTAAAGCATGCCGCATCGAACGAGGGAGTAATCATCAAGACGAGACCGCCAAGCATTCATAATGTCTTGGTTCTCTCGACGGAGCGCCACCTAGCGGTCCTTCTAGGACGATTGTTTCTGGCAGCTATGAGGATGATCTCGTGTTCCGGACCCAGTCCGATAGTTGTTGCCGCCATCTTTCAGCTTGGTTTTCTAGGAACGCTGCTGAAGTTCAAGTTGACATGAGCGCTGGCCATTTGATCTACAAGACATATTATGTAAAAGATTTTAGACTATTGTTCATGATAATAAAGTTCATCTAATCAAATTATTAATGAACTCCCACTTAGATTAGACATCCTCTAGTCATCTAAGTGTTACACGATCCGAGTCGACTAGGCCGTGTCCGATCAACACGTGAGACGGACTAGTCTCGCCGGTGAACATTCTCATGTTGATCGATCTTCCATACGACTCGTGTTCGACCTTTCGGTCTCCGTGTTCCGAGGCCATGTCTGTACATGCTAGGCTCGCTGTTAACCCTAAGTGTTTCAATGTGTAAATCTTTCTTACACCCGCTGTATGTGAACGTAAGAATCCATCACACCCGATTAACACGTGGTGCTTAGAAGCTTACTTAACCGTAGCAACGGTGCACGCTAGGGAGAACACTTCTTGAAATTTTTCTAAGGGATCATCTTATTTACTACCGTCATTCTAAGTAAACAAGATGTATAATCATAATAAACATCACATGCAATTATAAAGTAGTGACATGATATGGCCAATATCATATAGCTCCTTGATCTTCATCTTCGGGCTCCATGATCATCCTCGTCACCAAAGATGACACCATGATCTCCATCATCATGATCTCCATCATCGTGTCTTCATGAAGTTGTCACGCCAACGACTACTTCTACTTCTATGGCTAACGCGCTTAGCAATAAAGTAAAGTGAGTTACATGGCGCATTCAATGACACGCAGGTCATACAAAATAAAGACAACTCCTATGGTTCTCGCCGTTGTCATACTCATCGACATGCAAGTCGTGATTCCTATTACAAGAACATGATCTCATACATCACAATATATCATCATTCATCACAACTTGGCCATATCACGTCACATGACAATTGCTGCAAAAACAAGTTAGACGCCCTCTAATTGTTGTTGCATCTTTACGTGGCTGCAATTGGGTTCTAGCAAGAACGCTTTCTTACCTATTAATAACCACAACGTGATCTTGTCAACTTCTATTTACCCTTCATAAGGACCCTGTTCATCGAATCCGCCCAACTAAAGTAGGAGAGACAGACACCCGCCAGCCACCTTATGCAACTAGTGCATGTTAGTCGGTGGAACCGGTCTCACGAAGAGCACGTAAGGTTGGTCCGGCCGCTTCATCCCACAATACCGCGGAAGCAAGAAACGACTAGTAACGGCAAGTAAGTTGACAAGATCCACGCCCACAACAAAATTGTGTTCTACTCGTGCAAAGAGAACTACGATAGACCTAGCTCATGATGCCACTGCTGGGGAACGCTGCAAAAATTAAAATTTTTCCTACGGTTTCACCAAGATCCATCTATGAGTTCTACTAAGCAACGAGTCACGAGAGAGAGTTTGCATCTACATACCACTTGTAGATCGAGTACGGAAGCGCTCGAGAGAGTGGTGATGATGAAGACGCTCCCAACGTGATTCCGATCACCGATGACCAAAGTGCCGAAGGACAGCACCTCCGTGTTCAACACACGACGGACGATGGCGCTCCTCCGCCTTGATCCAGCAAGAATGAAGGAGAGGTTGAAGAAGACAACTCCAATGGCAGCACGACGGCGTGATGCAGCTTGGTACGGCAGTTCTCCAGGCTTCGCCAAGCTCACAGGGAGAAAGAGAGGTGTTGGGAGGGAGGGCTGCGCCTTCAATTGTGTATGCAGCCCTCCCCCCCCCTCTATTTATAGGAGGAGAGGGTAAGGGGGCCGCCATCTAGGGAAACCCTAGATGGGGCGGCGCCCAAGGGAGGAGGAGGGTGGCTTGCCCCCAAGCTGGGGGCGCCTTTAGCCCTTAGGGTTTCCCCCTCCCCAAACCCTAGTCGCATGGGCCTAGGTGGGGAGGCGCGCCTAGCCCACCAGGGGCTGGCTCCCTCTCCCACTTAGCCCATGTGGCCCCCCGGGAGGGGTGGCCCTCCCGGTGGACCTCCTGAACTCTCCTGGGCCCCAGACATTACCAGATACCTCAAACTTTCCTGAGTCCGCTTAACCACTTTCCATATATAAATCTTTACCTCCGACCATTCCGAACTCCTCGTGACGTCCGGGATCTCATCCGGACTCAACAACATTCGTAATCACATACTTGTCTTCCTATTAACCCTAGCGCCACCGAACCTTATGTGTAGACCCTACGGTTCGGGAGACATGCGATATGACCGAGACTACCTCAAGTCAATAACCAACAGCGGATCTGGATACCCATGTTGGCTCCTACATGCTCCTCGATGTTGTCATTGGATGAACCACGATGTCAAGGGTTCAAGCAACCCGTATTCTATTCCCTTTGTCGACGGTATGTTACTTGCCCGAGACTCGATCGCTTGTATCCCAATACCTCGCTTAGTCTCGTTACGGCAAGTCACTTTACTCGCATCAAGAATGCATGATCCCGTGACTGCACACTTGATCACTTTGAGCTCATTATGATGGTGCATTACCGAGTGGGCCCAGTGATACCTCTCCGTAATACGGAGTGACAAATCCCGCCTCGATCCGTGTCAACCCAATGGTCACTTTCGGAGATACCGTAGTGCACCTTTATAGTCACCCGCCACGCCAGGACGCTTGATACACCCAAAGCACTCCTACGGTATCCGGAATTGCACGATCTCATGGTCTAAGGAAGAGATACTTGACATTGGAAAAGCTCTAGCAAAACGAACTACACGATCTTTGTGCTATGCTTAGGATTGTCTTGTCCATCACGCCATTCTCCTAATGACGTGATCCCGCTTGTCAATGACATCCGATGTCCATAGTCAGAAACCATGACTATCTCGTGACCAACGAGCTAGTCTACTAGAGGCTTACTAGGGACGACAGTGTAGTCTATGTATTCACACGTATTACGATTTCCGGATAATACAGTTATAGCATGAATAAAGACAATTATCATGAACAAGGAAATATAATAATAATGCTTTTATTATTGCCTCTAGGGCATATTTCAACAATAGACCCCTCCGGCTAGCTATGGGAGAAAACGAGGAGTCCCGCCCCAACAATAGACCGTTAGATACGGGATTTGGATCGCGGACCCACCTCGTAAGAGGGAGATAGGCTAGAATCGAGCAGCCCTTTGCCCTGTGCCCCAACCGAAAGCATCTACGGCACCTAACCTCATTGGTGCACGCTACGGATAAATGCTTCATTGACAAACAATTTTACATTTCCAAACTTTGAAAACCATGTCATCCACTAGATCATTAAATCCATCATAATCAATAGGTGATTCCGATGTCCCGTGACTAATAAACTCCTCATTTCCAATAACAAGTGGAGGTGCGATTGAGATTCGGAAGCAGCTTGGGCCAAACAGACCGGACCGAGAAACATCCCGGGCTGGGAATTAAACTGGGTCAAGAAGTCTCTGGCCACGACTAGCCTGCTCCATCCCATACACATGCGATTCACGTCCAAGTAGATGGATTAATCCTGAAATACCGCCAAGGAAATAGCGTGAACGCTGATCGTTCAAAATAATGGGTGGTTCTCGCCACCGCCCATCGGAGTTCGGCCACGGCATGAGGAACGATGTCTCTCTCACGAGGCAGCACCGTACCCAAAGATCTCAAACCAAGATCTACAAGACTCGGCGAAGCAGAAAAGAGTATCCTTGCAAACATCATACTGTTGGAAAGTGGCAATGAAATCTTCTTCGAGGCCTAGAGCTCAGACGTTAGGCAGATTTGGAAGGAGGCTTATGCATAGCTAGTAAACCCATAGCAAGACGCTTTTAGAAGGGCTAATGATAATCCATTCGCATCACACTCTTTCTTCCAAATAACAAACTCACGCTTCCAATTAGGGCCGCCATTACCCGACATATGAAAGTAGCATTTGAATTATGGACACGCCAAAGATCGCAAATGAAGAATAAAAATGCCAACACGCTTGCATGATACCATAAATGAGAATACCTTGTCCGCAATGAGTTGCACAGATAGATCAATTGCAGATCCTCCAGCCAGCACATTCCAAAGCCGCAGCCACCAATCCTCATCGAGACGGAATCAGTATTCGCTAAAAGACACAACCATAATAAATGGCTCGTGTCATCCGAGGGATGAATGG
Source organism: Aegilops longissima (assembly GCA_021605205.1). Taxonomy (NCBI): domain Eukaryota; kingdom Viridiplantae; phylum Streptophyta; class Magnoliopsida; order Poales; family Poaceae; genus Aegilops; species Aegilops longissima. The sequence continues at coordinate 453,315,286 of CM038677.1, read as the reverse complement.
TTTTCCCACAAGATCTGAAAACCTCCTCCGCAAAAGCCACACCTTTGGAGAAATCCAGATCCAAAGTTGATCCACCATGAGGACCCATGTGAGATGGGTATAGGGTGGTAGATTAGAGAACGCCGAAGAAGATGGATGGAGAGAGGACCAGATTTACTGGCTGAGGAGAAAGATCGCCGGAGAGCCTAGGGCGCCGGTGGGAGGAGAGGTGGGACTCTCATCACCGCTCCCGATTAAACCATTTACCGAAATCTCTGTTGCAAAACATAAATAAAGCAACGTGAGTACAAAGGTACCTCCTGAGCAAGTTAAAGTTGAACCTAATATTGCTATGGTTAAAGATCTCTTGGCTGATAATATTCATGGGCATGTTATTTATTTTTGTAATGAGACTGCTAGAATTGCTAAACCTTGTGCTAAAGATAAACATAGACCTATGGTAGGCATGCCTGTTATTTCTGTTAAAATAGGAGATCATTGTTATCATGGCTTATGTGATATGGGTGCTAGTGCTAGTGCAATACCTATTGACTTATACAAAGAAATTATGCATGATATTGCACCCGCTGAGTTAGAAGATATTGATGTCACAACTAAACTTGCCAATAGAGATACTATTTCACCAATTGGAATTGTTAGAGATGTTGAAGTCCTGTGTGGGAAAACTAAATATTCTGCTAATTTTCTTGTTCTTGGTTCCCCACAAGATAGCTTTTGTCCCATTATATTTGGTAGACCCTTCTTAAACACTCGTTAATGCTAAGATAGATCATAAAAGGATGTTGTTACTATTGGTCTAGGTGATATGTCTCATGAGTTTAATTTCTCTAAATTTCAGAGACAACACCGTGAAGAGGAATTTCCTAGTAAAGATGAAATTATTGGTCTTGCTTCTATTGCCGCATCTCCTAATGATCCTTTAGAACAATATTTGCTAGACCATGAAAATGATATGTTTATGAATGAAAGAAGGAAATAGATGAAGTGTTCTTTAAACAGGGTCCTATTCTCAAACACAACTTGCTGTTGAAACTTAGGGATCCTCCTCCACCCAAGGGTGATCCCATGTTTGAGCTTAAACCATTGCCTGATACTCTTAAATATGCTTATCTTGATGAAAAGAAGATATATCCTATTATTACTAGTGCTAACATTTCAGAGAAGGAGGAAGAAAATTATTGAAAACTCTGAAGAAGCACAGTGTTGCTATTGGATATACTCTTGATGATCTTAAGGGCATTAGTCCCACTTTATGTCAACACAAAATAAATTTGGAGAAAGATGCCAAACCAGTTATTGATCATCAACGACGGCTGAATCCTAAGATGAAAGAAGTGGTAAGAAAAGAAATACTAAAGCCCTTGAGGCAGGTATAATTTATCCTGCTGTCGATAGTCGGGGTAAGTCATGTCCATTGTGTCCCTAAGAAAGGAGGTATTACTGTCGTTCCTAATGATAAAGATGAATTGATTCCGCAAAGAATTATTACAGGTTATAGGATGGTAATTGATTTTCGCAAATTAAATAAAGCTACTAAAAAAGATCATTACCCCTTACCTTTTATTGATCAAATGCTAGAAAGATTATCCAAACATACACATTTTTGCTTTCTAGATGGTTATTCGGTTTCTCTCAAATACCGTGTTAGCCGATGATCAAGCTAAGACCACTTTTACTTGCCCTTTCGGTACCTTTTTTTATAGACGATGCCTTTTGGTTTATGTAATGCACCGCTACCTTTCAAAGATGCATGATGGCTATATTCTCCGACTTTTGTGAAAAGATTTGTGAGGTTTTCATGGACGATTTCTCCGCTTATGGATCCTCTTTGATGATTGCTTACAACCTTGATCGAGTTTTGCGAGATGTGAAGAAACTAACATTGTCTTGAATTGGGAAAAGTGCCACTTTATGGTTAATGAAGGCATTGTCTTGGGGCATAAAATTTCGAAAGGGCATTGAAGTTGATAAAGCTAAAGTTGATGCTATTGAAAAGATGCCGTGTCCCAAGGACATCAAAGGTATAAGAAGTTTCCTTGGTCACGCCGGATTTTATAGGAGGTTCATTAAGGACATCTCAAAATTTCTCGCCTCGACTAATTTATTACAAAAGATATACCATTTGTCTTCGATGATGATTGTGTAGAAGCATTTGAAATACTTAAGAAAGCATTGATCTCTGCACCTATTGTTCAGCCACCGATTGAATTTACCTTTGAAATTACGTGTGATGCTAGTGATTATGTCAGTAGGTGCTGTTCTTGGGCAAAGAGTTGATAAGAAATTAAATGTTATTCAATATGCCAAAGAAAACTCTAGACAATGCTCGAGAAATTATGCTACTACTGAAAAGAATTTTTAGCGCTTGTATTTGCTTGTGATTAGTTCAGACCTTATATTGTTGATTCTAAAGTAACTATTCACACCGATCATGCTGCTATTAAATATCTTATGGAAAAGAAAGATGCTAAACCTAGACTTATTAGATGGGTTCTCTTGCTACAAGAATTTGATTTGCATATTATTGATAGAAAGGAGTGAGAACCCGCTGCGCATAACTTGTCTAGGTTAGAAAATGTTCTTGATGACCCACTACCTATTGATGATAGCTTTCCGATGAACAATTAAATGTCATAAATGCTTCTCGATTACTCCTTGGTATGCTGATTATGCTCATTACATTGTTGCTAAATTTATACCACCTAGTTTCACATACCAAAGAAAAGAAAAAAAATCTATGATTTGAGACATTACTTTGGGATGACCCACATCTTTATAAAGAAGTAGTAGATGGTGTTATTAGACTTTGTGTACCGAGCATGAACAGAACAGATCCTACGCAAGTGTCACTCCGAAGCTTATGGAGGACACCACGCGGAGATAGAACTGCACATAAGGTATTGCAATCCGGTTTTATTGGCCTACTCTCTTTCAAGGATGCCCGTAAGTTTGTCCTATCTTGTGATGAATGTCAAAGAATTGGTAATATTAGTAGACGTCAAGAAATGCCTATGAATTATTCACTTGTTATTGAACCATTTGATGTTTGGGGCTTTGATTATATGGGACCATTTCCTGCCTCTAATGGATATACACATATTTTAGTTGATGTTGATTACATTACTAAGTGGGTAGAAGCTATTCCAACTAGTAGTGCTGATCATAACACTTCTATTAAGATGCTTAAAGAAGTTATTTTTTCGAGGTTTGGAGTCCCTAGATATTTAATGACTGATGGTGGTTCACATTTTATTCATGGTGCTTTCCGTAAAATTCTTACTAAATATGATGTTAATCATAGAATTGCATCTCCTTATCACCCACAGTCTAGTGGTCAAGTGGAATTGAGCAATAGAGAACTCAAATTAATTTTGCAAAAGACTGTTAATAGATATAGAAAGAATTGGTCCAAGAAACTTGATGATGCATTATGGGCCTATAGAACTGCATATAAAAATCCTATGGGTATGTCTCCGTATAAGATGGTTTATGGAAAAGCATGTCACTTACCTCTCGAACTAGAACATAAGGCTTATTGGGCCATTAAAGAGCTCAACTATGATTTCAAACTTGCCGGTGAGAAGAGGTTATTTGACATTAGCTCACTTGATGAATGGAGAACCCAGCCTATGAGAATGCCAAATTGTTTAAAGAAAAGTTAAAAGATGGCATGACAAAAGAATACAAAAGCGTGAGTTTAATGTAGGTGATTATGTATTATTATACAAGTCTCGCTTAAGATTTTTTGCAGGAAAACTTCTCTAAATGGGAAGGTCCTTACGTTATCGAGGAGGTCTATCGCCCGGTGCCATAAAATCAACAACTTCAAGGCACAACCAAGGTGGTGAACGGTCAAAGGATCAAACATTATATCTTAGGTAATCCTATAAATGTTGAAACCAATGTTATTGAAATCGTAACCCGGAGGAATACATATGACACTTTCCTAACGCTTGCATCTCAAAAGGAATAGGTATGTGGTACGGTAAGTAAACCGACTCCAAAACAGTTCTAATGGCAATTTTCTCCGCTTTGGAATATTTAGAAAATAGAAAATAAGAAGCAGTCAGGGGAAGGTCACGAGGCTCCACGAGGTGGAGGCGCGCCTACCTCCTCGGGCGCCCCTGCCTCGTGGGCACCTCGTGCGCCTCCGGACTCCGCTTTTCTTGCACGATACGATTTTGGTGGGTAAAATTCATTATATAATCTCCAAGGTTTTGACTCAGATCACGCAATTATCCTCTGCTTGTGTTTCGAAATGTGGCTGCTGCAGATTAGAGCAAGATGTCTTCTCAAGAGTCACTCGGGGAGAGCCGGGTGTCTCATCCGGCATCGAGATCAAGGACAAACAGCAATGCTGACCACTTTGGGCCAGCAACGGAGGAAGAGATGGAGGCTGATCTGAAGAGGATAGATGCCATGGAGGAGGATCAAGAAATCACTTCTCGCTTCCGAGCTGGATTCACAATGGGGGAACTACAGAGCTCGGCTATTCCAAACTCGGTTATCCCTTCCAATGTTAGATTTCTTTCTTATGAAAATATGAAGAAGAGTGTCACTTATTCTCCCACAGCTATGCAACACCCTTGGGGTGCAAGGAGCTTTGGCCATTACAGGAAAGCTTCGAAAGGAAATAATGGACCTCAAGCAGCAAGTCAATAAGCTCGAGGAGGAGAATCGTATCCTGAGGGGCATCATCGCCAAGAATATCACATCACCATCCCCGAAAAAGGTGACATAATCACATGGGTATGGGCACTCCCCTTGGCAACTGCCAAGCTTGGGGGAGGTGCCCTAGTATCATATCACCATCACATCTCTATCTTTACCGTTTTTCTTAGTTCGATCCTTTTATTAGTATCTTGATAAAGTAGAATAAAGTTTATGGTATAATCTAGTTTTGAGTTTTGCCTTATGATCCCTTTATGTAATCGAGTCCATGAGTTATATAATAAAGATGAGTGTTGAGTCAAGGGCTTGATTATCTTGCTATGATTTTGAGGGAATAAAAGAAAAGAGAAAAAGAATAAAAAGAAACAAAGAGATCATATTGATCTTATGGAGAGTAATGACTTCACATAGAAAGAGTATGATGATTAAAAGTTGTTGAGAGTTGACAAACATAGTTTTGGTCATCGTTGCAATTAATAGGAATTAATAAAGAAAGAGAGGTTTCATATATAAATATACTATCTTGGACATCTTTTATGATTGGGAGCACTCATTAAAATATGACATGCTAAAGAGTTGATGTTGGACAAGGAAGACAACGTAATGGGTTATTTTTTCTTATATCTGAGATAAAGTATATTGTCATGGATCATCCAACATGTTGAGCTTGCCTTTCCCCCTCATGCTAGCCAAATTCTTTGCACCAAGTAGAGATACTACTTGTGCTTCCAAATACCCTTAAACCAGTTTTGCCATGAGAGTCCACCATATCTACCTATGGATTGAGAAAGATCCTTCAAGTAAGTTGTCATCGGTGCAAGCAATAAAATATGCTCTCTAAATATGTATGATTGATTGGTGTGGAGGAAATAAGCTTTATACAATCTTGTGATGTGGAAGAAATAAAAGCGACAGACTGCATAATAAAGGTCTATATCACAAGTGGCAATATAAAGTGACGTTCTTTCGCATTAAGATTGTGTGCATCCAACCCCGAAAGCGCATGGCAACCTCTCGCTTCCCCTGCAAGGGCCTATCTTTTATTATTATCTTCTACCTTATGCAAGAGTCATGGTGATCTTCACCTTTCCTTTTTACATTTTATCCTTTGGCAAGCACAGTGTGTTGGAAGGATCCTGACATATATATCTAATTGGATGTAAGTTATCATGAACTATTATTGTTGACATTACCCTTGAGGTAAGAGGTTGGGAGGCGAAACTATAAGCCCCTATCTTTCTCTGTGTCCGATTAAAACTCCGTAACCACAAGTATTGCATGAGTGTTAGCAATTGTGAAAGACTAAATGATAGTTGAGTATGTGGAGTTTCTAAAAGCCTCTGACATAGACTCTTTCTGATGTTATGATAAATTGCAATTGCCTCAATGACTGAGATTATAGTTTGTTAGTTCTCAATGAAGTTTCTGATTCATACTTTGCATTGTGAATAGATTATTGCTTGAACATAAGAAATCATATGACAATATCCATATATGTTGCTGTTATAAGATTAATCATGATGCCCTCATGTCCGTATTTTATTTTATCGACACCTCTACCTCTAAACATGTGGACATATTTATCGTTATCGGATTCTTCTTGAGGACAAGCGAGGTCTAAGCTTGGGGGAGTTGATACGTCCATTTTGCATCATGCTTTTATATCGATATTTATTGCATTATGGGATGTTATTAAACATTATGTCACAATACTTATGCCTATTCTCTCTTATTTTACAAGGTTTACATAAGGAGGAGAATGCCGATACCGGAATTTTAATGGAAAAGGAGCAAATATTAGAGACCTATTCTCGCACAACTCCAAAAGTCCCAAACTCCACTAAGTCGCTTTTGGAAATAATGAAAATACTAAGCGGAAGAAATACCAGAGGGGCCCACACCGCCACGAGGGGGGGGCGCCTGCCTGGGCCCCCTGCTGGCCCTCCGGGCCATCTTATGCTATATGAAGTCTTTCTTCCAAGAAAAATCATAAGCAAGCTTTGACGAGGCTCACCGCCACGAGGCGGAACCTTGGCGAACCAATCTAGGGCTCATGGAGCTGTTCGCTGGGACACTTCCCTCCGGGAGGGGGAAATCATCGCCATCCTCATCACCAATGCTCCTCTCATCGGAAGAGGGCCAATCTCCATCAACATCTTCACCAACACCATCTCCTCTCAAACCCTAGTTCATCTCTTGTATCCAATTCTTGTCTCTGAGTCTGGGATTGGTACTTGTAGGTTGCTAGTAGTGTTGATTACTGCTTGTAATTGATGCTAGTTGGTTTATTTGGTGGAAGATCATATGTTCAGATCCTATATGCATATTAATACTCCTCTGATTATGAACATGAACATGCTTTGTGAGTAGTTACGTTTGTTCCCGAGGATATGGGAGAAGTCTTGCTATTAGTAGTCATGTGAATTTGGTATTCGTTCGATATTTTGATGAGATGTATGTTGTCTCTCCTCTAGTGGTGTTATGTGAACGTCGACTACATGACACTTCACCATTATTTGGGCCTAGAGGAAGGCATTGGGAAGCAATAAGTAGATGATGGGTTGCTAGAGTGATAGAAGCTTAAACCCTAGTTTATGCATTGCTTCGTAAGGGGCTGATTCGGATCCATATGTTTCATGCTATGGTTAGGTTTACCTTAATACTTCTTTTGTAGTTGCGGATGCTTGCAATAGGGGTTAATCATAAGTGGGATGCTTGTTCAAGTAAGAACAACACCCAAGCACCGTTCCACCCACACATCAAATTATCAAAGTACCGAACGCGAATCATATGAACGTGATGAAAACTAGCTTGACGATAATTCCCATGTGTCCTCGGGAGTGCTTTTCTCTATATAAGAGTTTGACCAGGCTTGTCCTTTGCTACAAAAAGGATTGGGCCACCTTGCTGCACTTTATTTACTTTTGTTACTTGTTGCTCGTTACAAATTATCTTATCACAAAACTATCTCATTACCTATAATTTCAAGTTTTCGAGAATAGCTTGCTGAAAACCGCTTATCATTTCCTTCTGCTCCTCGTTGGGTTCGACACTCTTACTTATCGAAAGGACTACGATAGATCCCCTATACTTGTGGGTCATCAACCCTACATCCTGCTTGATTGTATTTGATGTGTATGGTATGATTACAAAGTCGATCTACCTCAAGATCATGCAAGCTAAACCCTAGGTTGGTGAGGGATTGATGTTGCTCTAGCCTCAAGACTAAAACCTCTCGCTTTATATAGACACCAATAGGGTTAGGGTTACATGCGATCGACACAACAAATAAAAGATCATGCTAAATCTTGACTTGGAGGGCACACCACGGCTCAAGATCTCCTATCCGATTATGGGTCCACACCTGCCTCGGCCCATAGTAGCATCAATCCGGCCCATAAGCAATGGGTCACCGGCCCGAGGACCCCTTAATCCAAGACTCCCTCAGTAGCCCCCGAACTAGCCTCCCATGCCAGGGTTTGTGATCGACATCCGCATATCCCATAATCTTCGGCTTGCGAGGCGATCGAGTTCTCCATTTTGTCCTGTGCGTGTTCGGAGTTGAGAGCTGTCCGGAATCCGGAGCATTGTCTTAACTTAGCCCTGAAGGCCAAAGTGCTCCAATGTGAACAGAACCCTCACCTGACAACTTTTGGTGAAGGGTCGCGTCCGGTCAGAACACCGAACGGTTGGAAGTTCTCGATACGCGGCTCGAGGCTGCCCCTCCATTGGCATGTCTCATCAAGGCAAATATCGTGCCCTATTTTTTAGTGGATATGATCAATGATATTCATTATCCCACCCGCGCATAACGTCACGAGCATATTGGGAAGTGGAGAGGCCCGCGGCGTGGGAAAAGGAACCCTTGGCTTCTTCGCAGCCCACAAAAAGGGGAACAGCCGCAGTTACTAGCCTACGCCTTCTTCCACCTCTCGCTGTCACCTTTCCAATCTCCAGAGCTCCAGCGCCCTGCCTCATTCTTCAGAGAAGAGTCCTTTCCCCGCTTCTCCCTAGCTTCGGCCATAGCCGGATCCGGTACAACAACAAGTGGAGGCCTCCGTGCGTTACCAACAACGACATCGAGGAGCTGAAGCGAGCCGCTACTTATCGGCCTACGCCGCCACCGGACCCCCGAGGAGGGCTGTGTCATCCTCACGCCAAGCCAGCGAGAGGGTGGTGTTCCTCCCCACTTCATCCGGGGCTGGGATTTCTTTGCACCCATTCATTCGGGTTTGATGTTCTTTAGGGCTGGACTTTCACGATCTACCCCCAACTCCTTCCTCCACATCTCCGCCTTCATCATCATTTGCAGGCCCTTCGCGAGTCCACCTGCATTTTGGGTTGTGGTCAAGGTGTTCAACGCCGTCAAGATAGTCGGTGGTGCCAAAGCGGATCAAGGTGGAGCAATGACCAGCAAGCTCACTCGAGTTCAATGGCCGTGAGGGCACATTCATCGACACCGTCAAGGTGTGGTAGAAGGAATGGTTCTATATTACGGAACCACGGGACGCGGCCTGGATGGAAGCTTCCACTACAGGAATTAGGTACTTTGTCGTGTGCCATGGCAGACGGCAAAGGATAGGTTCATGGACTGCAAATGTCTTTGTCATCTCGCCGCGCATCGACCCCACTTCAAAGACGTAAAACCACGGTAAAGGGCTACTTTGCCATCCACATAAATAAAGCGGGCGACAAAGACCTTTGTCATCTGCCATATAGGCAAAACAGACGGCAAAATAATTGGACGGCATAGCAATGAGGTTAGCTCATTAGGTGGCTAACGGCAAACTTTGTCGTCCGTCTACAGATGGCAAAGAGACAAGCTCCTTTGCCGCCTGCGAGGTGACGTTAGTTGGCCTTAAGTGGCTACTGGTAGACTTTGTCGTCCGCCACCGACGACAAAGTCACACCAGCCTTTGTCGTCTGCCACCGATGGCAAAGTGACCAAATGGGTCAGACCCAGTGCTCCCAGGTTGCATAGGTTGTTGCCATGTGTCACCTTTGCCGTTAGTGGCAGACGACAAAGAGACCTTTGCCGTCAGTGGTAGACGGCAAAGAGCCCTTTGTCGTCAGTGGCAGATGGCAAAGTGCCTGTATTGCCCCTTTTTATTCTGTTTTTTGTTAATCCAAGCATTTTCACAACAAACAATATGTGCAAGCTTCACAACAAATATATGATATCCAACACATACATTTCATCCATACATACATAGTTTCATCCATATTACAATAGTTTCATCCATACGTAGCAAGTGTCACATTGTTCATCGATACAAAATCAAGACAGAAAGTAAACACAAAGCACTCCATCAATGCAACACTACAAAAAAATACACTTCCGTGATGATACATGTTTGTCACAGTAGGTCGCGTTTTTTGTCATGCATGTACATCCATGACAAATTTATGATGTAATCAAGATAGTCATACCTGTCCGTCAGAGAAGTGTTCCATGACATTACCAAAATTATCATCACGGAAGTGTACACTTCCATGACGATAAAACGCGCGTCACAGAAGTGCTTTCGTCAAGGGTGACCGACACGTGGCATCCACCATAACGGAACGCCGTTAAGCTTATCGGGTCGGGTTTTGGATCCGATAACCCGCTAATGCCCCGACCAATGGGGATTTTCCACGGTAAAATCATCATTGGCTGGAGGAGACACGTGTCAGGTCCGCGTTGGCACAAGTGTCACTCATCCAATGGGCGAGACGCGCCTATGATATGTTGACACGTGGACCGGCCCATCAAGTTTAAATGGGCCGACCCATCAAGTTTAAATGGGCCGGCCCAACTGAAGGCCCACAAGATTTTGCAGACCATAATGGGCCGGTCCAGCTAAAGGCCCACAAGATTTTGCGGACCATAATGGGCTGGCCCAGCTAAAGGCCCACAAGATTTTGCGGGCCATAATGGGCCGGCCGAGGTAAAGGCCCACAAGATTTTTGTGTGCCATAATGGGCCGGCCCAGGTAAAGGCCCACAAGATTTTTGTGTGCCATAATGGGCCGGCCTGTAAAGGCCCACAAGATTCTTATGGATCATAATGGGCCGCCCAAATAAAGGCCCACGAGATTTCCGACATTAATGGGCGCCCACCAGTAGGCCCACAAGATTTTGAGGACCCTAGTAGGCCGCCCATTAACTGGCTGCCATGTTTTGGGCCAAATGCCCGCCCATATTTGATCCGGTCCATTAATGGCTCGCCATGCTCCGGCCTAATAGTGGCCCATATGAGATACGACCCGTTAAAAACCTACCACGCTCGGGCCAAATTACAGCCTGCATCAGGTCCGCCTTTAAGAGGCTTTGGGCTCAATATGGCCCATATCGATTCGCCCATCAATTGACACTATGCTTTTGGGCCCACTTGCTAAAGGCCCACTTAGTGATTCAGCTCGATATTAGTTTTGGCTCGTTAAGGGCCCGCTTAACATTTCAGCCCTATATTAATTTCGCCCGTTAAAAGCCCATCATATAGTTGGGCCTAACTACGTCCGGTTTGCATCCGCCGCCAGCAAGATCCGATTGGGCCAAATAAGGACCGAGACAATTTTGCTCGTTAAAAGCCCGTGATTTGATTCGCACAATCATGGGCCGAGGTTCATTTCGGCTGCCGCCGCCCGTGAGCTGTTCGCACGCTTTCGTGCCCAACCTACATCGTTATTGCATGACGGCCCGATTATGTACCGTAATTTTACGATTTGGCCGTTTATCGCGAAGACAGGATATATATACACAGAAAATAACTGCAGCATCGTGAATAAGAAAAACCTAGACTATACAATAAAGAAATTACGCATATTACATCCACTGGGCATCAAAGTTCGCCACTATGATAATAAAGCACAAGCATACAAGAGAGTACATACACTGGCATCAAAGATCACCACCAAAGGCAAATAAACACGACAAAATAATATACAAACCGACAACACTTCAATAGAGTTCAAGAAAGGTTAGCCTCATCGGGAGCTGCAGCAAGCAATGAGCAAGATGATGAGATCGCTTGTTCAACACTTATATCTTCCTCACTCAAAGATAAACAAGGCATATATGATGTGTTTTGTACATAAAAGTATCAAGTATTTACAGCTCATCACATTTCTTACTGATGAATAAAGTGACATAGTTTAAAATTGCATTAACACAATATGGTATTGTTCAGGTCAAGACATAGCAGGAAATGACATTGTGAAGGAGTTGAAGCTTCACGACACCACTGGATTACAGATCAAGAACTCATAAGTATCAATGGTTAGTGTGCTGTCAATTTATACCATTTCAAATTGGCAAATAAAGAGACGGTTTAAATAATAGTATAATGATATGACATCGCTCATAGTTAAGACATTGCAGAATATGACATTGTGTCAGAGGGGTAGGTTCACCACACCACCGGATCACGGATGAAGAAATGTACATACATAAAGTGCAAAAGAAGATCACTTGCTTGGTATAGTTTAATTTACATGGTATGAAGAAGGAACTTGGTTGTACAACTGAAAACTTAAATTGAGAAAGGAAAAACTTTTGTTTATGAACTACATAATAAACTTTAAACAAGCAATTTGATGCAAACACCAAAAATAAACAGCTGTTGCAGTCATGCCTAACCAAATATATACAACAAAGTTTGAAGGCTTGAGATGGACAAACTTACATTATTGGTGAAGATGACTCTATAAAGGCCTTGTCCATGCCGATGGGGGGCAATTCAAGAAGTTTACCACAAAATCTTCTTCAAAAGCATTGCCTTTATTCTACATTTTGTTAAGAGTAAATATAGATGTGATAATATACGAAAAAATGGAGAATATTTAAGATAAGATGAAGAGTGATGCTACATAATCAAGTAGCTATAAATGTAAGTGCAACGATACAGGCAAAAGGTACATCCAAGAGCAATGCACAGCTAAACTTCTTCAGTACCAACCTTATGGTAAGAGTAAATATAGATTTGATGTGTAGAAAATGGAGGGCAAAGGAAAATAAGCTGCAGAGTGATGGTACATGAACAACTACCCGTCATTATAAGTACATCGATAAAGGACAAGATGTACTTACAAGAACAATGCAGAGCTAAAAAACATTGGCATTGGATATATTCTACACTAATGTAACCATTCATACAGATCAAATAATTTGAGCGAACAATTGATAAGCAAGCTATCATGCATACTGTTGTCACATAATGAACCAGTATGTATGCAAGTACAGGATACAGACAACAGTACTAACAAGAGCAAAGCAATGCATGCATATTTGCGATATCCTGTCGTTTTGTCAAACCAGAATTCTTCTTCGAGCAGATTTCCGCAAAAAAGATCCGTAAGGCACATGCGAAAAGTAGAAGTTCAAATTGTTATGTGATTTCATAGACAGACCTCATCCTCGAACGAGACCAAGGCATAACAAGGTTTTTCCATTCAATGTCTTCTAAATTTAGCACAGAGACTTCACCGAAATTCGCTTATAGACTTGCCATCAAAGTGTGATTTCCTCAGTAACACCGACATCGCTGCAATGCTTCCTTGAAAAGCACAAGCAAGCTTTGCTCGCCATGACTATCTAGATTGACCTCGCCTAGTTACAACAATGTAATGTAAATCATTGATGTGTTCAATCAGCAGAAAACAGAAAACAATAACCATGAATAATAACACTTTGTCGGGAAACTGATCCACTTAACACCTATGGGACCGGCGGACCGAGCCCCTTTCGTTTCAAGGGGGCGGAGATTGCACGAAGAGCAGATCGAGGCGGCACACGAGCAGTTTACCCAGCTTCGAGCTCTTCGAGAGATAACACCCTACCGCCGCATGTCCGAGTGTATTGAGTTCTTGCTCGGGAGCGCTGAGTGCTACAAGACACACTAGCTGCTAACGAGACCGAGCGTGAGTGTTTTTCTGCCTCCAACCCCCCACGCTATGCATGGGCCTCCTTTATATGCTAAAGGGTCTCCGACAGTGGCAACGTAGACAAGGGTAAAATGGAAAAGGAATTGCGGTTGGTACAACTACCGCACAAAGGTATCATACCTAACCCCGACGGCAGGGGACAAAGGCATTAAATGCACGCCTACGCCACCCAAATAGTGCAAAAGGGACCGCTGTGGACGCCACCGCTGCCACGATGGCAATCTTGTCAGCCGCCGTTGTTAAATAAGACCGCTGTCCGCACAGCTTCTTGCCACGCGCTACCGAAAGGTCCTGTGGCTACACGCTGGTGGATGTGTTGAGCCGGGGTACAGAGTGGTAGTTTGCCACGGCAAGCGCCTTTGCCACGGCCGTTGTCTTGTCGCATCCGGAAGCTTGTCGCTCGCTGGCCTCGCCGGACGCTGCATGCGCGTCAGCCGCAAGTTCCTCGAGATGCCTTGGTTGGCCTTCACGGCAAGCTCCTCTTGTCGGGCCTTGTCTCCTTGGCTTGAATACTTTGTTCTTGAATGGCTCCAAAGGAAACACGGAGGACCTTGGCGGTCACCCGCAAGCCTTGCCGCTGGGTGCTGTAATCGCCTGCGCACACGGGATACTAGGGTACCCCTACTCTAGTACACCGACAGAGCCCCCGGCCTGGCCACACACGGTGCCGAAGCGCTGTTGGCCAGGCCCAAAACAGGCACGGCACGCGCCCGGGTTACGCCAGATCTCACTCAGATCCACCGCGCCTCGAACGGCACGCGTCGAATGCCGCATCGTGGGAGAGATCGTGGTGGTTTCTTTATTCGAAAGACGGAACGCCCCGCCTCCTCTTTATAAGCAGGGGAAACAGGGCAGTTCGCCCATCTTGACGATTGCCATTCCAATCTCAAAACCTCCGCCGCCCCCTTCTTTCCAAAGCTGAAGAGAGCAGCGCCCGCTTCATCGCCACCGCACCACCAACACCGCCGATCTTCTCACCACCTCCGCCATGGCTTCAAAGCCGGAAGTTTGTGAAGTCGGCCGAGGCGCAGCTGCTCGCAAGGCCAAGAAAGGAGCGGGCAACCTTCCCCTCACCGCCGCAGCGAGCCGAGGGAGTATTACTACTCTTCCGGTCGACGGAGACGCGAGCGCATCCGCGACGAAGGTACTCTCACCGCTGCTGAACCGGCTTCAATGGATATCCTTCTTCAAGAAGTTCTACTACGGGCTCGCCCGCCTTTCTCGAAGTTTTTCGTGACATTATGAACACCTACGGTTCCGCCTCTTGACTTCACCCCCAATGCCGCTTCGACCATGGCAGTTTTCGCACATCTCTGCTAAAACTTTGTCGGAGTCTATCCAAATGTAGCTCTTTTTCGCCACTTCTTTATGCCCCGAGTTGAGAGAGGGAGCCTTTATCCGCGGAATCGCCGATCTCGAGAACCGCAAGAAGGAAGCTTATCTCGAGGAGAGCTCCGCAGCAAGTGGGATGAATGGAGAGCAGACTGGTGCTGGATTGTCGAGGAGAACCCGCAGCCATTTACCGCCCAGCCAAGCCCCAGAGAGCGCTGCAACGATTGGAGCAACGTGGCCCCTAAGACGATAGGCTGAAGATTGCCGCCACCGGATCCTACGCCAGCTTGCTGGCCACCGAGGCGCCGCATGCGCAGATTTTCGCCGCCAGACGCTTCGCAGAGAGGAGGAGACCCGCCGGGAGTTCCGTAACGCGGCAGATATCATGAGGCTGCGCCGACCTCAACTTCAACTTCACTGCCTCGAACTGACGCGATGCTCCCGAACTGTTCAGCACGATCCTCAACATCCCGGCGTTCAAAGTTGCCGAGGGTGTCGCTCATTGCAACAACTACTCGCCGACCGCATCCGCGTAATGATGCCGCCAGCGATTCGCATGGAATTGTCCCAACTTGGCAAGAGCCTCGCAGACGACGCCGCAGGAGTTCTTTGACGGCTTGGTAGAAATGCCGGTCCGCCCGGCGAATGTAAGAGCCTTACCGCGACACCACCGGCGCGGAGATGCAGCACATCGCCACTAGGGCTGGAAGAGGCGGCGACAAAGGCTGCCACGCGAAGTTTGATTCACCGTGGAGGAGGCAGAGGCAGCAGAGGCGGCAAGCCTTGCCGAGCGAGAGGAGCTTGCCGCGAGGGAGAGCGGTCGGCCTGAAGCTGAGTCGAGCGAGCCCGCCGAGGGCGCGAGCGACTCGCTGAAGATCGACTCCTCCTCTTCTCACCTTCGACAGCTCGCTGCAAGCGGAGCCCCCAGCTCCACCAAGAAGGCGCTCAAGGCCAGGACGAGTGGGGCGGCAGACGGTCAACAGCCGCCACAAGGACGCTTCTTCCACCGTGGCAAGCACTGCTGCTGGAGCACTTCACACCGCCGCTGCAAGAACCGGAGCGGGCCTCCTGACCACCGCTTCGCCCCCGCCAAGCGGCTAAGGAACCTACCTCCGCCTTTGTCACGCCAAGGTGGGCCGACTTCACCTCTCCGCGCCAGCTCCGACGAGGAAGAGGAAGAGTAAGATTTTTGTTGTACTTGTAGTTCTTCAATTCTTGCTGTTTTGTCTTGTATCTGATTTGCTTACTCAACCCATTCCTTTTCGTGACTCGCCCAGAGAGCGCGAAGAGAACCAAGGTCCCGTGATTGTCATCGAGGACGAACCCACCATGACAAAGGGGGGTGTGTCCGAGACCACCTTGCCGCATTCGCAACTATTCCCAGCAGCCCCCAGCGTAAGTATATGGTTTACTTCCCGCCGTTAGGGCGCTGCGGGTGCTCTTTCTTTGCCGACATCCGACTATTGGTTTATGAGAGCAGCAGCAGTCTCACCAGAGTGCCCGGAAGCCGCCCCCGACATGCCATCTGCTTCGACTACACCGCCAAGGAGGATTCCCCGCAAGGAGCTTCCCCAAGGAGAATTTTCCAAGAAGGGAGAAGTCTCCAAGGGACAGCCCCGCAAGGGACAACACCAACGACCCCTGCGTCGGAGACCACGATCGAGATCCTAGTATAGGTAATCCTCTTGCTTGAAAACTTCCCTTGGGTTCTTCTTCTTCCGATTTCTTTTGAATATTTGCTTGACTTTTCTTCCTTTTCGTCGCCAGTCCATCTCGCCACGGAGCCGATGGAAACCGAGGTCGCCGGCGAGAGAACGCCAAGGCAATACCGACGACGCCATTGTCATCCGAAGAAGAAGCCGGCGCGACGATCCCGCCGGCGGAGAGGTCGCCAAAGCCGCCGCCGCAGAAGCCGGGCGAGGGGTCCGCGATCGACCGACGGCCCCGAGGTCGCAGGAGCGCCAGCGCCACGCCGACCGCCGATCCTCCGCCACGCCGCAGCCAGTTCAAGAGCCCCAACCCGCGCCTATTTGAAGGTCGGCGATGGCGCCTTCATCAAGCTCCTCGGGCGCCGAGCTCTGTGGCGCCGATCAAGGAGAAATCTTTGATGAAGAGTTGCTCGCCTCGCTGGCCGACGCTGGTCGACGCGCCGAAAGCAGCAGCAGCGCGAGCCCAAGGAGGAGCAAATGCTGCGGAAGCCGTTGTCGCTTACCGCGCCCGACAGCCAAGCTGGTATCCCGAGAAGCGCTTGCCGCAAGGCGGAGGGACATCGAGAAGCGCGGAGGAGCTCCGGCCTCAACTAGGAAGCTCTCCGCCCCGGCAGGAGCGGGAGCAACTCGCCGAGGAGCGAAAGCCTTCCTCCTCGAGAAGGCTGAAGTTGAAGAGCAACAGCGCTTGCTGCCGAGAAGCCGCTCAAGCAGAAGGCGAAGTTGGCGCAGCGAAGGTTAACCTTGACAACCACGAGGAGGAGCTGCAAGCGAGCAAACATTCGGCGGGCTCTTCAAGGAAGCAGAGGATGCCGCCGCAGCTGCCAAGGCCGCCAAGAAGGAGCTGGAGATGAAGGTGGCGCAGCTGGAGGCCGATCTCAAGGTGAGCGGCGAGGAGCTTGCTGCGCCAAGCGTGAGCGAGAAGGACGCCACACCCTTGGCGAGCTGCAGGGTCGCCTCGCCGAGAGGATCAAGGAGCTTAGCGCCGCCAAGGACTCCAACGCAGATCTTGAGTTGAAGCCGACTACTTTGACTAAGACGCCGGACGGCGCCAGGGAGCAGGAGGTGGCCTTGAAGGAGAAGATCAAGGCCGACGAGGCGCTGCCAAGAAAGGCCGCCGCCTGTAACACTTTTAGGGAGAATGTGGAGCACCGGACCGAGGGTCTCGTGGATGTTGCCGCAACCATCGGCAGGGAGTCGGGCGCACTGGGATGGAGGATCTCGGTATTCCTCCGATGAGCACCTCCAACCCAGCGCCAAGCTCAGCTTGTTCTTCAAAGGCGTGGCGATGACCTCCAATGACTCCGGAGAAGATCCCAAAGCAGCTGGCCGACGAGTCGCGCAAGATCTACACGGGAGCTCTTCAAAGGTGCCGGTGAAGGTGGCCTTCCGCAACCCAGGCCTCAACCTCACCAACGCCCTCGTGACCTTGCCGCCGGATGTTGATCTCGAAGCGCCAAGACCCTTGTCGCACTCCATTGTGGACAAGGTGAGCGGGATCAAGAGGGTTGAGGGCGATCGCGAGATTAGGCCGCCTGCTTTTCTTTTTCTTGTCGCTGCTGGTCATGTTATGAGAACAATCTGTTAGAGCTGCGACAAGCTATCTTGTAATATGACTCTATTTCGGTAGCGATTGCTATGTTATTTCCTTTACTTGATTCCTTCCTTTGTATGCTTTTTGCCCCACGCTTTTAGGGAACTTGTCGGCAGCAGCACCTTAGTCATGAAAGCGCTGAGTGCGGATGTCAAGAGCTCTGCCGGGCGGTGCCGCCACCGACAAGAAACCTTGTCGCAACTAGTCGCAGCTCACTTAAGTTGTTGAGTGGACTCAAACAAAGTAAGGGCTTAACTAGCTACGAGTTGGTTCCTCCGCCACACAGGTTTTCCATACAAAGCACGGCCGCTCGAGGAAGATAACTTAAAAATTTAAAACTGATTGCTCAAACTTTAGCAACTTAGCTTTCCTCGCTTGCTTCCCGGAAGGCTTAAACTTCCTCGAACGACGCTTGGTCCACACCATTATCTTCTCCTTTCCCCCGCAAACTTGTGGGTGAGGGAACCTTCCTTTCTTTGAGAAAGAGAAAGAAGAGAAAATAAAGATATGGAGCCTTATGGCTCGTTATTGCTATCGGGGTAGGCGCTGCACAAAGTGTCGATAACGATGCAAAAAAAAGTAGAAAGCATGAATTGACAAGATGTGCGAGCACATGAGCTTTACTTATGCACGGGTCTCATACCGCTTCAGCACAAAGGATTACATGCAACATCGGCAAGACTTGTACAAAAGGTCCGCAGAACCGCGCTTCACGGGTAAAACCTACGAAGATGCTCAATGTTCCAGAGTTGCTCACCGAATGCCATCTTCGGTCTCAAGGCGACAGCGCTGCACCTAGTGACTCGCTTCACCCGTAAGGGCCTTCCCACTTTGGCGCCAACTTGTTGGAATTTTGGCGGACTGAACGCGCCAAGAACAAGGTCGCCTCCTCGAGACTTCGCATTAACTTTGCGGCTATGGCAGCGGTGCAAAGCTTGCTGGTATCGAGCAGCTCGCATAAATGCCTCAAGACGGTCCTCCTCAAGGAGCAGCGCGCCATCTTGTCGCAATCGCTCTTGCTCAAGCTCATCGTAAGCGAGCACTCGAGGTGACCCAGATACGAAGTTCCGTGGGGAGAACTGCCTCGCTCCATAGACTAGAGCGAAGGTGTCCGCCAGGGCTCGACGGCGCCGTCTCCCGACGACCAAAGAACCACCGCAGCCTCAATCCAGCTTCTTTCCGCACTTGCGCAGCTCGCCGAAAGTCCTGGTCTTGAGCCCGCAGCACTTCAGATTCGCCTCTCCGCTGACCGCTACTTCTGATGAGCAATGGCGAAGCAGACCTTGACGCCAAGATCTTGGACGATCGCATGAAGGTGCGGCTCGTGAATTGCGTGCCGTTGTCGGTGATGATCCCGTTAGGGATCCCGGCGCAAACAATCGACCAAGAACTTGATCGCCGACCGTGGCTGTCACCTTCCTCATCGCTTCCACTTCCGCCACTTTGTGAACTTGTCGATCGCAATGTACAATACTCAAAGCCCCGACAGCTCGGGAAAGGGGCCGAGGATGTCGAGCCCCGCACCAAAAATGGCCAGGATAAAGGGATCGCCCGAGAGCTTGAGCTGGCTGGTGTATCCGCTGAATGGAACCGCACGCTTCACACTTGGTTACTTGTGCAGCTTGCATCCTCGAGGGCTGTCGGCCAAAAGAAACCTTGCCGAACGCTTTGTCGGCAAGTGTTTTACGCCAATGTGGTGACCACATATGCCTCCATGTATCTCGCCAATAGCTTTTGTCCGCCTTCCCGTGAATACACTTCAATTTCACGCCGTTGAGTCTTCTTCTCGCATGGTGTTGTCGATAAACCGGTACATACTTGACCGCCGGGCTACTCTTTCCGCTTCTTCTTGCTCTTCGGAAGTTCTCCGTCTCAAGGAAACGGACAATCTGCTGTGCCCATGCCGGAGCTTGCGCTCGACAACAAGGACTAAAGGCACATCCGCTGCTGCGGAACATCCGCTTTACGCCGAGAACTCGCGGCTCACCGAGTTGACGCTCCTCGCAAGCTTGCCGAGCAAAACTTGTCGGGAGCGCTCGCTTCAACGAACAAACCCTAGGGCTTGCCGGAGCAGATCGCTCCTCAAAGAGCCTTGGTGTTGATCTTGAGGACCTTCTTGGCGGCGGCTTCGGGAGCTTTGCCGAAAATAGTCACCGTAAATCAACTTCCTCTTCTTACTCTGTCCAGCTTGATGGCGCTATGACGGTTGAGTCAGCTTGAGCACAAAGATCCCTGGTTCCATTGTGTAACTTAAGTGCGGCGACTTCGACAAAGCCATCGGCAATGTCGCTCGAGCTCTTGGAACATGTTCCATCTCAGAGGTCAAAGTGCTCTTCTAGCTTTCTCACTTCATCAACGTAAGCTTCCATCAACGGACTCGATAATTTTGTTCACTTGGCGGACGACAAGTCGTGAGTCCACCCCGACAATGAGCTTCTTGATCCCAAGGTCTGCTATGATCTCGAGACCGCAAGCAAACCTTCATACTCGCGGTATTGTTCGTTGCTTGCTCCTTGGGAAAGTGCATCCGACTACGATTTGAGGTGCTCTCCGTGGTGCAACAAGTAGCACGCTCAAGACCGGCGCCTTTGCAGCGAGAAGGCACCATCAAAGTACATCAGCCACTTTTGCTTGCTTCCTTGACGGGATGCTCGCTTCGAATTTCTTCATCTTGTGTTACGCCCATTCTGCTATGAACTCCGCCAATGCTCGCTTTTGGATAGTCGAAGTGTTTCAAACTTGAGGCCAAAGCTTGACAGTTCCAAAGGCCCACCGACAATCCTGCCTGCTTGCTTCGGATTTTGCAAGATCCTCTTCAGCCGGAAAACGAGTGACGACTATGATCTCATGTGCTTGGAAGTAATGGCGTTAGCTTTCGAGGCCATGAGAAGGCCGAAAAGCAATTTCTCGCACACCGTAGTACCTTGACCTAGCCCCTCAGAAGGGAACCGACAAAATAAATCGGGCGCCGCACCATTCTTTTTCTCAGATCTTCACGCTACCGCAGATCCATCTTTGTCGGGACCAGAGCTTGCCGTGAAGTCCCCGCTTGTCGCCGGATGCATCTCGCCATGGTTGTCGGCTCATCATCCGCCTCCTCTCCGCTACTTAACGCAACACTAACCACTTGATTGGTTGCCGCTATATATAGCAGCAACTTCTCTCGTGGCTTAGGTGCGACAAGTGTTGGAGTGGAGGACAGTATCTCTTTAAGTCCTGCAAAGGCAGCCTCCGCTCGAGTCCATTTCATTGACCTGCCTTTTCAATATTTTGAAAATGGCAGGGCGCCGCCAGCAGACCTAGAGATAAACTTGCTAAGAGCAGCTACGCAACCGCAAGTCTTCGACATCCTTGACGCGCTTTGGTGCTTCAATATGCTCAATGGCCTTGATTTTGTCGGATTGGCTTCAATTCCCGCCGAGATGAAGAACCCGAGAAGCTTGCCGAGGGGACTCCAAACACACACTTCTCGGGTTGAGCTTGAGGTTGATCTTGCGCAGATTTGCAAAGGTTTCGCCTAAATCTTGAGTCGAGTCGCTTTGTCCTTGTTTTTACCACTATGTCATCCATGTAGGCTTCCACATTTCGTATTTGCGGCTCAAAAGCCGCCATGGACTACCCTTGCAAATGTTGAACCAGCATTCTTTAAACCGAAAGGCATCCGACGAAACAAAGATGTGCCACATGGGGTGATGAATGCGTCTTCTCCTCATCCTCTTCTCGCCATGAAGATCTGATGGTATCTCGAGTATGCATCAAGAAATGAAAGCAAGTCACATCCGCCGTGGAGTCAATAATTGTCGATGCGCCGCAAGGAAATGGGTCTTTGGGACAAGCTTTATTGACATCGATAAAGTCGATACAAAGCCTCCATTTCCGCTTGCCTTGGCGCACGACTACATGTGGTTGGCCAACCACGAGGATGGAGCACCTCCGACAAGGCCTGCCGCTTCCAATTTCTTGATTTCTTCGCGATGAATTCTGGCGCCCACCGCCGCTTCCCGACTTTCGCTTGACGGGCCGCGATGAGGACAGACGGCAAGATGGTGCTCGACATTTCCCGGGAACACCGGGATGTCGACGGTTGCCACGCAAATACGCCGACGTTACCGCAGGAAAGCAACGAGCGCGCTTCCTATTTAGGGTCGAGAGTGGCATCGATGGTAAAGGTACCACCAAGCCATCCTCCTTGGCGGACACCTTCTTGGTCTCTCGTGGAGCTGCCATTGTCTTCTTACACTTGCCGGTGGAGCTCGATGAAAGGCCTCGACGGTAGCGCAGCACCAAGAGGTGCGCTTGCCGGAGGGCATCGTAACTCTTGCCGACTTGGTCTTCTTCTTCGCCCGGAGCTTCAACGGCAAGTGACTTGCGATCCGCTATGCTGCTGCTTCCCCGTAGATCTTGTCGGCGCAGTAAGAGCATCCTTCTTGTCGCCAGGACGAGATGACACTTATCGGCCCGCATCTTCAAAGATGTTGTATGCATAGTGAGAGGCTGCCATGAATTTGGCAAGTGTCGGACGGCCGAGTATCCCATTGTAAGGCAATGGAAAGTCAGAACATCAAAAGTGACCTCTCGCCTCGAAGTTCAACTCGCTGCCAAATGTCACCGCAACGTGATCTTTCCTTCGCTTGCTCCTTCCCGGATTGATTCTTGAATGTGCCGTCTCTTCGAGCTCGCCATCGTGGATCCGGAGTTTCGAGTACCGTGAGGAGATCAGTTCAAGCCGCCCCGCCAAACTAGCATCTTAGTGACCTTGAGGTTGCGGATAGTTGGTGAAACCAACATCGGCAAGCACCGACCGCAGCTATGCGATCAGGGTGGTCCTCAATATCAAAGATGATAGGCGGCCGGACCATTTCGTAGGCTTGCGGACTCGACGGTGGTTCGCCGATTGACTTCCCGCACCCATCGCTTGAGCTGGCGGTGTGAAGTATGCGCAGAAGCACCGCCACAACGCACATGACCTCTGTGGCTTTCTCGAACTCCTGCCATCGGTCTCGCCATCATCCATATCTTCATCGCCGCCGCCATCTTCATCCTTGTCGCGCCGCTGGAGGTCTGTCTCTTGCCGCCGCTTGGCCTTGCCGCGGCCCTCCTCGCCGGGCGCTTTTGCCGGCTCCTCCAAAGACCTTCCTGGCCTTCTCCTTGTCGCGCCGTCAGATTCAGCCTTTTGTTGCTCGGCTGCTGCTCGACCTTCTTGCAGCTCGAGGTCATGGCCCTTGGTGCGGTGGATCTTGCAAGATCGCTTGTTGGTGCCATCCCGCTTGTCGGCGACCGCCACACCGGTAGTTGGTGCTCGCGGCAATCTCCTCGCCGAGCTACCAGCTTTGGCTTTCTTGCGCCACCTCCGCTGCCGGACTGCTCAACGACTAGCACATCTTTGCCTTTCTTCTTCCCGTTGTTTCGCCACCGGTTTTTCTTTGCCGGGCAGCCTCCTCACCATCGATCCTCCCGCTTCAGATTCTCTCCGGGAGTTTCTCCTTCCTCAAAGACGCGCACACTTGTCGCCAGGCATATAGCTCATCGACGCTCTCGATCTTGCACATCGCCATCTCCTCCCGCGATCTCGCGGTTTCGCGACGCTCGATGGAACGCGCTGATCAACGCGGCAAGGTGGACATCCGATGTTGTGCCGACGCGGCTGAATCTCCAATGTACTTTGCGCAGGGCTCTCCTTCCTTCTAGGCGAGCGATGAAGGTCGCTTCTGGCCATGAGGCTTGTGGTCACCAGAAGGCGCCGACAAACCGATGGCATAGGTCTGCCCAGAGGATATGGAGTTGTCCGCAAGTGCATGAGCCAGATCCGACATTGGGATTGAGCACCGCCGGAAGTAGTTGGCCAGATCTTGTCGCCCCGCCGCAGCTTGCACCGCGATGGTGTAGATGCTGAGGAACTCCGACGGATGCGACTTGCCATCGCATTTCTCTCGCACGCCTGCTTGAAATTCTTCGTGGGGGCCATCGACTTGCCGCAGCTCACGAAAGTGAACGCAGGGCAACCTACCACGCACGGCAAGTCACCGTTCCCCGGTGCATGCATGTCGACAGAGGGCCCAGCCGCTGGTCCGATTGACGCCGCTTTCTTCGGGCGCCGGCGAGTTCGAGCGCCTTCTTGCTGTCGTCAGAAGAACTTGGCGCCGATCGCGACGAGCTCGTGGATCTGATGATGCGTGGAGCCGCTGCCGAGGTGGATCCGCGAGTCAGCGATCTTGGCCTTCGGGTGGAGAGTGCATGGTGGTTGCACCCCTACCAGCTTGCCGCCATCGCTCGTGCTCGGTAGTCCCGCCGCTGCAGCGATGTACTGGCTGTCATGGAGTGTCGCCACTGGCGGCCGATGAGACTCAATGGTGGCCTCCGCTCATCGATCTTGTTCCGCCGCTGAGGGTAATCCAGAGCAGCTTGAGCTGGCGCCAAAGCTTCGCTGAGTGGTGGGCGGCAAGGGCGAACGGCGCGAGGAGCGGATATGCTCGGACTTCTAACTATGTTAGAAGGAGCAGATCCCGCCCAGCGACTCGTCTCGCCATGCCAAAGATGTTGGCGCATGCTAGTCTTGAGCACCCCGAGAACCACCAGCTCGATCTTGGCCCAACGAACGATGGCATCGCGAATACCATGACGCTGCCGGTCCCGCGCCCCGAGATGGGCGCTGCATGTACGGACGCCGAGGTCTCGCGCAGCCTTGTCCTTGACCCGCAGCACCGTGGCCCTCGTCGATGCCCATTCTTCCGCTGGCGTTTCACCCCACCACCCGCTTGTTCGGTGGTGGTGGGATCGACGTGATCTAAACAGCTGTCACCAAGCCTTCTTCTTCGGTGGCATGTCGATGAAGAAGATGAAGATCTAGTTCGTGAACGCCGGATCAGGTTTACACAACCTCGACGCCTTCTACCTGGCGCGCCAAAGATGTCGGGGAAACTGATCCACGAATACCTATGGGACCGGCGGACCGAGCCCCTTTCGGTTCGGGCGGGGGCGGAGATCGCACGAAGAGCAGATCGAGGCGGCACACGAAAGCAGCTTACCAGCTTCGAGCTCTCCGAGAGATAACACTCCTACCGCTGCATGTCCGAAAGTGTATTGAGTTCTGCTCGAGCGCTGAGTTCTACAAGACACACTAGCTGCTAACGAGACCGAAGCGTGAGTGTTTTTCTTCCCAACCCCCCTACGCTATGCATGGGCCTCCTTTTATATGCTAAAGGGGTCTCCGATAGGTGGCAACGAGACAAGGGTAAAATGGAAAAGGAATTGCGGTTGGTACAACCACCGCACAAAGGTATCATACCTAACCCCGACGGCAGGGGACAAAGGCATTAAATGCACGCTCACGCCACCCAAATAGTGCAAAAGGGACTGTCAGGACGCCACCGCTGCCACGATGGCAATCTTGTCATTGCCGCTGCCACATCACAAGACCGCCGGCCACACAGCCTCTTGCCACGCTGCGGGAAAGGTCCTGTATGCACATCGCTGGTGGATGTGCCGGAGCGCTGGCACAGAGTGGTAGTTTGTCACGCAAGCGCTTTGCCGCGGTCGCTGTCTTGTCGCGTCCGGAAGCTTGTCGCTCATCGGCTCGCCGGACGCTGCGGCTGGCCGCGGCAAGTTCCTTGAGATGCCTTGTTGGCCTTCCCGCAAGCTCCTCTTGCCGGGCCTTGTCTCCTTGGCTTGAATACTTTGTTCTTGAATGGCTCCAAAGGAAACACGGAGGACCTTGGCGGTCACCCGCAAGCCTTGTCATGGGTGCTGCAATCGCTCAGGCATTAAGTTCGGGATACTAGAGTACCCTACTCTAGTATTAATCGGACACACTTACACGTAAGTTGGACAGAAGATGTGAAAATGGTGTTTGTCTTCACAATAATCTTCCCATGATGGGAATATATGAATGTAGTCCCTAACAACATTGAAAGCATTGTCTTTAAACTGGGAATAAATGGAATGGGGTTCCAATCTGCAGGATTGGCCTTCTCTCAGCTTGGGATAGGTCTTCGCCGGTGGACTTGCTGCACTTTTTGGTCGGAGGATTTTTCTGTGGTACAGCCGGTGCTATGGCAAATGAAATCGTATATCTTTTGGTCGGAGTGCAGGTCCTGTGGTGGGGCTAGTGGCGTGGCCAAGAAGTATGGGTATAGTCTGCTGGAGTCGGTCCTACGCTTTTGTGTCACCGGTTGTGCAACCAATATAAGTGGGTGATGTCTGATTTCTCCACCACCACGCTTTTTAAGGACTTTACCGGTGCTCCTTCGTGTTAGGCAATCACCCTCTTCCTTTTGATGTCCGATGCACAAGAACAACATTTGAGTGGAAAAATGGTATGATGATAGATGGAATTGTTGGAAATATGCTCTAGAGGCAATAATAAATTAGTTATTATTATTATATTTCCTTGTTCATGATAATCGTTTATTATCCATGCTATAATTGTATTGATAGGAAACTCAGATACATGTGTGGATACATGGACAACACCATGTCCCTAGTAAGCCTCTAGTTGACTAGCTCGTTGATGAACAGATGGTTACGATTTCCTGACCATGGACATTGGATGTCGTTGATAACGGGATCACATCATTAGGAGAATGATGTGATGGACAAGACCCAATCCTAAGCATAGCACAAGATCGTGTAGTTCGTCTGCTAGAGCTTTTCTAATGTCAAGTATCATTTCCTTAGACCATGAGATTGTGCAACTCCCGGATACCGTAGGAGTGCTTTGGGTGTGCCAAACGCCACAACATAACCGGGTGGCTATAAAGGTGCACTACGGTATCTCCGAAAGTGTTTGTTGGGTTGGCACGAATCGAGATCGATTTGTCACCCGCAGATGGAGAGGTATCTCGGCCCACTCGTAGGACATCATCATATGTGCACAATGTGACCAAGGGGTTGATCACGGATGATGTGTTACGGAACGAGTAAAGAGACTTGCCGTAACGAGATTGAACAAGGTATCGCATACCGACGATCGAATCTCGCAAGTACAATACCGCTAGACAAAGGGAATTGCATACGGATTGCTTGAATCCTTGACATCGTGGTTCATCCGATGAGATCATCGTGGAACATGTGGGAGCCAACATGGGTATCCAGATCCCGCTGTTGGTTATTGACCGGAGAATGTCTCGGCCATGTCTCAGATGGTTCCCGAACCCGTAGGGTCTACACACTTAAGGTTCGGCGACGCTAGAGTTGTTATGGGAAATAGTATGTGGTTACCGGTTGTTGTTCGAGTCCCGGATGAGATCCCTGACATGACGAGGAGCTCCGGAATGGTCCGGAGGTGAAGATCGGTATATTGGACGAAGGGTATTGGAGTCCGGAATTGTTCCTGGGTACTGTGTGATGACCAGCGTGTCCGAAAGGGGTTTCTGAGGCCCCGACAAGCTTTGGGGGCCTTATGGGCCAAGGGAGAGGGCACATCAGCCCACTCAAGGGGCTGAGCGCCTCCCACCCCATCTCACGTAACTCTGAGAGGTGGGGCGCCACCCCTAGGCAGCCGCCTCCCGGCTTGGGGGCAGTTTCCTAGGGGGGGGCGCCAAACCCATCTAGGGTTTCCCATGGCTGCCGCCTCCCCTAGGGAACCCTAGGCGCCCCCTCCTCCCTTCCCCTATATATAGTGATAGAGAGAGAGAGAGGCAGCCGCACCTTCCCTCGCGCAGCTCTCCCTCCTCCAACACCTCCTCCTCCTCCGTAGTGCTTCACGGCCCCGCCGAGAACCACGAGCCCATCACCACCATGCCGTCAGGTTGCCGGAGTTCTCCTCAACTTCTCCTCTCCCTTGCTGGATCAAGAAGGAGGAGACGCCCCGGCTGTACGTGTGTTGAACGCGGAGGTGTCGTCTGCTCGCACTAGGATCTCCGTGATTTGGATCACGACGAGTACGACTCCTTCAACCCCGTTTCTTGAACGCTCCGCTTAGAGATCTACAAGGGTATGTAGATGCACTCCTCTCTCTCGCTGTTAGTCTCTCCATAGATAGATCTTCGTGACTCATAGGAAAATTTTGAATTTCTGCCACGCTCCCCAACAAAGGGCATCATGAGCTAGGTCTATTGCGTAGATTCTATGCACGAGTAGAACACAAGTTGTTGTGGGCGTTGATTTTGTTCAATATGCTTACCGTTACTAGTCCAATCTTGTTTCGACGGTATTGTGGGATGAAGCGCCCGGATCGACCTTACACGCACACTTACGTGAGACAGTGTTCCACCAACCGACATGCACTTGTTGCATAAGGTGGCTAGCGGTGCCGCCTCCCACTTTAGTCGGATCGGATTCGGCGAAAAGGGTCCTTATGAATGGTAAATAGCAATTGACATATCACATTGTGGGTTTTATGAGGTAAGAAACGTTTTGCTAGAGACCCACAAGAGCTACAGAAACATGCAAACAACAATTAGAGGACGCCTAACTTGTTTTTGCAGGTATGCTATGTAATGTGATATGGCCAAAAGAATGTGATGAATGATATGTGATGTATGAGATTGATCATGTTCTTGTAATAGGAATCACGACTTGCATGTCGATGAGTATGACAACCGCAGGAGCCATAGGAGTTGTCTTAATTTATTGTATGACCCATGTGTCATTGAACAATGCCATGTAATTACTTTACTTTATTGCTAAACCGTTAGCCATAGTAGTAGAAGTAATAGTTGGCTAGACAACTTCATGGAGACACGATGATGGAGATCATGATGATGGAGATCATGGTGGCATGCCGTGACGATGATGATCATGGAGCCCTCAAGATGGAGATCAAAGGAGCAAAATGATATTGGCCATATCATGTCACTTTTTGATTGCATGTGATGTTTATCATGTTTATGCATCTTATTTGCTTAGAACGACGGTAGTAAATAAGATGATCCTCATAATAATTTCAAGAAAGTGTTCCCCTAACTGCACCATTGTGAAAGTTCGTTGTTTTGAAGCACCACGTGATGATCGGGTGTGATAGATTCTAACATTCACATACAACGGTGTAAGCCAGATTTACACATGTGAAACACTTAGGTTGACTTGACGAGCCTAGCATGTACGCATATGGCCTCGAACACAAGAGACCGAAAGGTCGAGCATGAGTCGATAGTAGATACGATCAACATGAAGATGTTCATCGATGATGACTAGTCCGCCTCACGTGATGATCGAACACGCCTAGTTGACTCGGATCATGTAATCACTTAGACGACTAGAGGGATGTCTATCTGAGTGGGAGTTCATTAGATGAACTTAATTATCCTGAACATAGTCAAAAGGTCTTTGCAATTATGTCAGACGCCGCGCTTTTAGTTCTACTGCTTAGATATGTTCCTAGAGAAAATTTAGTTGAAAGTTGATAGTAGCGATTCTCATGGACTAGGTCCGTAAACCGAGGATTGTCCTCGCTGTTTCATAGAAGGCTTATGTCCTTAATGCACCGCCGGTGTGTCAACTCTAACATCGCCTCGGATGTTGCTAACATCCGACATACACATTTTGATAACTACATGATAGTTCAATAATGTTAAACGGTTTAGAGTTGAGGCAATCAAGACGATTTCAAACGCTAGAAACATATGAGATGTTTCGAGGGCTAAAATTGGGATTTCAGGCTCGTGCCCACGTCAAGAGGTATGAGACCTCCGACGAGTTTTTCTAGACTACAAACTAAGGGAGAAGATCTCAATCGTTGAGCTTATACTCAGATTGTCCGGTACAACAATCACTTGAATCGAGTGGGAGTTAATCTTCCAGATGAGATAGTGATGTTTCTCCAAAGACATTGCCACCAAGCTACTAGAGCTTCGTGATGAACTATAACATAACAGGGATAGATATGATGATCCTTGAGCTATTCGCAATGTTCGACACCGCGAATGTAGAAATCAAGAAGAAGCATCAATTGTTGATGGTTAATGAAACCACTAGTTTCAAGAAGGGCAAGGGCAAGAAGGGATACTTCATGAAACGGCAAATCAGCTGCTGCTCTAATGAAGAAACCCAAGGTTGAACCCAAACCCGAGACTAAGTGCTTCTGTAATGAGGGAACGGACATTGAAGCAGAACTACCCTAGATACTTGGTAGATGAGAAGGCTGGCAAGGTCGATAGAAGTATATTGGATATACATTATGTTAATGTGTACTTTACTAGTACTCCTAGTAGCACCAGGGTATTAGATACCGTTCGTTGCTAAGCGCTAGTAACTCAAATAAAGGCTACGGAATAAATGGAGACTAGCTAAAGGTGAGTCGACGATATGTGTTGAAGTGTTTCCAAGCTTGATGTGATCAAGCATCGCACGCCCTCTACCATCAAGATTGGTGTTAAACCTAAATAATTGTTATTTGGTGTTTATGCTGAGCACATACATGATTGGATTATGTCTACCGCAATACGGTTATTCATTTAAGGAGAATAATGGTTACTCTGCTTATTTGAATAATACCTTCAATGGTCTTGCACCTAAAAGGAATGGTTTATTGAATCTCGATCGTAGTGATACACATTTTCATGCCAAAAGATATAAGATAGTAATGATAGCACCACTTACTTGTGGCAATCGCCATGTAAGTCATATTGGTGTAAACGCATGAAGAAGCTCCATGTTGATGGATCTTTGACTCACTCGCTTTGAAAGTTTGAGACATGCTAACCATGTCTATTGGTGTATACGCATGAAGAAACTCCATGCAGATGGATCGCTTGGACTCACTTGATTTTGAATCACTTGAGATATGCAAATCATACCACATGGGCAAGATGACCTAAAAGCCTCATTTTCAGTAAGATGGAACAAGATAGCAACTTGTTGGAAGTAACACATTTTGATGTGTGCAGTCCAATGAGTGCTGAGGCATGCAGTGAATATCGTTATGTTCTTACTTCATAGATGATTTGAGTAGATACTGAGTATATTTACTTGATGAAACACAAGTCTGAATTATTGGATGGTTCAAGTAATTTCAGAGTGAAGTTGAAGATCTTCGTGACAAGAGGATAAAATGTCTATGATATGATCATAGAGATGAATATCTGAATTAAGAGTTTTGGCACGCAATTAAGACATTGTGGAAATTGTTTCACAATTAATACCGCCTGGAACACCATAGTGTGATGGTGTGTCCGAACATCATAGTTGCACCCTATTGGATATGGTGCGTACCATGATGTCTCTTATCGAATTACCACTATTGTTCATGGGTTAGGCATTAGAGACAACCGCACTCACTTTAATAGGGCACCACGCAATTCCGTTGAGACGACACCGTATGAACTATGGTTTGGAGAAACCTAAGTTGTCGCTTTCTTAAAAGTTTGGGGCTGCGACGCTTATATGAAAAGGTTTCAGTGCTGATAAGCTCGAACCCAAAGCGGATAAATACATCTTCAGAGGACACCCAAAACAGTTGGGTATCCCTCCGCCTCAGATCCGAAGCAAAAGGGATTGTTTCTAGAATCAGGTCCTTTCGAGGAAAAGTTTCTCTCGAAAGAATTGAGGGAGGAAGATAGAACTTGATGAGGTTGACGAACCTCACTTCAACCGGAGAGTAGTGCAACACGTAGAGATGTTTCGTGGAACCTACGACTATTGAAGAGGAAACTAATGATAGTGATCATGAAGCTTCGGATCAAGTTGCTATCAAACCTCGTAGGTCGCAAGGATATGTACTACCCCGAGTGGTACGGTGATCTCTGTAATAGAGGTCATGTTGTTGGACAACAATGAACCTACGAGCTATGGAGGAGCGATGGTGGGCCCATATTCACAAATGGTTAGAAGCCATGAAATCCGAGATAGGATCCATGTATCGTAACAAAGCATGGACTTTGGTGGACTTGCCCAATGATCGGCAAGCCATTGAGATAAATGGATCTTTAAGAAGAAGACGGACGTGACGGTAATTTCACCGCCTATGAAGCTCGACTTGTATGCTAAGAGTTTTTCACAAGTTCAAGGAGTTGACTACGATGAGATTTTCTCATCCGTAGCGATGCTTAAGTCCGCCGTAATCATGTTAGCATTAGCTGCATTTATGAAATCGCGATGGATGTCAAAACGAGTTTCCTTACCAGCCAGAAGGAAAGGTTGTATGTGATACAATCGTAAAGGTTTTGTCGATCCTAAGGATGCTAAAAGGTATGCTAGCTCCAATGATCCTTCCATGGACTAGAGCAAGCATCTCGAGTCGTAATATACGCTTTGATGGAATGATCAAAGATTTTGGGTTTGTACAAAGTTTATGAGAAACTTGTATTTCCAAAGAAGTGAGTGGAGCACTATAGAATTTCTCGATGAGTATATGTTGTTGACTATTGTTGATCGTAAATGATGTAGAATTTCCGAAAGCATATAGGGTTATTTGAAAAGTGTTGGAAAACCTGGATTAAGCTACTTGAACATTATGCATCAAGATCTATAAGGATAGATCAAAACGCTAAATGGTACTTTTCAAATGAGCACATACTTGACATGATCTTGAAGGTGTTCAAGATGGATCACCAAAGAAGGAGTTCTTGCCTGAGTTGTAAGGTATGAAGTTAAGAGTTAAAGCTCGACCACGGCAGAAGAGAGAGAAAGGACGAAGGTCGCCCCTATGCTTCAGACGTAGGCTCTATAGTATGCTATGCCGTACCGCACCGAAAGTGTGCCTTGCCATGAGTCACTATAAGTACAAGAATGATCTAGGAATAGATCATTGACAGCGGTCAAAATTGTCCTTGGAGTAAATAAGGACATGTTTCTCGATTATGGAGGTGATGAAGAGTTCGGCGAAGGGTTACGCCGATGCAAGCTTTAACACCTATCCGAGTGACTCGAGTAGCAAACCGATACGATAGTGGAGCAACCATTTGGAATAGCTTCAAGTGGAGCGTGGAAGCAGATTTACAATATGACCTAGAGATTTATGAAGTGCATACGGATCTGAATGTTGCGCCTGCTGACCAAAACCTCTCTCACAAGCAAAACATGATCAAACCCCGTAACTCATTGAGTCTTAATCACATGATGATATGAACTAGTTTAGTGACACTAGAAAACTTTGGATGTTGGTCACATGGCGATGTGACCTGTGAGTGTTAATCACATGGCGATGTGAACTAGATTATTGACTCTAGTGCAAGTGGGAGACTGTTGGAAATATTCTCTAGAGGCAATAATAAATTAGTTATTATTATTATATTTCTTTGTTCATGATAATCGTTTATTATCCATGCTATAATTGTATTGATAGGAAACTCAGATACATGTGTGGATACATAGACAACACCATGTCCCTAGTAAGCCTCTAGTTGACTAGCTCGTTGATGAACAGATGGTTACGATTTCCTGACCATGGACATTGGATGTTGTTGATAACGGGATCACATAATTAGGAGAATGATGTGATGGACAAGACCCAATCCTAAGCATAGCACAAGATCGTGTAGTTCGTCTGCTAGAGCTTTTCTAATGTCAAGTATCATTTCCTTAGACCATGAGATTGTGCAACTCTTGATACCGTAGGAGTGCTTTGGTGTGCCAAACGTCACAACGTAATCGAGTGGCTATAAAGGTGCACTACGGTATCTCCGAAAGTGTCTATTGGGTTGGCACGAATCGAGATCGATTTGTCACTCGGTGACGGAGAGGTATCTCCGGCCCACTCGGTAGGACATCTCATATGTGCACAATGTGACCAAGGGGTTGATCACGGATGATGTGTTACGGAACGAGTAAAGAGACTTGCCGGTAACGAGATTGAACAAGGTATCGCATACCGACGATCGAATCTCGCAAGTACAATACCGCTAGACAAAGGGAATTGCATACGGATTGCTTGAATCTTGACATCGTGGTTCATCCGATGAGATCATCGTGGAACATGTGGGAGCCAACATGGGTATCCAGATCCCGCTGTTGGTTATTGACCGGAGAACGCCTCGGTCATGTTCAGATGGTTCCCGAACCCATAGGGTCTACACACTTAAGGTTCGTGACGCTAGAGTTGTTATGGGAAATAGTATGTGGTTACCGAAGGTTGTTCGAGTCCCTGATGAGATTCCTGACATGATGCAGGAGCTCCTAATGGTCCGGAGGTGAAGATCGTATATTGGACGAAGGGTATTGGAGTCTAGAATTGGTCTGGGGTACTGTGATGACCGGCGTGTCCGAAAGGGGTTTCTGAGGCCCCGACAAGCTTTGGGGGCCTTATGGGCCAAGGGAGAGGGCACATCAGCCCACTAAGGGGCTGAGCGCCTTCCCACCCCATCTCACGAACTGGAGAGGTGGGGGCACCACCCTAGGGCAGCCGCCTCCCGGCTTGGGGGCAAGTTTCCTAGGGGTGGGGGCGCCAAACCCATCTAGGGTTTCCCCATGGCCGCCGCCTCCCCTAGGGAACCCTAGGGCGCCCCCTCCTCTCTTCCCCTATATATAGTGAGAGAGAGAGAGGCAGCCGCACCTTCCCTCGGGCGCAGCCCTCTCCTCCTCCAACACCTCCTCCTCCGTAGTGCTTGGCGAAGCCCCGCCGAGAACCACGAGCCCATCACCACCATGCTGTCGCGGTTGCCGGAGTTCTCCTCAACTTCTCCTCTCCCTTGCTGGATCAAGAAGGAGGAGACGCCCCGAGCTGTACGCGTGTTGAACGCGGAGGTGCCGTCTGCTCGCACTAGGATCTCCGTGATTTGGATCACGACGAGTACGACTTCTTCAACCCCGTTTCTTGAACGCCTCGCTTAGCGATCTACAAGGGTATGTAGATGCACTCCCTCTCTCGTTGTTAGTCTCTCCATAGATAGATCTTGCTGACTCAGAGGAAAATTTTGAATTTCTGCCACGCTCCCCAACAGAATATGTATTGATAATGGATGGGCTTGGCATCTCGACATATATGATGAGTAAACCAAGTATATGTGCAACAAAGTAGAAGAAATGCAAGACAACATATGCAAGATACCCGCAATCAATAAAACATTGCCAAATTAGAACATGCACCTTGATGGGTGAACAGGACAGGCCATCTGCCTTTGACTCCTCGAGGTTAGAATAGTCATTAGGATCATATTCTGAACAAGAATAAACAGGTGGGGATCGTATGAGTTTCATTGCATCCAGAATGGCACTCAATGCCTTGGTGCCAATTTTGTAAGTCATTGCAGTGTTTAGCTTCAAGAGTGGACTGCTGCTAGTGCGACACAAAGCAGCTACACAGATCATAGTGTAGATATAACGAGAAAACCTTAAGCATCAGAGTAAAATCAGCAAAGTGGAACTTGCTGGAATATATGTGCTAGTATTGCCGGTACGGCTAGAAAGGCTTTGATACCAGCTCTTCAAGTGAAGGCGCGGTATCGTTAATATCAGTGTAACTCTCAAAGGCTTACACAGCTCCCCGCATTTCCTTGTTATTCTTATAGGATTCAAGTGGCAGGCCACTACAAATCCTATTCCTATGTTTACAAGATCCTACTAATCAAAGAGGCTCAAAGTGTCCATCACAACCTAATCGTGATAGACCAATACATCGCAAATGTCCCTGCCATCTTCAGACAAGGAACATATCAGACATTATCATATTCCTCCGCTCCAAAATATAAGTTTTGGTAGAGATTTCCACTATGGATCACATACGATGTATCCAGATACATTTTAGAGTGTAGATTCACCATTTTGCTCCATATGTAGTCCATGGTGGAATCTATACAAAGACTTGTATTTAGGAACGAGAGAGTACATATTAAAGAAGAACGGAAGAGGAACATGGTAAAGAAGAGCAAGCAGATTTTGATAATAAAATGTTGGTTGTGCAAAGGCCCACATGATGAACCAGAGCGCATTAAGAATGCAACTCCTAGCTGTCTCTCGACCATTTCAGGTGGTTGGATGAAGATCCCACGCCTCCTAACCCTTCTTCTTCCTCGCCTCTCGATTCTTCCCATACGAATAACCGCACGACGGGCCACGGGCCGACCACCGCCCCCACCGCCTGTTCCTCCGCCACCCCACCCCCACCCCCGCCCAACCCCCACCCGCTGAGTTTTCTTTGTTCGGCGAGGCCCCACAACCACCCGAGCCCCTTTGATCGCACCGCAACTCCGCCGAGCTTTGAAAATCGACCGACCCAATTTTGAAATTTAGTCTCATCGTGATTTAACTAGTGTGGAATATAAAAGGGAAAACCATAAGCATTGGGAGTATAGTGTTGAGCGTGCATGGCAGATCTGAAAGTGCAAACCAGACAAAGGCAATTTCAGAACCAAGACAAGAAATCGACTAAAGCAAGGGCGATCTATTTTCTTGTTGCGATAAATAAGTTGAGCAGATACGAAAGAGTACCGCCTGTGCGGGCGCTGCACGCACCTCCGAGAATTTGACGGTGCAAGCAGTAGCGATGGTCGTCGGCGGCGTGGAAGCAAATCTAGGAGGGTAGATGGTGGCAGCGGGCGCTGTGGACGAGACGGTCAGAGGAGCGGCGCCGCAAGGTGGACGACGGCGGGATGAAGCGAGAGGACGGATGCAAGGATCCCGGTCCAAGCCGTGGATGAGAGAGGTCGATCTCTTGTAATGGACGACGTGTCGTGGTATCAACTCCGCATGGTGGAGGAGGACGGCGGTGGATGGGGTGGCGGACGGCGGTGGACTTGAGGAGGGTGGGGTGGAGAGGGTGTTTTGGCGCCCACGGAGTACTAATGGGGAAAAGGGAGGTAGAGAGGAAGGGGAACCATGTATTCAGGGCGCGCTTGTCTCAAATGCGAGGAAATTTACAAACTTAGCCCCTGCTTC
The DNA here is from genome assembly GCA_021605205.1 of Aegilops longissima. NCBI lineage: Eukaryota > Viridiplantae > Streptophyta > Magnoliopsida > Poales > Poaceae > Aegilops > Aegilops longissima. The sequence continues at coordinate 453,278,312 of CM038677.1, read as the reverse complement.
AAATTTCTACTACATCACAAAGAACATTAGTCGGTTAGATAGGACGGTAATCTCAAGATACACCAAATATTTGCCGACGAGAGTTTGTTTTGGCGCCCACCGTATGAATATGAATTGGGAGGAGTCGATTTCATGAGGACACACTGTGTTTTGGCGCCCACCGTATGAATCCGGGTGAGAGGCGGTTACGCCATGTTTGGGTGAAATTACAAACCTACCCCTATCGAAACCTATAGAAATGCAGCAGATAGGCTTTATGTGGCGAGATAAGCAGAGTGATTTCCATCTCGCAGATTTTGGTTTCATGTTATCGCGATTTTCCCCGCTTGCTCAAATTTTGCAGAGTGCATGTTTATCGTACAACTCAATTCAATCCCGCTTGTATTCTATTTTTTCGGCGCGATCCATTTTCAATTGGTTACGTTTATATACATCATTTATATATATATATATATATATATATATATACTTTCAAAAGCACAACACCATTTATACATAAATATGGTTTACAAATGGCATGATCTCAGATTCATAAGGTTGTATCCATCAACTTGGATTTTCAAATATTTGAAACCACTTTATGTTGAAATCCAATGTATGCATTCCTCGCTAACTGTCTCCAATTAATGTGTGTTTCATGCGGTTTTTTTACTTCTCAAACATGTATAATGTGTTTCACACACGCAACATATAGTGTAATCCCGCTTAGACATTAATTGCATATAAACCATGCATTGTTTGTAATTGAAGAATCTATGGATCACCAATATTGATAAACTATATAACATTACACGGTGCCCAAATTCAAATGAATATGCATGTTTGATACACCAATTTATGCTATGATATTATCGATGTCGTGATCTCCAGCTTAAATATTTGAATCCCTTAATTCCGATATTCGCCTCATATAGCTATCACTCATGCTTATATAGGACTATCTCTCGACCTATACGCTCATCGCCTCTCGTATCTCTCGTATACCTGTATGTCGACAATGATCTTTTATCTTCGTAACACACCGACGGTACTCTCTCCTCGACCTTCATCACTCTATCTCTCTCTAAGTATATCTCGCCCCTGCTATGTGTCTCTAACTATAATTCTCCATGTGGAATCTCTTTCTCTCACACAAACATAAAACTTTGTCTTCCGGGGTCTCATTTCTCTCTACTATTCCCATGTGTGCCACTCAGACACCCCTCATACAGAGATGTCTTTCGCCCTTAGATATGAGAACCTATGACTCTTCCTCTTCAATATCTCTTTCTCACACACAAACACAAACTCTGCCTCCTGTGGTCTCATATTTCTCCATTGTTCTCTTGTATGTCGCTTCACACACACCCTCTCTCCCTAGAGATATCTTATGCTCCTCAGATGTATCTCTAGCTATCACTCTCATTGTGAAATATCTTTCTCTCACACACAAAACTCCATCTCTCCTCGATCTCATTTCTCTCTCGATATATGTTTGTATGTGACTCACATGCACCTCTCTCTATCTCTCTCACACCCACACACATAACCCAGCCTTCTCGATCCACTTGACTCCTATCTCTAACACACACTAGCTAGCATCTTTATCTTTCTATTTATCTGCTTTCTCCATCAACCTTGTTTCTCGCCTCACTCTTGATTCCTATCACACACACTACATATGTTTCTCTCTACATGCAGTCAAGTGCCCTCTCACACACATATATAACTTCACCCTTTGAACCACCCGACGGTCATCTCCAACACCCAAACTAGCGGATGTCCCTCTAGCTAGCATCTCCATCTCTCAGATCTATCTGTAGTTTCTCTAGCTAGCATTCTCACATGCATGCATATTGTCATACCGATCCGCTCTCCCATGTCACCGATCTTATGACTTATGTCTTCTTTCTTTATCTCGATCATGCACAAGCACACACACACACACACATCCCACGATACATGTATACCTCTCACACATGCACGCTCAAGGTCTCTATGTTCCATACGTAGTTAATTACCTCAATCCTAACGCCACATCGAATCGCTTCTCCTTTTGTGCACATAACTTCCACCGATGGGTAAAACACACACCACACTTAACAATCTCCTTCTAGCTACCCCCCGCCTCTCACTCTTCCCCTATATCCCTAAAACCAATAAGACCATCCCTTTGTTTAATTCCCGCCACATGCACCATCGATATATAATAGTCTTCCTCGGTGTCTCTCGAACTAACACGCTTCTCTCGATGTCGACTCCTCTCACGCCACACACACCTTCTCTTCCCTCTCACGGGCATTTTCTCTCTCGCACCCCATCGCTGGTGGTCTCGCCATACACATCACCTCTCTATGATGAAGCCATGCACACTTAAATTACATCCGCCACAGAGGACCCCACACACACACACACACACACACACACACACACGCATGCACCCCCCCACACACACTAAGACTCCATCTCCTCTCTCTCTCTCTCACACACACACACACGCACGCACCCCCCCACACACACTAATACTCCATCTCTCTCTCTCTCTCTCTCACACACACACAAACTAAGACTCCATCTCTCTCTCTCTCTCTCTCTCTCTCACACACACACACCCCACACACACACACTAAGACTCCATCTCACACACACATGCTCTAGGCGGAGCATTTGTTCCTACCACCCTTCATCCAACCTTACCCGTATGATAAACAATCACCTTTATTTACTTGCATAACATGGACAAATTCCACTTTACTTTAGTAGTCAAAACTTATCATCTGCACTTTATAAAAAACGAGTTGGCGGTGATGGTGTGTCCGCCATCTTGTAATACAGATCGATGATCTATATCCGAGGATAGAAAGCAAACTATGATAATTTTACAAAAGATACCCGCACCTCTCTCCACATCATTATCTCCCGCAACCTCATTGCTCAGAATTAAAAAGGAATAAGTCTCGAACAATCTAGCATGCATGGTGGCTGCCAGCTCGCCGGGCGCCGCCCATCCCCATGCCTCCGCCCATTCCACCACCACCACCACCACGCCCACCTCCTCGCCTTATCTCTCATCTTTCATTTTTTCGATGACATTCTCGAGATACCAGTTTTCCGATGAAATTCTCGAGATATCATTAGTTTTACACATGGGATTACTCCTGCATGGGTCAATCACAACAGGTGTTTTGTAAAAATGCATATTGATGTTCCGCAATGCACGAGAATCTTGCTTGTAATTATATAATGAAAATCACGAAAGCAGGAAGTGACATTTTTTGACACAACCACGCTAACATGGCCACGAAATCACTAGCTAAAGTAAATACCATTATACTTATATCCCGATGCAAAAGGTTGAGTACATGTCCGAAGAGTAGAGTCGCACACACACACTTTGTCTCTTAGAATCTCTATCACACACACACCAGTTACGTGACGCCCACTTAAGCAGACACGTATGTTACAATTTGTGCACCCGCGGGTACACATGATGCTGCGCATTTATTTAAGCCGGAAGGCGAACCCAAATAGTAGCTGCATTCATTCCTCCCCGCCGCTTCTTTCTTCTCTCGTCGCTGTTCGGTAGCTATGGGCCGTCAAGGCAACAACATACGCCATACTTCCGCCGAGCGGGCGCTTTAATATGGAAATTTTAGTGGTCATGCATGCATATTTTTGTGCTAGCACTCCTATATAAGGGTTGACCGTCGCCATCATGGACGCGCGCGGCGGTGGAAGAGGAAGGAGAAGGAAGCAGTGGGAGTAACGCTTTTACCACAATTTCTTAGGAAACTGAGTAATAATTGAGTAGTTTTGCAAACTACCAAGATTACACCAAACGGTTCAAAACCTATACTCCCTTGCTGCAAGGCTTCCCGCGTGAAACGGTCAAGTCACCTCGAGCGCCAGGCACATTAATGCCCGGACAGAGCGGAGGCGACTCTCTCTGGCGCCGGCTTTGAAGTGGCGCGACGGCCGAGAGAGCGCCGCCTCCTGCACGCGATCGCTTCAAGATCGAGATCGCCATAGGCCCTGCTTTGGATCCATGGGTTAGAGTTAGTTTAGCTAGTTAGGGCTCAAATAGCCCTAAAGTATCCAAGCATGAGGGTTTAAATTGGAGCAAGTTGCACCGAACCCACCAAAAAACTATCCCACCAAAGAGGTGCTAATCGGAGATAGTTCTCATTGGGACCATCGAAAAATCACTTTTCTCTCTCCATGAAGTGCATTTATTGTCAATCTAACCTCTGTAACCCAAACACCTCTTTGGCTACAGCTAGTTCAGGGTTAGTCATGAGTTAGTCTAACCTCTAGCTAAGTTAGAGTATCAAACAGAGCAGATAGGACATGCAAGTTGCTCAAAGCATACAGCAAATTCATACGTGAAAGGATTTTTTCTTTTGAAAACGGAACGTGAAAGGAATTTTTTAGAATGCTCTTGGCATGTCGCTAACGTGTTATAGTTAACCAATTCAATAGACGGCAGAAACGCCAGCCCGCCACACTTTGATAGAGACGAGGAGGAGAAGCGATACAGGTGCTGGATTACTAGAGATAGGTGTCGATGGAAGCCAAGAAATATGGTGATAGCGTAATAGCCATGTACTAGTATGATGTAACTACACTGGGCTGCCGTGTTTCAGACTCTTCCAAATTCCAATCGTGGAGATGATTGGTTAATTTTACATTGCTGAATAATATTAAATATTATGAGTGCGACGCCCACCACGAGGTTCCTTGCTCCTTCTCGGTCATCCGAATCTATGTTCTTCCACTCTATTTTTTACGTGAGCTTTGTTCATCCTTTTGCCAACACGCGAGACATCTAGCATCAAGGTGCACGTGTTATGCAAGGATAGTTCCATCTATATGAAGAACACGGGGACCTGAACTACGAGACGACATGTACCTGTGAGTGGACGTATTTAACCTGAGTAATGTAGCGCAGCAAGTGAAGTAGAAAGGCACAAATGGTATGAACATGCGTGGCATATAGGGTGTGTTTGGTTGCGCTCGCCTCAAAGATAGTTGTTCTCTTCATGCATGCTCAACTCAACACCCTCTTCATGCATGCTTCTAGTGTATTTGTGCTAAACTAGTGTGGACTCATGCACCTCCATACACTCTACCAAACACCCAAAAGTAGGTCGAGAAGGAACTCTTGGCGGCATTTGTCTCTTACTACGCACTACCACTAATGTTGTACGCAATGCACGGTGATGTTATGGAGTACGTGCTCAAGTACTCTACTACTACTATATTAGTTGGAGGCACATATTAACTTTTATATTTGTTTATGTGTATGCCCCGAGACCTTCCAACTAGACGTGTCTTTCTCTCCGTGTCGCACTTTGTATCGCTCATACCACTAAGTACTACTACGCAGTGGTCTCCGACCCGTAAGTGGAAGAAGTGGAGACGCCTACCACACTGTTTTTTTACTGGCTCTACCACGCTGTTCATGTCCCACTCCTTTCGCCGACGTAGGGACATCCAAGACGCGTCGTGTTTGGCACCCTTCGTCGTAAGAGTTGAAACACTAGCATTCATCGTAAATAAAAATAATTATAAATCGGCAAGGATACTATTTTTTGTGAACCAATCAGCAGTGATACTATACCACGCGTTTCCTTGCTCCTCGATATCGGAAAGAATACTTCCTTCGCCAACATGTGGGACGTTGACCATCCCGGTCCACTTGCCATGCACGCAGAACTCCAAGGAGAGTCACCTGTGTCGTCACGCCAAAGAATAATGACTAATGAGCCGCCAAATCACAGGCCCACTTCCCACTTTGAAGTTTCTGACGAAGGAACCATCATGACTTCGTTGAATTCCACTTCTGAAGAAAACTACTGTACCAACAAGATCGCTAGCTATAGTAGTTACTCCAACAGAGGCCTCCTTTCGCTCATAGGATAGGAATATGAAAATCATAGGAAGTGAGATGACATGCATCTCAATTCCTATAGAGAAAAAGATGCCATTTGATTCTTAGGATAGGAATTTTTCCATTTAGTCTAGGCTAATGTACGGTAATTTGCTCTAAAACTACAAGAGTAACTAGTAGTATTGGTACATGCTCGCACTGCATACGCACACACACACTAACTACTAGTACTACTACTTCACATGCTAGCCAGATGTCGCGTTTCTCCTTCCCGGCTTTGTCGGCGACACCCCACCGTGCTTGGATCTCCGCCGACCTCTCCACAGCAGCTGCTGCATCCTTTTTCTTTCTTGCGGCGGGCCTCGCTTTCTTGAGTGCTTTCGACTTTTCCGCCCTCTCAGGCGGCTTTGGCCACCTTCTTGCTCTACCGCCCATTCGCCTTGGCATCTTCAAATTCCTCCCACATAGTTGTGAGGTCGCGAAGCGTGATGAACTCGCACGGCGGGATGCCATCGCTTCCCTACCATTTTGTGTGCGGTTGTGGGCGGCGAGAACTCGCACGACGGATGCCATCGCTGCCTTACCGTTAGTGTGCGGTGCGGTGGCATGAACGACGCTTGGTAAGAGCTCGGGGTGGAGTGGTCGGACAACCGTGATAGTGCATTGGTTTGTCAAGAGCTCAAGGACGTAAGACGAAGCAAATTTGATTCCCTTCAATCCTGGTCATTTATTACCGAGTAAAATGCATTGGCGGTCATCGAACTTGTATTGATAGCTCACTTTGATCATTGTATACGAGATATGGTGATTATACGGTCACCGCTCAGCAGATAGCTCCATATTTGTCCGTTGACCACCAAACAGTCTGCATGCGCCTCATTAGCTCGTGTTCTTTATCTATCTACGCAGGCCTACCACAATGGAGAAAGAAATATCTGTAAAACCAAAATTATGCGTATGTGGGGAATCAAACCACGGACTCGCCGCTGCAACGCACCTCGCCACCAAATGAAAATGAAATACTTCGCCGACACTCACGCCATGCTGTCAAAGCATGCTAATGCATGCACGCCGCCTCTAAATCAAAGTCCTGCTCATGGTGCAACGCAAACGGCGAGCCCATCACCGCGCGCCGACGGTGCCCGACATTACTGTTTAGACATTTGATGGAGGCTTCACGCGAACGCCGAGCATGTATTCACCGCTCAACACCAACGGTCATACCGGACCGCTTTGCTCATGTATATCGCCCATCACAACGACAATCTATAAAACAACCTAAGCTAGAGAGGGTACTATGGTAGTATGGTACGGAGTATGTACTATCGTGAGCAACCGATCTTAGTGCCACCGCACAATCAAACCCTTCCATCGCTAGCGCTGCTTCCCGCCTCAAACGGTCACCGCCTCTCCGTAATGTCAATGCCGATTCATTGACTTAATCGCAGGTGCATTGGTGTGTCACCGACAAAGGGCTGATGTCCGCTGGGCCCACATGTCAAGAACGCAAACGCATCTCGCAGTTGTCATCAAGCAGCGCCCGCATTCACGCCGGGCGAACCTACTCCGCGCCAGCTTGTCCATCTGTTCGCCGCGCTCATTGCCATTCACCCGCTATATTAACTTGAGCCCCAGCCCCAGCCATAGCCAAAGACCCACACTTATTCTCCTCCGTCCCTTCCTTCGCTTCGGCACCACTTCAACCATGGCCTCTCGGCGCCCGGTTTTTTGGACGACTGTCGCAGGAGCGACGAGGACATCGGCGGCGGCTCGCCCGGCGCGCTTCCAAAGCTCTATTTGACATACTGTCGCAGGAGCAAACAAAGGAGATCGCCGGCACCCCCCGGCCGCCCTCCGCCGCCACGACCACGAAGCCGGTAGCAAGCAAGAGTAGTACACGGTAGGTCGCCGCCGCTCTGGTCCCGAGAAGGCCACCGCTACTCCACTCAGTCGACACCAAGCTTGGTGGGGTAAACATCGGCGGCCGATTAGCCGCTTGACGGCGATGTGGAGGCGGAAATCTCCAGAACCTTGTGCTCCGGAGGAGGAGGTTATCGAGGCGGATGAGTGCTACGTCTTGAGCTTGCGTTGGTTTTCCCCGAAGAGGAGAGGATGATGCAACATAGTAGCGTAAGTATTTCCTCAGCTTTTGAGAACCAAGGTATCAATCCAAGAGGAGGCCACGACAAGTCCCTCGTGACCGCACAAAACGATAGCTACTCGCAACCAACACGATTAGGGGTTGTCAATCCTTCACGGTCACTTACTTAGAGTGAGATCTGATAGAGATAATATTTTGGTATTTTTGGTATATAGATGCAAAGTGAAAAGTAAAAAGCAAAGTAAAAATAAAGCAAGTATAAAAGTGATGGAGATTAATATGATGAGAATAGACCCGGGGGCCATAGGTTCACTAGTGGCTTCTCTCAAGAGCATAATTATTCTATGGTGGGTGAACAAATTACTGTTGAGCAATTGAAAAAATTGAGCATAGTTATGAGTATATCCAGGTATGATCATGTATATAGGCATCACGTCCGTGACAAGTAGACCGAAACGATTCTCAGATCTACTACTATTACTCCACTCATCGACCACTATCCAAAGATGCATCTAGAGTATTAAGTTAAAAACAGAGTAATGCCTTAAGCAAGATGACATGATGTAGAGGAATAAATTCATGCAATATGTTAAATACCCCATCTTGTTATCCTCGATGGCAACAATACAATACGTGCCTTGCAACCCTTTCTGTCACTGGGTAAGGACACCACAAGATTGAACCCAAAGCCATGCACTTCTCCCATTGCAAGAACTACCAATCTAGTTGGCCAAACCAAACGGATAATTCGAAGAGACTTGCAAAGATAACTCAATCATACATAAAAGAATTCAGAGAAGATTCAAATATTATTCAAAGATAAGCTGGATCATAAACCCACAATTCATCGATCTCAACAAACACACCGCAAAAAGAAGATTACATCGAATAGATCTCCACGAGAGAGGGGGAGAACATTGTATTGAGATCCAAAAGAGAGAAGAAGCCATCTAGCTACTAGATATGGACCCAAGGTCTGAAGTAAACTACTCACACTTCATCGGAGAGGCTATGGTGTTGATGTAGAAGCCTCCGTGGTGGATGCCTTCCCATGAGCTCGAACAGGCCCCAAGATGGAATCTCGTGGATACAGGAAGTTGCGTGGTGGAATTAGGTTTTGGCCCTGTTCGATCATTTGGGGGTACATAGGTATATATAGGAGGAAGTAGATGTTGGTGGAGCATCGAGGGCCCACGAGGCAGGGGGCACGCCTAGGGGGCGCCCCACCTCGTGACCGCCTCCGATGCTCCTTGGCGAGGGTCCAAGTCTCCTGGATCACGCTTGGTGAGAAAATCACGCTCAAGGTTTCATTCCGCTTGGACTCTGCTTGATATTCTGCTTCTTCAAACACCAAAAAGGCAAAAACAGCAATTCGGGCTGGGCCTCCTGTTAATAGGTTAGTCCCAAAAATAATATAAAAGTGGAAAATAAAGCTCAATATAGTCCAAAATAGTAGATAAAGTAGCATGGAGCAATCAAAATTATAGATACGTTGGAGACGATCACCATCCCCAAGCTTAATTCCTGCTCGCCCTCGAGTAGGTAAATTATAAAAGATAATTTTGATGCGAGGATACTTTGGCATAATTTCAATGTAAATCTCCTTAATCATGGTATGAATATTCAGATCCGAAAGATTCAAGACAAAAGTTCATATTGACATAAAAATAATAATACTTCAAGCATACTAACTAAGCAATTATGTCTTCTCAAAATAACATGGCCAAAGAAAGTTATCCGTACAAAATCATATAGTCTGGCTATGCTCCATCTTCCCCACACAAAATATTTAAATCATGCACAACCCTGATGACAAGCCAAGCAATTTTTTCATACTTTAACATTTTCAAAACTTTTTCAATCTTCATGCAATACATGAGCGTGAGCCATGGATATAGCACTATATTTGGAATAGAATGGTGGTTGTGGAGAAGACAAAAAGAGGGAAGATAGTCTCACATCAACTAGGCGTATCAACGAGCTATGGAGATGCCCATCAATAGATATCAATGTGAGTGAGTAGGGATTGCCATGCAACGGATGCACTAGAGCTATAAGTATATGAAAGCTCAACAAAAGAAACTAAATGGGTGTGCATCCAACTCGCTTGCTCACGAAGACCTAGGGCATTTGAGGAAGCCCATCATTGGAATATACAAGCCAAGTTCTATAATGAAAAATTCCCACTAGTAAATGAAAGTGACAAAATGAGAGACTCTCTATCATGAAGATCTTGGTGCTACTTTGAAGCACAAGCGTGGTAAAAGATAGTAACATTGCCCCTTCTCTCTTTTTCTCTCATTTTTTATTTGGGCCTTTTCTCTTTTTTTTGTGGCCTCTTTTTTTTTCCGTCCGGAGTCTCATCCCGACTTGTGTGGGAATCATAGTCTCCATCATCCTTTCCTCACTTGGGACAATGCTCTAATAATGATGATCATCACACTTTTATTTTTCTTACAAGTCAACAATTACAACTCGATACTTAGAACAAAATATGACTCTATATGAATGCCTCGGCGGTGTACCGGGATATGCAATGTAACATGAGTGACATGTATGAAAGAATTATGAATGGTGGCTTTGCCACAAATACAATGTCAACTACATGATCATGCTAGCAATATGACAATGATGGAGCGTGTCATAATAAACGGAATGGTGGAAAGTTGCGTGGCAATATATCTCGGAATGGCTATGGAAATGCCATGATAGGTAGGTATGGTTGCTGTTTTGAGGAAGGTATATGGTGGGTGTATGATACCAGCGAAAAGTGCGCGGTATTGAGAGGCTAGCAATGGTGGAAGGATGGGAAAAGTGCGATAATCCATGGACTCAACATTAGTCATAAAGAACTCATATACTTATTGCAAAATCCTAGAAGTTATCAAAGCAAAGTATTACACGATGCTCCTAGGGGATAGATTGGTAGGAAAATACCATCGCCGTCCCCGACCGCCACTCATAAGGAAGACAATCAATAAATAAATCATGCTCCGAGTTCATCACATAACGGTTCACCATACGCATGCTACGGAATCACAAACTTCAACACAAGTATTCTTTAAATTCACAACTACTCAACTAGCATGACTCTAATATCACTATCTTCATATCTCAAAACAATTATCAAGCATAAAACTTATCTTAGTATTCAACGACTCAAAAGAAAGTTTCACATATCTTGAATACCAAGTATATTAACATCAAGCAAATTACCATGCTATTAACGACTCTCAAAATAATCTAAGTGAAGCATCGAGATCAAGTTTCTTTAAAAAAATCCACCACCATGCTCTAAAATATCTAAGTGAAGTACTAGAGCAAAAATTATCACGCTAAAAGATATAAGTGAAGCACAATGAGCAAAACTATCAAGCTCAAAAGATATAAGTGAAGCACATAGAGTATTCTAGAAAATTCCAATCAAATTGGCTTACCTCAAAAGGTGTGTACAGCAGGGATGATTGTGGTAAACTAACAAGCAAAGACACAAATAATACAAGACGCCCAAGCAAAACACATATCATGTGGTGAATAAAATATAGCTCCAAGTAAATTACCGATGGAAGTGGATTTAAAGAGGGATGCCTTCCGGGCATCCCCAAGCTTTGACTTTTGGTGTCCTTGATTATCTTGGGGTGCCATGGGCATCCCAAAGCTTAGGCTCTTGCCACTACTTGTTCCATAATCCATCAAAAGAATTCACCCAAAACTTGAAAACTTCACAACACAAAACTCAATAGAAATCTCGTGAGTCTGCTAGAGAAAGAAAATAAAAGACTACTTTAAGGTACTGTAATGAACTCATTCTTTATTTATATCGGTGTTAAACCTACTGTATTCCAACTTCTATATGGATCATAAACTATTTTACTAGCCATAGATTCATCAAAATAAGCAAACAACACACGCAAAACAGAATCTGTCAAAAACAGAACAGTCTGTAGTAATCTGTAACTAACGCAAACTTCTGGAACTCAAAAAATTCTACCAGACTTAGACGACCTGGAAAATTTGTTTATTGATCATCAGCAATTGGAATCAATATTTTATAATGTTCTGGTGATTTTTAACAATTCGGGCACTGAGCGCAAAGTTTCTGGAAATTACAGCAAGATCAAATAACTATCATCCAAGAAGATCCAATAGGTTTAACTTGGCACAAACACTAACTAAAAGATAAAACCACATCTAAACAGAGGCTAGATGGATTATTTATTCCTAAACAGAAGCAAAAACAAAAAACTAAAATAAAATTGGGTTGCCTCCCAACAAGCGCTATCGCTTAACGCCTCTAGCTAGGCATAAAAGCAAGGATAGATCTAGGTATTGCCATCTTTGGTAGGCAATTCTTCAATGAGGCATCTTTCTTTTTTATAGATTTCTTTCCCTCTAGTAATTATCAAACTTTTAGGCATAAGATCGAAAAATTCATTTGTAGCAAATGGTTCCTTAATGATAGTAAAAAGATCGGGATGAATACTTATAGATTTAAGATCCACAGTTTCCTTACTAGATGATTCACCCTTATTTTTAGGAACATACATAAGCTTGGCAATTTTAGTGAGAGGACTAGGAGTATTGTTTACGGAAGAAAACGTGGTTCGCAAGTTGGTAATGATACCCTCAAGTTTATCGATTCGAGTGGAATCTAGATTTATTTTCTCATTAACCATAGGTTCCTTCTCCTTAATATTTTTCAAAGTCATTCCTACCTTAGATCCATATTGAGTAATTTGATTATGGATCTTTTTATCTAGATTTTCAATGGATTCAATGGTGGCAACTTTGTTTTCAATAATTTCAAGCCTTTGCATAACATGATCCAAAGTTAACATAGTTCCATTAACCAAAAGAGTTGGTGAGCCAAATAAATCTATTAAAGCATTATAAGAATCAAAAGTATGGCTACCCAAGAAATTCCTCCGTAATGGTATCAAGGATATATCTATACCAGGATTAGCACCTACGTAAAAATTACTTAACAAGAACTGAAGTAGATTGCTTCCTTGTAGATCTATTTTGAGCATTGCAAATTCTATACCAAGCGCCATTTAGATTTTCTCCTCCCTTGCTTAAAATTTAGAACTTCATTCTCGAGATAATGGAGAATATATGAGACTAATCATGATGACAAGCAAGCAAACTAACACACGAGCAAACAAATGGACGAGGAAAAGGCAACGGGAAAAAGAGGAGGAGATTGGGAAAGAGAGGGCGAATAAAACGGCAAGGGTGAAGTGGGGGAGAGGAAAACGAGAGGCAAATAGCAAATAATGTAATGCGAGAGATAGGGATTGTGATGGGTACTTGGTATGTTGACTTTTATGAGACTCCCAGCAACGGCGCCAGAAATCCTTCTTGCTACGCCTTGAGCTTATGCTGGTTTTTCCCCAAGAGGAGAGGATGATGCAGCACAAGAGCGTAAGTATTTCCTCAGCTTTTGAGAACCAAGGTATCAATCCAAGAGGAGGCCACGACAAGTCTCTCGCACCTGCACAAAACGATAGCTACTCGCAACCAACACGATTAGGGGTTGTCAATCCCTTCACGGTCACTTACGAGAGTGAGATCTGATAGAGATACTATTTTTGGTATTTTTGGTATATAGATGCAAAGTGAAAAGTAAAAAGCAAAGTAAAAATAAAGCAAGTATAAAAGTGATGGAGATTAATATGATGATAATAGACCCGGGGGCCATAGGTTTCACTAGTGGCTTCTCTCAAGAGCATAATTATTCTACTGGGTGAACAAATTATTGTTGAGCAATTGATGAATTGAGCATAGTTATGAGTATATCTAGGTATGATCATGTATATAGGCATCACGTCCGTGACAAGTAGACCAAACAATTCTGCATCTACTACTATTACTCCACTCATCGACCGCTATCCAAAGATGCATCTAGAGTATTAAGTTAAAAACAGAGTAACGCCTTAAGCAAGATGACATGATGTAGAGGAATAAATTCATGCAATATGATAAATACCCCATCTTGTTATCCTCGATGGCAACAATACAATACGTGCCTTGCAACCCTTTCTGTCACTGGGTAATGACACCGCAAGATTGAACCCAAAGCCATGCACTTCTCCCATTGCAAGAACTACCAATCTAGTTGGCCAAACCAAACGGATAATTCGAAGAGACTTGCAAAGATAACTCAATCATACATAAAAGAATTCAGAGAAGATTCAAATATTATTCATAGATAAGCTGGATCATAAACCCACAATTCATCGATCTCAAAAACACACCACAAAAAGAAGATTACATCGAATAGATCTCCACGAGAGGGGGAGAACATTGTATTGAGATCCAAAAGAGAGAAGAAGCCATCTAGCTACTAGCTATGGACCCAAGGTCTGAAGTAAACTACTCACACTTTATCGAGAGGCTATGGTGTTGATGTAGAAGCCTCCGTGGTGGATGCCCTCCCCATGAGCTCCTAACAGGCCCCAAGATGGGATCTCGTGGATACAGGAAGTTGCGGTGGTGGATTAGGTTTTTGGCTCCTATTCTGATCGTTTGGGGGTACATAGGTATATATAGGAGGAAGGAGTACGTCGGTGGAGCATCAGAGGGCCCACGAGGTAGGGGCGCGCCCTAGGGGGGCCCCCCACCCTCGTGACCGCCTCCGATGTTCCTTGGCGTAGGGTCCAAGTCTCCTGGATCACGTTCAGTGAGAAAATCATGTTTCCAAAGGTTTCATTCCGCTTGGACTGCTTGATATTCTGCTTCTTCAAACATTGAAAAGGCAAAAACAACAATTTCGGGCTGGGCCTCCGCTAATAGGTTAGTCCCAAAAATAATATAAAAGTTGAAAATAAAGCCCAATATAGTCCAAAACAGTAGATAAAGTAGCATGGAGCAATAAAAAATTATAGATACGTTGGAGACGTATCAATGAGGAGGAGGCAAAGGCAATGGCCGGCTTTCTCGGGTTCATGGCCGGACATGGTGGTCGGGCGCCGACAATCGTTTAGATTAGGTTTACAGTAGGTTTTAGTACGGTTTGTGCGAAATATGTAATGAATTTCGTCCAGTTTGTAGGAAAAGTTTTCGAAATGTAATGAATTTCATCCGTTAATTTGAAATTTGCTTTGTTTGCACGAATTTCGGCCCAATTAGTTCATATAGTTGTTTAAAGGTATGCGGCAGCATCGGATGGTATCCATCGTTGTCCTTGGACAGATGCCGTGTAAATTTGTGGGCCAGCGCCGAGATGCCCTAACTATCATGCTATAATCGCTAACAATCCTCCATTATTTGGCAGGAACAGTTATCCTCGATCAAAATCAGATCCGCGTGTTTCGTGACCTCCCGCGAAGAGTGTAAACTATTGCTTACATAAAATGGAGCAAGTGGACGGCATCAGTAGCACGCCATATCACTCGAACTAGCCCGCTTAACGAGCGGAAAGTACCGCCTCGCCATTTTGTTCGATTTCTATCGATCGATCGCATGAAATGTTACGCCGCAAGTTCTAAAGAAAAGGCGCACACTTATGACTCGCACTTCGCCGCAACCCCGACAACCGCTCGCACGCCACTCACCGAGGGGACACGTTGTCTTGCGTTTCACCGACATGTGGGACCGTAATTGAATAAACCGTCGATAGCCGAAATCTAATCGTCAAGCAAGGCCGGCCGAGAAGAGAGAAACGGGGAGGGAGAAGAGATCGCCGCCTGGCCACAAGATGGACTCCAAGAAATATATGGTGATAATGTGAGGTGGGCCATGCTGAGTCCGACCGCCTCGAGCCTGCTCACCGGCCTGCCCTCAAGACGCCACTGCCCGCCGCATGCATGCATAGCAAGTAGTACTCCTTATGTGGAGGAGAGAGAGGCATTGACAAAGTCAAGGAGTGGGCTCTGCAAGAGCCCGCCTCTACACGTGCTCCTAGGTATAAAAAATAATTCTAAAAAGGCATAAAAACAATTATGTCTTAAAAAAGAAAGGTAAAAACATTTGAGAGGAAATAGATAGAGAGAAAGTGAGAAAAAGCTGTAACTGGCATTACATGAGGAAGGAGGGAGGGTGCACATGCCAAGTTCACTGGCTGTCGTGTTTCACACTCCTCCGTCAGAATAAAGGAGACAATAGCTTTAATCAAAAATAAACAATGAATACTGCTGCTCATCCTCTATATCGAAAAGAATACTTTCATTCACGACATGTGGGACGCCGACCATCCCGGTCCACCCGCCATGCACAAAATTATCCTGGTCTACCCCGGTCATATTGCAGGCCCAACCTTTCCCAATCGTAAGTTGTTCGGACGAAGGAACCATCATGACTTCATTGAATTCGCTTCTTCAAGAAAACTTATCGCACTCCGCAATATTGCTACCACACGTGAAGACCGGACGACACTGCACTCACGCCATATCGCTGAAACCCACTAGGCCAAACTAGCCCGCCTAGGTCATCTATTTTGGAACGGAGGAGTACGCCTATGCACCGCTATGATTTTGTCTTGCACGCTCTCCGCATTTTTGCTACGATTTTCCTACCCTATGAACCAAATGAGGCCTGAATGTATGTCGACTATTGTCCGATCGATCGCTAAGCCTACAATTTTAGGAGCTAGGGCTATTAGTCGATCGACGAGGGATAAGTATAAGCGTACCACGAGCTCATTAGCCCCAATGTTTCTCTTCGTGAGTGTTTTGCAAGTACTATAGCTCGCACAAAGAGCTAGCCCACTAACACCAAGAATCATCAAACAAGCCCCGCTGATATGATAAACAATTCAAACTTACATCTAAGCATGCCATATATTACATCAAAAGCTGGTGAGGATACATCTGTTTCCATAACTTGGAGAGGGTTCGCATGATTCATCGCATGATTCACTATCAAAAAAGTAGCAAGATCCGCCCACACAACACAATGCACTAGCCCTAAGATGGTTTGATAACACGATCGCTTTGGTAATTAAACACAAGGCAATGCAAACTACCTCAAGGATTAGCGCGACCAACTATTTCTTGTCATCGATCTCTCGGCAATGACTACAAAGACGGACAGCGGCATGGGAATCGATTTCGGGCGATGTCCACAGGCTGACCGCGACATCGAATCGATCTTCGGGCGATGTCCACAGATGGACAGCGCATCGAATCGATCTCCGAGGCGATGCCAACAGACGGGCCACGACATCGGAATCATCAAGGACGCCCACCGCACCTGCACAACCCTAACATATTAGCAAGCACATTGCAAATAATCAAAACCACAACTATGGTAATAAGCCATTATTTTTACCTTGTGCAGCTCACCGGGATCTCATCCTCCGGGGCCATCTCCTCGCCCTCGATGGGGCCATCACCTTGCTGGGGAATACCGCTTCAACGGCGACTATCTCCTCAAACTCGGTCTTGAGCCTCACATAGGTGGCAATCGAGTTCCCGGGTAGGCATGGTGGGGCCCTTGCTGTTCTTCCAACTTTCTTTGAGGAGTTCGTCCGCCAACATCCTCAACTCTTTGGCCGCTGCTTGTTTCTTGGAGTTCTTCGCTCCATGGGTTGGCCCGCCAACATGGTCAACTCGTTGGTCGGTGCTCGCTTCCGGAGATCGCTGTTCTCAGCCGGTTGTCCACCGACAACTCTTTGCCTAGTGCTCCGTGATCCATCAATGAACCGACAAACAAAAAGCAATCGAAGGAAACCACAATCGCAATGAAAACGGGAAAAGAATAGGATGTGAGAATCGGCCGGTGCTTCGCAAAAAGAAGGTTCTTGGAATGAAAATATAGCAACATAACTGATTCGCCCACCTTTCCTTCGCTTCTGCATGTAAGTGAGTAGCCCGGAGGAGGTTTCTTCAAGAAAGGAAAGAAAGGGCTTGAACGAGCTGCCCAAAGGAAATGATGGTTGCTTCGCCCAGTCCATCTTGGAGACCACCTTACCACCGCCGTAAAGGTGTGGGTTTTGTGATATGACGGGCCATGACGGCCACACCGGGTGACAGTGAGTCTCGACCAGTAGCACCTCGCTGTGATTTGGTGGATGGCACGCGGCCCGGATGCTTTGAAATGTCCCGCATGTAGATAGAGCGGCTAGTCATATAGGAGTGCTCAATATTGTGCACCGCACCAAGGCCGAGAGGAAAACGAGAGAACTACGTAATTAATGCATGAGTTTAATTAGGTAGTTTTGTAAAGTACGAGATACATTCCTCCAATCACAAAATGCCTTGGTTCATGAGATTTGAGATTTGAGCCCTATAAACCGGAAGGGAGGAGTACGCACACGTGTAGTCTAGTCACTTGTTGAAATCTCTAGAAAGGCAAATACTCCTTTACGGTTTATGTGGCTATACTACTCCCTCCGTCAGGTGTAAGTCATCTTACTTAAAACCAAATAGTCCCAAAACACTTAGGCGCTGTGCATTAACTTCTACCTTGTTTCTTGTTTCTTGACATATCAACCAATAAAAGGTGAGAGGTGTGCATGCTTTTAATGACTTGCAATGGCTAGTTCATTGCATGCTGTGCTATTAATTAGCAAATAAACCTTGGTGACCCTAGGAGGAAACGGTGCTAAGCGCGTGGACCTATGCAGAATGAGTATCAACCAATGGATAATGGAGTTTAACTGTTAAACAATAGCAATTTTGTCTCATGCAAGAGCCTCAAGCTAGTACTCCAAGGAACCGCACCACGCGAGCGCTTGCAATCGCCACGCTCAAGGTTGCGCTTGGCTCTTCGCTTCTTCGAGAAGATGAACAATGATGTTACTCCTACTTCTATAGTATCGAATCCACCGCTGCATGTCCGCCCACCTCATGCGGGAGGGATAGTGTAGCGAAGTTTACTTATCGCCTCGCTTTAGGCCTATGACATGTGGGCCCAACAGTGGTTGGCCTCCCGTCATGCAGCCAAACGCAGTGCTAAGGCACCAGAGCTCAGCCTACAAGGGAGAGGGCGCTAGTAATCAAATTTCTCGGTCTTGTATGAGTTGACACGACACGCCAAAGCACTGCACTCGATGTAAGTCTTTTACACATTTCAAATTGGTTACTTCGTATGTAGGAGTAGACATATTCTGCTTCGTATGCAGTCACTTGTTGCAATCTCTAAAAAGACTTATATTTGGAAACGGAGGGAGTACAACGCATACATGCATGCCGTGACTTTCCTTTTGATACTTGCATGTGTTGATTTGATGCACCTTGCCAAATTTTTACTATAAATTTAACTAACCAAATTTTCATGCATGTCACAAAAAATTACGGGGCTGTTTGGATTGTGACTATGTTTGTCTTATGTTGCCACATTATTTTTCCCACACTTGCCACACTTGCCTAACCTGAGTTGCTCAAATTGTTAGACACACTTTGGCTTGCCTAAGGGAATCTTGCCACAATTTTTGTGTCTATGACATGTGGGGTTCACTGCTAATAAAAGAATTCTTGTCTTAGGTGTGGCTAATAAAAAAGACTTATATTTAGGAATGGAGGGAGTAGAAAATATAAATAATAATGCATGTTGGGGCAACCCACGCTGCTTAATTTTAGCCGTAGGCTTGTTCACAATTTTACGAGGGGTGGTTGTTCATTTAATGGAGGGACTTGTAGTACCTGCACTTGAATGATACAAAGTGCGACCTAGCACACCGTAACACCACTTGGAACAAGCGGGTAGCTATCTCAAAAACAATCAACAACTAAAAAAACCCGCGACCTAGCATGTAGTAGTACACAATTTTAAACGATTGTTTTGATGGAGTGAAAAAGGAAAACTACCCCACTACGTATATATAGGCCGGAGCCTCCGCGCTTGCTTGCTAGGGTTGCTCTATTCTCACACTCTCATCCTCTCCAGATCTAAACAAGATAGGGGTAGTCACACTGTCTTTCTCCCTTCAAAAACCACTGGCTTTGTATCCTCACCGCTGGTTACAGATCCGGACGCATCCCCCTCCGTCGGTGAAGGTGAGGAGGGGCAGCATTTAGGCCGTCGTCGACAGCGAGGGAGGAGACCCACTGCCGGCCGCACCGTTATCTCTCGTCCGAGCGCCTGTATGGAGGTCCTCCGATCCTTCGCTGCTGCTCGTGGGCGGATCCGCCTCCGCCGCCCACCTATCCACATCCCGACGACCTTCGTATATCTTCGCTCAAACCGCTTTAGCTCTACTTCCCCAGCTCGCTACGCCGCTGCATGTGCATCATTTTCTACCTCTCAGCCCCTCTCGATCGGATGGTCCAACGTCACATATTTTTTCTTCTATTGTTAGAGGTAAAGCTACTTCATGGAGTCGATCTAGATTTCTCCGCCAAAATACTTGTCATTGAAATGGATGTATCTAGATGTATTTTAGTTCTAGACACATACATTTTGATAACACGTAATTCGGACGGAGGAGTACTTAGTTCAAACAAGAAATAAAGTGGGGTGGGGGAATTTAGTATGTACATCGGACTTGGTACAAACAGAAGGAAAGGGGTGAAAGTAGTACAGATCGGTCATCCAACCGGTCTCTTGGTCTAAAAGGGAAATATAGGGTAACGCTGTACACAAAGGGTATGACCAGGACTAGATTTGGTATCCACACATAGGAGTAGGTGGCTAGAGGAACAAAAATGGGACCAACCCAGATATGTTTCTTGGATGTTTGTTTCTCGGGCAACAAACTATGAATCACCACTTTATGCCCCTGCACACGCACATGGTGCCGGATCTGCTGGTGCACCCATCGGCCCCATGCCCTTATACCAAATATTTAGGCCCGCTTGGAATAAAGGGCAGAAAACATAGGTCTTGATGAAAATAGAGGAATAGGAAAGGAATGTAGGTATAAAACTATGGAGCAGCGAACCGAGGAAACTCTCAAGAGAATGTGTTCGGATGGACTACTAAATGTACAGATTTGTTTTTTAGAGTAGCATGCTTGGCAAGATGATATGCTATTTATTTATTCAACTGCATGCAAGACTACTCTTGTTCTCACCTCACGCATCACACATAGGTTGATTTTTTATTCCGCAACACAAAGACAAAGAACCTGTCTAACACATGGCAGCGAAGGCCACTTCGGCTTCCGCCCAAAAAATGAGCAACGCGTGGATGTTTTTAATCCTATGGAATCAAGATTACTGCACCAGCTTTCCTATGAAACACTATTCACCTTTCCTTGTTCCAACGGTTGAAGGGAAAGAATATCGAGGAATTGTGTTCCACGGAAATCCTGCACCAAACCTGTGAATCAAACGCAGCCTTAGCTATTCTTAATCTAATGTCCCCGTAAAATGAAGCCGTGCAATCGTTATAAGCCATGACAAGTTTAGCCAAATGTTTTTGCCTGTAATTGTTTGAGACTCGACTGCTTCCTCAGGCCTTTTTGTGCAAACAGGATATCCAATTCACCGGTTGTCAAGTAGACCTTTTGTGCATCGCACAAAACTCTTCTTAAAAGAAGTGACTTTTGTGTTGTTTAACTCGAATGTCGAATGGAACAGTTGGTTCATTTTGGTGGAACTGCACAAACTCCAATCCTCATCATCCATATTGGCACCATAACCTTCCTTTAGGTAAGAATGATATTTAATGTATGTGTTCATCTCTATTTTCCGACTGCCATGAGAAAATAATGCTGTTTTTTACTAGTACACTTGTACTCCTCACCGACAAACCAATTCTGAATTAGAAGGCCAATCATGTACTTGGTTTCACCAATCAAGAGGAGAAAGAGAAACAGAGTATGAAGAGGAGGAAGAAGAAGAATAAACAAAGGCTAAGGCGATCTTGTTGAAGCCAAAGGCCTCAATGAGGCCATTCAAGGGCTCCGCAACGACTACCTTACATGTGAGACGATCCTCCGTGGAGCCCTTCCACTTCGCTGTCTCACATAATTAATTAGGAGTACTTAAGTACCACTAATTTATTACTCGCCTAATTTTCCTACTGGAGTTAAACAAATCTTTAGTAGGACCCTATGCTGAATCATGTACGTGTGTATGTTTGTTCATGGAGGTGAACCATGTGGTGGAGCAGGAGGAATATTATTAGTGTCATGACATAATAGTGCTATTGTTTTGCATGTCAATTTGTTGCCATTGGTTCAATGAGGCAATGTTTTGTGTATTGTCCATCATGAATTTGGTGCTACTGTTTGAGTAATATGCTAATGTCTTCCTATCCTTTCTCACTAAGCTAATGAAGGTTTCACCTTGTTCCTACTTGTGCAAACAGGGATCATGTTGTGCCAATCATACATTTTAGTGGAACTACACAAGATAATACAATGAATCTGTATCCCAGCCAAAGCTTTAACTCGCTGAAGTTCTTGATAATCTTTCGATATAATCTCAAAGATCGGTAAACAAGAGTGATTTCAACCATACATTTGAAGTGCACAAAATATATACTATTGTGTGATTCCAGTGAGTGCTTTATCATCTCTTATGGGACTACATGAATAAGCTTTTTTCCCCAGTTTGGTATGGGCCTAAGGCCTTCATCCATATTAGTTTGTCATCATCTCTATTTGTATCGTACATCATTATGAGAAACTCCTTTATCTTTGCACGTTAAATTTTTGCAACCTATGATAAATGGCAATGCTTTGAGTGTTGAGTTGAGCTAATTGGCACTGATTAAATAAACTAATACCTCTCTTTAAGCAAGACTACTATGTTGCTAACTTTAACCATTAAGATAATGAGGGTGCTTCTATTTGTTAGTGTATGTTTCATCAACTAGTCCCACTATTACAATAATCTCACTCTCTCAATATATGTGCCAACAGGATGCTCGATTTTGGTGGAACTGCACAAAACTTTGGGTGCTTCATTGCCTCGACAACTTCCGTCCTTTCCTCGTCACCGCTAATCTCCGCTTGCTTTCTTCCTTTGTCGTCACCGCTATTTATCTCGCTTCCAAATAAAGGAAATAGTAATTGATATGCTACCTCACACAAAGTTGGTACTGGTCTTTATCCCGATTATTGTGCCTCGCTATATGTATTGGTAATTTGGTATTGTGCTACTGCTTGCCGATTTCATAAAGGAGTAATTTGGAGCTTGAACTCGCAGCAAATCATTACATCGGGTGATTTCAGAGAACTGCACAAAATGATCAGATGGATGTACTTATGCTGCTGCTATGTACTCCAAAGTTCACTCGCATAAGCATCGATGTTGACAAGAAGTGCCTATATTCATTCGAGTATCAACCGCATCAACCAATTTTCAAACTCCAAGTATTAGGAGAGTGAACGCCAAAAATATTGCTTGGTGCATAGCCCGTAAAAACGCAGTCCAGCTTTTTGTCCCAACTTGTGCCTTTTGGTTATCGGCACATATGGTAGCGAACTATATGGCATGGAGTCTAAAGATTCCGCATGTTGGTTGACGGTATATTCATCCGGCACTTAATCACCGCACGCCAAGGATGCTCCATTTCAGCTTGAACTGCACAAAAAATTTGGGTGGTTCATTTTATCAACCGCCTTTCTCGCTCCTGCAATGTAGAATTTTGGCAGATACAGACCAAGATGAGCCAAGAACTAGTTGGATGAAAGTAGTGGCCAAGTTGCTCAAACCTCCTCGCACGAGGCCACTATTTGAGGATAAACCTACAAGCAAAGTTCAGATTGTCTGTGGTGCTTCTTATGTACTCGAAAGTTTACTCGCATAAGAACTAATTTTAGCAAGAAGTACCTCCGATTGAACACCATTTACCAAACCTGCACCCTAGGTAATTAAAGTTCGCCCAAGGATCATATTGGTTGTGATCTCAATCATTTCGATGCATAAACATACCGAACATGTGTATATCTGAATCTTTTGTGAATTATGTATGAATATTGTCGTGTGATCTATCAATCATTTGGATGCATAGATAAGCTGAGCTTGTGTACATATGAATCTTTTGAGTTGTTGATAGTGAATGTTGGCTATGAATATGAACATGTCCTGTGAACCCGAGTTTGATATGAATGTTTACCTTTTCTGTTGTATTTGTGTGTGAACTTGTTAGTATGCCTACTGTGGGGTATAAAACGCAGGTCTCTTATAAAAGTAATGATGTGTCCAATTTATGTTTTCCCTTCTAACCACATTATATATATTTATATTATTACTATTATCGTATATTTTATAGATACATATATATACATTATAAAAACATCCCACATGTTATTAACTTATAAAAGTAAATGTTTAACGGAAGTTGGCAAGGAAAATCCTGGTTGTTTTTGACTCATGGGCAAGGAAAATCCTGGTGATTATGCATAAAAGCTATGTAAGATTTTAAGGACAAATTTAATAATAACGCTACTATTTTTATTTTGAGCAATAACTCGCTAATTTCTTAATTATATATATATATATAATGTGCCTCCCGTTTATTCTTTGATATTAATTGCTCCTTCTAACATAACATTATATATATAACGAGCCCACCTAATACGTGTATTTCAAGGAAGTGCAAATGGGCTGGGATTTCTTAGAAAATATAAATGGGTCTGATTGACGCGAAATTATTTGTTCACCCAGCCCAAAGAAATGGACTATACATTCTAGAAAACATGGGTTAAATATATGCCACATTTTGCAGTCGACATGTGGGCCAATAGGTCGGAAGCTTCAGTAGGCGTTGTCAACTTGGTCAACAAATGATTGTGTCATCCACAGCCATTGGATTTATATCCAACGGCCGCATGCACCTTCAATCTCTCATCTTCATCCTCCAGCGCGCTGGACCACTGGTCCGCCTCCGCGGCTAGCGGCTCGCTTAGCATGCATCGCCGTGAAGCGCTACCCCACCGCCGGCCAAGCTATCCCTCCACCCTCGACACCTCATGTTATTCTCCATGCACTACAGCCCCACACCACAATGTAACTAGTTATAACCCTTCTCCTCCTCTCAATCATGCGACTCCACCGCCGCTTTCCCATCTCCGAAGTCGTTATCGTCTGGGCCTCGCTGTTGCCCATCGCCTCATTGCATTCGTGCGGCATGGTCAACAAACGAGAGTCATCGGAAGAGGATCAGACGTGGAGAGCTCGACGGTTGGGAACCACGAGGTCCATGGTCACAGCAAGGAAAGTTCCTCCTTATTAAGCTGAAAAATGTTTCTCCACCGACACCTGGGAACCACTGGATGTATCTTCGCACGGAAGGAAGTGCCTCCTTGTTTTGCAAAAAAATATTCATCCTGCTCACACCGGGACCCGCTGACGGTGATCGACTTGTGGGCCTACTAAGCGGGCGTATGCACGACTTTGTCAACTTAATCAACAAATGATTCTAGCAGCTGGACCGTTGGATGTTAATCCAACAATGTGTTCTTCTTCAACCTATGTTCTTGCTCCTGCCTCCGTGGGCGGCACCGCTGCAGACCGCCGCAAGACCAACCAAAGAAGTATCCTACTCCTTCCATCTCGCAACTCCACCGCCTGCCTTCCCCATCTCCGGTCGCTCCAACTGGTGCGCCGCACGGTGTGGTCAACGTGGTCAACAACCAAGAGTAATCGGAAGATGACCGACGTGAGAGGTCGACATGGGGACGCACCACGCCCATGGACGATGCATGCAACGGAACGCGGCGAGGTCAACATGGTCAAGGAACGACTTCCATCGAAGTATACTCTACG